>OY365751.1:8807733-9470233 GCA_959347395.1 Mechanitis mazaeus | reverse complement strand
TGGTAGCTCTCATTAAATTGTTACCAAGTAAAATAAGTAATATAGATAGGAATCTAGGAAATACGCAATTATTTAAATAAAAATATTTTTATAACCCACTCATTTAACAATATAATTTAAGATTCAGGTTGATTTTTTAATTTTGAGATATAATTATAATTCCTTGTACTACAGTGGCTTGTGGACATAAATAACAATAACAATCCACCTCCCGGTGATTGTACAAACCATTGATAAAAGATACATCCATATTGCTTAACAGCACCTTTATTTTAGCAGGAAATTGTTTTTTGAAAAATAATAAAAATCAAAACGGTTACTCTGACTGCTACTAACACAAAACGATAACGATACTAGAAAACAAATTCAACTCCTAAGTGTTCACTGGCTTGTAATTCATTGCGTTATGTTCGGAGAACATTATTCAAAGAAAGTTACAGAAACAGCAATGGATTATAAATTAAGATGTTCGCTCACAAGATGGCAGCAAGCTCCAACAAAGGTTGTTGTCATAAATCGTAAGTTCGTGTGAATCAACCACGCCTGCCCACTGATACAAGCGAGCAATCAGTAGATAATAATTATTTTATTAATATACAACACCTTTTCGCCTATTTTCCCGCAATGATTTAGTGTTTATTATTAATTAAAACAGTGTAAACGGTTACTGGCCGTGATTTCTCTTAATTACTCATGCCACTTTTATTACTCCGGATTATCGACTGGTTTTGTTCGATAATTGACGCCAATAATTATAGTATAATGAATCAATTATACAGTTAAGCCTCTATATTCAAACAAAAGGATTAATGCTCCATTTTCAATATAATTAAGACTTCTTAAAGGTCATATACAATATTATCTTCCCAAGACATTACAAAATTAATGAAAGGATATTTCAACAAAACCATCATCAAAATCAGTACTTCCTTCTACCCACAGTGTAGTTTTACTAATATTTTTACAGTGTAGTAATTTCTAAAATACAATAATTAAATTCGTTGCAAAATTTTATGATAATTATAGGTGTCACAACACAGACATATCACAAACACCTTTGAACATAATTACTATGTGTATTCGGGTTTAATTATTTTCCTGCGTCGCCTACGCGCTCGTTATATATATACTTCATAGTTATTGAGAATAATGATTTATAGTTTGACGTAACAGCTACTACATTATAGACAAGCTTAATACAAGCGCGTGATGATAAAGACTCTACAATTAATAAGAATAAAGCTTTCTATACATCAGTAGTAATTGCTTAGACATTATTACATCACAGTATCACACATGCGCCCTTTTTAATATGTTGTATGCAAAAGAGATTTATTTTAAGTGTTTATACGTAACTCACTTGCTTTATATTATTAATACTAATTATTACATATAGAAGAACACTATTTTTCTTTTTGGATTTACAACAACTTTGTTTTCGCGTCTCAAAGATACGTTTATTTATATATAAATTATAATATTTTACTTAATATGAATCGACTGCGTCAATTATCAACTTTAGCATTTAAAATATTTCAACATTTAGACAGTAATGGCCCATTTATTTTACTAAAAAACCGGGTGGTATGCAAACTCATAACTTACTTTTATTACACGTCTGGGAATTGATTAGACATGTCCACTACTTCAAAATTAGCGGATACTTCCTTTAATCTTGCCACGCTAGAAATCAATAAATATTTTAATCAAAGACATTTGTATCTCAATCAGAAGAAACCATCAAATTCATAATTCCTTTTCTTAAAGAACCTCACTGACAGTTGGACTGAGCTCATTTATACGAGAAACTTAATATTACCAGACTGAAATAAAAGAACAAACATAAAGATAGTAACCTACTTCAGAAATTCTTAATCGTTGGATATAATTATGATATTTATTTTACACGGCTAACAGTTTAAAAAAAAAAGAACAGATCAGAAACATTGAAGAGAAACATTTTGTTATGACGGCAAGATTTTTTAGGTAAGGTTATTTAATTTAATTGTAACCTGTGCTCAATTTCATGCAATTTAAAATTCTAAGACGTAATAGAACATTAATTGCATACACAATATTAGCCTGATTATACATATATATCACAAATCACCTTTATCGGTATAAAAAATTGTAAGGTTAGATGATTTCACATATTTTGTTAGGTAATTTTATATTCTATATGTTATAATACACAAGAACTTCCATTTCTCTACATATGGACAGCAGTGACCACAATAACGACACCTCACCTCACCTGCCATTCCGTTGAAAAGTTTCCAAGCAATAGGATGCAGCGGAAACTATATTATTTAGTTGAAAAAACTTAGTTTTATTAGCTATCATGTCAAGTCAAATATTACAGAAACTAAACATTTATAATAAAACTATCTTTTACAGATTAAACTCGCTTTGAGTTTAATCCATAAAGAATAGTTTTATTTCAAATGTGTACTCGTAAAAATCTGAGAAAATATTACTAAAATTTATTTTTATCATATCAGTCACAAGTCATTATTAACATATCTAAGTTAAGTGGTATTCTCAGCCATTAATGTGCAAAACAAAGATTGGCAAGAATTAGATTACTTAGAGGCGTAGGCCTTTTTCTCTTTGAGCAAGTTACACAACACGCTCGGTGGCTTAAACAAAAGCTTAAGCCTAGATTAGTCTTTGTCACTATTGCGTCTGGCGATGATTAGCCCGGCTTTGATGGGTTCCCGGTTATTACCTCATTCTTGCTGGACTTGGCCAATTACCGAGGCCAGCAGTAGAAACATGTTGGGTTAGAAGTTGAGTTCCTTTTTTGGTTGGAGTGTGGGTTATGTGCTGCAACCATGGTTTTAGTAAAATGGGCATTTGTCGAATCGCTGGATCATGCTTGACCCAACGGCCATTTTAGTGGCCTGAACGATAGTCTTTTTCCGGATACACCATCGCAGCCTAACCAGGGCACATATCCCGGGCATTCATATGACTAGGCAAGGACTGGCTTGATACTCCGGACGTCGATCCTAAAAGCTAGGGATCGCTAGGAGGAGACTATGGCCGCTTTCTGACACCAGAAAGTTAAAAACTTAAGTCTGTATATAAAACTTGTCATTAAACTAATTAAATTAAGTAAAAGGTAGTAACAGCAGGAAATCGGTTTAAAAAACCAAACTTTATTAAAACATATAGAATAATAAAGTAAAATATGACAGTATTAGTTTGGTAAATTTACATTTATATAATGTAAAGAAATATTGATGACATTATAAATATGCACAAACATTTTCATTATTAAATTTGGTCCAGAATTTGTAAATATTTTTTCGCTAATATGCTTTTAAATAAAAACATATATCTTAACAAAATTCTTTAAATTTTACTAGTTACTTGTTATTTAGACCACAATGTTGCCCGCAGGCAAAGAGCACCTGAGCTTATGTGTACAAACGGTACTGCGGGTTAAATTGTTACTTACAATGCTCAAATAACATTCCTATTTAATAGTCACGTCCTATAGATAATGCTTTATGTAATAGAGTATATTTTATAAGTATACTTTACAATTTAGGCTTTGGGATAAATATAAATAACTAAAGTCCTTTTTTCAAAAAAAAAAACTTTTCTGAAATAGGAAAAAATAATATAGTAAAATAAATGAAAATAATCGCTAGAATCGGTTTAGGTAAGGGAAACATACATGCCACATAAAAACACTTTTATAGTCGGTTATAATAATAAATAATATTTTATTTAAATGGGTTTAGCTCCATAAAGTTATTGTTATAAATTGATAACATCGTGTACTTTCTTTATCTTTATGAAGATATCAAAACCATCACAATATAACTCTATTTCCCTGATTTTTATTAATTTGAAAATATATTATCCATGTTTTGTTGCTAGTTCATGTTCATACTCACCGGTTATTATAAATATATATATATATATATTCGCTTCGCTTATGTTGCACATGTCCAGGAATAAATGTGACCTCTTTCTTTAAAGTGCAACGTTTTCAATTTAATTTCCTTATATATATATATATATATATATATATATATATAAGCGGAGTTAAAAATACGTAGCTGGTCTTTCAACTTTAAAAACACCTTTAATTTTATGAATTTATGAAATCTCTCTTAAAACCTTACGTTAACCTCTAGCCATGGACAGTCCTAAAATATACTATGTTTCAACCATTATTATACATTTCAATGAAAAAATATTTGAATTAACTCTTCATTCAAATATTTTTTGATTGGATATTGTAAAAACAATAGCTGTAGAAATAAAAAGTACTATACTTTTGACTTAATACCTACTTAAAACAGACACCATATGCACGATGAAACATCTGGTAACCATATTATTAAAAATGAAAACGTAATAAAATAGTCGTAACAAGCTCCGAGCGATTACGGTAATATGGATTTCAGATATTATTTTTTTATTACATACAATGAATAGTTATTACAAATAGATGAAAGGCGATACATGCCGGTTGCGCACGCGCCGCCAGCGTTCGAATTTTGGAATGTTAAGATTATATCTTCTTTACTAAATTTTTTATGTAAACGCTCCTTTAAAACCATAATATACTTTATCATTTAAATGTTGAATAAATATGAACAATTAAGACAAAAATTTAACAATATCTACATTGAGAAAAAAAATAAATATTTAAATATTTTACAAAAATTAATGAAAGTACCGTTTTTAAATCGAGTAGGCAGGCAGTCTATATAGTAAATATAAAAGTATAACAATAAGATTATGTTATTTTTTATTATTTGAATTCAAAGCATTCCTATTATGAAGACGAACGAGGCCTTGGCCCAGCAGCGGGACTTAATTGATGTAGATGATAGGCAATTAATAATTACAGATCTCTCAATGCACCCATTAATTATATAACAATTTAAACATATTGTATAATAACTTACTGTTATGATGGATCACTAAAACCACATCTCAATCGAATCATAATTCAAAAATCAGTGTACGGTGAAATTTAGATCGTTATATACAAAATTCGTAGAAGAAACGTTTATTATTAGCCTCTAGCTATAATAAGTGACCGGATATTGTACTTTGAGACAAGTACAATAAAATAACAACCTTATTGTAAAATGGTTCGGTTTAAATTAGATTGCTTTATTTTTTTCGTTTACATTTAAAAATTCATTGACTAAAATTAAGGTATTCCTATTATAGTAAGAGCAATAAGGCCTGCAGCAGCGTCTATGGTATTATAGACTATACTCTTACAGGTATATATATTTTTATATCTTATCCGTCAGTAGGCGGGTACTTAGATGATTTTAATTCAATGATTTGATGATGTATCAAAACAACACAATTTAATGTCAATTAACACTTCTTTAAAGTAATTAAATAAGATTTTTATTAAATTTACGAAATGTATTTTGAAGACTAATTACAATCAAATTTATGGAAAACTAGCTGTGCCTGCGACGTGAGTCGCGTGGCTTTATTGATTTAACAAAGACAAAGAGTAAATAAAATTTGTATTTTTGTTTGTATAATTGAAGACTTTACTTTTAAATTTTTAAATTTTGTTGCACTTCTACAAAATAAATAGGCGGAGCTCGTACTAATTTCAATGAATTTTTTACTCAACTTTACAACTTCACTACAAAATTCACTTATAGAAATTCAAAATATATATTTTTTTGTAAATAGAAAGTATATAGAACTCTTAATAAAAGTCGCAAAGCTAAAGTGTGGACCTTGCAACTACTTTCCCTGGAAGAAGAATCCGCTAAAAACTTCCAGCATCACATCCTAACCCTTAATCTTTTTTATCCTAAGAACCCGTTTTTTTTATAATTTGAATAATGTAAAGTATTGTTTTTAACAAAGTGCTTAATATTTTATTTCTTAGGGAAAGTATAGCGTGGGCAAAACTGTCACTAGAAAGCTTGTAGGTACTCACTAAGCGTTTTAGTTACATACGAGTAGCGTTGTCGGTAATAATTTCTTACTGATAGCAAAAATCATAATTGTTCCAAATTAAAATTATCTACGGAAAACGCGGGTTCCGTCATTTGTTACAACAATAGCGATGTTTTAAAAAACTCTGTGGCGCCAACTAGTTTTGGACATCGAAACTAATTTAAAGCACGTACGCATTGTGTCTTTTTTCTGGTACTTTTAATATTATTATAAAAAATATCACTCAAACTCAATATTAGTTATTTACAGTTTTATTATATGTATTGACATTAATTTTTTTTAAAAGAGGACTCTACTGTGAAAAGAAATCTTTTGAAAATTATATTTTGTAACATTTTTCATTTATGAAATAGTAGCCTTCAATTGAAAATATTATTATATTATATTCACAAAAAAAAAGATAGTACCAATAAATGGTCTTAAGCTTGAGTTGTGTTGTATTAGATTTAATTAATAATAGGCCCAAAATACCTCACCATTAACACTATTAATGGCCAACAACAACACAACATAACTATTACCATAAAACTGAAAACGGGGTCACATGTAAAACCTTTTAGTCGTTTATCTTCGCCGCCGGCTACCGTCTTAGTTTTATGTCCAATTTGAACGTTACTTTTGTTTTGGATTTCCAATTAAAGGCCGTTTTTGATAATATAGTTTTTCTAAGATTTTTGATTGAATTTTTTGAAGATTAATAATAATTATTACTTCTAATAGCCATCATTTAAATAAAGGTATATATTTTTTTATATTTAGCTAATAATATATTAGTATATTGCAGCATTTCTTGAACTTTTATGTACATACCTAATTTAGAAATGTTCTTTTTGCTAAAATGTATGATGTTGGATCGAGTAGATTTGTTTAACGATATCACAAAGTTTTTTAGATCCTTCGACAATAATCTCCGATTTAATACTTCGTTGCTTAAATATTATATTCACTAAAATACGTCCACCTTATTATGACTTGGTTATCTAAAATTAATCAAATAATATTTACTAATGACTTAATAGTAACTTAATTGAGTAATGTTAGCAGTTTAGTAAGTTTGAACACACGTCCTGTAGCAATAATAAAGACTATGGGACCGCTATTAGTTGAGATCATTTGTTCCGAACAATAGAAGTCTCAAAAGGTGAATGAGCTAAACGCTTAAAGATAAATGAGAAAGAAGTTTTAACTTCGAAGCGACACATCCTCAAAAGTAGACCACCAACTTGACCTCCGCGTGAGGTGCAGAACTAAAGAATATAAGATTCTGCGTCGAGTGTCAACTTCTGTAAAAAATGGAGCCAAAGAAGCTTAATTGAAAGCGTTTGTTTATATATCTATGACTAAAAAAAACTTTAATACCACGACTTCAACCTAATTATAGTACACTCTTTTTAAGTTGACTACCCATGGCGTAACCACAGTTATACCTAGTTAAGTAAATAATATAATATACTTAGAATAAAAACGCTAAATCTTAAATACTGTGATCGCATAACTTCTTGTAGTACATTCAACCAGAATTTATTAAGTTAATTGGTTGTAAATCGAAGGTTGTTGTTTGAAACGGTCCGCTACGATTTTGTGTAGTAAATCTCATAAACCTCCCATTCGTTGTCGGTTAATGGCATGATAAGTTGTTTATGATCTAATTGGAGTTTCAAATATAAGTTTTAGTTTCTTTCTATCATTATTAATTTAAGCGCCAATTAGTTTGAATGGGATTGTTTTAATGAGATGTCGTTATTCGATGCTGCTTAAAACCAAACAAGTATTTGCAGATCTTCTCCCACGCTTGTTTCTGTAATAAATCACATCAAAAGAGATACAGCAATAATTAAGAATAATGTCATATTACTTTTCAAAAATATATTTTGATTATATACATATTTTTTAATTATATATTTTTATTGAATTAAGAAAAAAATATAAAATAATAACTTTAAATAATAAAGTTTGTTTATTTAATTCGGAAAACGAATTTCAGACTTCTGGTTTTAAGCATCGGCGTCCTCACCGGCGCTGTGTAATGACAGAGTTCACAAAAGGCAAAGAAGGGCTGAATAAGGAGGTGATTATTAACGATATTTATGTAAATATCATATTGTATCGATAAAAGAATATTTTATGAACATTACTTTATTTTTTATATTAAAGGTATCGTATATAATGAGATGATCAATATCTTTCGGTGAAAATGCGCCTCGCTATACAAATATAGAAGTGTCGGCATTTATAGTTAGTTAAACCTTACCGACACTTATTATAATAAGTAAGCATAGCTGCTGTAATCTGTTTTATATGTAATGATGCTACATAACATCTTAATATTTCATAATAAAGTATAATTATAATTAACAAATTATAGGTATCTCTACATAAATCATTTCATTAAAATATAATAATAAAGTTTTCGGGAACAAATAATATAATAAAAGCCTAATCGGTCTGTTTCCTAGTTCATACTAACGCAATTTAGTTATCTCATAAGTTTTTCCAACTCAAAGTACTGAAACAGAGTTTTTGTGCTGAGCGAAGCGAAGCTCTTTCCCGGTCAACTCTATCAAATTTTGTCCGCTATCTCCTTCTTATCCTATTGAGCTATACTAAACAAATTTGGACGAGTTTGAGTTTGGACACGCCTACCTATACAAACATCTATAAAGATATTGAACAAAATTCTAATTGTAGATTGAGAGTTATTTTTCAATTAACTTTCATTTTAATTGAAATGTTGTATTGCAGTCGCAGACAGTAATTTTTTACTATGACTGACATATTTTTTTGTTAACTATCGACATTGGAGAAGTCGTATCAAGCTTAAGTTTTCATAATACATTTTTCGGTTCGCTCAGCTTGCCCCGCTTGCATGCCGGCGGCCCTAGAATATATCGCCTAATCCTTTTCTTTATTTCATTAATCTTAATTCCTAACTACCTGTTTGTTAATTTTTTTTATAAATAATTAAAATCAATTATGTGATACGTGTATCATTTTGTTATCCTTTTTATATAAAAAGAAAAATGTTAATAATTGCCCACAATAATTAAACATCAAGCAATTTTCTGTCAAACTATCAGTTTTATTTAGAATAATTATTAAATATACTCTCTTCGAATCGGAGAGGTTTGTTTTAGCATATTATTAAATACGTGTTTTTGTTTCAAAAGTGTTTCCAATTTTTACATAAATAAATCTGATATACTTACTTATGAATACTCTCCTTGTTATAATTGTTAAAATAATTACAGTTGTATATTAAACATTCTAATACATGTTTTCGGTGTGTTAAAAATATTTACCTTTCTCTTTAAACCGTTAAAAAAATTGTGCCTAATTTAGATTCTAACAAATCAGAAGAAAATGATTCATTATTTTAAATGATGATGATCATAAATACCGCCTTTGTTTTCTAAATCTCAGGTGACATTTTGTATCAATTATGTTATATTTAAGAAATATCCCACTTGTATAAATAATTTGTATTGTACTAAAAACAAGAAATCATGTGACTGTTACATACGAATCTCTAAAAATAATTTTTGCTTAAGATGAAATTGGCCTTAAGGCCAAGTTCAGCGATTGGATTGGATTGGATTGGATTGGATTAAGGTGTCCAAAATATTTAAAAAATATAGTTTGATATTTATTTTCAAAACGTATTACAAATACATTATTTATTCTTACAAAATGAATTCTGTTATAAGAAAACTTCGTCTTTCTCATGTACACTTATACAACTTATACTTACTCTTTCTTACTACTTGGTGATTATATATAAGTTTTAATAAGAGGATAAGTGATTAGAAGCTCCTCTTGATAATATACGGTCAATTATCATCTGCAACTTAACGGGAGTTTCGCCTCTAATTAAATTAAGAGATGGGGAGTAAAGAGTTTATAGTTATATAATTCATTGTTCACATTTAGCCTAAAATAAATCCGGGATACAAATCTTTCATTTCATTATTAAATGAATCAATAAAATTTTGTGTAAATTTCTCGTAGCATTCATTTATAGCATGTTATTGATATTTTCTTAGTAGCCCTAACCACGTGCAAGGTGCCCGCAGTGATTACCATAATTTCATCCCACGTGTCCTGCGACCACGCATCACAAAAACTGCTAATAATCACCGTACGACGCGATACTGTTGCATACAACATTCATATTCTACATTTTTTTATATAATTTATTCCAAATATAATTTACAATAATGGTATATTCATTTTTCCAGCAGTTCTGGTATCGATGTGCTCATCTATTCAGCATTGAAACGTTCCACATAACCCTATGATATAAATAAGAAATGGTACAAGTAATATGAGTGGACAAGGACAGGCTTCATTATTTATTTATTTTATTTAAAAGATTTTTTGTAATTCTATAAACTAGGGTACAAAGGGCGAACTTAATGCCTAGTGAATTTTTTTGTTCTTATAAAATTATCAGCTTACCGTGGTCTAAGCTAGAAATCCCAGCAATAGCCTGAAAACTATATATAGCAACTTTTTTCTAAGTAGTTAATAAAAAATCTGGCCTCATTAGACCAGATTTTTTCATTATATCTCACTTATAATATTTATAATGACAAATAATTCATGACAATTACTTGATTTAATAAATCGATTTTAAATATTTAAAAGACAATTATTATCTAAGGACTTGCAACTTTTATGACCGCCTGTACGTGCAGTGCGCTCCCGGCGGCGGGCGAGGGCTACTGTATCATATAATAGCTTTTTTCCTTGCTTCAAATCGCCTGTCATATATTGTGCCGGAGGGTATTGTTAAACGATTTGTTTTTTTATCTATATGATTTTTAATACAGTCTGTAGAATAAAAAAGTAAATAAAATGGTAACAATATAAAATATCCATAATTATCATTTGTATCAATAGATTTGTGGACATTTGAAAAATTTCATTTTTATTTATTATTTTATTATTGATTTTGCATTTCAGCACTAAATAAATTAATATAAACATTTTAAGTAAATTTCTTAAACATCATAACACGAATGTAAATTTTAATTTTAAAATGATAACGATAAATTTATTTAATAATAGCAACATAATTTTTAGGATGTTAATATCTTTTTTAAATGAATAATTTTAATGAAATATGCAACAGACAAAGTAATCACGTAGCTTCTTAAAAGAAAAAAACGAGTCAGTTTTTTCTTAGTCTTTATGGACATCTGTAATCTACTCCCTATGAATGAAACTAAACCTGCTCATTGTAATTATTGAGACCTATTCTTGAGTTGACAGTACTATGATTATAAACCCTTGTATATTCAAGCGAATGTGGCTGTAATTTTATATACCACTAAGACTAATTTGGAATGCAGTAACATATGTATATACTTTAAAGGATAATCGCCCTTATGATGTAATGTAAAGGATCAAATTAGTGTAAAGGGTCCAAGTCAGCTTCCGATACGGCGGCTGTTTAAGGTGCATCATTAACGCAAGTTCGATACCGGCTCTCAGTCATTACGAGAGTAACCATGGGTTTTGATAAAGTGGATAATTTTCTTAACGTAATGCTAGCAAAACTGAATGATAGACAGTAGTTGACCATGTCAAATTGTACAATAATTTGAGGTATTTTATTGAAGTCGTCTGCACCAGTTCTAATAGAGGAAAATGATTAGGAAGCCACAGCAATATTCAGACCGGACGTATTCTAATACAACTTTAAATATCTATTCTTAATAAAAGTGATTTTTAGACATATTTTCTATTTCCATATGGTTACTCTACACGTAGATTACAGATCAGGAAGAAAAACAAAAATCTAAAATTCTTGATTACTCTTCAGTACACACGTCGTAACAGAGCGATATTCCTCTGTAATAATATACAAACAGATCATTGTGTTTTATTGTTTTTATTTGTTGTGGAAGATTGTTTGTTATTCAAAATCCCATACATTACCATGCGTTTTATTATATAGGAATTTTAAATCTAGCTATAATTTGTTTTGTTTACAAAAAACTGTAAAAGATACCATAGAAATGACTTCTATCTGCTTTAAAAAGTTGCTGATATTTACAAACTTCAAACCCAAATTTCATCCCTGTATGAAAACTGAAGCCTTAAATTGATATTTCATGGCATTTGATAGAAAACAAGCAAATTGTGTACCTTATTGTACATTAAAAAAAAAACAATATTCAAATAATTGCAACTTGAAGATTAATAAATACTGCAGGAGACCACGTTGCAGGGAAATTAGTAATTAATAATTAGTAATAATTATTACTTAACGTTATTTGTTTCGTTTACGAATATGTATTTAATTTAAGTTATTAAATAAATATATTTTACAATAACACTATTTTTAAGGTTTTAGACTTGCGTATAATTTCATTACATGTTGGTAATGTAACTGCCTCAACACACACTGAGACACTTACATCTCGTCTACCCGTGAACACGATTGCTGTAAAGTATTCGAAACGTCGGCTTAAAATTGAAATGTAACCAACTTATACGCGAGTTTAAATCCGTAAAAAAATAGTTTTATTTAAAATGTGTACTCGTGAAAATCAAAGAAAATACTGAATATATTTTATTTAAAATAAAGTTATGTTTATATTTTTAAATTATTTTAATTTCTAAATATATTTTCGTACAAGACATAAATCAAAATTTTTTTCAGTTGCAGTGTATGGAAGCCAAAAGATATTTAATTTTTTCTTTTAAAGTGAATGCGGTTTACTAATATAATGCCTAGGAACTATAATATAATCAAACACATTTTGTTCGTTGAGAGTTGTTTCGTTGCTTACATTTTTCAAGCTTTCGTTTCATCTTAATTTCATATGAGTGAGCACACAGTAATCACACGTCACTCACACTGACCGCGTGTGTGTGATACGAGCATATCTTCAATTATCGTGCCTTACTTAAACATACTGTAACTATTACTGGTTTACCAAAGATTAAACACTTATATAAGGATAATACAGACGTGATATTAGAGCTCCTACAAACTTGTGCTTCAACACTTTACCAAATTACTTATTAATATAATCTGAACACAGTTCTGAAAGGACATCCTCATTACAATTCATTAATTTTCATCCAGTTTTTTGTATTCTACTTACAAAACAGATTTGTTTTTTTAACTTTTCCGAACAATTCTTTAATTTGTGCGGTCAAAATAAATAAAAACGAACCAAACCAGATATTTTTAATATATATTTGAATTCTGTATTATTTTTTAATGTATATTTATTTATTATTTTTTATGTGAAAATATTTGCATAATAAATATGGTTATTGCTCTATGCCAGGTTGTTACTGCGGCGGGCACTCAAGTCCGTGAATCACCGATCGCGATAGTACGATCGCGTCGATCGCTAATCAGAACCTGACGGGCTAAGAAGTCATTTCCTGTGTTACTGTCTAATTTACAGCTCACTTTAAGCCGGCTGTACTTTATTCGTATTCAAATGAGAAAAAATATTGATGGATCGGCATTTGTAATTAAAATGTATGATGTTCATGGTACTCGTATTTGTATTTAAATACGCTCAAGTGGGTTACGTTAATATATAATCAGAAAGTTTGTTTGGCAATTTTAATAAGAAAGTTTGTATTTGAATTTCATAATTACATAGGCATGAAGGAAATTGGAATATAGTAAATTAAATTTGTTTTAATTCGTATCTATTAAATATGTATTTTTGGTTTACAGTTTTAGGTCCTGCACGTAATAGCTGATATTCGAGTGAAGATCACATCTATTTGTAACATTTTATCAGTCATTATTGACGTTAAAAAAATTAAATATTAATAGAATTTTAAGAAAATTGAGTGCTAAGGTACATTCCTCATAAAAGCTTCCAGGTCTTCTAAAGGAGACGATAACCTATCTCATTATAACATTACGAATATATTATTATATACATGTTTCGATTCATAGTTCTGTTTTAACGTTTAAGATAAGTTTTGTAAATGTTTTCAAATATAATGTACCAAATATTATTGTAAATGCGTTACACATCTTTGAGTTGTGTGCATTTTAACAGAATAGAATTCTAATAGAGTTATTTATGTTGCATCCTGTAAGGACAAGTGATAACCGTTTAACTATACCTTTGCATTTAATAATTTTTCTTGCAATTATGTACTGAGTAATATAGGGCTTATATTGTAAAAATGTATATACTAAAATAAAACTAAAGAAACATTTTAAAATTTTGTCAATTTTAACTAAAGTTTAAGAATTGGTGAGACCAAAATATGGGTTGATAAAAGAAATTGCGTACTATCTATATATTATGTTGTGACCTTTTGAAACGATTCGAGATTTAGTATTCTTCAATAATTTTTCACAAAACAAAGGCTGAACAATTGAGAATATTAGCTGTATATGGTTTTATGAAATTTTTGTATGACTAAATTTAAAATGAGTTTGATTTAGTGTATATTTTTTAATCATTTTTGATGAAACAAAGCCTTCGGTAGCTGAGCGATGGTTTGATTATAGTAATTTTTTACCCACGGCTAGTAATTTGTTATTACGTTAGTATCGATTTCATTACTACCGATTTAATATCGCCCGATCGAAGACCGGATGAGTTTTTGTTATGAATATGCCTTATTCTTATTATACCAACTAGAAAGGTAATTACATTGTGTACCTATGCCATTAGGATAGATGTTAAATAATCTCAAATCAAAATTGACTCTAACTCTTTTAAATAAGGTGTAAATTCGCTCGTGCGGATATAATATTATAAAGCTTAAACATACGTGTAGGAGGTGGAATGGAGAGATTTTAAATAAAAAGCGGGTTCTTTAATGAGGCTCGCCGTCGATTGATTGATCGAGCGTTTAATTGATGTCAGTGGTGATTTCGTGCGCATGCGCATAGCTACGTCCCGTCATATCGACAACAATGTTTAGGTAAGATATGCTTCATTGCATTCGAATAAAAAATTAAACAACTGAAATTAATTTAAAAAATGTATACTACAAGAGCAACATTGTTCCTGACAGTTCTTTACTCTCATCTCTTATTTACGAGCCCTGAGCTTGTATTTATTTATAAATATTTAAGGATATGTCATTTTATATAAAATGTTCAGGTATAAAACGTACGTCGGTCCTCTGCTGGTAATAATGAAACTAAAAGCAATCAAGTGGGGATGTGAAGGCAATTTTAGATTTGGATCGAAAACCATAAAGCTTGCGAGACGATATGATATGTTAGAGGCGCTCCACACGGAACAAAGTGGAACATACGAGTAGTTTAAAAACATCAAGATTTTGAAATATTTATACCACAAAAAATTTATTAGATATTTTTGTATGTACTACAATAGGCAATGTTTATTAAATGTATAATAGTTTGTTATAAGCTTAAGATACATAACGATTTGTGTATAGTTATTATTGATCTAACTTCACTTAAATAGTAATGTATATAACACTTTATTATTTGAAAATGTCATTAAAATTTGAGCTATATTTTGTGACGATATTCCAGAGGACGCAACTTGTCCTGTCTCCGTTGGTGAATTCTCGTTTAATATTTATCCAAATAAATATACTAATATATATATTAATATAGTATTGTATTTAGATGCTAATTGGATCAGTATGAGCGGTATAAGCAGAATGAGGAGAAGGTGAGCAGTAATAAATATTTCATCACAATCTAGAGAGTTTTAACGTTAATCGCAACCGTTAACTAGTAACGTTATAGCGCGAGATTCAATTATGATACTGGAGGCGTGCCAAGGACGAAACCGGGAGTCCGGTCATTATAATAAACGTTGCACGACCGATTAATTTATTAATAATCAACTGCTATCACCTATTCAGATGTCCTGCTTGTTTTTATACAAGACTTGTTAACTACTTGTTTAAGAAAGCTTTTTCCCATTTAGTATCTGATCAACAATTTAAGTTCCTGTTGTCGCCTGTATAAGCGAAGAATTCCTTTATTGACGAAGGTTTTTGTTATAAAAAAAATACAATTACAACGATCTAAAACAAAGCTGTTAGACCAAGCTAAATTTTCTAAGGAAACTCTATATCCCCCTGGGACTAGAGATAAGTCAAAAGGAAAATAAATTATTAACTTTCAATCTATAGTAATTATAACAGACTATGGATGAAAGTGGAAACATTGGTTCAATGGAAACGTTCACAAAATTCGAATTTTACTTGATTAACTCTTTCATATGACTCTAATACATATAAAAAATTAACAAGGTATTAACTAAGAAGATTCAAGAAACCATAATAATTACTTATGAAACTGAATCAACACTGAATTCGCATTATATCTAATCTCTCAGAGACAAAGTCCTGGTGGATGCGCTTGTGCACGATAAGGATTCCAAATTCTTTTGTGTTTTGCCGCCACCGCACAGTAGCGGCATACATTGAATACAATACAACACTTATTTATAGTCAAAACTGTCGTCGCCATAGCGTCCCGGCTCGCAATATTGGGAAGGTTATACACTCGGGACGTTTAGTCTTGTGTGTATTAGTAGTTTATTACATTTGATAATTATATTTTTATTAATATTCATTGTTTCCTTTTTTTTTTAATAATTCACTTTATTAGCTTTTGACATTATTATATAAAAATGAATGTATCATTTTAAATCAAGTTTAGGTGTATACTAAATTTCTACTACTTTCCTATCAAATCAGTCAGCGATAGTGGCCGTAGCTGTTCAATGTATACGGTTCTCTATATTGAAATCAGTCGACTCCTTTTGCGGTCACAAGATCAGAGGAATAGCAGCGCCCTAATGTTTTGTTTAAAAAAGGGTTCGCTCTAACGGTTCTCAGGCAAGGTCAGTAGATCATTGTTTTTGTTTTGACTTTCATTCGGAACGTTTTGTGGAGGTCTCTTTCTGAAATGCCAAGTTGATGTCACAAAGAAACTGGTTGCGTAGAAAGAACTGTTATTGTAGAGGTAGAAGTAAAATTAAACAATGGTTTTGGTGTAGACTAAATTTGCCCTCATAACATTTAATAATGTGATCTAACTAAGTAGGATTTTTTAATATTTTTCATAATATTTAGGCTAGTCTAAGATGTTTTAATAAAATTATATTCCTTAGTAAATATAAGAAAAGGTTTCATAATTGTTTTAGCAACTGTCCAAGAAACAAATTTATTGGTAAAATTTATGTATCTACAGGTGCATTTTGGTAATTTCTCAAAGCATGTAAATAATACTGTCTGGCGACAGGACGACGGACCTCGGGCGATCTTGAATATTACCCTAATGACGATGCCATTATGGCATCTGACCATATACTCTCGTTTATTAGGGATAATAACGTTAACGAGTTTTTTATTCCATCCATCACAATTTCGGAACAGCTTTTTCTGTATGATTCGTTGTCAAATTATATACGTCTAGGATTTTTTCTGCTGTAATTTATGAGTTTTGATCCTCCTAATTTTGAATATCGATTCGATTTCATGTATTAGCATAATGTTCAAAATTATTCAACAGGTACAGGCGTTCCAATCTATGAGTCAATATTTTACACTGCGTCTAGTTTCCCTGTATTAAATAGTAACTGAGATATTATTTGTGAAATACACATTAAAATGAGAGGCAACCTTTAGGTACTCGATAATGCCATAAGAAAAACCCTTTGTATTTATTGTGTGTGAAATTAAACTGAAAAAATATTTAGCGTCTGTTTCATAGATTAAACAATATTTATAATCTCTTTACCTTATTCGAATTCGTTTATATCAAATTATTTTACTTAAAGGTTTCCCAACAAAATACTTCTATCAACTGTGCGCTTCGGTTCACCAATTATGAAATTAAAATCCCCGTCAATCACTTGCTATCTAGATTGACATATCTTTTGGACATTGGTTGATCCCATGTTAATTTAGTGGTTTATTGGAACTGGTTGGACTGTGAGCTGTTGCAGGTGATCTGAATAATTGATTAAAAGACAAGTATCTAACTACTACTAATATGATATTTTCATAATTCAATTAATAACCTGTAGCAAAAAAAAAATAAAAAGAAAGGTATGTCATGTTTATACCATTTTTTTATCAAAATAAAAGAGATTAAAAAATATATATTTAGTATCATTTTTTAAATATTTTCAGTTATCTCTCAACACTTAAATGTTAATGATATATGTTATTATTTAATAAAGTTGCTCAATGTTAGATGACCATCATGTGTCCACTCTGATACATTTTACGTTCCGTGAAGCATCTGGTTTAAACTGTCATGTCCTACGTTGTGTGTTTATTAACACTGTCTTTTATATACATAATAAATGCATTTGTATATACATATAATATTTTTAAAGATTTTACACAATAGAGATTTCTTTATGTCATATGATTCAAAAAAGATATAAAGGTAGATATATGTGTTTTCAAGATACTCATTTTATTTGTTATATATTATATATATATATATATATATATATATATATATATATATCATTTTGTTTATAATTTTAAATATACAAATATGATATTATTTGAAATTATTTTGTAAATTTATCAAATGTTGTTAACTTTAACTAATATTATGTCTTTTGTTATACTTGTGCTCTGTTTAATAAAAAACATAATTTGTCAACACAAGTCGTAAAATTCATTTGAATATCACAACACTTTTCTTACAAATAAATCAATAATTATAGTAACAAACATTCCTACATCGTTTTTATGAACCCACGTGCTTTCAAGTCTCTCCTTTATAATGAAACCTGCACGCTTGATTTAAAATCAATAAGGCGTTCTAAGAGATCACTATCCCATTCGCAGTGAGAGATCGATCAGCCCACACATCTATTGTTACCAGAAATCGATCTAGTTCTATACGCTTATAAAATATTTTTTGTTTGATTGGACTTTTTTTATTCAGATATTGTGTATTAATTAAACTTTGGAAGGGGTATTAATATATGGAATATATTATGAAAAATAAACTTGTAATAACAAAGTCATAATAAATTATATGAGACAGACTAGATAAAATGTTGTAATTAATATTACATAATAATTAATGACGTCACTGAACATTACTGGAGATGCTAAACAAGAGTAATGCGCTCGTCTTATCTGTATCATGTTGTGGGACAACAGGTATTGGAATTTATTATAAACAAACTAGAAATTATTATTTTTATATAAAAATAACTTATTACTTTCCGTTCCTTGATCGTAGTTGGTCTTTCTTTTATCGGTAATTATTTTATTAACTAACTATTTTTATTTCTAGATGATTTCTTTATTGATACAAAAGCTAGAACTTTATTATAATTGAATCTCATCATCTTGATATATTAGTTTTACATATCAAAGTTGTAATTTTTTTTTTCTATTTCTGTATATCAAAAATTTGTTTCTCTTTGTCAATTGACATTTGATATGGACATTGACATACGACAAATATTTATATAAATATTTAAAAATTCATAATTTTCATGTAATTTAATTAAGTGATATAGTTTGTTATCTTGTTGTAATTTCATGCGATAGATTATTATTTACTGTAGAGATCAGTCAGATGTTATTTAAATAATAACATCACTGCTTTAGCAAAGTATACAAAATATTATCATTACAAAGTGATATTTAAAAATAATCGAATAATTAGCTAAAAAAAAATAACTCGTCGCTTAATTAGTACATTTAAAATAATACTAATATATATAATTATCTGACTGTATTCACGTAAGTACTATAGAGATTTGCCCGACTAGTTTCAAATCTCTTTGGGGTGTTCATGAGCTCTGAGTACGGTGGAATCGCGGGACTCATTCCGGTCGGTTCATAAGTACAGCAAAGATCACGAAAGTTTACATAAAATAATATTTAATTTAATATATCTGATGCATTAATACTGATTATTAATAAATAATGTGTTAACATCATTTTAAATCATTGCTCTGGAGTTATCCAGAGCAATGATTTAAAAGTCATGAAATATTGTTGAATTTTGCTAATTGCCTGGAGGCTAGGCCAGGTTCTGCAATACAGAGTAAGAAAATAAAAAATATTATTAGCCTCCCTGTCGTACCGTACATTTTTAAATATTATTGTTGTTCATGTAAAGACTTTCAAGTTCTTTATACGATTCTTATCTATATTATAAAACGTTACAATAAAATTAGAAGCATCTAATAAAAATATATATGTATGTGGCGACTTCAACTTAAATGTATTATATGATTCCTCTACCATTTAGGTTAAGATGGTCGTAAAAATTTTACGATTTTAATTTCTATACCGGTACAACAACAGAGAATATAATCGCAATGAGTTTTTGATCAAAATTATTTAATATTATTTGTTCGCAGACTAAATCACACTAGACACTGCAGAAGCTTATTCTTTTGTATGTGATTAATAATAATATATAATTATTACCGAATTTTAATAATATTATGTCTAACACAGAATAAGCCTCTGATAGGTCTAGTATGACATTAAATACATACATAGATAACAATTTTTTTAATTAGGTAATGAAATGATTATTTCAATAATATTTTATATTTTACCTTTTATTTCTGCTTTATTTCTTTTTCTGTTGTATTTGCGTCATAACTTTAATAATAATAATATTATATATATATATATATATATATATATATATATATATATATATATATATATATATATATATATATATAAATCTAATTTTAAACTTTTAAGATTTTAATACATTTTACTAGGATCTCAAGACTTTTTTTCTTTTTTGGTTTTTCCGTTGGAAAAACCCGTTGCGGGTACACAATCGGCCCAAGGGGGTGACGGCCGAGGGTTATGTGGGACTACCCGGCAGCATAGAGGATGCTGCCATTTTTAAGGCTACCCACTAAAAAACCAACGGTTGCCCTCTTCGCCGTAGTGGGACGCCACGGGATCGCGTTAGAACACACCGTGACGCCCCGGCGAGACCACCCGAATGAGGGTGCCCCGAGCAACGTAGAGCACCCTCCCATCATAGGCCTATGTTAGGTAAGAGGGGTCACCCTTCCCCCCTCACCAGGCCTACAACTGAGGAAGGAAGCGACGGGTGTATTCCCGCCTCCTTCTACCCAGTCTCCGACTACGGAGCGGGTCAGCGGACGAGACTGACTCCCTGTCCCGCTCCGCGGCCTCCTTTGCGGCGATGACTTGCTCGCAGAAGGAGGCCATTGCGACCCAGCACCTCTCGCTGCTGACCATCGCGCTGATAACGCGCGGCAGCGAGAGGTCCCTGTCAATCACGCCCACCAGCTCAGTGCGCTGGTGGTCCCAGGCGGCGCACTCCGCCAAGGTGTGACGAGCCCAGTCGACGGACTCGTCACAGTGATGGCAGGAGGGGGTCGCCTCCCTTCGTGCTATCCTGTGCAGGTACTCACCGAAGCAACCATGCCCGATCAACACCTGCACAAGACGGAACGTAAGCGTTCCGTGCCGCCAATTGATCCAGTGGTCGAAGTGAGGGCGGATCGCCCCCACTGTGATCAGGATCTCAAGACCTAAATAAATTTTAAGATCACCTTCGACTTGTGAGCGACACATGTCGTAGTAGTTGCGACCTTTTTAACTGCACTTATTTTCGTAATATATAAAATCTTATCTGATGTGTAATAACAATATGCAATGCATGCAATATGCATCTGGTCGATATCTATATTAACTTTGCTTAGTAAAATATTTGAATAGAACCTACTCAATAAGTCACTAGGCAGTGTTATTGAGCTGAGCGAAGCGAAGCTCTTTACCAGTCAACTCTATAAAATTTTGTCTGTTATCTCCTCCTACACGGATCAAACTAACTAACCAAATTTGGACCAGTTCATTATCACACGCCTACCTATCTATAGATAGATTTTGAATAAAAATCTAATTGTACATTAAGATTAATTTGCAATTAACTTTATTTGTTAATAATCTGTATTTTAATAATAAAAGACGTAACCTATTAGAGTTTTTACTCCAAATGTAAAATAATAAAAATACATTATTTCTAAATTAATTAGTTATAGAAGAGGTTGAAATCAGAGTGTTTCTTAAAATTAGTAATTTTCATAGATAATGTCGTATGGTATTTATTATACTCTCGGTTGGCGCTGCTAATATAAAAATAATTTTTGTTTTACAAAAGAGAACTATGCGTAGAATATATATGTCAGTAATTAAAACAATATATTTACAATCACTGATTAGCGTATTTTTGAAAATCTTCAAGAACAGTGACAGTTTTAAAAAGTATATTGATATACATAATGACATACATAATGACACAAAAGTGTGTAACTCTTTTATATAACAATTACAATTAGGTATAGTTTAGATACAGCTTTACAAAGTGCTCTCAGAAAGGTTCAAGTATTATTTTTTTACTTACAATTGAAAGTAACTAAGGAAGGTTTGTTTGTTAACAGCGAAAGTATAAATCATATCCGAATGTTTTGGGGATGATGAATCGTAGATATAAAACAATCACTGACGGGATACTTCAGTACTTATTTTAAATGTAACTTAGACCATGAGTATCACAAGCCCGCGTTTCTACTGCCAGCTCTTGTCAGGTTGCGGCAAAGAAATTTCAGAGCTACACTTTTCTTACAATTGTATTGAGCAAAGTAACATTGTATCTTGTTTGGAACCTTAAATATGAATAATCTATAACATCCAATGTAGCCCAAAATGAATGACAGAATTAATTGCATCTGTAGGCAACAGTTATCACACGAGAATTTCGATATTTTAATTAGCTTAGAATCTAATATTTTTAGGGATATACAATATATACCTACATCTACACTCTACGCTCTTTTTGATTCCACAGGTTTAATAAACAAGGAATCAAAACTATTAAGACACCGCCGCATGCCGTTTAGGAGAATTCACATCACTCAGTTTGAATTGCATCCGTACAAAATATAACTGACCTAGGAGGTGAAGGAAGTAACCATAGACAAGGGCTTGTGTTTACTGAATAGTCGTTGTTTCAAACTGACCTTCACTTTCCTTTTTATGAATGGGTACTTCTACTTACAAAATTAACCAATTGGAGATGCTTCAAACCTACATATGCGATTCAAGAGCTACGCTACGCATGACATGAACGCGTACATAGCTTCGCGAAAAATATACTGTTGACCAGGTTATCACCAGGGCCACCAGTTATTTAGATGAGGCGGAGATTTTCTTTAAACAGGAGTAACAACGTACAACGCAGGAGTACATCGCAGGAGTACAACGCAGGAGTACAACGCAGGAGTACATCGCAGGAGTACATCGCAGGAGTACATCGCAGGAGTACAACGCAGGAGTACATCGCAGGAGTACAACGCAGGAGTACAACGCAGGAGTACATCGCAGGAGTACAACGCAGGAGTACAACGCAGGAGTACAACGCAGGAGTACATCGCAGGAGTACAACGCAGGAGTACATCGCAGGAGTACAACGCAGGAGTACATCGCAGGAGTACAACGCAGGAGTACAACGCAGGAGTACATCGCAGGAGTACAACGCAGGAGTACAACGCAGGAGTACAACGCAGCACAAACCACATTAGATATTCTGCACCAGTAATTGTAAAACAATAATTTGACGTTGTTACTTGTATATCCTATACTTCGATCGATCGTTTTTGAAACTGGAAAATAAATTTGATAATATTTCAAGTTTTCGTGACAATAATAATGCATTTCGGTTAAACTAAATTAAATAATAAGAAACATGTAATTTAAGACTAACATCATATTATATGAGGAAAGAATTTTAAGTTATCTTTTTTTTAAGCTTTAATCGATCTATTTTGCGATAAAGATTTAAGGTAAAATACTTTATTTTTTATTTTAGGTGCCGGGACGGCTAACAATATTTTACAACTAGAATATAGTTTGTAGAATTAAGACTTAGCAGTGCCATCTATGTTATTATAAGTAAAATTCTTGACATCATTGTCTTACAAAAGTCAAGGAGAGGAGCGCCATCTGTAGATATTTTTTCAAGTACTATCTTTTTTAGTACCAAGTTGTAACAAATTTCGATAGATGGCACTATTTAAAAGTTTTTAAAATTGGCATTATTAAAATTGAAATGTATATAATTCGTAGTTGGCTACATGCTTAACAACTTATTCTACGATGACCATTATTTTACAATATATTTATTTAACTAGTCAGAAAAATGTGTCATTATCGTTATTACTTAGATAATTATTGGGTATTTATTATATTAATACTTCTTTGCTATAGTAGTTCATATATCCACGTGGGCTATTAAGTAAACAATCCAGATAATATTTGAGAAAATTTTTGTTTATATTCCTATATAAAAATAATAGTCAATTTATATTTATATAGCTGGTATATAACATTATATAGGTGAATCCGAAATAGATTATTAGTATGCTCATACATATGATTCTGAATTTTACTATGAAATATTCTTTATAATTTACAATAGCATCATTTAGTTTCTTATACTATTTATTCACGAACTGGACCATAATATAACTAACCTTAATACAAACAGGTAGGGTATATTTTACAATGTCTTAATAAGAGAGAAAAGGATACCTGTTATACAGTACTTTTAAGTCGTACAGCATGTTCCACCGGTACATGCCGTTACTGACCCACTCATAGTATTCACCTTAGTGGTTAGTTTATCGCAAGCACGCCACTTGCTAAGCCGACAATGTTCTTTGAAAGTTTTATTTTAAATTTGTCGGTTCTTGTAGTTTTAATTATTGCCTTAACATTTGACTATGTAACTAAATACTTCAGCTACTGGTACATTCGTCATATTCCTAACAAAACGCCACTTCTATTTTTTGGCACTGACTATCATAGAGTTTTGGGACTAAGAAACACATCAGAAGAAATAAATAAGCTATATAAAAAATACGGAAAAGAGAAATACATCGGTTGCATCAAGAGTCGAATACCGGATTTGATTGTCAAAGACCCTGAATCTATAAAGAAGATTCTGTCGACTGATTTCTCAAATTTCCATTGCCGAGGCTACGGCTTGGACAGATCTCAGGATGTTTGTTTACGAAACAATTTGTTTTACGCTGAAGGAGAAAAGTGGACTCTACTGCGAAGACAATTTGAACTATTGTTGAATAATATGAGTTACAATATTCAAGACAGTCTACACGACTGTTTGTCAGGAACTAACGGAGATACAAACGTTCAACAATTATTGTCAGATATATTGGATGTTGTGTTTAAAGATATGCTTATAGATAATAAGTTTGATGGAACTGTTGTACGTCATATTCGAAAAGCCATTCAAAAGAAAACCTTATTGAATCAGTTTAAAAGCTATTTGAAAAATATATTCCCTTCCATTTATAACATGTTTGGGTTTAATGTTTTATCAAGACAATTCTTTAATCAATTTGCTAATGTTATTGAGGAATCGAGATTAATGAAAGCTTTGAAAAAAACAGAACTGATCATGCAAGACGAAATAAACAACGTAACAAAATATAATACAGAGTCTGACTTTGACATGACGTGCTCGTATCTAGCTCTTTTTATTGAAGAAGGATTTATACCTTGCCAATATGTGCTAACTGCACTATTGTTTGAGCTAGCTAAATATCCAGATATACAGATGAATGCAAGGAACTCTTTAATAAAAACATCAAATGAATTAGAAAATGATTTTCTAGAAAATACAATAAAAGAAGCGTTGAGATTGCATCCACCATATTCAGTCATAACGAGAAAATGTATGAAAATTTATCAGGCTGATAAAGATCTTGTAATTGATAAAGGAGTAACTATTTCTGTTCCCATCGAAGCTCTGCAAAGAGATGACAAAGTTCATAAAGATGCCATTGATTTTAATCCTTCTAGATTTTTAGATGTAAAGAAGAATATTTATTCACACATACCTTTTGGTGCTGGTCCAAGAAAATGTATCGGTAAGATACTTTATGTAAAGCTCTTATTATTTTTTGATAGGATTTTCTATTGGTTTATACTAGAAGTTTTTGATGTATGGTTATCAACACATGTGTTAAAAATTAATATATAATGTTGCTTACATTATATATATGACTAAGGAGACAATTTTAATTGTTTTACAAAATGAAAACCTAAACGCGTAAAAGTAAAAAATCCATCAAATATTTTCATTATTTTGTGTTATTAAATAAATCTGTAACATCCTAGAAATAAATAAAGACTGCTGCTGACCCAAATAATAAAAAAAATAACTTTCTCATTTATAACACTTCAATTTCAATATTGACCTCAAAACAATTTCTTTTAAAGTTGTTACTACTTTTATATTCATGTTTTATTTTTCAGGTGAGCAGTTGGCACTTCACATTATTCGATCAGTAGCAGCTGATATTCTCAAGAAGTTCCACATAGAGACCTGCGATAAAACACCAGTTCAGCTACCAGTGACTGACTATAATTTCGGTAGACGCATTGATCGAGACATATGGCTAAAATTTAAACCTATTAATTAGGTTACATAAATTAGAAAATATTTATTTACTTTAAGACTAATTCTAAAACTGGGTAATAATAAAAGTTATTATTACTATTAGTAATATGAGTTCGTGTTAAAAATATTGTGTACTATTTATATGCTAAAGATATAAGTATTCTCGTTTTCCTCTTTCTGTGTTTTTAAACTTGGGAACCGGTTATGTAAAGTAAAATGAAAAGAAAATTTCTTTGTTTCATTTCAAAATGTACAACCAGAAATTTATACAAAATATATAAACATAGTTGAATAAAATTTATAAAACAAAATGCTGCTAATATGAATATTAATCTAAGAACAATGGACATGTGTCATAAGGGAAATATTTTTTGAACCATGGCATGATAATGTCTGTCAACGAACCAAATTTCGTAGGCTCACCATAATTTGTTTAAGGCAATTCCAAATAGAGATTGCTGGGATAAAGATTGGAATAAGCTTACAATATTGGGGATTTGTAGCTGTATTATCTTTTTATTTTCAGTTATTTTCCTTTATATTAAGTTTCCTCAGCATAAAAAGGGTTTTAAAAGATTTTATATAGCTTTAACGTTCTATATTGACTATAGTAAAGTTCAATTGACTTATTTATTTAGTAAATATTTCAATAGTCCCACAAAAATTAGGAATGAGCCAGCAAAAACTATGTTCTGATTTATTACACTCTCCAGAGTACGGCCTTCTTTCGTCATTGTGTTCCATAACGGATGATATGCGGAACAAACAGGTTTTTGTAAACAAAAAGATAGATTTGATATGTAATACATCAAGCGTCATATACTCTGATCATATTAACATATGTTGGTACATATGTACCATATATCATAAATATTTGTTTTATTGTACCTCAATATTTTTAGGAAATATTTATTGTGAAATAGTGTGATTCATCTAATAAAAGAATCTATTTTTCAATTATCACATACTTCATTACAAGCACGATGACAACCTTTTTTTTTCGAGTAAATTGCATAAAATATAGCCAACAAAGTTACGATCTTAAGGGAGTTGAAGGTAGCTATTAAATTTTCAACTGAGAATATAAAATTATAAATAGCAGGACTTTTCAAAATTAGGTTTCCATTATGTTAAATTATTCAACGAGTGTAGCTAATAAAAGTTTCAAGACGACGGATTCGGTGGAAGACTGGAACTCGGGCCTAATCAAATATTTTTATGATCGACGCCTTTTACGAGCTTTGATGTTGAAAGGTAGGTGTCGAGTGTTCCAAGAAGTGAAGCTACAAGATAAAATATGTTCAGTACGAATATGTATGAGGGTATTCGAATAGAAAACTAACTCAGAACATAAATTAACAAAAAGTCTCACTTATATCACATGGCATTGAAAGATATCTTTTTTTTTTAAATAATATTTTATAAATAACAATTCTGTGATTTTTGAGTCAAAGTCCAGAAGTGAAAGGTAGAGAGTAAAGTTATAAAGAAAGGGTCCTGCAAAAAACGCTTCCTATCTTTAAATCTAAATAACACGAAATGCATCTGATATATCAAGTACTTTTTTAAGCATTCATTTCAGAGGGTATTGAAGCCATTATATGTAGTATATAAAATTTTGTTAATTTCCGCCTTAGCTTCGCAAGATATCAAAGCATCATCCCATCTAAGATATCCAACATCCATGACTTCACAATATGAATCGGGCTGAGTTTGACTGACAGCACTTGTTGTATTGGATCCGAGCGCAACTGTGGTTTGTGATTCATATAGATCTGTAATTTAAGAAAACTCCACAAAGGTCTAACCGTATCAAATCACACGATTTCCGTAGCCAGTTTACATCATTTAAACTTGAGATGACCATTTCCTCAGAACGCTTGTGAAGAATACTAATGAGCTTAATGGTACTTAAAGCCGTCTATTAAAACCAACTGTTGTATCTTTTTCGGAAAGCATTTCAAATCTAATATGGATTGGCGTCGTCCTATATTCGACAATATGTTTTAGATATAGTATGGTCTAGGTGATGAATAAGACCATATCATAAGCAAGTGAACTAAGTTTACCCAACCTATGCCTCACATTTTGTAAAAAAATTAAGATAATCATTTTAATTCAACAGAAACTGCAAGTACCTCTAGGTAAATCAAATTTATTGGCGATTGTCTGAATATAATGAAATGCCTTATTTATTATTATTTTGACTAAACTTGATTCAAGTATTTCATATCAATATATCTCGATACCTTGATCATTAACCTTGCCAGAAGATGAAACGGTAGAAACTGTTTCTTTCGGAAACCTTAAAAAAGGTATTAAAATTTTAGTTTTTGATTTTGAAATCGCTTACTTTTACCAATTGCACCATACTCTCATATAATTTTATATGAAAGTATTATTCACTGTGACGGTTCATCTGTATACATAATTCAGATGAAAATAAAGCAGATGTGTGCTATGATAAAATAAAAGCTATTATTATATTGAACTGCTTATACTAATTTCAATTTTCTTGCCATTTAATCACCATCTTAAATAATAGAGTTTTTTTAAAGGGGCCGGTAAAACATAATAATATTTTTTTTTGTTTTAAGATTTTTTGTTTAAGCAATATATGTGATTTTGATTCCAGGAAGGTTTGCGTTTAAATAAATAAGTAAACAAACATTGTTTACTCACGTACGTGAATTAATTTTCAAGTTTTTTTCTTTATAAAATGCATTGTTTATAATATTAGATTTCATATTGTTATAATAAAATATAAATTCTTATTTATTTGTGCTATCGTTTTGATCGTAAATTATTACGAAAATCGTAACTGTCGCATCAGTTTTCTTACCTTTCCTGTTTTACAGCAGTTTTAGTTGGAACCGCATGTATTTCAACAGTTATCGCTGCTGGATTGAAGCCAAACTAACGGCTGAGTGTAACAAGCCCGAACTGCCACCAAGACAAATAACCTTTTCCTCCAATTCTGTAAGACAAAGCTACACTAATTCTTATTTAGGATATAAAAATAGACTAAACAAGAATTAGTGTATATATTATGTATGTCGGCTATAACTTTTTATAAATACTCAAAATATTCCACTCATTTATTGACTTCGTGTTTGATGAAGTTTTGTACTCACCAATATTTTCGAAAAAGGTATTTTGGTATTTTTACTTTTTGTGGTGTCCTAAAGACATCTAGACACTTTGTACTAAAAATATATGTATGTGTGTGTATTTATTTAAATGTATTCATCGGTTTCATTTTGTTTCGACCTACTTCTGCTATGTTTTAGTTTTTGAATAACTGAAAATATTATATTCGCGATTTCTAAAAAATCAATAATGCGATTGATGTAGAAGTGGTTCCTATCGAGGTATGATAATATCAGCAATAAGTGAGCAAAAGGTGGAAAAAAAACATTTTTTTTTTGTTTTTTAAGAAAATAAATAGTATCAAATTTATTATAAATTCATGATATATATATATATATATATATATATATATATATATATATATATATATATATATATATATATATATATATATATATATATATATATATATATATATATATATATATATATGCAATAAGTAGTTTTAACGACTTAAGTGAAAGTCATGATGGAGTAGATAGTATTAAAATAATAATAATCATAATAATATACTTTTTTCTTAACCGAGTAGTTAATGTGATGGGGCTCGCACCCATTATTTTGAATATTATCATGCTTACTTTTTGCTGTTGCTTTTGCTGTTTGCTATGTGCAACCACCCTTAGTTAAAAAGTTTATAATCTTTTTACATATTTTTATATAATAATCATTTTATATCAGTAATATTCACATAATTAGAAATCCTTGTAGGTCGTTAAAAGTCACAAAATTTAATGATATTATAAATGAAAGATGTGCTACATTCATAGTGAGAGGCGTTCAGAGCCGTTGCATTGTTATAACAAATGTAGGTAGTTAGTTAGAAAATATCAATTACGACTGCGATAGATAATACACAACGTATGATACTGAAAGAGACAGCTATCTGTAAAATATTGCGCTTAGAGTACACAAGTGAACCATAGATTATGCGATTTGAGACAGAAGATACATCAAATATAACAATAGATATATTACATTGGTAATATGTAAAGAAATAAACAAATAAAATCTTTATATTAATTACTTAGTGTATGTTTTATAAAACTTGGAATGATAGAAACTAATCAATAATAATAAATATATTTTATCTACTGTACATTGCATTTTAAATTTACTAAAATATATTATTTAATTTAAGTTTTTTATTTATTTTATTTTATATGAAAAATAATTATCTAAAAGCATGCTATTATGTCGTGATCATATTATTGTTACAATCTCCGAAAAGAAAAGTGACCTGGAATTCACGCAATCAAGGGAATAAAAAAAATTGTTTTTTTCCTACGATTTCGGTTTGTTGATTAATCTATGATACGTGCTATTTGTCTTTGTCACACTGCAGTTGACATTATTTTCTTTATCCGTTTCGAAGTACCATGTTAATAATTTAAAATTAATTTATAGTGAAATAAAGTATTATTTTTTTTTATCAAAACCCTGTATAATTAGATTTATATTTTGTATGAAATCCCTATATCTTTATTTATCTTTAAACAAAATTTTTAACACATTAAAATATATAAAAGGGAGGAAAGATATTTTTTGTGAATAAACTTAAAAAGCATTCAAAGTTTTTAACGTTAATGTTTAACAGTACTAAACAATACTGAAGTCACTGAAGCCTAAATATCTTAATATAAAAACGTTTTTTTTTAGCTTAGCTGCAATTTTTTTTATCCTGAGACTTAAAATACGATTTTTCTTGTTTTAATTAGATACGAATTGGAGTAACACATGCTAAATGCAAACAATAGTGATTCTAATCACACTACTAAGCCACAGCCTAGTGCCACTCTGTAACGTACATATCTATCTATCTATATATATATATATATATATATATATATATATATATATATATATATATATATATATATATGTCAAGCACAGTCTTCAAAACTCACTCAACTTATATATACTATATCTTACAAGTACATGTAATGTAATCCTACAAGAGATTCTACCCCAGAGAGTCACTTAAAAGAACCAAGAACTGCTAATTGCACACCGAGCCTGTTTTTTTCGTATGAACTTGTTCTCTATAATAAAGGAGGATAAGGGAGCTATCATCTGTAAAGAAAATACTTCCTCCTGGTGGGTGGTCCCAAGGACTCTTACATATTGCATCAAGTAGACACTTCTCTTGAGTCTAGAAAAGTGCCATTTTGAAAACTTACAACCGTACAGACTGTGCCTAAAAAGACTCGTACCCACCCTGCTCACAAGAGACCCATATTGGTTACATTCACACTTTGCAAGAAAAAGAGCAGGCTCCAATCTTGTCTGGAATCGAATGACCTCCTCAGTGATTGGCAATAGAGCGACAGAATCGATCAACGGGGGATTTTATACTGTACGCTACACACCTTTAGTGAGGCGCTTGAAAAGTACAGAAAAACATTGGTGGTTTCTCAAGAAACTTCGAAAACCTTCGATAGAATATAGCTCGATAGCCTTATTAGCAGACTTTCCTCTATGGCTTGTCCTCTGGTTTCAGTATATGTACTTTTTGCGGGTCATTGATGGGTGCTCTTGTGAACGAAGCGACAACATATATCAAACGCAAGAGACAGTGAGGCCGAGTACTATCACTGAGACTCAGTTTTTTGGAAAGTGCCCTGTTAAAGAACGCCTTTTTTCTAAACGATGTAAATGATATTGTAATCGGTTTAGTAGAGTAAGGGACGCCAGCTGTAACTAAAACATATTCTAAGCATGATTAATATCTCTGTATTGAACAAGTTTTAAAATTCTTAAAATTAAGAAATCTTTAAGTTTTTTATAAGTAATTAGTTAACATCATGGTCAATTATCTTTCATATTTATTACAGTGTCTAAGCTTACATAAATACATTCTAAGGAGACATAATCGCTAATTTGGAATCTTATGACAACATTTTTATGATAAAATCTTTTGCCTATAAAAATTTTAGATTGTTGAGCGACTTTAACGTTACGCATATTATAATGCATTTATTAAAAAATATATTTACAAAGCTCTCAAATTTAATTAAATTACTGCACTAAAAGGTCGCCAAATTAACGGTTTAAAAATAAAAAAGGAATTGCTTTTGGGACATATAACACCCTTTTTTTTTCTTTTTTTTTTTTTTTTTTTTTTTTTCCCTTTTAAAAACCCGTTACGGGTACCCCGTCGGCCCAGGGGGGGTGACGGCCGGGGGGTTATGTGGGACTACCTGGCAGCATAGAGGATGCTGCCATTTTTAAGGCTACCCACTAAAAAACCAACGGTTGCCCTCTTTGCCGTAATGGGACGACACGGGATCGCATTAGCACACACCGTGACGCCCCGGCGAGACCCCCCGAATGAGGGTGCCCCGAGCAACCTAGAGCACCCTCCCATCGCAGGCTTATGTTAGGTAAGAGGGGTCACCCTCCCCCCTAAGCAGGCCTACAACTGGGGAAGGAAGCGGCGGGCGTATTCCCGCCTCCTTCTACCCAGTCTTCCCCGACGGAGCGGGTCAGTGGACGAGGCTGACTCCCTGACCCGCTCCACGGCCTCCTTTGCGGCTATGACTTGCTCGCAGAAGGAGGCCATTGCGACCTAGCACCTCTCACTGCTGACCATCGCGCTGATAACGCGCGGTAGCGAGAGGTCCCTGCCAATCACGCCCACCAGCTCAGTGCGCTGGTGGTCCCAGGCGGCGCACTCCGCCAAGGTGTGACGAGCCGAGTCGACGGACTCGTCACAGTGATGGCAGGAGGGGGTCGCCTCCCTTCGTGTTATCCTGTGCAGGTACCCACCGAAGCAACCATGCCCGGTCAGCACCTGCACAAGACGGAACGTAAGCGTTCCGTGCCGCCGATTGATCCAGTGGTCGAAGTGAGGGCGGACCGCCTCCACTGTGATCATACCGGCGGCAGGGGACTCTAAGTCCCTGTTCCACCATCGCATCAGGGCTCGGTGAGCTAGAGCCCTGATTCGCGCCACCTCGGGCCTTACCCCCGTGGCCAAGGCTTCTGCCCGGTGCCAGTACACGGCTGCGAGCACCTCCGCCTGTAGCTAGGGACATATAACACCCTGTATTTATGCACGGATATGACTATAAATTGTTTTTGTCATTATCACTTATTATATTTTTTGGAATCATCGATTTGGTAATTCTTGTATGTTTACTATGTAAAAATTTTTGGGCTTATAGTTAAATGTTAAAAAATTTAGGAATTGTAAGAAAAACAGTTACTTTTAACAAAATTGTTATACGAAAGTGTCGTCAGAAACAATTTAAAAACAAATTAAATAATCATTAAAAACCATGATAATTTTAAATTAATGATAAATAAAAAATTAATAAAGATGAATATTCCTTTTAAAACAAATATATATTAGGATTTTCATATCTGTTTATATTTCAGCGTATTATATTCACAATCACATCTTGTTACTATATTTTTATTAAGAACTGTCAAGATATTTTTGAGTTATAGAAGGAAAGTGTAATCCCGTGTGATTGATCTTTCCAAACATACCCTAAACTGTTTTATGTGTGCGTATATGTGTATTTTCCTATTTTGTTGACCATTTTTGAATATTGGCATAAAAATATCTTTAGCCGTATTTTATTATCCTCTCCTACGTCCGCATATTTTAATTTCGACTTAATAGTTTTTGTATGATATCTTTCACAACAAAATATACATTAGAATCATTAATATGACAATGTTTGCTTGGACAGTTAGTTAGTAAAATATATTTATCGCTGGTAGATTATAAAAATAGTTCTATTATTGTTAAATGTGAAACTAAAGTATCATCGAGATATTAATACGTTGTAGACATATAAACTAAAGTTTAATGGCAATTGAATATACAGCTCACTTTATTGAAAATCTGTTTTCACTGTATGGCAAAGTTCACTAACAGTTCTGGCTAAGATTTATGCGTCCACAAAGCGCCTTCGAGCAGAAATGCATTATGTTCAGAGTCATCCCATACGGAAGTTATTATGTACTGGCCAATATGTCGTGGTATCCATTTTATAACTTTGTTGTGACTTTGCATTTTATAACAATATTTTAGATTTTACAATGCTTTGTTATAATTCAAATATGTGAGCTTTGTTAATAAAATGCAATAAATGGCATAGTAGTAAGAGACGGAATATATGTATTAGATACTTTTCAGGTATTTAATATTCTTAGATCCTCACATTTATACATAAAATAAAATCAATTTATTTTATTATTATCGGATTTAACTCACGGGTATTTGTTGGTTTCATTTTATTTAATTTTAACGACGTTTCAAATATTTTGCATCATTGTTTTTTACGAGAAGACGAGATTTAAGTAACTATCAATAAGCCAACTAATTAGTCATCTGAGTCCAGCAATTTCTTAGTTTGCAGGCATAGTTTTCCGGATGTATATTGATAAAATTTTAAAACGGCTTCTATATAAGAACTATTTACAAACTTTATAGGAAAGTGTGACAATTCTTGAGACCTATTCAAAGTAATATATCTTTACAATGTGCCGCTATACACACTTGTGATTGTAGTTTGTCATACATTGGTCAAACAAAGACGAGTATCGGTAGAAGAAGGAACACTTCTCAGATATCAAGAATAGACGAATATTAGAATAGAGTCAGCATTCTGTGAACTTGCCACAGACAAGCCTAATCATTATATTAAATCTGACAAATAACAAATCTGCGCTTAGGAGCTCCACTACATACCATACGCATACTTTTCAGGTGCCGTTCGATTGAAATATTTTCTTATAATTATTACTTTTGAGTATCTTTTGATGGCAGCGATAGTAGATGTTAAATCGAATTTCGTGCTGTTCGTAAATAGTGAATACCATAATATCATTTATTTGTAATAATTTATTTATTTCTAGAACGGTGAGATTTCAACTGGAGACCTTTTTGTGTATACTACATGCTTTAGGTGAGGCTACCGAAAAGAACGGAAAAGCTTACCGCCTCTTTACTGGTCGAGAAGGCATTTAACAAGGATTGTCATATCAGCTTTCAACCTTTAGTGTATATTCTAGACTAAAGGGCTGGGTAACTTTCTAAACCAAAGATCCATTAGAGTGGTCGTAGTAGACATCCGTTAACAGAATGTTCATTTAACAATAAATACCGGAATACCTCCGGATTTGTCAATGATCTGATAAAAACCCGGTGTCTATGGGTAGGCAACCGACAGCACAGTAAAAAAAGATATCTAACATGCTAGGGCCAGTAGGGACCAAGTACAATCTGAAAGGAAGAAATGGTGTAGCGCTTGACTATCATTTAACTTTGGGCAGAGTCCGCATGGGACAATGCCAATATTGTTAATTGAACTTCAACAAAACGTCATGTCACTTTACCGTCAAAATTAATGAATGACTCCCTATTAACCTTGGCTCCTACTTTCATGAATATATCTTTGTACAGCTTCTGATATTATACAAAGCACAGCGCAGTCGTATGTACAGTACCTTAATCACATAATAGCCGGTGATGTTAAATGTCATGTTGAACATCTGAACTCAAGTGTGATGCGTTAAAGAGGAGCAAAATAAAATAAGTTACCTGAAATTGGTTTATGAATGTTTACATATGCTCGAACACAGGCGAAAAATGTCGAGTCTTTCATAGTTCTATAGGTTACTTTTTAGTGCACAGGAATTATATAAGCTAATTCCTAAACCTCCTTTCCATCATCGGATGTTCTGACGCCCGGTAAGTATCCACATTGGATATCCCTAAAGCATTATGCTTAGTATTTTTTAATTTTCTCACCAAAAGACTTGAACGGCTTGTCTGTATCGCTGATTGCGTCCCATCATCATGTGTCATCAAATAAAGTTTAACAAATAAAGTGTTCATGAAAGTTTTATTAGTAACAATTAATAAATTTAACAAATTATTTATAATTTCTCAAACTTACTTACAAAGTTGTAGTTTATAACTTATACCTCAATTAATAACATTTCGCATCGCTCTGTAACGCGGAGTGCTCGCCGGGGCGTAACGTTTAACAATGAGGCTTTGCTTCATTTGAACGCTGTTTCAATTATACACAATTATTTTTCGACATAAATATTCTTAATTAAAAAGAAGTCACTGTTAGTGAAAGCGTTGTCGATTCCAACGTTTTTGTTGGAACGTGAACTACAGCTGACTCTTATTGATAAGAAAGAATTTAAAATAATCATGGAAATAGATATATTGTACACTACATAAACGTTAGCAAAAGGCTTAGACGTGTATGATAAAACAATTTTGAAAGCAGCACCTTAGAAGTCGAAGCTCCTTGAAAGTTGATAAATAAGATAAGGTAACATTTTATTTATTGAAAATTTAGTGTATAGTAAAAGTAAAGAAAAAGAAAGTAAGAATCCTACCTATCATAAATTATTTAAATTATTATCAAAACAAATGAAGTAGGGATAGAAACAAATAGAAAAGGACAGTACATAAACACTGTAATATCGTTTTGGAATATAAAAGGATAGTAGGAGATTTTTTTATTCCAGATCAATATAATTTCGACATCGTCTGTGGGGAAAGCATCATCAGTAGGACGAGTGAGAAACGTGTTAGTAGTATTTAAGGTCAATGATAATATTTTTGTCACAATAAATTATTAGCAATCATAAGCAAAGAGGAAGGCAGTTACCCTTTCTATACCAAAAGCTCAGAAGGATATATAAGACATAAAAAACCTGTAGTTTGTAAAACAAGCTAAAAAGGGAAACAAAGCCTCACTCCATTTTAGAAGAGTCTCTCAATTAGACTCTCACAATAGACTTGTATGATGACCAATGTAAATATGATAAAAAAGGTATTTTGTCATTCATAATGATCATATTTTTGATATACATATCTAAAACGCAATACTTGTAGCGCTTACTTTATACCAAAAATTTAAGATACAAAAGTTTTATCAAGTAATCAACGAACTGTCTAGGAATAAGTTTATTTTCAATTTGTTTGTTATAATTGGGAGCAAGAAGTATAACAACGAAAACTATCTATAACCTACACAAATATAATTAATGAATTTCTAGAACGTATTTCAAAGCTGGCATACGTACGCACGCTTGTTTCAAATATGTTTAAGTAGAGAGGAGGAGAAAAAAGAACGGGAACTTGTACAGTGAAGATAGGCGTGAACCTGGGTGGCACATTCTAAGTACTGTATCCTCTCCCTGCAATGCGCAACGCACAGTGAATCCATGGAATGCCAAGAAATTTCGTCTTTAATATTATAATATAAGCTGATGAAGCGATGATAAAGTCACTGGCTAGTATTAATTATAAAATAGAATCACAATCAAATTTTTTTTTGTAATTAATTTTAGTTAATAGGAGATTTATATTTTTCATTATCAAAGATACTCCTTCGTATTACTGATTAAAAAGGTTATTTCTAGCAAACCTAAAAATCCTGAGAATTTCCTTCAAAAGCGTATATATGGTAAATAAATTAAAAAAGTTTAACCAACATGAGCAAACGAAATTTACATTTCCTCAGAAACTGCAATTGAAATACTTGTAAATATTCTAAAGCTAGTCATTTACTGATAGCCCTCCAAATAATTTAACGGTTAAATAATTGTTTATCAGGTCGATTTTCTCAATAAAAATGTTAGTAATTGGCAAATTGCGAAGGCAATAAAGGTAAGTGGCTGGAACTGCATTATCGTTAACTGCTGCCCAGATATTTGTTCCTATTGCTGTTTCTAGTTTCTAGTAGTATTAGTGAATTTCGGTTAATGTTCATTCATTCGCAACTTTCTCAAAAAAATATAATTTATTATTTTATATTGACTCCTAAAATGTTTCTATACATCCATCAGTATTTTATTAATATAATAAAATTATATCTAGAGTTAGATTAAGTCAACAATAAGAAGAAGTAATAAAAAAGATTAAAAGAAAATGGGCACAACCGAAATCTTAACATTAATTAAAATTAGTGTTCAATCTTATATCATCAGCGTAACTTCCGCAATCGTTTGAGATAGCTGCTAGCTATCGTGCTCGCAGTAGCTTTGGGATTCCAAATACAAATTGGTTTAGTTATAAAACTATATTGTATGCACATTTTGTTGTCTTCAAAACTTTTACTGGAGTTTCAGTGTTATTCATTGACTTCTATTAGACGAAACTTACATTACAATTTAATTTATGCAAATGTTAACAAGAATGATAAATAGTATCATATTACGAAATCGTGTTTCGTTCTATTATATTTCATTCAATGCGTTTCCTATCTAACATGTCATATGCAATTATAAGTCTAATAAATAGCTTTTTATGATTTATATACAGTGACTGCTAAACATATAAAGGCGTATATGTGGTATAACTACTAAGATATTACTTTGAATATAGTAGGGGAAAAGTATTTATATTAGGGTTAGAAACAACAAATCGTGACCTCAATTATTTTGATTTACAAACCTTATAACATAATCAAGTCCATTTAGGGTCATGAACAATTAAGTCGTTATTAATGTAGATAGTTGCGTGAGTTATGTAAGTTTGTACATCACTGAAAGTTAGAACTGAACAGCAGTTAAAGCAAACGGGATCGTTGAACAAAGTAAGTTTGACTAGATTCTATTCTCGCCACAAAGCTATAGGGATGGTACGAGTTTAACGTTATAATATGTGACAAAATTAGTGAAAAATAAATAAAATTTACAACAAATAAATATTTAGTACTTAAAATGGTCGTGAAATAAGTTTTATACTTATTTAGAAGGTTTGTTTTCAAAATATTGGTGTATAAATAAATAAAGCATTTTCATTCATACATTTATTTATAAACGAATTTACATACAAAAATAACAAAAGTCTCAACAACAAAGGTTAATTACAACAAAGAATGCTTAACATAGATAATAATATTATGATGGGCTTTTATAAGATAAAAGTTCATAGAAAAATAAAGTAGAAGAGACAAATAGACCTTAAAAGAAGGGAAAGAAGAAGATTTTTTTTCCTTTATCTTTAACTGTACAAAATGTCTATAAAAAATATTATTAATATCACATTTTGAATACAGATCAGTGCTTGCCGTGATGAAAGCCCCACTCCTTATGGTCATGGTGCCCACCTTTCTTTCCATGGTCATGATGGTCATGATGATGTTCCTCGTGTCCGTGGTGACCCTTGTGGCCATGGTGGTCTTCATCATGATGATGCTTCTCGTGATGACCCTTCTTACCGTGATGATGGTCGTGATGACCACTTTCATGATGTCCTCCCTTTTTATGGCCTCCATCATGTTTCTCATGGTGTCCGTGATGGTGACCATGTTTATGGTGTTTGCCTTCATGATGATGATCATCATAGAAGTGATGGTCCTTATGGAAATCGTCCTTGTGATACTTCTTGTGATACCCTTCAGTCTTTTCACCCTTATCGTGATGCTTCTTGTGACCATGTTTACCTCCCTTGTGATGGTGACCGTGCTCGTGGTGTTCTCCGTGGTGGTCATGTTCATCCCAATGTTTCTTGTGTCCACCACCATGTTCATGATGATGACCTGCATGATGATGCTTTCCATGATCCCCATGCTCTCCTTTATGATGATGGTGATGTCCTTTATGGCCTTTATGACCCTTTTCGCCATGTTCATGGTGATGATGTCCATGATGCTCCTTACCGCCTCCTTCCTCGTGATGATGTGATTTGCCACTGGCAGCTGCTACAAGATCCTTCTCATCTTCACCTAATTCTCTTGCGTATACTGCCACAAGGCAGAGCAGTCCAATTGTTATTATCAACTTCATGTTGATTTATCTGTACAGTGACGCTGTGGCAGTGGGTCTTTTATACTAAATAAGATAAGATGTAGAAACCGTTTAGTAATGTTCTCGCAATATTCAGGGACAAGGCTGGGCGGTGAACCGTTAAGAGTGATTCCGATTTTTTATTATATCGAGTGAAGTTTGTGAACATGTTCGAAGAATTAACTATTGTCACATTATAGTAAATGATTCAGCTAAATATAAAAATATAAATTTGTTCGAAACTATTCCAAGAAAAATCTTATCACTAATAGAAGTCTATAGAGACAATTGATTCATTTGTTTTTTTCTATAAAAAAAATAGTTTTGGCGTATTTGAATAAAATATTCTACATTTGTATACAAAATTATTAAGCCTATCTTTAAAAAACACCAGGCGTTCAAAGTATTTGTTATCCGACCTAAAATATTTTTAATCTTTTTCAATTTCAAACTAACAATCTTCATCGCGCTCTCGAAATTTATCAAAAACAAAAATAACGATTTTCTGTTATTCATCGTTATATACTTTTCCGAAAATAAATTGGATTCAAGGGCATATTCAAAAGACTACATTATTTAATAGAATAATTATTATATTAAATGACTGTTTATTAGATGGCCAAGAAGATAATAATATACAATTGTATTATTGTAAACAGAATTAAAATAAAAAAAATGCTATAATATAAACGCAAATTAGTCACATAAAAATTATTTTGCATACTTTATATAAGAATATTATCTTCATAATATTAAATAATCAAAATTACATAAATAAACAGTTTATTTGTACATCCGTATCATACAAAATATTCTTGAAGTAGGTATTCGTCATAACTATAATGAAGTTTTGATGTGAATATTTGCTTAATATATACAATATATTATATAAACTTTGTTTTTGCTAACCTTCGTAATATCCGGATGGATTTTAAAAAAAAACATGGGATATTAGCTATTACTGTTTTACCATGTAAAAACATGGTTTTCGTAAAACAAATTTTGGTACAGATAACCAATAAGTGAGAGCTTTCCTGTAGACATTTTTGAGATCAAATGTTCAGATTAAAACACATAAGTCTCAAAACTATATCGAAACCACTTAAACCTATAGTATGTTTTAAAAGAACCGAGCATACAAAGAGAAAAACAGAGTTAATTTTAACAAAAAGAAATAATTAAGACCTCAATATCACTATATTGTCTTGACCATCTTAAACAGATCTTAACAACATATTCTTCCCTTCGTAATGCTTATACCCTATGCTTCGTATGTAGTAATGCCCTATAAAGAGGGATGTCGACTTGTAAATAAGTATGTCGTAGGTTCCGACCCTGATTTGTCACGTCCTATCTCACCACTCTTCGTCGTTTCACATAAATCGTGAATGCAATTGATGAAATAGGAATATATCAAGCAACCCTTACATACAAGCCATAATTGATTATTATAGCATTTTGTAATGCAACTTATTATTTAGTTTTTATTACATTCGTTTTAAATGAAAAGTTTGTTAGGTTCTAAATTCAAATAAAATTCAATGACACTTACGCAAAATTCTTTTATGTCAAAAATTTTAAACCTGACCTTCGAGTATTGCAATTACACAAATCTAGGTTTCAGTTATTTTCTTCTTAGTTGCACATAAATATTCAATTAAACTTTTTTACTGTTAGTAAAATAAAACAAGTTTTTAATAAAAATATATAATTATTCTCGTATTATGTCAAAATACACCACAGCTAGAATTAATTAAATTTACAATGATAGGTACAAATCACGCTCCATTATGAAAACTTTTTGACGCAGTGGAGTTATAATTGCGTTAACTTTTTACTTGTTTTGTAATGAAACTTTTGATTATATATATTAAGAAATTATTTTTAAATTGAAACGTACTCTTTACGTCTACATTCGTTTTGGTCAGTAAAAAGTTTGTCAAAACTATTATATATGTGGTAGAAATAATATTTTTTTACCCTTTCAAATAATATTAAAATAAAAAAAATATGTTATTGTCATATTGATACTGCTCGTAACACAGATTTATGAAATTCTAACTCCCGATTCTGATCTCCTTGCAATTTTACAGCTTAGTCGTTATAATATACCTACTTTTGCACACTATATTTCTTATACACATTCATTTTGATAAACCGTATTACTATGAGGGAGTTTTTTAAAACAACTCCATCACCAATGTCGGAGACATTTAGAAAATATGTTGGACAACCACGTACGTGTACGTTATGGGATTTCTGTCAAAGTTTTCCTTCAAAAAATTTCAGAAATTCGCGTTGTATCAGTATAACCCATTTCATAAGTTATGTATCTAATATATTGTGATTTAAGCTGCATATATTTTTTCTAAAATATAAAATTTTATATGAAACTTCTTACAATACTTTGCTTTAATTAAAAGTGCTATTAGTAATAAAAAACCATCACAAGTTATAATTTAGAAAATTAAAACAATGTACCCTTTATGTGATGGAAAACTATAATAAAAGAATTATTTTTAATAATAGTTTGATTCTTACTAATATGTGGAAGTACATACGAGACAGCTAAGTCCGTTATTTATCTAAGAAAATATAAATATCAAAAATATGTGAAAAATAGTTGGGATGTAGTAAAATTCTTAAAATATTGTTATTTTTGGGAACTCGAAAGCTCTTCCTGCACTTTATTATAGCCGTAAATATTGTGCCTCGCTATATTCTTTGAATGGATAACACTTTGTCGGATTCGGCGCGAAGTTTGAAAATAAATTTAAAAGCTAGAACAACTTTAGACCACGTTTGTTTGAAGAAAATTCTTTCGAGCAATAACTGATACGTGCTTCTCAATAAAAATGATTCAATAAATATAAAGTATATTGCTTACGATGTTAAAACATATAAATTATCTAGTAAATAATTGTATTGTTTTAAATTTTTCTTTTTTAAATATTTAAAAAATCTTAAAATTTATTTACTTATGGAACTAGCTAAAATTTAGGAGATATTTTTTTATTATATATTTATTTCATTTAGTACTAATAGTAATAGTATATACTGACGTTATTGTCAATTGACTGTTTTGTGTGTAATGGTTATTTGGAGTACCACATTCTCGAAGAGTTTTATATCTTAAAAAAAGATTTTAACCTAGTAGAATATAAAATAATATAAAATCAATTATATCTTTATACACGCTAAATTGAACCCAATATTGGTGGGTGGTTCAGACAGACAATAAAGTACAAATAAAGGGAAACTTAATGCCAAAACTTTCACTGTGTTTTTTGAAGCCGAACCCCTTTCTTCCAGGCCATAACACTTTTATAAAGGTGACGTCCCTAATGTATAGTTGGAAGCGTTTGGGAATGATAAACTTTTAAACTTAACAACTGAACGGCTTGAACAAATTTCAGTCGAGATAAGTAAACCGAATATAGGTTTAAATTTTTTGTGCCACAAACACAATAACTAAATCTTTATGAAACTTGCAAACTTAACAATCTATAGCTTCCAGATATCGCATTATATATTGAAACAACGTTACATTTATTGTTTATACAAACAAATATCACATTATATTACATGATTATCTTCTGATGTATATTTATGTTAATTGATATATTTGAAGATACGGAATACGGAAAAAATAAAATAATCTAATGCTTAACATTTCAAGATTAGTCTTACGAAAAATTAAATATTTTTTATTCATTTTGAATATAGTTAAAAAGCGAAATGTAATAAACATAAGTAAAAAACTCCATTGCTGATTCAACGGAAGCCTCTTACACAACTTTTCCATCTTCTTATAACATCTTTCTTGACTTCGAGGTTGATTTGAATTTTAACTTGTTTTATTAGAATCGATAAAAATATAAAAAATATTTCTTGCGTGTGTTTTTGTTTTTACCTACATAAGTTTCAATATTTTCTTGAAAAATTATAGGTAAAGAAACAACAGCACCAAGAAGAAGAACAACAACACCGCAGAAAATAAGTATTTAAGACATTGAAATCTGTTTTTTAAGCTTTGAGAACAATTGCAATATCTCATATGGTTTTGAGTGACTACCAAATGACAAAATAAAAGGGCGTCTTTTTATAGAGAGTATTATTATTATATTAATAAAATCATAAAATAATAAGGCTCCTGGTAATCTGAAAGCCTGGCTCGGGCACTGGATTTTATTTAGAATATTATATGTAAATGATATGTTTATCACAATAGTAATGTTTCTAGCATTTTTAATTTGATCTCCCATACTTTAAAAACTCATTCTTTTCAATCTCAAATTGTCATGTGATATTATTTCAATTCATATCACACTTGTTTTCGATTATTCTTTACTTGTTAGTAAGAATTTGTTATTTTCAAACCATTATAATTTTTAGGATTTCATTTATTTTGGAAAGCAAAATAGGTAAAAAACATTTAAGGGTTTTGAGTTAAAACCTACATAATAAACTAAAAATTGGAAATATCAACAAGTTCTATTATTATTTCAATATTTTAAAGACAATATCAATTATTTATCTTTTTAATAAAATATACAACAAAAAACATTTTACTGATTAATAATTTAAATCGCATTATAATTAATTCTAAGATTTTGTCTCAAATAAAGTCCGGTCAAATTAGACAGCTGAAAGTCGTAGTTTATTCATCAAAGTTACTAGGCACATTGTTAGCGAATTCCAGCATCGAGATAATTTACTTAGACTAACACAATCAGTTTCGACCGAATTGTTGCTTTAATTTTATCAGTTATTTAGTTTTCAATATTACTAAAGTTCTGAGTACGATTCGAGTTTGTGGGGCCGTAATTTTTGGCAGAGTAAAAACTTTTGAATTCCCATATGGTAGAATTAACTTTGAGTTCATAAGTGCTTTAGAAGCGAAATTTTTGAAGCACCTTTGTGGGTACATACGCAAAATATTTGTCGGAGGTTTAGAATAGGTTTCGAAAACTCAGTTATATAGGTTATTCTCAATTTTTTAATGAATATATTTTTCGTTAAGGGTAGTTAATATTTAATATTATATTCTTGGAAAATAGATCAGAAGGAATTTTTTAAAAATAATAATGCACGGTTTAACAATCTATTTAATTTATGATACAAAATCTAACAATTTGACACTTTGAATTATCGAACTCAAAACAATCACTTCTTATTTTAACCGGAAAACTAAATACGATTCTAACGACAAGACAAACACAAATTTATCGAGACAATATTACGATCGCACAATCTACCGTACCGACGGACGAAAGCGAAAGAAAAAGCCCTGACTACCGTTGACACTCGCTTATATAGCACTCCTCTCTCTAGACTACCCTCATATCTTCTTACAATATTATAATGTCTAACAAAAAAAATTTACTGTTTAACATTTCATTGTATATATTTTTTTATCTCTATCAAGAAGAGATAAAGTTACGATGTTTACGAGTAGATAAAATTAAAATTAAATAATATTAATTGATTTTATAATATATTTTTTTATTTTTTTTTATTTTATTTTTTATAAGGCATAACTACAAGGATTAAAATTAAAATTTAAGATTACATAATTATGAATATAGGTACATATTAAATTTCAACCCCGATGACAGCTACGCACAGCATGCAATAATTATATAAAAATAATGTGCCAGAGGTTTAATACCGGCTTAAATGACATAAAGTGCACACTTAGACATTAAAAACATTAATAATCTAATATATCTGTACTATAAGTCAATTAATAATAATAATAAAAGGAAAACCATAATAGTAATAATAAAAAAAAACGACTAAAAAATAAAATAAAATTTACAGAATACGGAAGTATCTATGCTTTAAGTCGCATTACATTCAGTTAAATAAACAGGTAGACTTTGTGCGTTGATGTCCAAATTTTAACATATTTCATTATGAGCTCGACACATTCTAAACACTGGATCATTATAAGAAACGTTATTGCGACAAAAAGGTACATGAAATGAAAAATGGCTCAGTAACTCATTAGTGTCCCATTTGGCATTGATGATTTTGTGAAGTGTAGCAAAATCTTGATTCCTACGTCTCGAGGCAAGAGAGGTTCAGTCAAAAAATCTGGTTAGCTCTTGAAAACATTATATCATAATGATGAGTAAAAGTTAGCTTGATATCCAAATCCATTATCCAAATAAATTCCAAGATCCTTAATGACATCGACTCTTTGTAATGCTATCTCGTTGAGTTTATAAGAATGCAAAATGGGGGAGCGCCTTTTAGAGAATGATATAATATGACATTTTTCCATAACTCCAGCTGGTCAATACTAATTTGGAGGTCAGGACAGTCGTTATGATTACTTATTTCGTGATATATCTTTAAGTCATCTGCATAAGCAATACATCGGGACGACATGGTTTCAAGCAAATCATTAATGAATAGCACAAATAGCAAGGGACCAAGGTTAGAGCCCTGAGGGATTCCTGATACAGCTTCAAATGGCATAGAATCAAAACCATAAACTGTTACTAACTGAGAACGATTGGTGATATATGATTTAAGCCAACGTAAAAGTGAGTCATGTATACCCAGGTGGTGTGCTTTAATAAGCATAATGTCGTGATCAATTTTATCAAACGCCTTTGTGAAATCTGTATATAAGGAATCTATCTGTGTACGACGGTTAATGGCATCATTTAGGTAGTGCGTGTAAGTAAGGAGATTAGAAGTCGTAGAACGTCCAGACACGAAACCATGCTGCCTGTCACTGATTAAGGGTTTTAAGAAAAATATCATGTGTTTGTGAATAATGCTCTCAAAAATTTTTACAAAACAGCTAAGTATACTAATAGGTCTATAGTTTTTTACGTCAAATTTATTACAATTTTTATATACAGGCAGAATGTGAGCAGTTTTCCAAAGTTCCGAAAAAATACCTGATGATAAACTCTGATTGAACAGTAAAGCTAATGGTGCAACAAGTGCATCACAACAACTGCGAATTACTATGGGAGGAACGCCATCTGGGCCAGCTCCCCTGTTTATGTCAAGAGTTTTTAAGGCGTTTTCCATTTCACATTCTGTAACCACGATTGACGAGATACACAAGTTTGTTTCCAGAAAATCTGGTACATATGTTGAAAATCTACATGGGTTGTATATGAATGACAGTTGTGTTTTCACTACAGTTCACTATTCACGTAGCTGATAAATTACAACTTAAGACCAAAGGTAAAGCACCGATGCACTTTTTCTATAAAAAAAAAAAAATATTTTTGTTAAATAAATATCAATAAGCAAAGAATATTTTTAAGGTTTGAAAATAGTTTAGAAGTCACACTCTAAAACACTCTAACATCACTTAAAAATAAAAGTCTTATTTAAATAAGATTACTTTGAAGATTTAGTTCCATCAGTATTCAGTGCAGTGTAGAAATATAATCCCAGAAATCCCTCATAACTTTACTTCAGTTAGTCAACTGTTGTAGAGACAGAAGGCGACAGGTGATACATTTTATATAAGCCCTAGTGCACTTACTATATGAAGTGGTGAAATCCTTGCGCTTGTAACTTTTAAGTGTCTCAGAGTTTCACATGTCTGCCCAGTTTGGTACACAACGCCTGAGCTTGGCGCATGGTTAATCTGTGATTTTAATTTTAAGATGGCTTAGCCAATATACATTAAAATCTTTAATGAAATTGCTTCTTTAGTTAACTTTAAGCAAATATTTTACATAAAATAATCTGACTGCAGAGTGGAGGAGGATAGTCTGGAACTCTAATATGATGACTAATCTGAAAAATATATGAGTTATGTAATTTTATATTAAGATTATTTTTTTTTTCTAGTTAAATATGTCAAAATAAATTGGTGCAATATATAAAATCACATAATAAATGATTTAACATTATTTTATATTTTAAGTCCAGGGTGCTCAGCATCAACAGGGATCAAATAAATGGCTTCGTGAGACCGACGAATTGATGGAACCCTTTCGGGTTTCTGCCAGTGACACGTTGAATATATAGGATGTTTGCCCAAATTTTCCAAACATTCAAGTGATTTATAGCATTTAACTCACGCACGTTGCTGTGAAATGTACGTATCTGTTACAGGATTTTGTTTAAAGCATTTTTTAGAATTTAACAATGGGACTCTATTTTTATATACTTTATTTTTATATATATTTATGTTATTCCGAGTTCATAACAATTGTCTATGCTACATAAGTAATATATTTTATTATTTTCATTGCGAAAGCCTATTAAATTTAGATTTATTATACTTGCATTGTACATATATATGTATATATCAAACGAAGAGGAAATATCTCAGAGGATTAGAATTTTTTTTTAAGAGTGAGAATGTGAAGACGAATCGTTAAAAGACGCAATTATACACGTTACGTACAGACCATGGCTTGTTATTGCAAAATTAATTGGCGAGTAATTGGCTTCGCCCGGCTGGTTTACGTCTGAAGGCGTCCTGCTATTGACTGCTAGTTAATTAGATCCTAACTGAGAAACAATATGGAGTTAACTGTGCAGCGCGAAATAATGTTACTCCTGCAAAACGAAATGGCTTGAAGAACTTTTTAGAAACTTAAGACCTATTGGTTTAAATTTTAAATGTTAACGTACCCCTTAAAGTAAATGTTCTGTAAGTGATTATACATAAAGGTGGTAAAAGGTAGGATTAATAATAACTATGTATTGAACTTTTCTGATTCCTGTTAATCGTATAAACATATCCCTTTTTATCAATGTTTTCATAATGTGAGACAAAATTTAACTCCGACACTAGATAAGGTAACGTTTAGAATTCCTCTTGCAGAATTCTAAACGTAATTCTATGAACGAAAGGAAATTCTAATTATATGAACTGAAGAATCAGAATCGCCATTAAGAAAGCGATAATAACAAGACCAAATAAGAATGCAAGTCTAGTTCCATAAATATTACAAACTTTATTTAATAACTAAAATATCATGTCTTCTTATTAATATTTTTAAAATGAGTGTGTGAACAATTGTTCTATTTTTACGTATGTCCCATCGGAATGTACCAAAATTTTGAAATATATGTGATAATGTTATATTTTCTAGAATTACTTATGTTTTTAAGAGTTTAAATTAATAAGTGTCAATAGCAAGTGTACACAAGAGTCACATTCAACATTATTTGCCTATGATATTATAACGCTTTCACATAATTATAACTAAAGACTGTATAAAGACCTTAGTGACAACTGACATCAATGTCACCGCTGCTTATTTAAAGGATATATATTGTTAAAATAGAAGACCAAAATGAGATCATTTGTTTATATATTTTTTTATATATTTCATATTTTTCAAGTGTTGTAGTTCTAAATTTTAGTCAATCTGAGAACCTATTCTCCGGGAGAATAGATGCTCATTCAATTATCTAAATGAAATCCGGGTTAGTCTCGATCTCACAGCGTTAACACAATTTGTACAAACCTAACGGTCGAAAACAAATTAAAGATCGGAAAGCCCTTGAGAGTCCCTAAATTAATAAATGTTTACTTTTGATTGATTGATTTGATACATATGTCATATATTTTTAATGCAAGTCACCAGTACTTCAGTTCATCTTTTAAAATTAAAATAGTTATTTATACATAGTATTATATCATATAAATTTGATCATATTTGTATGTGATAGTTAGTAGATAATTTCCAAAAAAAAAGTCCATTTGGTTGTTGTCTAATTATATTTCCATCTATATTAGAATGATCTAATGATTAATTAAATCTTTGGTTCTAATATAAAAAGGTTTAATATATACCAATAGGTAAGAATAAAAACAATGACGAAGTTATGCTCGCATGTGAGGTTCCGTTAACGGAAGTGACGTATGAGAAGGGAAGTCGTTGGTGTACACAGGATATGATGTGCGAATCCCTGATCACCGGTGTGAAAGCGGTTTGATAATTTTGTATTCCTCTGTTATATTTTCCTTAATGTATACCAAAATTGTGATTATATTTGATATATTAATGCTTACGACAGTGAGCAGGCGACTTGATTGTCCTGCTGACTTTCGTTAAGTTAATAAGTTAATTAAGTATATTTACAGAAACTCCCCATACATTTGACGTATTTTAATTTTATAAATAACTTAAAACTTAAAAACTACTCAATTTTAACTCTCGAAATTTATAATTGAGCACGTCCATTAGACCTGCGTTATTTATAAGTGTACAAAATTTAATAGTTTTTCATAATTAAGAATACATAGCTTTTCCATTCACTTATTTATCCATCAAAATTATAAGGCACTTCCAGGTAACCTAGAAATTAGACATCAGGGTAGGGGACGGCACACACACATCAAGAAAAATCTGAAAACCGTAAAAAAGTTATTATTGTTTAAAAAAATTCTAGTTTTGTTGATTTTGATTGCCAGTATAACTCGGCTTATTTGTGTAGGCAACTAGAGGATAAAATGTTATGCTAGGAACGGCAACACTATTTGGTCGTCTTACACGGGTGGCTGGTTTTAGGTTTAGTGGAGTAGTTTTCTTTATTTTTCTTTTTAATAAATATTAAATATTTTTTAAATATTATTATTTTTAAATGTTTAATGTATTATTATTTATCATGAGATATACATTTTATTTTAGATTTAAATTTTATTTTAGGAAGGTATGAAAATAATATTTTGTTTAAGTGTTGTATTTTTTTCTTTTCAATTACAAACTCAAAGTCTACAATCTATTGGTAACAGCTTTATATTTCAACCTCCAGTGTGTGTGAAACTACAATTACTTAGTACGGGCAAGGCATATCTGAAACCCCTATCTAGATTAAGTGCATCAAAAAAATACTATTTTAATTCAAAAAGATATTTTTTAATTTCATATTTAGTAATTTTATCTAATGTCATGTATCTGTTCCGACAACTAAATCAAGGTATCAACAAATTATAATATAATTTTACTGATTGTAAATTGGATTGAATTTTCTGAACATGGCGTCGAGTTCCATCAAGTATGACAACAGACCTTTCTTCTCTTACAAGATTCCCAGCACCAGTGAAAGAAAAGTCAAAGAACATTCCTGTAAAAAAAGAGTTTTGAGGATTTCTATACTTTTATACAATAAGTAATAATAAAAAAAATAATGTACTAAAGCACTGCTATCAAATTGGGATATATTGAACACATGTGAAATATCTAGAATGTTAAAAACATGATGTTAATATAATTATACATAAATTTCAATTTTATATTATTATAATTTTATATAATTGTAATTTTCAATTATATATTATTGTACTTTTGAGTTATATGATCCCTTACCTCATAAATCAATTACCTAATTCAATAATTAAAATTTTGCAAGGAAAAATTATAAATATAAAATAAAAAATATTTTCAGAGAAATCAATTTTAATAATATTTTACTAACTAACATATAAAATATATATAATATATGATTCGAAAGATTCGAAAAATGTAATAAGTTAAACCACTTATTACATTTTTTGAATCTTAACAGCCTGTATTTAATTTTAATAAGTGTGCGCACTAATTGTCAACAAGGACGTAGATATGCATACTATCAAACATTAGAAAGAGATAGACATCTTGTAATATTTTACTGTATTCTTACTGTTGCGATTTATAACCTTACAAGGAAACCTGATTTTGTTAATTATGTTCGTATGTTAATTTCATTCATTTGTTAAATTTGGTAAAATTAATTCAAATATTGTATTATTATTTGATTATATTCTCTCTTAGTTTTAAGTCGACGAATCGGACACACGGACACACTCTAACGAGTTTATGTTTGTGTCTAAAATATTTAAGGTATGTTTTTAATAAATAAATAAATAAAAGAAACCCCCATTTAATGACAAATAATCTAATTAAGTCTTTATAGTTTCAACTATACGCACATAAAAGTATAGGTTGATATTTAACGCCATCTAGATTCTAACCGTGTAATTTTTTTTAGTATAGTTAATTTTATTTTGTTTTCTATTTCAGTTGTCATAAAAGTGTTTAATATGTATTATATGTCTACAAATAAAATCTAATAAAAAGGAAAATTTAGAAAGGCGTATAACATAGCGCCCTAAGCGAATTTAGTGAGGGGATCTACTGCTACGATGGAGAGTCGTTTATAAAAAAACTTTTATAATAAAAAATATATTGTGCGTAAATAGTTAAACTTTTATTGTTAAACAGTTTATAATTTTATTACGGAATTAACAAAACATACGATAGTAAGATTGCTTAAAAAGTGGCTAAGAAAAAAAATATTTTATTCATCTCAACTCATATCAGAGTCAGTGCCAGCGTTCGTACTACAGCATCACGCGGATACACAACATGTCCGCCGCGCTGATGCGCTATAGAACAAAGATGCTGTCACGAAAAATTTTGATTATTTTATATAAGTTAAGGCAGAATCTTACAGGGAGTTACACTGTACACTGAACTAAAAACACATTCATTTTTATAACAATATTAAAGAGAAAAGGCTTTATGTAAAGTAAACGAAAATCACCTTTGAAGTAATATTAGAAATGAACTGATGATCATTCTAGAGAGGCCAAGATCTTTAAATAGGTTATAGAGAGATTTCACTATTATAGCTCTAGCTTTGATAATGGACGAAAATATCTCTGTTACAAGAAAAAAAACTGTAAAAATTTTATATTATCTCTAATTTCAGATATATTATAACATATAAGAATGACAAGCTATATATTATAAAGTGGAGGCAGGCCGTACTAATTTCATTTAATTAAATTTAAGTAAATATATGATGCTAACAGCAACATTGTTTTAGTTAAAGTTCATCAATTATACGTCATAGTGATAAGTAATGGCGACACGTGGATTGAGTTGAGTTGAGCCGAGGATCAGTTCTTCTGGTGGCGCGAACCTGGTCACTTGGTCTGTTTGACATGGTGGTGAGTGTGTGTTATAGAGGTAAATAGTGATTATGTACAAAATGGAAACGAAGTGTAATAGGGTCGATGTTATTGTTTTGCAACACTGACAATGTGAGCCCCGTACCGCTAAGTGTAAAAGATAACGGCCGTATCGATCTACCATCGCTGTCCTCGACATAAATATTTATTTATTTATTATTTTTTGAATATTTATTTGGCAAATCAAAATTCAAAAAAACGGCTAATTAATAGAAATATTCAATTAAAAATTACTTGAAGGCATCAAGATACTTAAGTGTTATTTTGTTACAATATTTAAAACACTTTTTAACAAAAAACGATACCCAAATGTTCATAAATTCAATAATTAATCCCCTATTGGACTTCCTAGAGCGCCTGAGCACCTGCAGAGCAAAACATAAGCTCCTTATTGGCACTAATCTTACGAAGGCTCTGCGTAACTAATGGCTCCAGACTCTACTTTGATTTTTCATTTTAAGACGTCACTGCTTAATGTTTCAGGAATTAGCATTATATTTTGTGATAAAATATTTTTACAAAAAAAATATCATTTATAATGTATTTTTATTGTTAATAATAGAAGAATGTAAATTAAAATCTAAATATAAAAATAATTAATCTTCTAATCTAAATAATTTTGATAGCATAACGTGTTATAGTATTTTACTTTGGGGCAAGATAGATGATATAAATACTATGTTGTCTTACATAAATAATGACATAATGCACCCTGAAATGCACTCATAAATAATTGAATACGAAACCTCCTATTCAATGTTTCTTAAAATTAAAAATTAAAACAATGGACGAATCTAACACGGTTATATAAAACTAAATAAGGTATTCACAGATCATACCGTAATATGTTTGTGACATAGGCCCCAAAAAGTCCTTATATTCGTAAAATTAAGTATTTGTCATAGTCTTAGGATGGCCCAGAGAGTAACCGTTATATGTGTCAAGATAAAATAGTTGTACATAACAATATTGTCATATTCCGTAGGATGAGTAACTTATATTAATGGACTATTTTTAATTATTTAATTTAAATGATACAGTAAAAAACAGAAACCTTCAAATATTCGGTTGACGCCACAAACAATTCCGCTTTAAGTGTTATCCCATTGAACTCAATCGGCTACTTAAAATAAAAGGTAGTTCTCACCTCTTGACTACCCAGCAACAACAGAGCAGCTAAAATGGTTTACTAACGATGAAGCAATTTGGGATATAGTTACACCACAACCAATGTCAATATTACAAGACGTCATCAACATATTACTCAAATTAATTATCTTTTTAATAAGAAGTGTCTGGCGTATGTTCAACAAAGCATGTTTTTAATTGGACTATAAATTAGAATCAAGTTTCTTAATAAGTTAATTAAAGGCAATTCACACTTAATTGGGACAAATAAAAATTTGTCCACGTTTGATTACTCGTTACCCATTCCTTCTATCACAACCATGGCTCACTCTTTGAACGATTACGGATACGCAAAAGATACTTATAATCGTCCTGTCTATCAATAGATTTAAAATGATCTACCTCCATACAATAAACGATAATATCAAGTATCCGATGGGTTGAGGTTCAACTGATAATAAGTAAAACTGATTAAATGACTTCAGGCATTGCCTGAGCGGAGTTATAGTAGGTAATTTTGTCCCAAGTTGTTCTCGAGTTGTAGCCGTGATTAATATTATTTATTTATTGCGTCTAACCGCGATTAAAAGCGTACTTAACCAGCTATTGAGAATAAACACAAGACCCGTTTAAAAAGGCGATTTTCCATCAAACGTAACTACTGCGACCGCGAATGCGGTTCCATATGTAAATGTTAATGCCTTAGTGAACAGCAAAGACTCCGCGATCATTAAAGTTACTTCAACAAACACGTTTTATGGATAGTTCCCGCGAATCATTTCATGATCGGTCACAATGACTACCACATGAATGGCGAGGCTTATGTGTCTGTTCCGCGATTTGTGTGCATTCGGCATGTTACGGAAGCTTAGACCAATAATGTAAAAAGATAACAATTTGTGATAATTACATTTAAAAAAAATTAAATATCATTTACTCAAAGTCATCGAAATGAAAACTTAAAATAATGGATATGTCTAACACGGTTATATAAAACTATATAACGTATTCATAGAACCAACCGTCAATCACTATTCTCATTTAGAGAGTTCCCGTACGCAAAAGAGTTTATACCAAAAATATAATAATAATATCAAAAACAGTAACCAATGTTCTAATTTGTACAATAGGCAACCACCACTCACAATACAAATAAAAAAAATACCCTTAACTTCCAATAATATATGTGATACATAATATAAATATGTTCGTAGGTGTATTTGAATGATACTTGCCTCCACTACCGCACTCACCCACTCATTTTCTATGACTAATGAACTGTTATACCAATTTCGACAAAGTTTTCCTTAATATAGATACCTTCTAAGTAAAATTTTATTCAAGTGTAGTTCATGCTTTCAGGCTGCATTTAATATTGCCTTTCATAAAATAAATTACTGGTTTAACAATTATGTAACTACATTTTGTAAAAATTATAATGAAATATTCCTCCATATTTATATAAAAATAGTTTTAAAAATAGTTTTAAAAATATGTAATGCTGATTATATATATGAAATTGTATATGAGCAGAAATAGGAAATACAATAATATCAGATACAACATCAGGTCGTAAATAGGAAACAGGACAAGCAGGGCGACGCCCTGAAGATTCTCGTCTACTGGCGATAAAATTATATTTTTTCCATTTACGGAAATTCATCTCATTAGGAAATAAAAAGGCCTAGCAAGCAGTCAAGAGCTTTTCGACTTTTTCCACTTTAATTGTCGAAACAGGACAAATAGAAATATTGTTCCAAAAAAACTTTTAAACTGTCCAGAAAATGCCAACAATAGACATTCCAATTAATCCATAACATTAAATTTGATTGCAAATTATCACACGAATGATTAAAAGAATCAACGCTTAACGATTATAAAAAAACACTAATTACTTGAACGGAAGGCCAATTATAATATGAGATTCGGAAGTGCTTCCGACAGAAAAGATTCGACAAGGTCAAGACGTCGAATTCTAAATATGCAAATAAGAAAACGGTGATACGCTACCAAAAGAAATAATAAAACCAATAATTTAAATACGTTACGCTGATTTTCTTTGAGAACAAACGCGTATACTATGTTCATTTTTTATTGATATGTTATTAAATATATGATTAAAACAACGGAACTTCCGAAACGGATGACCATTACTTTCAAATAACATAAATGTTGTATATTACGAATAAAATTAGCTATTTAATTTGGTAAAACACTAATTATTCACAACAAAAGAATATATATTTTTAAATACTTACGTATTTTTTAAGGGTATTCAAGCTGGCAACATTCAATTCCTAAAACAGTAAGTAATGTCATAGACTAGTTATGGCTTTTTAATAAGCTGTCAACTAATAATTAATTAACCTGATGTCTTTAGATTTGACAAACAATAAATACAAGAAAATGTGTCTTAAATATTTAAATAGTTATAGAAAAAACAAAATACTATTTTTAAAAAAGCTGTGACGAAAAACAGTTTGACACATAAGATTGCAACCTATCAAACAACAATTCAATGTATCTAAAATTTAAAGTTCTACTCCCAACACATTATTTGGCTTTGTGACAAAGCCTTTTATAAAATATGTATAAAATACTTCTACTTTTATATTTTTAAGCATAAACTCCATATATATACGAATATACCATAAAATGTCACTTATATCTATATATATATATATATATATATATATATATATATATATATATATATATATATATAAAAAATTATATACGGTATTTTCTAGTAAATACATAAATTCTAAGCCATAGAAGTTCTAGTTTAAGTTATGAATCTCTTGCTTATACTAAGCGGCGATTATTGTCAGAGACAGTAGATAGATGTACACACTAAATATACGTAATATTTGGCCGTTTTGAACCTCAAATACGTAACATAATCCACTATTTTCGAGGAGGATGTGCGTGACATTTACTGATAAATGGGGTCTCTCTAAATCACATATGACAGAACTTCCACGCAGCACGAGATGTATGGTGTAAGTTTAATATTCTTGAGATTTATCGTAAGCTTCTTAGATGTACCGAAATTTATATAAATAAAATATAAACAGTGAACTTAAGTCTATACAACACAATCTACTTTATTTGCACCACGGTTTTGGTTTTTAATTCAAAGGAAGATTTAGTGGCTGATACGTCTCCTTTTAATAAAAATATTTTCATTTCAATTAAAAGGTAAAGTATTGACGCCGAAGAATTAAACATGTTTAAGAAATGAAATGAATTACGTCTTATTTCGAACATGGACTTCCTATTTTAAAATTTAAATGTTTTAATTAACTGAATTGAAATTAATTCAGTTTTGTAATCCTAAAACTTTCATTTACACCTTCCTCCTGCTTATGGCATAAATTTTTGTTTTTTTATTTATTAAAAAAATATTAAAACACCTAAAACACATTGAAGCATTCTTTAATTTCTAGAGTAAAAACATACAGAATCTCATAAATTATGAAGTTTAAAAATAGTTTATACAAATAGAAGTACGAGCGAGATGTTACTGTATGGCAATGAGGTAAAGTTTAAAGTCATAAAACATAAATCAGAATGGAACAATTTTTACTACTGCTACGTTTCCGCTGGAATCATGGACTAAGTACGGAACACTCGTACAACAAAGTTAACGAACCACGAATGAGTGCGCGGGAATAACCCGAAATGGTAGATTGCAACAATCGCACAAAACGCAGTAAATTTACTTTTATGGCACAAGTTAGAAGAACATTTTCAATGTGTTACAAATTTTCTGTTAAATTCATATTTTAACGGATTCAAATAAGATGTTATATTGATGGGGTTACTGTGATATGAAACAACTATTCCAGTTCGGTATAATCCTTATCAATTAAAACCATAATAATAAAATAACACAGTAAAAACATTTTCCATTTTAACTAACACATAACTTAAAGGTGAATCGATATTTTTTAAAGTATTTTATAAAATATTGTAAAAAACGTACAGAAAGGGTTATTTTTTCAAATGAAGTTCTTTAAAAAATACTGTATTTTTTACTTTTAGACTTTTAAAATTGCAAGAAGGAATTTAACCATTGAAAGCATAAAGAAATTACGGCTGATTTATTATTATTAAATATTACCGTTCAAAAGGCTTCTCGATTGATTAATTACTAATACTTAAGTACAGACTCTAATTTAAAGGTTTATTTTAGAAACTGTACATAGATCTATAAAGAAAATGTTTTTGAATATGATTTTAGAAGTTTCTGTGTTTAGAAGAGAGCTGTCATAATGAAATAAATTGATAATGTTAATTTTGGTTGAAATATTTGAAATATATATTGTCAAATAATCAATTCCAAGTTACATTTACGTTACTTATTTTGTTTTTTGATACATGATCATTATTTTCTCACAATAATAAATAATTTGTATTATTTTATATATCTAAATAAAAAATAAGGACAGACAATAAACATTACATTCTTAAATCAACGGTAAAATATATATGAAAATACGATATGGAACTATTTTAGTATTAATATTGTCAGTACATGCTCTCTCGCTTAGGATTAAAACAACTGACCACACTCATAATTTGCGCCGCACTCAAACGAAGCCAGTCCGCCCATTTGTATGAAGTTGCTCACAAACTTTGAACTGATTATTCATTGCTATACCGACCGGAACATACCGGGAATTCTACCCGGATTACGTGGGATCGATAGCAAATGGTTTAAAGTAGATACTACATTTGATCGTGCTTGGTCAAAATTTTACAACGAATATAGAGGCATATAAGAGTTTTAATAATAATATTTAAATTGTAATAGTACGAGTTTACGTAACAAGGTAGGTGGAAAGGTACAAAATAAATTCATTATGATTCGGCCCATATGACACCAGAATAAACCATTTTATTTATTTTCTGACCTTAAAATCTGTTGTAAAAATAAATTAAAATACGATTAGCAAAAATGTTACGGGTTTGTTAATTATAACCAAAAACCACCCGCTAGAGTAAATACACTTGTAAAAACAAAATCTTTTCAAATACTTATAACAACCTATCAACCTATTTATTATATATGACCCTAACGTTATTTGCTCGAACTGTTTGAGTACTATGTACCTGGCTACATTTCATGCATTCGAATTTGTTGTGTACTTTGAAAGTTTAGAAATTTTCTAACTTAAACAGACTTAACCGGGAAAATTAGACACACTAATGCAATGGTGAAAGTTCAACCATTATCATAGCTGTTAAGATTTAGCCGATTACAATTACATCCAAGAGGACACAACTATTAGGATATATGTAATAGAATTAAAACTAAACAAATACTATATTATAATAGAGAGATGAAATTTAATATCCAACAATGTTTTACAATTATATATCATATATATACTTGTAGCTCATTGTATTTAAACAAAAACAAAGTTATTAAGGTTAAAATTGTTAAAATACAAAATTGTGTTGTGTAATAAGTGATAAGAAATTATAGAGGAAAAAAGTAAAAGAAACTACATATATTTAGGATGTCTATATTATATTAGTAAAACTGTATTAATGAACTCTTAAACTGGTTCGAAGTTAGGAGGTGTAAATGTATATCGACTAGTCATTTCTCTAGTAATATGAAATTATATTTATATTTTTATACTTTATATATCTTTTTTAATTTTAGTTATTAACATGGCGATATGTAAAAGTTCAAAGAAATTAAGCCAAAACATAATATTGCTCAGATAAATATATAAGGTGCATGTAACAGTTATGATAAGGTAAATTAGGAAATTTTTGTAAATAATATTAACAAATGCAGTCCTTCATGCAGTAATTTTTTTTTAATAATAGTAATATAAATTTTAAAATTAAAACACTATTTGTTAATTTTATCAAGACCTACCATTTTGACTAAATCTCAGATTGAATTGTCTGTAAAAGGAAGTAAACATTGTAAACTATTTTTTTCTCGTTATAAATATATGGTTTTTAATAGAGCAAAGACAAATGAACTATATCTAAAAGCCATTGCTTCTTCTTTTAGGAGAATCCGAATGAAAGTTATCGCCATTTTTTTAACTGTTTACATTTTAATTAATAAAAATTGTCTTTGTGCAACATAGTAAACTAATTTTCTAAAACCTATTATTATTTTTATTTTAAATTACAATGTCTTTACTATAAATAACATCCATAATTTCACATTTAGGTAAATATAATTATTTTATAGCACCTATTTTTTTTATTACATAAGAATTTTTACCCCTGCTTATTTAAAATGCAATTTACTCTTTTTAACGTATGTACGACAGATCACTTCGTTCTGCCGGCAGTTTACTTCGTGCACTTCTTTAGCGCGTTGGTTTCGTGTCCTATTCATTTTCTGTAAATGCTGTCTACTATGGAACGAGTTACCAGGATGTGTAAGAGAAGCCGTGAATCATTCAAACGCCAAGCAAAGGAACTTTATCTCAGAGAGTAAAATATCTGCGTAGCAAGTTACTTGTATATAAAATATATATTTGATTATATTTATATTTAGATATTGTATGTATTTGTATAATTGTATAATATTACTATGAATTTTGTATAAATAGTTATTTACAAATATAGTTTTAATTATTGTTAGAATTTATTTTATAATTATTATATATTTTTTTTGTTTCATTTGTTCTTTATTTTGCAAGCCTACTAACGTCCTCTACATATCATAAGGTTGGCTGGTAAAGAATGTCTTTGTGGCGTTATGCTCGCCTTTTTATATTGTGCAAAAAATAAATAAATAATAAAACAAATACTATTCCGTCCTGTATATTATTGATATACAAATCGGTATTTAATATTACACAATAATTTAAATTATTAATAATTATAAAAAACATGTATCCTTTTAACACACTCACAATACTTACGCTTACGCTTTTCTTGTTTAGGTTTTTTATAGATCAAATCCTCTTTGAAATGGTCAGAAACAATTTGATGCCGACCAATAAAATAGGTTTTTTTTACAATATGTTAAATTCTTCATATTTGCTATTCATTTTCATTTGGTACTTGTATGAACAGGATTTAATAGCCACACCCTCGACAGCATAATAATTAATTGTTAATAACATGAGATATCAAATACCTTAGTAATTGATAAAAGATGAGTGAAAATTAATTACAACTACTAATATCACAGGCGTACAGAGGAATAAAATGCTGCTTTTGATATAACTAGAAATTGTTGTTGTGGAAACGCTTTTTCTAAAGTTTTAAGTAAAATAATTACGTTTTATAATTAGTAATAATTAGTGATAGATACAATCAATATGTTTGTTGTTATAATCAGGTTAATCAAATTATGTAATAATTCTATGCTCAATTATAATTATAATTAAATTTGTTATTAAACAATAAAAAAATAAATAAATAGATTCAAAATAAATCTTTACGAGCAGGTCTGGAACGTTTCACTTTTGAAATACCATTTTATCCAAACCATTATTGCACAGCTTTTCATGTTTCTTTAAAAATATTTAATAAACATCAATTTAGGCATCTGTACAAGAAAATCAGGGTGTAAGATGGTCGCACGGCGGGGACAAATGCGATCGTAACTTACATCCCCCTCGGGGTTTCTTATACCGGTTATTACGTTCATACCACGTAACTAAATTTACTTCGTAGTAAATTAGGATTGGTTTTATAAAAATGTTCATATTTCCGTAACAAATTAATAAAGTTATATGTTTATTTTAATAACACAATTTTGTTCATTATTTAGTAACATAATATAATTAAATGAAATTAAAAAACATAATATAATATAAAATAAATATTAGAATTGTAAAAACTTATCTATTACGTTAATTACTACTTGTTTTTAACGGTACCTAAGCTTGTAAATGTTTCATTATTTAAATTAAAGTTGTTTTAATTATATAACTAATAAAATATAAACCAATAACACGGAGGTACACACCCCATGATCACTAGCCCTCATCTAGAATGTCTTCTAGAGGCGATTTCTTAAGACGTTCAACAAATTACATAATTTGTCTCACTAAGACACCACTGATCAGAGTCCGGGAATTAATTCTGGGAAACTTTTATCGAAAACGATTTACCAAGAATGAATAGATTTTTGTTGTCATTTATACATATCAATGATTTGTATGCGCACATATAATAATAAGCAGATAATATGAGTAAGATTAAAATATTGTAGTGATGAAAGTAAAAGTATAATCTAAAATAGAAATATAAATAGACCAAAATTAGATATTTTTAGGAATAAAAGAAGAAAATATATTCTGAAACCCAATTTGTCGAAACATTTATAACAATAAGTGTAAAACCTTTATCCACACAAATTCGGAATAAGACTATAAGAGTGGCTCTCGCAAGTAATATTTGTAGACATTTCGCAAGATTTATGTTAAAAAGTTTGACCATTTTTCATTTTCGGAGCGCTCGTTCATTGCGTGAACGATTATCATTTTCCCTTTTTATTTCCCGAACTAAGTTTCTTCCTGCAGGACCCTTTTCCAAATAATAAGTAATTGTTTGCAACACAGTCGGGGCGAAATTTGAAACTCGTTTTACGTCACGTTGACGAACTTTATTTAGCGCGTATTTTATAAAAGAAATCTTGTCCAGAAAGTTGAAACAATAGTTAGTTAGTTGTCCAGGAATAAATAAGGCTAATATTTGTTAACAAATTTATGAACCTTTTCTATCAAATTAAGTCACAATGGGTTTGAAATAATAAATTAAACTAACAAGTTAGTGCTTCGATATTTGTTTATCATTTATTTCATATAATTCTATTTTTTATATTTTTTAACTTATCACATACATTTGGAATGTCTTATAATACTAGAATAAATTAATGTTAACTGCAGTTTGTGGTTGAGAATTTGCTAATAAGGCGACTAGACGTGACATACCGTTCGTTGTTAATATACATACATTAGGATATTTATTATAGACTAGTCGATACTTCATTATTTCTTAAATCAGGCACATTTAATTGGAAGTGTCTATTACAGTTACAATTTAAAGGACCACCCACTTCAGTTTTGGCAATACAAATGTTAGGAGAACGAAATTGGTCGCTTTCCTTTTTCATTATTTTACTACTTGGTTTTGTAGGAATACTATAAATTGCTGCTATATCACTAAATGTAGGTTCTGGATTCTTAGGACCTCCATTCTTCTTATTAATTTTAGGTGGAGTTTGGTAAATATTCGATGTATGTAACCAATTTTCGTTGTATAATTCGTTGCCCTTATTGTGATATTTACTAATAATGTCATGATTAAATGTCTTGTCTATATTAAATTCTTGTTCAGAATTTCCATTTTCGTTAATAAATCTTTGAGACATCCACACGTATCTCGCCATTGGTTCTTCTGGTCCCCAAAGCCGTGAAGGTTTAAAAGCAGATGCTATTTTCTGTAACGAACGATAATAGGTTCATAATAATTTTCAAGGAACTGTCACAATGTCGTTATAATAATATCATATATTATCATTGTGGTATACAAATATTTGAGATGATTATAAGCTTCTCTAATAAAAACACTTAAAACCATGACGTACCGTCAACAAGTTAAATTGTTCTTCCTTCGCCACGGCTACCGCCGCCATAATTACCATCACCACCAAAATCCCAATCAAAACGCCTCCCAAAGGCCATAAGGTCTGACTCCCCCAAGTAGCACGTAGCAAGGAGCGTAACCACCAGCCCGTCACGCCCATCAGTAACACTGGCGTAGTCCACCAAGTTATCAACCAAAACGTAGGTAACTTTGCTCCAGTTATGAAATGTATGTCCACTGTGATATAATACCAACCTGAAATAAAATATCAGCTGTATGATAACTAATGTTAATCTAATTAATTACGTCAAAATTATTAGGACCGACATATCATATAACTAATTTAAATTATTATATTAATTTAAACTTATTTTATATAATTATAGAAACGTTACATAAAATAACAAAGTAATAATTATTCAATAGTTTATCAACTATAAAAACGTATATACGAAAAATAGCTAAAGATATTTTAAATTAATAGCAGCAATATTTATATATATATCTTGCTTGCATTATTTGTTTATTTTAAAGTTTACAACAAAAATGAATTGTTTCCTAACAATAGTTGTGTAACAATGACCAAGACTCCCGGGCTCATGAATATAACATCAAAGGGACACAAGGTGAGCGTCAGCTTCTAAATAGAGTGCAATTGCTAATTTGAGCTGAACCCAGCGGTCAACAGCAATGTTAATTCAATTATAGGAACTTATTAAATCACTTTGTACGTCTCATATTGTATGGAATAACATAAGATTCCAATGTAACGTTTGAATATCAGTTAAATGCATTTTAAATAAATAAGTGAAGTAACTTAAAGTATCATAATATAAAACATCTTGTCTTTGTATAATCCGAAGCTGTGTGAGTTTTATGACCTAGAATATTTCTCTACCAATTTGCACATCATTGCATTTTATAAGATGCTTCTTCTCGCTTCTATGTAACAAATTTTTGAAATAGCAATTCTTAAAGTAATTTCATAAAGTGATCTATAACAATGTTTATATTTTGTTCTTCTGTGATGGAAACTTGGATTAAAATGATTATATAATAATTGATATTCAATGTCTAAAACTAATAGACATTAACTTTATTAATAAATATGAAGCATTGTTGTAATTATTTTTTTTTTGCTCTAATTAGTTTAAACTTAATTTATTAATGTTTAAAACACGTTTAAATGTAGTATACTTAGACATGATTTAAGTTATAAGTGCAATAGATTATTGCACTTATAACTTAAATCATGCTCGAATTACAATAAAAAATTAAGTCAATTTACAAAAATATTATAAAAACGTAGTAGCATTATAGAATTAAAAGGCTGTCATTATTACCATATATAAACACAAATCCGACTATCTCAACTAGCGTAGTAAAGATCGCCAGTACAGGCACGGCCAGCTCATCCAGAGTGGCCGCCAAGTCCAGTCCTTGTGCCAGCACGGCCACAGTCAGGGCGGTGCCAAGTGCCGATGACGCACACGCAAATAACCGCCAGTGGTCACCGGCCAATCGATGTAATTTGTCGTATATTGGGTACAGGAGTGCCAACTGAAGTCAAAAAACGATTCAGATTAAATAAAGAAACCTTTAGGTGTTGTGAAAGCAGAGAATCATATTAACAAAATATATACAGATCTTTAAAAACAAAACAAAAACATGTCCTTTATTTAAGACTAAATTAATTTAAACTCATTTTAAACACATATTTTCTCCAAGTATATTACAATCGTATACAATTGGATAGTAATTGAGTTGGCAGGAGAGTCAGATTATATGCAAATTTTAATAAGGTAACCGAGTACGGTTGCAGCTGCCACAAAATAACTCCCGCGGCACTTTTTACTGTTACAATTTATTCTAAAGGTTATATTATATGATCTTAGGAATTATTATAATAATCGTAGATTTTAACTTACCACAGTGACTATGCCAGATATGAGTACTAATCCAAATGCTAAGAGTGGCCACTCTTTCGATCTCTTCTCGGACACTGAAGACTGATATATTAAAACTAGTATGGATACAAAGCTGCTATCTCTGTTCCCTTCAGAACCTATAGACTGCCACATGAACACAGACAGCCAACCGGATAGTAAATTACTTATTGTAGCGAATGTCGATGTCCTGGAATTTAGATAATTTTATTAAATTCAATAATAATAGAGTATTTATTTAATAAAACTTGTAAGTCCGTTTTGAATAGGGAGTGCCTTTCGTTTCTTAGTTTAAGTTATGTAATAAGAAGACAGAGTTAAAAAAGTTTCTAAGGTATTCACCGTCGAGCTCCGGTTAGTTTAAAAGTGAACCAATTTAAAATATACTTTTTCTTTAACCAAGATGACACTATGCTCTCTGATTTTATTACACAATCTATTTTACGAGTATATTATATAACTATAGTATTCTAAATCAATTTAATATGGAAACCTTAGTTTCTTAGGCGTGAACTCCTAACAAAAACATCCTTGTTATCGAGTTTAACTTAAAAATATGTTTATAGATACATAATGAAAAGGTATCAAGTCAAAATATTTTTTAATAATAGAAAAATAAATAATAGTAATGTGATTATGTTGTGTATTGTTATATTAAATTAAAATTAGGTTTTCTCATCTTCGCCTGAATTTTATATACAATTTTGAGATATATATTAAATCTCTATGGTAACTAATAAGCAATAATTAAGATTTTTTAATAAAGCTGAACAAACGTTACAGAAGATATAAAAACAATATTACATTAAATGAAAAGACGGATTGTAGTAACCTCTTATACAATATAAGTTTGATTTACCTTCTTTCATCAGAACCACTTGTATATATGGCTGTAGATTTAATTTAATTTTGAAGATAAAAATATTATTTAAGCCTAAACTAGATAAATTTCTTAGTATTTTTGTAACAAACCTAATAGGAAATATATGCCGTTATATCTCCATTCGTGTATAATATTTAAAATTTATTAAGACGAGTATTTATTAGTACACGATGGGTCAGCTAGGCGAGCGGTGGAAATAGCATCCCAAAAATCGTACATTCAAATCTTGTTCGTGTTGATTTCTTTGAATTCTTTAATTTAGTTAAAATAAGGCGAAAATGAATGTAAATAAACTTATTTTAAAATGTGACTGATTGGTTATTTAATTATAATTAATTTTATTTTATTGTTATTAGTATTAAATTATTCAAAACTATAAAAATCTTTTGTAAATTTATAGTTCGGATATATTTATATAAAAACGATATTTTCATATATCGCAACAAAGATAAATGATAAAGTCTTATAATATACCAAAATAATACACAAATATTAAATCTTCAGACAGTACACAGAAATAAAGGATCATACAGATCAAATTAATGTCTCTTTTTGGGTTTCACCGCCGCGGTAAAGAAAAAAAGACATGTACTCACCATCTGACATCTGATTGTTTATACACCGTGCCGCCAGCGCTTATTAGATATCCACTAACAATATTACTCGACAGCAACGCTTGTACTAACGCGCTATGCCAAATATATGGCTGGGTTAATGGCGACCACTGCTCACAAGACTCAAGCATAGGCGTCAATGTATTGGAATCCGATAAAAACGTACACAATACTATGGCAATAATTACAATTATCGGTGTAAGGGTAAGAAGTGATATTCTTAATGTTTTTCGAAGGCGGTACAACCTAAAAGAAAATAAGTTACAAAAATAAATAAAATATATATTTTATTTCGTGTATGTGATTCAACATTTTTATAATTATAAAATTATACTTTATATTAATTGCAATGGTGAGGATAATTAATAGTAATTGGAAACTGACATGAAATGTGTCGATTAAAATATTTAATTCTGTTGTTCCTCAATGAAGCTATTTAGGGGTACCCTATTAGCGACCAAATTTGCGGTCAATTGAACCGTTAAAGTAATCGTATTAATTATGATACAGCATTACAGTTTACATTTCGTGTTGTTTTAATATCAACTATTATACTGGATTAAATGAGGTGCATTTAGGCCCACCATATTCCACTTAAACGACTTTTAACATATATATAAATTCTGGTACATGAATTTTAATACTATACTATATGTATATATAAAATCATTTATGTATGAAATTTAAAAATATTATGGAAATCCGTCATGGTCTAAGCAACTCTGCTTTTATATTTTGTTTACTATATTATTATGTTGACAATAATCTTGGCAAATGTTTACATTTCTTAGAGCACAGTAAGACGGCGCGTGTTAACAAACTTTAAAACGACAGTATAAACATAAAAATAAGATACATACAGCTACTGTTTATGAAAATTGTGTAATAGTGAAATTAATACTTACATAATGGGTACAAAGAACCATAAAACGAATATTAAAATCGCCATTACGCCGAGATACTGCGGCTGTTCTGCAAATGGCGCCAAAAACGTCGAGCTGAAATTGTTAATGTGATATATTTATATTCCAATTACTGCAATTAAAAACTTGCCAAAAACACAAACTCAGCATAACCATTGATTAAAATCATACAAATAGAGTACTAATAGCCCCAATACTTCATGTTGATAATTAAATTGAAAACTGTTCTGTCATATCTACCTCTGTGCACGCACTTGTAATTAGGTAAAATACGACATTTTGATACTCACTTAAAACATTCAGATGCATTCATTTTGTTTTCGTATCCGTTCTAAAAATAAAAGTCTTTATTGTCTAATATTCTATTAATTTATTAAGAATTATTTTGGTAAAAAAATAACTATAAGAATAATCTTAGAAATAATTCAAAATATAAATTATTTATCATACCGGAGTGATGTGCAGTTTTGTACAATCCCGTAATGGGAATGTGCCCTTAGCTATCCATATCATATAAGCTGCCGACAGAGCGATGTAGATCATACTATATATACAACATATATATGACGTGAGGATCTTCAGGTGACCGACTCCTATAAAAAAACAAATTGAGGATTAAGAACAATTTACTGAGGTATTGTGAAAACAAATCAAACATGGACTTTTTTTTTCACGAACCTCTTAAAATAGGAACAGCTCTCCAGACCCCAACAGGATCTTGCTGGCTAAGCTGCCCCATCGCCAGCTGCAGCAGCGTCGTCGGCAGCGCAACCGCGAGCAACCAGAAGGAGTATATAACCAAGTATGGAATGTCGCCATACTTGAACGCCTCTCGTGGCAGCCGGACCGAGTTGAATAATGTAAATGATATGGCTATTGTGCATATTTGAGTTTTGATGACGTCAATAACCCGTCTGATTGTCTGGAAGTGAACGTCAAAGGGTATTAATTATGTAATTTGGATTATAAATTGTAATGGAATTATTTATACCTTTATATGTTATGATAATCATAATTTTAGGTTCTCATAACTATTATTAAACATAAGGTTTATTTCTCACAAAAGAAGCAAGAAATTAGATGAATCAAAATAAGATACAACTTTTAACATTGGAAACATAGTTAAGATTAAAATTATTCTTAAAATATATAATACATTCTCGTTTATAATTTAATATATATTGTTGATATAAAATCACTATTCTAGAACAGTATAAAGCTGTGCTACCACAGAAACAACAATTGTTATAAATATTCAAGAGAGTGTTAAATCTAGATAACTCGCTAACTAATTGTTAGTTAATTATCTACAATTTTCTTTGACACGTATACCGCTTACATCTGAACATCAAGAGATTCACGACGTAAATTTATGCACTTATTTACAAAAGGACGGATTTACAGAAAAAATATATAAATATTAGTTGTACTATAAAATTTTATATATATTTTCTTTAATGGCACAAAAAGTGCATATATTTATGATTTTATATGCACATAATGATAGCTTTTTTAATGACTACTTACATACGTATCGCTGTTACAGTAATATTCTTTTGCATCCTCATGAAATAATAACTGTAGTTGCTTTCGACCGCACATGATGTTCTTGATTATAATTAATATTTAGTTACTGTAAACACACAATGGTGTTTTTTGTTCTTGGACTTAGGTTATTATATATATTGAAACCCTTGATATTCAAAACAATATAAAATAAGACCAAAATTAAATATTCTAGTTTTTATTTATGTCAATGAGGAAATTTATCTTTGTTAATTTTTTATTCTAATTCATCTAAATAAATACAATTTATTGTATTAATGTATTGTAAGTATGTAATGACATAATATATTTCGACAATTAATTCACTATTGTATTTTTTTGTTTTATTAAATTGTAATAATGATTTTATTTTTAAAAGTGATGTAATAATATTTTAAATATGTTAATAAAACCAACATAATGATAATATTTACAATGTTATTCAAGGTTAGAAATATCATATAAGATTTTCGGACAACGAATAATAAACGATAACGTATACTGTCAGAGCCATCATGGCGCATGCCGACATTATAGTGTAACTGACTTAGTAACGAGACGCAATGCGATGGTCCAAGGTTCAAGTACAGTTCACAATAAACAAAAATTTTAATTAATACATTTTCGTAAAATAGAAAGACACATATTTATAAATTATAAAGGGAATATTATTTATACATACCATGAACGAATGTTTTCAAAGTTTCTTTTAAATCATACTTACACACGTATGTAAGTAATAACAAAAAAAACCTGTTATTTACTATTATTATATTTACTTTTACAGACTGCAATTTTTTTTTAATTCATTTCTTCTTATACATAAGGTTAATTTCATAACACAGCGCGACAACATTTAGTTAGGCAAGAGTTTACAAGATTTTGTCTCGTATTACATTTAAACATATAATGACTTTTATAACTGTGACTAGTAATTTACAGAGAGGTTCATACAACTAAGTTAAGTCTATTTGACTTAAGTTGGGGGGATTATTGCAAAATAATTAAAACATCAAGGGATCTTATAAAATGGTGTTTCTACAGAATGAAAACTAAAACTATTATTAATCATAACTTTTAATTTTTATTTTGTTCGTTTTATTTAATTTCATTTTCTGCAGTTGACAATATTTATTAATGTAGCTAACAATGCTTTAGCTCTTGTATGTTTTATAATTGCATGCCGTAGTCACGATGAATGTTGATATAAATATTTGTTTACGGCCAAATGCTTTAGGCCTCAAGAATGTCTTAAATTAAGTTTTATTTAAATTTGATATAAGTCATATTTTCTAATGGCTTTATAATATGTAAGTTTTATTATAACAAATAAATACAGTAAAAAATATAATTATGAGAATATTCTTGTTCAATTAATTAAAATTTTGATTGAAAAAAATTTTTTTATCTCTTACATAAGGGCAAAGAACTCTGAATTTTTACGTCCATTGTTTAATTTTTTAACAATGTCCTTGCTAATTACCAAAGCAATTCATTGTACAGCTTTTAACTTGAGACTGTTTTGAACTTGTAACTTTTTTTTTGTTTAATATTGAGTTTTTACGTATTTCCTTAATTACTCTTAAAATATAAATAGAGTTGGAAAATATCCGCAATCAGATTTAACAAAACTTTTATAGTATTAACGTCTTAGAGATTTTGATTTTCTAGGTAGTTTTAAAATAGAAATAAGAAAATAAATATAAGTTATTGGCAAAATCAGAATTCTTTATACTGTTTGTAATTTTAACCGTTACTTATTTAAGGACATTGAACCTTAAATTTCAATAGTTTTTAAACTCGTTTTTTAATCTGGGACCTTACTATCATCTCTTTAAGTAATATTATAATGATTTTACTTTCGCTATTCACAGGACGACCTCTATAAAATAATATTGTTTAATTAAATTTTTTTTGCGATTCATTCCTTTCAGAGATTTATTAATAATCTCATAAAATTACGCACAAAAGACTACATAGTATATCTGTTCTTAATACAGTGTATGAACATTATTCAAGATCAACATGTAAAACATTATGCACGGAGTTTGTGGATAACATCAATTCCTTGTAGTGGATACTGTTTGTTGACTTTGCACTTCCTCAAAACCTCTGTAACTTAATAGTGATACAACCGAGTGCAATGGTGCGTTAATGTAGGATAATAACAATTTTGTAAAAATATATACAAATGAATATATACTTACTCTATTCATAAATACTCTTAAAATGAAAAAAAATATATATTATATATTTTACATTTGAATTAGGAACCTGTTATCATCACTTAAATTTTCATTGTGTTTACTTATTTTCTTGGCAATCGGTGTTAAACATGTTTTTGAGATGAAAATGGAGTAGAGTGATAAGGAGAACCGAATTGCTATGATATCATTATACAGAGTAGATATGAAGTCAAATGCATTATTTGAAACTCTCCGTCCGCTTGGTGTTAGCTTAATGGCTGTGTATCGCTCTTTTGATAGGTACAATAAAAAATAATCTATTTGTGTTAAAAAAAATTTGGACATCTATGTTGTGATAGGACGAACAAATCAAAGCAATTAAGGAAATAATTCGTAGATTCCTGTCCGAAAGCAAAATAGCAAAACAATTTCGTTACGGAAATGAGTTTTGTATTTTAATTTTTACAGCCTATAAGATATGCACTGGAATGCACAATTTTTGTGCCGGTGTCAAAACATCGGCACAAGTTTATACGTTAAAATTTTTAAGAAGGTGGTTCAACCTCACAGCAACACCATGTTTCATAACAAAGACTGGTCCTTTCAGCATGACTCAGCATCGGGTTATAAAGCTGGATTCAGCCAAGTGTGCTTGGATACGAAAATTCATCTGCATACAGACCGCCATCTGGTTGCAATCTCTATGCCCTGAATTATTATTTAAAACAGTTTTGGTTATGGGCACGCTCTTCACGGTGTGTGCTAACGCGATCCCGTGACGTCCCATTACGGCGCAGAGGGCAACCGTTGGTTTTTTAGTGGGTAGCCTTAAAAATGGCAGCATCCTCTATGCTGCCGGGTAGTCCCACATCACCCCCCGGCCGTCACTCCCATGGTCCGACGGGGTACCCGTAACGGGTTATTCCAACGAAAAAAAAAAAAAAAATGGGCACGCTCTTAACGTCATCATCATCAAACAATTTACAAATAGCTTTTTTAAAAGAATCATGAGTGATAGAAAACATAATAACCAATCTTGTAATGCGGATGTTGTAAGAAGAATCTTTATTATTTATGTGGATCAGAGAGCTACTGAAAAAGTTGGGAAATCTACTTTGAGATAACATATGGCAGAAAAGTGTCAAAAGTAAATTTTCAAAAATTATATTACTGAATTCAGTTTTGTGAAGCAGTATTAAATGTTACTTAACACAGCACAATTGATATTGCATTGTATTATGATGTGTTCTTTATAATGTTTTTCGGAATATAAATCACACAGACCCAGCAAAAAGTTGGAGGAAAATACTTCATGCGATTATTATTGCGCTGCATAAATCTTGTTTTTCACACCGTCAGCAAAAAAAACTTATATTTAAATTTATTTATTGCTATTATTTGTATCCGATTTATTTGTGGGATTCTGTGGAATTACATGATAACTAAATTCTGTAGAATGTATATGATCATTGCGTCTTATTCTGTTAACTTTTGAAAAAATGATGAAGGTAGCTTATTGTATCATTGTGTTTCAGAAATAAATAAGTTAAACCTTATAGGATTGTAATGATGGTTTGTTAGATGATAACAGTGTCCTTGCAACAGAAACCATCCTACTCAAGTTACTCAATTAACCTATAAATATCGGGCGATGACATTTTAGTGGAGTTCCACTAATGACAGTGGCCTCAACCTACTTATAACTGACATAAATTATAAAATCATATTAAATCCAAAGCAAGGAAAGACCTCTAATGGGAGGGATTGGAGCGTAACGGAGGTTGGGTGAAAACAGAATTCCTCCTCTACACGCAATTAACTCACGATCTTTCCCTTTTATGTGGAGCGATTCATGTTATCGACTGTTTTGAGTCTAATTTAAATATGTTGTAATGCCTATTTAGTAATTCAGTTATTTATTAATCGACTTGATTTTAATATTTGTTTATATTACAGTAGTTGCTCGGTTGTTTCATCTTTTTAGGTAAATGAGAGGTATTTACGTTTTTATCAATTAGGTTAATTTGTAACTGGAGTCATTATTTGTCTCATTATGTTTTGCATACGAGAACCTTGTTATCAACTTATAATTAATTCGATAAATAATATAATAAAATTGTATTTAATTTGGGAAATATAAAAAATATAAAGAGCAAATTGTAAAAATAATAAGATAAAGTGATCGATCATTATTTGTTGTTCATAATCCATTAATATTGCATTAGCAAGTGTTAGACCTGGTTTCACATTTATTCTCTCTGAGCCATTACTTGTCAATAAGGAGATATCGCGTGTGTCTCTCATTTCCCTCTCGATCGAATGAAACTTACTTTTAGTTTCTATGATATAAAACATAAATAAAAATATTTTTGTGTCATCATTTGTTAACTTTTTTTATGACTTTTTTATGAAAAACATTAAGATAATTTATACATTAATTTTACTTACGAATGTATGAATAGCAAATTACAAATTTAAAAAGGAAATATCTTACACTAAGCATATTTTTAAAGACAATAATGTTTAAATAACTGTGTGAAAACATCCATAATTATCAATAAGTTTTTGCATTTATAATAAAATTGAATATATACAAAACTTACTTTTTTTAGTTCTGTCATCTTCATCTTAACTTATGTCTTTTTTTATTTCACATAAAAAGTGCCAAGATTATTTAAGTAATTAAATATATACGACCAAGTCTCAGAAGAAATAATATTTGCTATGTCTTCGCAACTTGAGAATATTTTTTGATATTATCATATTATATAACAAGGAAAAAAAATGTAGTTACCATCGCGGTAATGAATAACTAGATGTTAAAGACAATTCCAAACAATAGCCAAATCACCAAGATGGTATTGAAAGATCGTAGTTCTGACAACATAAATAATGTTTGACCTTGTTTACTACAATTATATATTACCCAGTCATTTTGAAGAGATCTCGCCTGCCGACTGTCGGCTCTCGCACTGGGTACAACACCAAACTGCCGGGTCACCACTGCCATATAAATTTAATTTACGTTTTAACGTAAAGCCGGGGAAAAAAAGCGGTCGTGCGCATGCGCTGAACACGTACAACTGACGACTAGAAGGCGTGCGCCATAGTGATGCGAACTGACAAATGCCTTTTGTATCTTTTTTAATAACATTTTCAGGTAAACAGGTTTGAATACAATTTATATGTAAATTATTATTCATTGTCATGAGTTAAAAGTATTTATAATTATAAATAAAAAATTATATAAATAGGTGTATTAAAAACTTAAAAATAATAAGCAATACATGTTATTAAGTTTAAAAGATACTAATACAAAATCAGTTGACCGGAAGTCTATTATAATCGAGCAGGCCCATCACTAGTGCGCCCGCGCCACGGTACAGTGCATCACCAGTCAGTTATGGAAATGAACCTCAGTAATATAAAAACACGGGATAATTATGTGATGCGCACTGACCGTCACTGTTGTACTGATGCTTTGAGAAAAACTCTTTATATACTAATAAATTTAAAATAGATTTTTAAGCATTATATAATATATACATTAAAAGATTTACAAATTTTAACGCTACACAGTCAGAGCTTGTTATTTGTAAAGTATTCCTTTTAAAAAACGAAATTGCATAAATATCTTTGTTCGTGAAATGATTTTACAGAATGTTGTTAAAGTCATGCATACTATAGCTGTGTCACGTGCTGTGGTACTATCATGAAAAGATAAAATATTTCATATAATACAGAAACTAACAACATTCACAATACCTAGGTATATTAACTTCATATGTAAGATAAATGATATCCTGGTACCTTGTACGAGACTGAAATAGCATTGTTAATTTTTCTGTTAATTAGATACATTAATGATATAATAGTATATATTGGTTTTAAATATATTATTGGTATATATATAAAATTTTTAATATCTTATTACTTTAGTCTGCTTGTCTTTTGTCGAACCTTTACTGGCAAACATCAAGTAACAGAATGTTATAGCGTCATATATTATTTTTATATTTATTTTAAATTTACTCCCTTGTGGTAATAATAGTACTTAGAGGCGGCTAGGGGTTTAAAATTTGGTAGAACCATATTGCTTTCTTATGACAGCAGCACGGGTTGATATGACCGGCATCATTACACACTCGCACAGAAGACCGGCGTAAAACATTGGCTTTATGCCAGTGTGTTTCACAAAGTTAAGTGTCAAATGTTAGCTCTCTAACCTCCAAAATACGATAGCGGTTCTTCAATACTATCCACCTCAGGAAACAACTAGCTTCACAGAAGCCTGACCAATCTGTCTCAGGTACTTTTAGTGTTTTGGGGACAAGTATTTATGAGTTTGCAACAGCGTCTAGCTTATCCGAATTGGTTACATTTAGATAACCATAGCCTTTCCTTGCTGGATCTTTTGCTGGCCATAATCCCGACAACAACCAGGTAACGCTTGATGCTCCACTGGGATCCTCCGATACACTCAAATAGCACACTGTAGTGCCTATAATGCACTCATATAGCATAACACCAGCTACTAAGCGTGTTTGGCACTACGAGTCAGAAGAGTGGGATGGAATATGATTCTTTTTTGGATCTCATAGAGGCTGGTTTGTTTCTCTTTCTAATGTCATAATAACTACGCCACCACTCCATTAAATATATTTATACGATCTTGTGTAATAATGGTCGATGCAAGTGACCGAACAACTGAATCTTGTAAACGACATTGCGTATTGTTTCTTATATATTGGGCTTATGTGCTAATTACTAAGGATCCGAATTCTGGAGTTCTAAATAAAGAATAAAGAAAGAGAAAATACAAGTATCCCTCTAGATTCTTTAAAAGGCAAAGCGCTAGAACAAAGTGTCAGTATGTCAAAATTTTGGAATAGCTGGCAAACAACCCGCCCAGAAAATAAAAGTTACGTTTAAGAAAAGATTTAAAAATAACCTCAAGTTGTTCTATATAAGCAAAAGTTCTTATTATTTATTATTATTATTTTTTTTTTTTTTCCGTTGGAAAAACCCGTTACGGGTACCCCGTCGGCCCAGAGGGGTGACGGCCGGGGGGTTATGTGGGACTACTCGGCAGCATAGAGGATGCTGCCATTTTTAAGGCTACCCACTAAAAAACTAACGGTTGAATACCTAGGCGACACTGGTAATGGAATATTACTTAACTTAAAGTTTTTATATTAAATTAAGGATTACATTTTAGTTATCATTGTTACGTTATTGGTTAAAACTAACTCATACAATTATTTAATATTTAACTAAAACTTTCAATTTACTTCCAAAATGGCGTAGAAAATATTTTCGATTTGCAATTACAGCTTTCCATTTAATAATGGACTGTTTTTATGTAGCACAGAAAATAAGTAGAAGACAACCGACTGAACACAAACTTTTAAAAAAATCTTTCATTTAATACGGGTCTCATATTTTATATTTATTTAAAATGTATTTTCTTAATTAATTCACCAAATTATTTAGTATTTGCTACAGTTTTAAAGTTGTTTACTAATATAGAATGGTAATTATGACGCGAAAATGTTTTTTATATCTAATTAAAAAATAAAAAGAGTAATAAAGACAAGTAAACTTTATAACTCACGTCCCACAAACTTTCTATCAGTTCTGCAATCAATCCACATTTACTTTCATATAATTCCTTCATCAGACATGGGGTTCTTTTTTTTATATTTATCATGGGAGACGCAATATTTTCCATCTTATATACCATTACAGTTGTTCAAAAGTATCTGCAATATAATTAAGTATGGTCTCTCACTCTTCACAAATGATAAAGAGAATAGGAGAGACAGGAAATGCGATTTAGAGTCTCCTGATTCGTCACTCATGATGAACAAGCAGTACAAGCTGTAATTCATTGTTTGTTTAGTTATTAACTTGATTGTTAAATCAAAGCGTTAGCTTAACGTCCAACCATACCTGTAAAATTATTTAGTAAATATAGCTATACATGCTTAATAGGCATGAAGGTCTTTACTCATCTATGCATCAATATGTTTAAAATCATATTTTCTTATTTTCTTTTTCAATGGAAAAGTATTTTAAAGATCTGTGTGAAGGAAATGTTTCTATAACAAACTAAAAAAAAAGTGAAAATAAATCTTAAATGATTGTTTTTTTGAAGTAATTTATTATTTGTAATAATTTATTATTTGTAAGTAATGTATTTATTAGTAAGTAATTATAGAGCATTTTGTAAAAAAAACTGTAATTACTAATTATTAAGACTTTCGTAATCCGTAATTACTATGAGGAAGTTCACGCCGTGACTCCGCCATGCTCAACGCTCATGAAAAAGGGCGCCGTATGGGATTCAAAACTAGTCGTACAAATTCTTAAAAATTTAACGTCGTGAGTACAGACGATGATCTACAGATGATAGTGCTTATTACTTATCATCTTCAGATCATATACTATTTTATGGCACTGCAACTGAACTGTTAGTTATCATAAAAACTATTTTGTCATTTTACGAAAAAAGACAAATTTTCTAACTTTTTAAACTATATTTACAAATTGATATCAGATGTTCTTTATTGAATTATGATTTTTTTGTTACGTCAAAAGGATAATGGACAACCATTGTATAATATACAATATATTGCCTACGAAATTTGTTAAAAGCCATCATTATACAAATTATGATTATTAATATTATTTGAGAACATAATTAAAATATATTAAAATCGATACGACGCCATATGTCCTTAATTTTCAGAATATAACTACGTATGTTAATACTGAAACCACGAATAGCAAGATTACATGAGTCACTATTAAAACATGATAACATTACATTTTAACGTTGTTAATCATTTGTGCAAACATTGTGTGTTGATGTCAACGAAGTGTACTCTGAGTTTTATCTCGGAAATAAGATCATTTTTATTTATTCAGATATCATGCTGATAGGATGAGATAATCTAGTTCTCAAGTATATTGCGATTATTAACAAGTAGGAGGATGCAATAATAAGGCTAAAAAAATTGTGTAGATATTAAATATCTGTACGCACCAAATAGCTATTTTTAAAAACATTTGATAACATTTTATAAAATTCTTCGACAAATTTATATTTAAAGTGTACGCTAATTTCAATTATTGTTGGCTTCTTTGTCTATAGAATTTTTTAATCAATATTTCTAATCATAGAGTATGTGGATATATATTTATTTTAAGTACACATATTTTACTTTAACTTATTTTCCAGCGACTATGATAAAATATTCCTTACAAAGTCGACTTACCATTTTAATTCAAAAAGTTTTTCTTACAAGCCGTAAGCGTGTTGAAATAAACATCAAATATTCCTTTAAATCGATCGAACTAGGGTGAAAGTAAGGGAGCGAGGCCACCTGAATACAAATTTTATAACATTGATTCACGACAAGCGTCCCAATCCAATCGAAAGTTTCCGACGTCCAACCCACGATTTTAATCCATTCGTAATACGAAAACTGATGTAGAGTTGGGCCGCAATGTACTTCAGACACTTCGTCTCTTCCCTTTAAAATATACAAAATTAAAACGTTTTTAGTTTTCCAGGAAATAAAATTATCAGTTAAGAATTACTCCTTCCTGAGAAAACATTGTAAAGTGTAATCATATGACTGATTAAGCCAATTTAATGATTGTTTCGCATTAAAAGAAATTAACTTTAACTGAAATAAAAATAACTTAAATACTCAGGTGGAAATTTTGAAAAATGTGACAGATTCTTTGTTTTAGTTTCAGAAACCAATATCACAACGATAATATAAGCTTCCATATCAGAATCACTGCGGTTTAGAATCGGGCCGAATGTAACGTGGACCATCGAAAAAGGTATAAAATCAATCGGTTTACAAGATTATTGGAAGTAATTCCGTTCAAAAAGAACTGAGCGACGTGTTCTGTTTACAAAATCAGACGAGAAGAAGAAAATTTGGGGCTTCGGCGTTTACCTTTATATGAGATCACAGCTTGCTTAGTAATTTTAATATTTTAATTTCATTACATTATTTTTGTGATATGAATAATACAGATATTGTATTTTCATATTTGTATATAATAATATGGTATTAAGTATTTCAATATTCATACTGTGAAGTATAACAACTGCCATGGATACACCTTGATATTTTATTGTAACTGAAATAGTGAGTCGATAATCTATCTATTTCGAGTCATACTTAAGCCCATTACTCTCATCATACGTACATAAGCCTAGCTCCAGCTGGCTAAGAACATAAGCCGAGATGAACCTACAATGCAAATGCACACTCTTAGCAACACGTGTCTATTTAATTGACCTTTACAATAATCGATTTGCCTTTAAGCGGATAGGACAGCGACAGCCTCTCACATTTTCAACGTATTGTCTCTAATCCTATTGTACGGTAGTTGAGAATAGTTCTAGAATTAATAGAACTTCTACAATTAGCGTCGGAGTCCTATTATTTTGCTGATTTATCTGTTAAAGAACAATAATAAATCAAATAGAAATAACGTTGAGAGTTCTTAAGACGGTAACCGCGTCATTAGCTCCGGGAAGGTGTGCATTGCGATATCCTTTGTGTCCACTTTATGGATGTTATTACTATTTTCAAAAAAGGCAATGCTTTAGAATATTCATAAAAAACTTGAAATGAATTATTATTATTTTGTAATGATGTCAGCATAATACATTTTTCTTTTATTCACGATCAACATATTCTCTATATGTTTTCGTTTGACGACTGAAAACCACAACGAACTATTTCACATTACATAAACTCTATCAATGGCTTTCGCTGTAATTGAATGTATTTAATTGGTCGTAATTGACTACTGAAAAATGGTGCCTTTTCTTGTTGGTCACAGAAACGTGCAAAGTATAATAATTACAAAAATCAATCCGATTAATATATAAATAGTATGAATAATTACTTGATTAATGTTAAAGATGTTTCCTGTGTTAAAATACAACATAGTAGAGTAGTAGATTTTAGAAATTGGTAAAATAAAATAGTCAAGTCTTGCTTCTATAAAAAAAACCACTTATATAAAACGTAATGGACTGGGTTATTCATATATCAGGGTTCTAGTTATTTGAAAATTGTTTACTAAATATTTTGACATTTGTGAAACATGCTCACAGTTTCTTTAAACACCCGGCTCAGTTTGTTGTGTGGCTCGTCTGAGACTAGGGCACGTTTGGAACACTCGTAGAACTTTAAATTGAAGAGTGTCTTCATAGAATTGCTTATTTCGATAAGTATTGTATCAAAATAGATCCGCTTCACAGTTAATTAAATACATATAGAACCTATTTATATTTTGCATAGATGGAGGTTTTTTATAATGTTATTCTTAATTCAAAAATAATTTAATTACAACTTTTCAAAAGTTTAAAATTAGAATCCTTTCAACCCTTGTAAATGTGAAAACATCATAGAAGTAGCGTGGGTATTAGTTGGTTAGTTCTAGTGTTCGTTAGGTTACACATTTTACTTAAATTTCATTTTGTTTTCACATAACAATTATGACTGTGAAACAATTCGCATTAATTTAAAACAATAGTAATATCTACAATATATGTCTATGTAAATACAAACTTTGATTTTATATTTCCTTCTTAATTTCCTTGAAAACAAATACAAATTTATATTATTTGATATTTTTTCCATTAACCTTAGTTTTAGTGTGTCATGTCAATAAATCATCAGGGTCTTGATAGATGAACCATCCTCTAATAGCGACCTCTATCGAGCGTACGAACGGACGTCCATAATAACCTTTATAATGGAGAAAGTTATATATTTAATGGATTTGTTTTGTTCAGGTCAGAACGGGTTATCGAAACTTCATGTTGTAATTTTTATTTTTAGTATTCAATCTATGTTATAATTAAATATAATAATTAATTTGAGGAGCTTGTTTGAATTATTTGAATACTTGTGACAGTAGTATATTAAATTGTACGTTTGAAGTTTTATATAAATTCCAATAGAATTCCCGACATACTTCATATCAAATGTATTCTAGAGGCAAGTGTTTGATTGGAATTGCTGCAACGGAATAACATTTTAAGTCGTAAAAGTCAAATTCATATATATGTATATCATATGTCTATTAGTAAGAAATAAAAACTTTATGAAACTTAAAAAATATATACAAAAATTTAATTTGACTCTTTCGTTGTTTATCCGAAAAAATCATCTAGAAGGTTTAAAATTTTTTCATTATCTTTATTTTTTATTTTTTATTGTTATTATTATATTATTTTTTATAATTAATATTTTCAGATGTTTTTATTATACTGTTGCAATGATCTCGGAGTTTCATTTATTGCAAACTAAATATTAATCCTAAAATTATTTTCTAAATATCATCATAAGATATAACCAATAAAACAAACAATATGATATTCAAAGAGAAGAAATTTCATTGTCGTTCTAAACAGTCTAGTATTTTATTTGCTATTACGTTAAATTATTTACTTAAAAAATATGTTAAAAGCAAAAGTAAAAAGATATAATTATATGTATTCAACATCTACTTATCACTTTCAAAACGTACTCTAAGCTGAGCTAACTTGACAAGGGCTGTACATTGAGATCCTCGTATTATGAGACAAAAAGCAGTGAACGCTTATCTAAGTTGAACATTCACCCTCGTATGGGACTTTGGAGGCTTAAATTTTTTTCTCCGGGGAATTATTACGAGGCATTTAAACATTATAAAGAAAGAATATATTACTTTGCTTATTAACTTGTGACTTTTTTAAATTAATTCAACATTTGTGTATGATTTTTATAACAACAGTTATTTTATGTATTTTATTTCTTTAGGTATTATTAAGGTCATTGATCCAAAGTAGAAGTGTTATAATCTTGGTTTAACGAAGCATAAATAATGAAAAATGTGAGGTTAAATTAAAAGATTCATTGCCTCGCTTTCCGCTGATAACAGCTCAAAGACGAATTACGAAACATGCATTACATTTAATTAAAGTTTTAAAACTGTTAATTAATTTGCATATTTCTTAGATATAATTTTTTAAATGAAACAATCAGTTTTTTGTGTAATTATTATGTTCTAGTAACATTTTTGAAATAATTAAATAAAATAATAATAAATTAAATATTTTTCTGTAAGATGAGAGTTGTGTGAAGAATAGTTACAACAATGAAATGAACCATATCGGATAATTAAATATTGAATATATTTGTACATCTTATCACCCGGACGTCTCACTAAATGTCCTTAACTTCGTTAGATGATAAATAAAATGAATATACATAGTCGACCATACTGAGCAATTTAAATATTTCTCATAATAAAGTAAAAATTGCTGTAAAAAAAATTTAATTAAAAAATGTACCGTACTTGCACGAGTTGTAACCTGCTGTCACTTCATCATCAAATAACAACACGACACAGGTGTGATGTTAAAGTAGTTTATTTTTAGAGAACCTTCAAGAAGTCGATAGCTACAGTAACATTTAGTTCTCTTCATATTAGGATAATTATCTGTACTATACTACGCTAACCGCCGTCATTGCTCGCTTCCTCGTGTTCCCCTTACCTTTTCACATTACCCTAATTGCCCTCTTTATAAATACTTAATATCCGGAAAGCCCTTGAGTATTGATTTAATTCCCCTTTCCCTTGTTTTGCTAACTTTAAAAATAGATAAATATTTCATCTAATTGCATGATATTATTTTACAGTTTATTAATTTTCAAGTACTATAAATATAAAATGCTCACTAGAAAAATTTTAATGGAACATTTATTGAATGTAAAGATAAAGGTAAGATAATAATAAATACATTAAATTTGATACATATACATACAAGCATTCGTTTTTTTTATTATTACTGAAAATAAAAAAGTTGAGAAAAATATTTAAATATATTTTGTATTATTGTTAGCACAAAATATGTCCGTAATCTCAATTCAAAATTTAATTAAGAACTTTAATTTTAAATTTCACTTATGAAATATCTGATTAGTTTCACATTTCTATGAGGATATATCCATAGATAGGATTCGCTTAGAAACTAGATAAAATTATTTAAAAAAGAGCAAGATTTAAAATGAAATATTGTTTAAAATATGAATATAATATTAATTCAATAAATTAAAAAGTAATATATATATTTTTTATAATCTTATTGATTTAATTAAATTAATTGCGTCGCCCTTTCTTTAGCACAGTTGCAAATAAGGGCGACTTTATAAAGAAGACTAACACCAATAATTTCTCCTTACTGTTTGTTAGAAAGCTTGTTAAGGAAACACCGGTTAGCGGCGTAATTTTAGCCAAATGTGTGTCCCCAGACCGCTTTGAAATATTTATTATATGCGATTCCATTATGATATTTTATTTTATATTATCTATAATTTCGTTATTTGTATATAATATACATTAATAGTGTTACATATTTTGTTTATCTTTTACTTGCTAGATTATAATTAATTACTTAACATTACTGTCTTAACATTTGTTATTCAATCTTTTTTATATTTGTAAAACGAGGTCTGTGAATATTTTCTCAACACTATAAAGTGTTTCAATACTCGCTCGTTTTCTGGCCCCACAAAACCTAAGCACGGTCTCATAAATTACCTGCGTGCTATTGTGTGGGCTCTTGGCAGACTTATTTACCAGAATATTCTGATATCCAGGATACTGAGTCCTGACTGTATCTTACACTTCATTTGCAGGGCACTTTCCGTCTAGACTGGTTTTTTATTCAAATTAAATTTCTCATTAATATTAAAAGTATCAAGTATTTGAATACTTGTTAAACAATTTTCACGTACTTTTTACTAATGGCTATTAATACAGTTTAGCATATATTTAGAATAAGAAATTATATAATTTTCTAACAATAATTATACCTTTAAAATAAAATAATTAATCTTCAAGTAGAAAAGTAGGTAAGAGAGTCCGCTCCTTTCGTATTCTATTTATGTATAATGTATAATCCACTTGATAGGGTCACGGCTTTTATTTTCGATAACAGTTGAAATCTTCTTTATATCTTAGCAACGTCGAGGAGGTATTTGAAGGTTTGTGTTCATTTTGCGTAAATCTCCGTCTGTATTTTTTAAACTATGCTCAATTTATTAGCGAAGTAATATAAGGAAAATAAATGACGAAATACTGTTTTACATAAGCAGGACACTTTTAGTTGACTAGTTTTCGTATTGATGACTTGCAATGTATGTCTTTATATACAGTTATGTGTATAATTTAACTGTTTCTTTTACCACATTTGACAACACTTTATAACACGGAGGTTAAATTTTATCTTTTTAATATTTTTTTATGATTTTAAGTAAATCTATCTCTTAAATAAAGAGGATTAATTTATTTAAAAGTTCCATTTAAAATATAATTCATCGGTTAAGCCCGAATTTATCCCGCGAGATGAGGACATCTAGACGTCGCAAAGTCCTCTGCAAAATTTAATCCCGGATAAAGAGTATCCCGGTATACTGTCCCGATTATATTCCCGGGATAAAATACACAGAACGGCCACGTGGGGATTTGGACCCGGATTCGTTAGGAAATTTCTTGAAAATGGATATTTAACTTAAAAATATTTTATATTCCAAAGACCGTTTACATAGAACTGTTTTTATACTAGACGCTTCAAATGTGTGGTTATTTTTACATAATAAATGTTATATTTGCTTCACAGTAAAATTTATATTCATATTTAAGGATAAATGAGGTTAGAATTCATTCATGTCGAAAAGGTTTTACTGCTTAGAATATTCACCGATGCACTTCTGGCTTATACAATACGATCGGGAAGTTTGACATAAAATTAGTCATACGAAAACAGCGTTTAAAATTATGAAAATTGATAATTATTTAGTCTTTTTTATCCAATAGGTGAACTTTGTGCTAAAAAGCAAAGAGAATACGTTTAAGCATTAACCCGTCGACCCGAGATTACAGTATAATTATCTTTATAAGGAATATATCTCTCCTGTAAGGACATATATAGACATACTCTTACTACTAAGAGTACGCTAAGAGCTCTAGGTGAATATCTCACTCAACTTTAGAGATACCGAGATATATTATATATAATGAGAATAATATGGTAATATTAAAAAATACTTAATATTAAATCCTCCATGGTACTTTGTGCTTAACGCAATAAATAAATATCAAATTAATATCTTTTAGTAAGTAGTAAAACATCAAAAAACAAATACACAGTAAGATATCGCGAATATAATTTTCTGAATGCTTATAATGCAATTAAACTTTTTAACGAATTTGCGGAGGCATTCAACTTAAACTTCGAAATCCAAAATTCGAAATATAGTATGTTAGTATTTCAGAGCAAACAAATTTCACCCCTATGCGATTTAATCGTACCTCAAAGGGTTTCAAGTTTTTGAACGCGAGTAATTAAAAGTTGCGTCCTTAACATGTAAATATTTTGCTGGATTTATGTTAGATCAAGGAGTGTTTGTATTTGCGTTGAAGTACAAAGTACAAGTTGCAATTATCTGTTTCAACTGGGATCAGAATATTTTGACTACAACAACTCGATATTGTCTGTATAGAAATGTTTATATGTGATCCATTATAACTACCATTTTACCAATTATCAATTTATTTTATTATATATGGAATTAAAAATTAATCAACACGGACAGGAGGACTTGGCAGAATGACGTCATGGTATCCCAGAGGCCGAAATTTTGCAGTTTGGATATATTTTGAAAATAAGCCTCACATGGGCCAAAATAAATATGTTTATACTCACCTTAAATAAATATATAAAATAATTATAATGAAAAAAATTAATACCTAAATTCATTAAAAATTATGTGACGCAAAAAATGTAAAATAATATAAGATATTAATAAAACACTATCAAACAAACAATATTCGTATCACTAAATCTAACTTATTTTCATAGAAAAACTTAACCTAACATTTATTATGGCGATAAATTCTGCGAACATTATTTACACAAAGCTCAGTGGACGTTAAAGACCATTTTCGAAGACGGTGTGCTCTGAGTTCCAGTGAATTTATGCTTTGGTTGGTTTAAACGCCTGTGTTAGCCAACAACTGTTGCCTGGTTAACTTGAGAATTATGATGTCGTTTTGCATTAATAGATTACTCCAAGTAACTTTAGATAACAAATGCTTTGAAATACTTGTTTAATATATATTCATAAATATATTATTACAAAGACGCAAGGAAGGATATGAAGGGTTCGTACGAATGATCGTAGAATCCACTTTGAATATTCAGTATTGCGGTATTTTTAAGAGTTCTCGGCTCTCCAAGAAACGATTATACTCTCGTCGACAGTATTTCGCAAAATGGCGGCGTACTCAGGCCCTATTTATATGCCACTTAATGAGTATTTACAGTAATTTTACTTCGCTAAATACCTTATAAAGACCTGTTGTCTGAAAATTGCTTTAAATAGGACGTTCTAGTGTAATGCCATCACTTTGGTATCATTGAAGTAATATCTACGCAAAAATTTAAGTTCGAAAAAGTCTGTGTCAAAGAGGAGAAAACCATACACTTATTTATGGTTATTCCTCGGTACGCCTATGTAATAAATAATAGTACTTTGTAATAAAATATTATATATAAATAAAAAAGAATGTTGAGATTTTGTAGAAGTTTAAACAATTCATTTGTAATTTAACTCTAAATTGCGAAAATACCGTTAGACCTAATAAAGTCCAAGTCGAAGTTTTTTATTTTAAATAGTCATACATACATTACACGAATGTAATGTCATATTGAAGTTGAACAGTGACAAAGATTTTGTCTATAAAGAAGAACCCAGAGAAACTTCAAGAATACTATTTGAAGTTATTTATTTTGTAATGGACTTTTTTTACACTCAATCAGCTTATGATAAGTCGAAACAAATTATAATCCATGAAAAGTTAGGTACCAAAATATGACTTCAATAATTCCGCTGAACTATTCGTTCTGTAATGCTCTCAAATGGCCCTCTGTGTAAGGGCTTAAACGCGGATGCTGAAAAAAATATATGGGAAAATTTTTCTCATTTCTCGTTTTAGTTTAAATACCATGTGTATACACATAGCTTCCTATACAAACAGTTTATTCAGATAAATAAACGCTAAAAATAAATGGGTAGTTACACTTTCGAAACAATCGTTCAGACCTACTAATCAAGATCAAGAAGATTAATCCTCAATCAAACTTTGTAGAATGCCTTTCCAATACTATGTTATATTTGGCGTTCTTGTAAAGGCAATAATGTGTTATGTAGTCAATAAATTTTTAAAATAAAAACGGTTATCCAAACGGAAATTATTTTGAATGTGGTGTTTGTAATCATTAGTACTAGACTAATCATTACAGATATAAAAAAAAAATGTATATGCGTTTAGCTAAAAAAAAAAATTACAATGTTTCTGTTTATTCTATTGGTTATACAGGTATAAAATATTAATACTAAACATCACAGTATAGAAATTACTTTTTTTTTTTTTGAATGGAGGGCAAAATATATATTAGAACTCGTATACTAAAACTCGTTTATAATATCCAAATAATTATTTTGACTATCGAGATCCTTTTTATGTACGATTATTTAAAAGATTGTAATATATATACATATGGTGACTGTTTACGACGTTGATTCTCAAGATTGTTTTGGACCGTCGCCAAATCAGCCGGATGTTGCAGAAGTGTGGACAATCCAATGATTATATTATTATGACAAATGCTATAAACGTTACAGTATGTTTTAAGCACAAAAAATATATTTAAAAATAATTTACAGGGAAATGGTTATTTAATTATTATTGATGATTTCAGTTTCAATTAGCATAAATTTCAGACGTAGCCGTTTTTTTGGAACATTCATATATATTTATTAGTTGAGGATCATTTATTTTCTAGTATTTATTGAGTTTATTTCGTTTTTTGAGGGGATGTGTGAAGTAAGTGACATCAACATTTAACAGCTGTTTGAATTTAAACACAAATATTCTTTTAAATAGTAAATTAAAAACAAAAAATTACAAGATAAGTTTCACTAATTATTAACCCACCAGTAATTGTTCTCCTGCAAGTATTTAGTGTTTCGCTTTATATTTAAGATTTTTTTTTTATTATTGATATTTTTTTTAGTCTGCGCAAGTTTTTTTTTGTTTTTCTATCCCTTATTATTTTTTTGTCTATGTTTCTATTTCATTAATACGAATATTTTTGTATATCTATGTAAATTCATCTCTGTTCAGTAGTGAATGCATAAAATAAGTCTTTCTGTTGTTAACCAATTTATTAATTGTTCAGTTCTACGAATAATTCTATTGTTTATTCTAATAGTATGTTCCTGTATGTCTATGAATTATTTTATGTATTAATTTTGAATTTTATCAAATTCAGGTATTTTTGTGCCATGAAGATTAATAATAATATAATTGTATATGTAGGAATGCGGATATTGATATCTTCAATGACTCTTTAAGACCTTTTAAATTTAAAATTAGATCATACCTCAATAATCAACTTATATAAATAAAAATGTTTAAATTTAGTTTTTTTTTTATGATACCTCTTACAATTGACATGGGTTTTACTTTTGGTTTCGTTTAGTTTTATTTTGGATTTCTTTTTTGTTAGCAATAGCATTATATGCCCTTTTTTTAAACTTTTATTCAGTTTTTGTTGTTATTATTTTTGTATGATTAAACTAAAAATAATTAAGTTTTAAATTTATGTTTCTCTGTATTTTTTTCTTTTTATTATTTTTATTGTTTTTTGTTTGTTTTTTTTTGCCTTTTTTTTAATTAAGCATATTTTTACATACAAGTGAGCAACCACCCTCTTTTTGCATGTTAAGTTAGCCTTTAAATGGGATATACTTTGTAAGTTTTTTATTCAACACAATGTTATAATATGATTTTTTCATTGTATATCACGTTGGCTTCCTATTGAATAAATAAATAAATAATATCTTTATGTTCTTCTAAACCTGTTGTGTTGCTATTAATTTCTGTAATTCAAGTCAAATCTTTATTGTAAATTGGGGTTGATAACAGGATATCCAGAGGTCTTGTATTGAGCTTTTTGATGGAACACAGATCGATATTTGTTATTGTCTAAAATGAAATTTAAAAAAAGCGTTGATTTTCATGAAATTAGTGGTAGTGATCTTTTTTATCTTCTGTAATTAATGTATTTGTGTCGTCTTATTTCTCTAGTTAGCAATTTTACTTTTTGTTTAAAATTTCTATGGTTAAATTAAATCTTATTCTAAAAGGAAATTATGTCCGTTAAAAAGTATCGATTTAACTTTTTGTATACGTGTGTTATTTTTACATTAATTTTTATTAATTGCCCAAGCTATTTTGTAATGTTTTTTAAAGTTTTTAATGTTTTTTTTTCATTGCGAATGTTGCCTTGTTTTTATGACTTTTTTTTTATATGATGAAGGAGGGCAAACGAGCGTGCGGTTCACAGTTCAAATGTGATCACCGCCGCCCCTGAACTCTTGCAACATCCAAAGACGCACAAGAGCGCTGCCGGCCTTGGAGATAAGAATATACGCCTTTTTTGAAGGTACGAATGTCGTATCGATCTGGAAACACCGCCGAAGGATGTTCATTCCACATCTTAGTGGTACATGGAAGAAAAGTCCTTGAAAACCGCACAGTAAAAGATTGCCACGCATTCAGGTGGTATGGATGGAAATGCAGGCGGTGACGTGCTGTGCGACGATGAAATTCGGCGGCAAGCATCAGATCATATAGCTCTTCGGAACACTCCCCGTTGTAAATGCGATAGAAGACGCACAAAGATGCCACGTCTCTAAGCAATGCCAAAGAGTCAAGCCGTTCACAAAGCACCGTGTCCCCGACAATTCGAACGGCTCTCCGTTGTACGCGGTCAAAAGGCAGGAGCTGATATTGGAGTAATCCGGACCAGAGATGAGAACAGTAGTCCATATGTGGCCGAACCTGCGCCTTATAAAGCGCAAATCTTTGGCCAGGATTGAAATACTGCCTCGCTCTATTGATCACACCCAATTTCATCGAGGCCAACTTGGCCTTGCTCTCCAAGTGACCACAAAACTGACAGTCGCTCGAAATGTCGAGTCCCAGTACTCTGACTTCTGGTTGACTGGAAGGTTTTTGATTATTATTAATTCTCAGTCTTATTAGTTTTTTATTCACAAAGTTCATCAAATGAACTACTTTAGGTACACCTAAAGTAGTTATATTGTGGATGGCTTTGTGTTATTTCATAAATTCATAATTTGGCTGAAATGTAGACCGAAGAAATCAGCTATATCTCTCCCTCCTTCCCTTTTCTTCAATTTAAATCTTTTAAAATATGCATGAATATGGTGAATATAATCTTTATGGCATATTATTTCGGTGACATTGTTTAACGCTTCTCATTCTGTAATTGATATTTTCTAATGAATGGAAGTAAACTGGTTTTGTGTAAGTGGTTACAGCTTTAGTTGTATTTGTAGATAAATAGGTTTTCAGTATTGTTTCAAGTCTAATTGTGTATTTACCTTCAAGTTCATTTTTTATTGTGGTCTATTTCGTGACTCTGGTAGAACACTTAATGCTTATTTATTTAACTTTTACTAAGTCTACTGTATCTAGTGTGATGTACAGATTATTAGGTTCTGATCTGAATTTTTTACCTGTTACAATATTTTTATTTTCAATTGTCTTTACCAAACTGCATTTAAATGTCATTACTAAATATATTTATAATTTTAAGATAATACAGATCAATTTCAGAACTTTAGCAAAGCCAATTCAGATTAGGTTGGCCAAATTTTATGTCTAAGCTTCGTTACAATGCTATCTGAAGTGTTATCCCACTGGCTCAATGCCAATACGTTGTGCTGAAAATGACCCAAACATCTTACACGTTTGTATGTCCTTCATGTAGACACATGTGAGAATAAGATACTAAATATCAATAAAAAATCTAATAAAATATATATGATTGAAGACACCAAAGCATACTAAATGTTCAAAAAATGTTTTTACATTTATAAAACAACATATTCATTTAATAATTTTAGCTTGCGCAAGTAACTGAAAGTATCAAAGTGCGTAAAAAGCGGATCAGCACAGTCTTGTTTGTTATACAAAGGAAAGAACTATATTTCTAATTCATACAATTGTGTCAGAAAAGTAATTATAATTACTATCGTAGGTAACGTAATGAATATTACGCTTGCCAAAGAACCGAAATATCGATAACTAGTTAATAACCTTCTATTTGTCCTATACTCTATAAATAAAAATAGAGCGCCGCATGGATGTAAAATAATTAATAGAGAAAATCTCGACTATTTTAGTCATTTTAAAATTTCTATTAAATATAAAAATAAAAAGCTAAAAGCACTGATTCGTGAATTGCCTCCATGGGTAACTGAAGCAGGTGACTAATTGTCAAAAAAAAATAACAATATTGTAAATTAGTAACTTTATAATATTTTTTATTATGGGGCTCATTTTTCAAAGGGGAGTCATTATATTTCATGAACTATAAATAAGTCCTTTATCGTTTATTCGTGTGTTCATAAGTTTTAATATTCGAAATATTATAATTATTAATATCGTTATCTTTATCTATATTTCATTTACTAATATACTGATAGACACGCACCAAAAGGGGATGATAAGACAACAAAATGTAGTAACATGTAGTTTTCGTCAAAAATTGAAATTTTTAGCTTTTACCACGTTTTCGAAGACATTCTCTCTCTCTTTATGAAGTCACATTGAGTTTTCTATAATTAATAATTATGGTTAGGTTAAATATAGCAATAATGATTTCCGGGAAAAGAGGGTTGTTCTCTGGTGGGTTTCTGAATTGAATTTATTTATTTTATTTATAATTTATTAGCAAGATTTAAAAGGCTTTTTTGTGGCACATGATTGCATGTGAATTATGAATGGAATATATTCTCCGTTATTTGTACCACAGAAGTTCGGCTATCCGGGAATATTTTAAAAACAAAATGGAAATAAATATACATTTTCCTATAAACTATTAAACTATTCAAACTTAATTTCACCTATAGAAAATTTATTACATCAACAAAAAATATTATATCATGTAATTGACATGAGTATTTTAATAAAAAGAAGGTGATATATATAATATAACAAAAAGTTTTATATGACATCGAATGATACGAAGATATATCGAAGATTTTTTACGATTTAAACAAGCGATTTTACACAACGGTGATGTGTTAGGAAATTATAACCACAATATTTAAGATATTTGAAATCATCTAAAAACAATTTTGATAAGATCTCATATTATTTAAATTTTGTTGTTCTAGTATTTTTGGGTTATTATTAAATTATTTATTTATTTAAATATTTAACTTTCTTCTCTTTTGATTTACAAATTTAAATTGATCAGATTTTCTGTACACTTTGTAATCAAAGGATTCACCTAAAGTGAAAGTGTCAGATGGTTGTTCTTATTATATATATTATCTTATCTGCCAGAATCAGCACAAAAACTCCATATACTGCAATCAGAAGTAGAACATCCGATCATAAGTATTAAAGTGAGCAAATATTCCGGTAAAGATGAGATTACCGCTGAGCTATTGAAAAACTTAAACCCAAACATTACATTACAAAGTACTAAAAATCTGAGATTCCATTTAGTAGAGCAGGGACTGCCTATTGAGTAGACAGAATTGCAGTTTACCCTACTATACCATAAAGAAGGTTCTAGCGCAATTATATTTAATGGTAAATTAGTTTTCTAAATAATTAATCACTAGCTCAAATACTTTCTTGAGCAAAAATTCGAAGAAAAACAAGCTGGTTTTGTTACAAGGAAGAAAAAATTGAATATCCACCAGATAATAGAGATTAACTTGAAACCCCTGTGATATCTTCTTTTATTGGCTACATTAAGGCCAGGGAAACAGTTTCACAGGGACAAATTTTATCACCTCTAGTTTTCAACATATATGATGAATAATATAATCCGATTACTATCGAGGACTGAGTCGGGGAAAGGATTTTCTGTAGGTGATAAGAACATCTGTGACCTGTGCTATGCGGATAACACAATTCGCTTTTGCTAATATGAAGAATTGCTGTGTAGGTTGAAGATCGAAAGTATGAAGGTAAAATAAGCAATACATCAAAAAATAATCTAGTATATCTTTCGAGGAAACTATCAGATGTTCTGGATATTGAAGGTTTTGACACTAAGGATAATTTTAGTAATTACAGAAAAAATAATGTGGCCAAACATACAAATGTATCTGTTTCTCCCAACTTGAAATTAAAATCCCACTGTCAAGTATATGACGACAGCACACACTTTTTTATTTCGTCGAAATAATGTGGATAACTGGATTGAAAACTTGAAAAAACTAGTCACTGTTGGTAATGTCTAAGGAAAAAAATTTACGAAGCCGACCTCCAACAATGGTCTGACAAAGGAGATACATCTTTATCGAGTTTTTACGAGGTGTAAGGATTACTCACAACCGGAATCGACTGAGAAAGATTCTTTGATAAGTTTCCGTGACCAAAATCCTCAGTAATAATGACCGATTAAAAGAAAACACTTCTATGGACCCACGGTATTTAAAACAATAACATATGTTTTGTAAAGAACTTTCTATTTATAAAGATGTTTTTTTTTTACTTTGACATAAGTCAAAGTAAAAAAAATGGATAACCATTTACTATATAGACTAATAATTATTTAGCAGTTAAGTAAATGTGATATAATAGAACTATGCCAACAATTCAAATTATTTAATCGTAAAGTTGGAGACGTACTCATTAATATGAGGTGATGCATTAGCATATTCCAAATATTCCTGGAGGCGCTTACATACATCAAAGATATTTCTTACACTCCATAAGATGACAATGATCACTACTAACGAAAGAAAGATATCCGTAAAATACGTCGTCATGGCACGCCGCCAACACATTCAACTTTGAGGACAAATCTCAGTGAGACAGTTTTATGTGTTACAAAATAAGAGGTAGAATATTTAGATGAGCTCATTCTAGTTACCAATTGTATTAACGACTGAATGTCTAAATAATTTGTTTTTGTATGTTCACAGGCACAATTCTGATAACAAATTATTATTATGTGGTGTTCTTTGGAGAACGTTATTTTACGAAATATTTTATGTGTCATAGAGAAAAAAGCAGCTTGAAGAATTATTATTAGACAGAATAATCACACAAATATATATATTATTAGGCAGAAGAATCACACAAAAAAGCTTTATCTATTTATGACAAAAAAAAGAATAATTATAGCTCAAATGTTATAAATTATTTAAAAGTATGTAAAACGGACTATATAGAATTTAAACGTCTATATTTACAGACAGCCGTCGTATAACTCTGAGGTTCTTGTTCTACTTATTCATAGTTAGTTTCAATGTAAGAAGCCTTTAGAATGCAGTTTATAAATAGCGTATCGATTAAACCTCCAACCTATTTGATATACATTAATATATATGATATAATATTGATATACAGTAATACATTATTAGTTATATTATTTAAAATCGTTTATCGTAGACAGTATATTTCCTCTATTTTGGTATTGTATATTCAATTTGAAGACTTTTTATTTAAATTATTTGACACAATATTTATTTCACCTATACATATTTACAAAATATATAAATGCTATTTAAATTAATTCATAAAATTTTGCATGAACCTTAAAAAAACAGAGTCGAAGATTTATTATAGTAACAATACATGAAATTTCAGATTCAAGGTAAGTTTCTCTAATGTAAGTAAAAAGTCGTAGACCTCATTATTCGTTCGTTGGCGGACAGCGAATATCATTGTAAAATTGTTTTCTTTAATTTGATTCAATAGAAAGCACAAATAGTCAAAAACGAATCGATCGATGTTTGTAAAGCATACAAATGTTTACGACGGATTCGAATCAGTATCGACAGACATCGACTGCGGAATCAATTATTAAAACCCTTGTATCGATTTGGACATTGGCCCGTAGCTGTCCCTTACTAGATAAGGCTTACAGTACAGTACATCAAATCAAATTAAATATTAATATATGATATTGTTACAATTTTATGCCCTAATTTGAATTAATGAAATAAACAAATTAAAAGTCCATATTACTTTTGTAATACCTCAAGATTTTCTAAATTCCTTTCCTCTTATTAAAAATTTTATACTTTTTACAATTTAAATAAAAAAAAATGGATCTGACAATTCACAGCGACTATAAAAAGACCAATCATATATAAATTTGTAGTGAGCACAATTTTATAAAAAAAAAATAATACAATATTTTTGAAATAACATTATTCTCAAAAATAACAATAATTATTCTTAAATGTATGTGCAACCCCACCCTTATTTTAATCTTTACTTATTCCTTGTCAAAACGACCTATAATTATTATCAATTTGAAACGTCACTTTTAGGGAATATTCGTGTTTGTTCTCTAATTATATTGACAGATAATTACTTGATAATAATGCTCTATTCTTGAGGTCCTAAGTATACCTAAAACAAGTGTGTAACGAAGATTCTTTATAATGGATATAAAAAATATATATATTTTTAAACGAAACAGTAATATTAAAATACGTTGCAACTGCATTTATAAAAAGATGCCGCCTATTCAATAATCCCAGAGAAGAAATTCCATCCGCCGTGACCTACAATTTCGCAATTTTTAAAACGGATATTTGATTTTATCGGTAAGTTCAATATTTATTTTTGAATACACTTTAAATTTGAATGAACATAATATATATTTATTTATAACATGATTTAAAAATGAACACATAAAATTTTAATAACCATGGCCGCTTTTTATTACCTGGACGTAAGAGACAAAACGCACAATTATAACAACAAAGATAGAATTAGATATTGAGTAATTATGAATTAAATAACTTGTCTCATTGTTAAAAAGGAATTAATATTGATCTTTTAGCTTTGATGCGTCGACTGTATATGAAAATAATGTGTTTAGTGATATCTACATGGCAATGTATATCTAACGTACGGCCAGTTGTCAGTTACTTGCGGTGAAGAGTGGAGAGGTGTCCAGTGGGGTTAATAAAATTGTTTTTCTTTTACGCTTTTATTTGCCGCGCAACACGTGGTTTTGCCGAAAGTTTGCGAACATATTCGGCCTATTAGCGGTTTTTATAAAGTGTTTGTGTGTGTTGCGTAAGTGTCTATGTGTGAGTGAAATTAAATTTTTTGGAGGAAGTAAGTTGTTTTTTAAATGGATTTTTTTATAAGGACACAAGATGTATGTGACGAATTATGCGTCATTAGCTAATTAGTTTCAATATTTGATAGTACTTTTTAAAATAAATATAAATAAAATACATATTTTATTTTGTTTCTAATTGAAAGAAAAATAGCAACAGCAGTTAATATTAACAATCCAATTTTTTATAAGTTAGACTTATTTCAAGAATGTCAGTTGCGATAGCGCAAGATTGCCAAAAAGTTCATCAATTATGCATATTAAGATTTTGATATTTAAAGTATTTTATCGATATAAATGTTAAATTAGACTATGATTGTAAAAAATTAACGATCATGAATACAAATTAAAATAGAAGTGATATTTTATTCAAATTTAGAGGTGTTTAATATTTTCAATTGTACTAGTACTCTTGATCAGACACATCTTCTTGTATGTTATGTTACAGCTATTCTTATAGTCTTAACTGTTAAAAATGCGCGCCCTACTTTTAAACAACCTGTGTGTGCAAACCCTTATGCTAGTTGACCCATAAGTTATCAGATGCGGACACTCAGGTCATCATATATGCATCTATCTCCTTTCCTTGATCGATTTATATGCATCAAGTAATTATGTACATTACATACATAATATAGCATGTATAATCAGTTGTTGATGTTATTATTTAATTTCATTCTGACAATTGAAATTAATATATTTTCAATAACATCATTTTAATACAATTTAATTCTATTAAAAAGTAACAAATTAAAACTTGTTTTCTTTTGTTAAAAAGAATCGGTATTTTAATATTAAGCTAACTCTGGATTATGGATAGATAATTTAATAGTTTGTTATGGGATTGGTGCAAAATAACATCGCTGTTTTGACAAATACCAATGTAATGTAACCTTTGAAATTCTAAGTGTTACTAAAACCATCAACCCATCTGAATACTCAGAGTAGATTCTCGATTCCTCGTTGTACATATTCGGAGACTGTTTTCATCCAAAACAATAACCTATGAACATGATAGATGTGACAATCCCAACAATAAGTTTGAAAATCGGGCCCTCACAAATATTGGACATGTCCATCTAGTTCTGCCGATGTCCATGTTACTATGGTACATAATAAACTTTAACCAAAATATCCAGATTTCAATTAAATCAGAAAACAACAAAAAATCATTAACATTTTTGGCATTCTTTCATTTTGAATATTTAGTTTATATTATTTTACTATGACATTCTTAAATAGTCATTCCATTAACACCCAGTATTAAAAATTAATAAAAAGCTTTAAGAAATCACAGCTGATATCCTAAAAAAAAGCGTTTCAATAAATTTATAATTTTGGTCGAGACTGCTATACTGTTGTTTACTATTGCAAAGGTGTAGAATTAATACTTTTAAAAGCTAAATTTCTCTTAGCGGCATTTTGAATGTATTTGTTTTTTTTTTCTAAAAAGAAGGAAAGTGAGCTTATATCACAATAATAAAAACCTATAGAAGTAGTGATTTTTTTCATGATAAAGAACCGAAAAATGGTTACTGATGTAGATGTTCTGATTTAAAATTACGCTGAGAAGAAAATGCAAATAACAATATAAATACAATAAGTTATAAGATTCAACTTTTCAGACACAAATATTTTAATATTTTCAACCACGTTAATGATATAAAAAATTGTTGGAAAGTAAAAAATAGTCAACCGCACAAATTGTATTTAGTTCGTTGTAAATTATGAGACTCAACAAACAGATATATAAAAATTCTAACAATAAGATTAAAAGCTATTTACCAGAATCTAAGGTTTGGTAAAATAGTCTTGCAGAAGAAAATAAAATTGCGAAAGTGTAGGCGTGACCTTCATATAATTATTTCTGTCTTGCAACGCGAATCTCGGTCGATGCAAAGTCTATCACTAGCCGATTAAAAGTACATAAAAACAAAGTAAAATATGTAAAAGTTGTAAAAATCGTTAATTTATTATAAAATATATTTTAAATATACATTACTCATATGAACTATATTTTTATTTGAAACCAAATATTTTAAACTATAAAAAAACACAAATGTTGTGTTTACAATTGTACGTCTGAATTCTCTCTGATTTTATTTAGCTATGCTGTTTACGTTTCTCATAAATACAAAATAAAAACTAAATCAACTTTTGCCATTTTAATAATATAGATAAAAATAATATAACACAATTCATATTTTCAATAAATTCGAACTTGTTATATTCGCCTCGTACGTTTACTAGCTTTTATTGTATAAAATATTAGTTGTATCTTACCAACATTTATAACAAATAATGTATAAAAATAAACTTGTTTTATATTTGTTTTAATTTTAACATCCATTCCGTGGCATGAAATCGGTGTATATATTTAAATTTTCCATCTCAATCGGCGACTTTAAGCTGCCGTGAATTATTGTTTTATTAAATTTATACCAAGCAACAACGTATGCACCGCGCCACCCGTGAAATTCGGTTAAGTATGTATTTTGGATCGACTCCAAAACAATTAGTGCACTGTACTATGTACACTAGCGACGATGGCGGAATTGAGAGGGTCCTCAACGATATTAGTATTCAATATCATTATATTTATATAAATCGAGACTGTCATTACTCTGTGGTATATAAACATACAAACCTGCTAGTATGTACTAGCAGGTTTGTATGTTTATGTACTTATAAATAATATTCAGTTAAATATTTCAAACAGAATCCTTCTTATAGTCCTTCTTATGTTGTTCGTTGTGAATAAGATATGAACGACAATAAAATTATTGTCTAAAACGATAAGTGTGCTTCAATTCAATTGTTCTTATTTTAATAGGAAGAAAAGATAATAAAGAAAAAATAAATGGTAAGATCATTTTTCAATAATAAACAGCAATATAGTGGAAAGACAGTGAAAAAATAATCGTTCAAAACTGTAGATAGTAAGATTGAAATAAAACGATTGAAATCTTTTTACAAATTGTTCTAAGATACAGATGTATTAAAAGAGAGTAGACAGCAGAACAAAAATATTTAAGCACCCTATTTCGAACGAGGCAGTGGAATTCACCTAAACTTCTCACGGCTGTTGTGGAACATTGTTTCTTGACATCGCTGTGGTGTAATTGTTGTTAACTATTGTATCTGCACGTTGCGGATTATTTAATTTGAATTTACATAATAACAGTTAATCTAATAAAAATATTTTGCATTATTTCAATATTTTTATACGTAAAATTCATGACAATATAATTAAGTAAATAATGATTTTATAACAAATTTTTATTAAAGATTGTGCTTAGATGATGATGTAGATTATTTTTAATGATTTATGGTGCTATTAGCAACAGGCTTGTAACATTAATCTAGTCATTATAATTACAACAAAGCAGATTGATATCTAACTAGTTAACTTAGAACCGATGTCCTAGTCTAGCCGTTTATGATTTGATTTATTACTAACTATACACCAGTTAATCATTTCAACGCGTACAATAGACGATTGTCACTGTTCTGTGACAATTAACTGATACTATTGATGCATACAAAATTACTGGAAGCGGGTGTGGATTGAAGGGAAACAAATTGAAGTTGCATTTATATTCAAAACGGCAAAAAAGTCAAAGCTGTTACCGTTTCAGGAGCAGTATTATCTTCTACTCTTTTTGTTTGTCTTCGTTAATATGATTTCTGAAATTAACACCACAGCTCTAGTTATTTCTGAAATAAAGTAAACCTAGAAAGCAAATTAGAACCGACCGAGTGACATTAAAAATGATTGTGGTTCTTATCGAGAGACCATCATAAAATGTTTCATATTTTCTTTTGAAGTCTTACCAGCTTTTATTTTGAAACGTACATTAATAGATTTACGTTTTATTTTTCGTGTGAAAATCTTATTTAGAAATTTAAAAAAATGTAGTAAATTCTCTAAAAAATTGAGGGCCTTTCAGTCAAATGGTTAGCGACTCTAAATACTGACACAAAGGTCGTAGGGTCGCTTTAATTGCGTTTAACACTTTTTTGTCAAACCCCAGAATTTTGTACCGATATAACGAAGTCTGTGTATTTATGTTTTTTACATATTTGTGTAGCTCACCGGTTAACATAGAATTATGATAGAAGAGATTTGAATATAAAATATTCACGCGCATTTAGATTACACCTCTAATAAACTTAATAAGGTAATTCAACAATACATATATTGCGTGAATTCATCTGCTGTCCCCCTAAATATAGATGTATAATTTGGGTTCTAGACTGTCTTAAGAAATCTATAGTTGCTCCTGTCCCTTTACACCTTAGCACCGGGCTTACTACACTGAGAAGCGTCAAAGGAATAATTTTACCGATCTATTGTTTTTATTTTACATTATATTCTGTCAAGCTCCATCAATGAACACGCTGTAAAACTAAACTTGATCTCTATGATTATTTTCATTTCGATTTAATATATTGTTAATAAGGGTTTATAAATCAAATTGTATGCTTTTTCTTATTAGATAGAAAGTTTTTTTTTGTCTAAATTATCAGAATTTGAATTAAATTTACGGGCATTTATCAACAGGCCTATTATACATGAAAGTTCTAACTGCGGCCGCAACGAGATTCGTCCGAAAGAAAAATGTCAAAACTATTATGAACCTCTTTCGAGTTCACACACACTGGTTTAGAAAAAATAAATGAGGTGATCAAATAAGGTTTATTTTATTAGAACAGGTTAAAAAACTTTTATTTTCAAAACTACGTTATTAGTGAGATTTATAAAATCAATAATCATTTAATGTTTATAATATCTAAAATATTAGGTATTTCCTTTTTTAATATTAGTACTTCTTATTTATTTTACATACACATACTTTGGCTGTATGAATTGAGTTTTGGTTTGCTTTTTATGACATTTGACAAATGAAAATAATTATTACAAAGTCATATTACCATTTATTATAGATACTTATAAACAAAGTATTATAATTAATATCGAAAATAAAAATTTGGAACAGGCAAAAAGGGAACTAATAAACTTGGACTAAATTAAACTAAGAATTGCATAGTTGTAAAATATAAAAAAAAATTATATCATCGTTGCACAAATCCGCACTCGTAAGTTGATATACCAGCCAACAAATGACGGGATTAATGTAAAAAATATTTTTCACATTTATATTCAATTTACTATATACTACAATGTATTTAATAAAAAATAAAAAATTAAATTAAATTAAATATGTGAAGTAAAAAAAATATTAATATAGCATATTAAATTCAAACGTGATATTACAGTGGAATACTTCTATAATAATATAAATAAAATACATATATTATAAAACACCATATAAAACATTATAATAATCCTTTAATAAGATTTGTATCTTAAAATTCAGGTTTACATGGTACGAAATAAAGCTTAGAAATAATCGGCGAGGGTTTTAGCGACTTTTAATTATCCCTTACTCCAGTCAGTGCTTACTCGTATATATTTTTTGTTCATTGCTATATATGGCTTTTCTACGTGTTCTGGAAGAAGTTGTAATAAAAGAACGGGTACTTGTCTGTTAACGCCACCGCATCGAAAAGTTGCTATGAAAATGTGTATTATTAGCAGCACCGCAGCAAAAGGGCTCTCCTACCCATACCCAAGCCGAGCGAGCAAGATTTTGACATCCCTTTTTACCCAGCCGACAACGTGCAACACTCAGAATCAGGAAGTCCCGATCCGACTCAACTCCTCGGGCCCAGAACCCTAAAAGGGCCCAGAACCCGAAGCCTTTATTGACGACCACCTACCCGTGACGACCGCGTTATACTATGCAGCTACGTTTTAGCATCCACGACATAAACATCGACGACCGCCCCCGAACCCCCGCGTCCGAATCCGAAAACGAGGGTGTTCTGTGTGTTGTGGTACACCTGTAGTTATCCCCCTAGAGGAACCACCGCGGCATAGAAATCTATTAATGCATTCTTCCCACGGGTGGAGGGAGCCGGCTGGAGTAACACCGGGTTCAATTCTTCTCTAAGGGCAAGAAGAGTCACCTCAACCAAATCTCCACCTCGATAAGGAAGCCCACCATTATAGTCACGCCCTCATTATTAGCACTATCTTTTTTTTTAAAGTAAAATATTACGCTTCCGAAAAAATCTTGTTATGTTTAATTACAAATCCCAATCACATATTTTCGTAGCACTAACACTAAAAAATGGAGCATTAGCAAAACTTTGCTGCGTGGGCCTTAACAGACAAAATATTGTAAGCATTGAAGTTCATGATGATGATTTCATACTGTGATATAACGTCCTGATAATGCCTTAATATAAACTTTTCAGCTTTTTCCAATTAGCACTGCATTTTTCAATTGATATCTTTTGGTAAATAAGTAATTAAAATAGGTACATCAAAGTTTCTATGTAGTATATAAAATGATTCTAACAAGTGAAGTGAGATTAATAGAATTCAAGAGCCTTTATGTCATAGAATATTTAATATTAACGGACAGTTGCTAATATAACTAAGAGTTTTGTACTTGATACATATTTGATTTTAAAATAATAAACAACAAATATAAAAATAATATTAAATAATTAGGACTTGAAAATGTAATTAAAATTCTTTTAATTAAACATCATAACTTAAGTTTTGGCATAGTTTTATTATTTATATCCTCCATTAGGTAAGTGTCTTTGCTCGCACCCGTGCACTAGCACCGGTCAGAGGCCTTGGCCACGGTGGTAAGGCCCGAGGAGGCCCAAATCAGAGCTCTAGCTCACCGAGCCCTGATGCGACGGTGGAATAGGGACTTGGAGTCCCGTGCCGCCGGTGTGATCACAGTGGGGGCGGTCCGCCCTCACTTTGACCGCTGGATCAATCGGCGGCACGGAACGCTGAGTTCCCTCTTGTGCAGGTGCTGACCGGGCATGGTTGCTTCGATGAGTATCTGCACAAGATAGCACAAAGGGAGGCGACCCCCTCGTGCCATCACTGTGACGAGTCCGTCGACTCGGCTCGTCACACCGTGGCGGATTGCGCCGCCTGGTACCACCAGCGCACTGAGCTGGTGGGCGTGATTGGCAGGGAATTCTTGCTGCCGCGCGTTATCAGCGCGATGGTCAGCAGCGAGAGGTGCTGGGTCGCAATGGCCTTCTGCGAGCAAGTCATCGCCGCAAAGGAGGCCGCGGAGCGGGACAGAGAATCAGCCTCGTCCGCTGACCCGCTCCGTAGGGGGAGACTGGGAAGAAGGAGGCGGGTATACGCCCGTCGCTTCCTTCCCCAGTTGTAGGCCTGGTGAGGGGGGAGGGTGACCCCTCTTACCTTCCATATAATTGATTTAATATCCAAGTTTTATTTGATAGGAATTATTGTAATCACTGGTATCCATTATAACGGTCACGTTAATCTTATCGGCACGAATAACAGTAGTCTTCACTATAGCGTACCCCATTAAGGGCTCACGGGAAATGTTATTCTTTGGCAATTTCGCTCCGGCGCATAACGTACGAAATTATTTGAAGATGTCATTTCAGCAAGCGCCTCTGGAAACATTATTTACTTAAATGGTATTTTTGTAATAAAAATACATTAAATTATAATTAAAATTGATAGGGTATCTTTTAAAAAAATAAAATTGTTTTTGTTTTAGTTTTTTCAGTAACACTCACGCGTTAACTAAATATATAACTGTTTTACCTAATGAAATCTTTTCTATGCTGTTATATATTATCTATACTTACCGATGTAAAAAACTAATTCTTTATATTTTCCTTAATCAGTTCTTATAATAGGGCTTTTACTGATTACTGCTTGTGTAAAATAATATGAAATAATTCAATTTTTATAACTTTAACCAAAATAAAAAAAAAAATTGTTTGAGTGACAACAAGTTTATGTTTGTGATAAATAATTATTTATCTAATTTATGGTTGATTATAATGAAACACAATACATTTTGGAGCTATTGGTGCCAACTTATTAGATCTACTATTTCATTTTAAATTTGGCTTCCGTGATGTTAAATGTGTTTAGCGAACGATTTAACATAATATTCAGTAATTACAAAGTTCAAACGTTATCGTTGAAATAAGGCAAAAATTTCGATAAAACTATTGTCGTACATTATTGTTGTATATTATTTTTATGGCTTCTACTTCTATTCTTCTATTAAATCCAAAAGTTGTAATATTGAACCTGCTAATATAACCTTTTTTATTATACCCCAAAGAATAGAAGATTCGTTAACTTCATATTTAGTAACACATATTAACTACATTTTACTTGTAATTCTTTTGCAACACCTTATGAAATATTATAACCAAAAATTACCTGAAAAACAAAGACTTAAAACATCAAGTTACTAAACTCTAAATAAATAGTAATAAAGTATAAAGTACATAAATATATAAGTAGTTAGTGATATAATTTTTTATAATAAATCACTAGCTACTTGATCTGAACATACATATATTACTCTTAACATACGTCAGTTCAATTTGAAGTAGAACTTTATCAGAATTGACGTGATTCATCTTAATGTCTTGGCAATGAGCCGATCTGTGCATTAATCTTATGTACTTAGATCTTATAAGTATCTTTATTCACATAACTATATGCATTCCGTATGATAATTTAAGTTTAATAAGTATAAAATGTATATAATATCCATCTGTATTAGAGTCTGATTCTTGATTTAAATTTTAAATAGTCTTTTTAACATAACTTAAAAATAGTCTTTTTAGAGTAACTTTAAAGAGTTAAATAATATGTATGAATGTGTTCTAGAAGTTTTTTTAAATTTATGAACTCTATTTATATCTAGTAAATACTATACATGTCTACCTACAGTAATATATTTATTTATAATTGTAGGGTAATGTTCGAAACCTGTTCTTTTTTTTATAATATAAATTAATCATCAGTCAATATTTCCAGAGGTTATTATTCAACGGCTTCCTCTGCCTTTTAGGCCTCTTCGGCATCGACGATCTGCATCGCCACCTCTAAATTTGCGGTGGGACCTTTTTTAGCAACTGCTACTATGTCTGTGGCCTGATATTGCAAAAAAAAAAATTAGAAGCAAATAGCAGAAGAATTTTTAAAAACTCGTAATTTATAAAGTATTTATTTACATGAAAATCTTGAGTCAAGGGGCGGTAACTTGCTCCTGACGTATATAATCCTATATGTCTTACATTCCTCTTCTATGATGCCGTGGACTAATAATGTATTATTAAATTTCTTTCAACACATCGGTCTATAGCTGAAAATATTTTTTCGGGTCTGTTAAGATAATATTTTACTTTCATTGTTACTGTATAAACTAATACTTAATCCTAATTTATTATTATTTTTATTATTTTTTTATTCTATCATTATCATTATCATTACTTCACAAAACTCATTTATACGACTCAGCGCTATACCGACCTCGCTGAAAAACTAGTCAGGAATAAGTTACGTGAATATGAATCGATTGGTACTAAAACCAAGTTAATTGTACAACCAGGTCGAGATACATACATATATATACAATAAATTTATTGGAAAATCTTGAAGTTAATGTAATTTGTTTTACTATTAGAAGGATACTTTAGTTGATTTTTTTTTACTCAAATCTGTATTTAAATCCGGTAGACCAAGAAACATTAAAAGCAGATAACTGATTTTACTCATCAGCGTCAGAACAGCCGCTGTCAAAAGGTCACTGAAACGATTTTGAACAAATGTTAACTATTTATATCGTAACATTTAGCTTTATAAATAAAGCGATTCGAGTTTTGTCCATTCAATTCATTCATAGGTACACATAAATGGCGGGAGCACTGGCCTGATACAATCTATTTTAGCTTCGATATTAATTAGAGTTATTGTTACGTGTCAGCGCATATGCATTTCCTATTATAATTACTCACTTTGCCCTTTAAAGTCTACCAATATTTTATCTTGACGTTCCAGAACTTTAATAAAAATAATTGTTGGTTATTCAAAATTGTTATTAAATGAAACTTCCCTCGTAGGAGAAAATACTAAAATATTATTTTTTGTTTTATAATATGCGATTGTAATTGAGATCAAATAAAGTTTTGAAACTTTATGCCATAATTAAAAATTAATTGTGCCAGTAGTCAAAGAATTAATCGAAACTGCTTTTCATCATAAGACCATAAAGTCATAAAAATTCTTTGATTAACAATACAGTGCAAAGAAGGCTCGATGAAAGACTTCAAAATTTCCCATGAAACTTTTTACTAACAAAGGCCTCTTCTTGGCTTACGTTTCATTCATAAAGGACAAAAAATTGTCAAGAGTTATTATTTGCAAAAAAAATATTGATACCGATAACGTTTGCTTCTTAATATAAATAAATTCCTATTTGAAATATTTTTAGCCGCTACAGATGGTGTCTCTGCCGTGAAGGGGCGTCATAAGGCTCTCATTGCGTATTTAAAAATACCAGTACCAAATGTACTTGGTGTAGGATTTTAGTTATCGTGGGCACTTTGTTACACATAAAATCATAATTAACGTCTGCATATGTTGCCTTTATTTTTTATTAAATGCACGATTATTATTTTTTTTCATCAAATGACAGATTATTCGGTAAAATTAGTAAAACAATTTTGAAGACTATTTGCTTATTGCTGCAACAGAAGTAGAAAGGCCCTCGTAAGGTGTTTGTCCAATAAAGTAAAAGAGTCATTATAGCCTTTTTAATCTATATAAGAGATGATTAGAAAAGAGTCATAGCTGCTTTTATTGGAAAACTTCTTCTATTCAAATTTAATCCAGGAAGAGATGAATACAGACACTTTCCGACATTATCAACATATTTTGTTTAATTATCTTGCCTTTGTGCAATGCTCCAGCTTTGTGTATTGTGTTGCATTAGTTGGTTAATGTATAGTTTGGTTAATAACACATTATATGGTCTTTGTCTAAATTAAATTAAACACTTATTTGTACTTTTATTATATCACGATCATCACCCACGACTACGAGTAGCAAGAGAGAGAGAAAGAGAGAGAGACAAAAAGAAAGAGAATTTTAGTTTTTAAAATGTTATTCTTAAAATATAATAGACATACATAAAATTGGTGTAATTAACTAATTATAGGTCGTTGGATTTGTTTTTTCTATAAAGCGGGCTATAAACGATTAGTATCCTATGGATTAGATAATAAGTGTATTGTATGATACATACATAACGTCTATCTTTAACATTTCATTGTTATATTAAAAGTTGGTGATTACAGATAATAATACATTTCAAACTAGAAATCAAAAACCTTGTTTACTTCGCAAACTTGTTAGTATCCCACCGTTGGACATAAACTTTGGTACTTGTACACATTAACAATTCTGATAACGCTTCATTTGCACTTTTTTTGTTGCACTGCGTTGTTTTTAACAGGTAAGTAATCTTTCCTATATTTTGTGTGTGTGTGTGTGTGTATTTTATAAAATAATGATAACGAAACGATAATCTTTTTCCATTAATCAACAATTCGAATCTAAACCATACAATTATCAAATCAAATATATCGTTTAAAGTATAGTATATATCAATAAAAAAAATAAAGTATAGTATATAAAGCACGGTATAGTTTAAGAGTTAATTGAAAAACACACAGATTTTTATAGGTATATATAACAAAAACCAGATTTTATATTAACTAAAAGTCTTTGATTATAAGCATGTCTTTTATCAAGGCTAAATATACTCAAAACCTCTGAAATATGATTACACCAAAGCTTCTAATATTAAAATAAAACAGAAAATCTTTACCGGTACTGGCGTTTATCCTTTATACATATTTAATGACCATAAATTGTATGCTACCATTTTAAAAGAACGTAATCGTCTACTACTAGATCGATACTGTTCAATTGTTGATGAGGTCGCTTGTTACTTAGATACGCTGGACAACACTGATGGCGAGTGACATTTATTATAATGTGTGGTAAAAAGGAGCATTCGGACATTTTATGTCACTTACAAAAAGATTTCATATTTATAACATTATGGAAAAAAACTTTTTTATTCAAATTGCAACCTTTCTTTTGATGGATTTTAATTATTACTAATATTGTTGATTATTACTAATAATACGACCAACTAATTTTTAATATTAAAACAAAAAATGTGAGCTCTTTCATCAAATTTTTATTCATATAATTTTTTGTGTTTTATTCTATGTTGTATTAATAAGAGACTGATACTCGATTTCGAATAAAGGATTTTATATTTCTGTCACGCTCCTCGAGATATCGTCAGCAAGCTAATATTTTTTTTATCAATCACAAAAAGATTAAAATCTGAAATTATACAATGCTTTAAATTTAGATAATATTAATATTGTTTTAATACATGAATATTAGATCAGATTATACAGACACATTTTTCTACAGTTTATACCATTATATATTATAGGTTTGTATATAAATAAAAACCTTGTAAAAATAAAAAAAATTATGACTGAAAATCTTGAAAGTTTTTAAACAATGATCAGAAAATAAAAATAGATTCTTCTTCATACTTTGACTTGTCAAGTTCTTTTGACGTTTATTGTTATTATTATGTTTGAGACACTCTAATTGGCTAAAGCACAGTCTAGACTTAATATAAGGGGATGAAAATAAGCAGTAATCATTTTATTTATTCTAAAATACAAAATTATGTCTCAAATATTTTTAATCAGTTATCACAATAAGAATGTTTTTAGGCGTCATTTATTAAGTCGTAGGTGCGATCAATCTTGCACCGTAATCTTCTCCTTAAGTGCTCTCTAGCAATATTATTTATTCATGATCAATTTGCGATGCAATCAGGTCAGATATAGAGCTTTCACAATGTAGAAACACAATTTGACTTTGATAAAATACGATTACAAACTTCCAGGAACGTTTTTGCATTTTTATGAGGGGTTGTAAATTTTTGTCATACGCTGACTCGGGATCTTTTGAGATGGTTGAGATAAGAGGCATCTGTTTTATAAAATAGGATGGGGTCCTTAAAGATATTGATAAAACGTTTCAAAGCGCCTCTAATGATTCAAAATATAAAACTCTTTAAGCTTTTTAATTTTTCTTTCATTTATTTTATAACATATATTCTAAATATTTATATAACCAAACCAAAAGAAATCCGTTGTTCATTCAAAATTCCTAAAGAAGATTTTAAGATACTTATATTTATCTTAAAATCTTATTTAAGTTTTTAAAGATATAGATAGATAAGAAAATTGTTATATAATTAAGCTGCCATACTCTCGTAAATATTATTAGAATTTGCGCAAATAATTTCGAATTAGGGACTTACATTCTCCAAAACTAACAATGAAAAATATTCTTAGTTTTTCCCAGATACTAATTACACAAAAAATATTTTACGATAAATGAGATTGATAAGTGTCATAATAAAATGGTCCGTTCAGAGGAAAAATTTGACTCTTAATAGTATTGTCATAGCGTTTTTATTACATTTATCTTTCCACAAATCGTCTATTTGACAATTTTATTTGTATTTTATCCCAAAACAGTTAAATAGTGATTGAAACTTTCTATTTCTTTATGAAACTCCGGTTTTTACAGAAAAAATCGATATTAATAGCAACGGCTAATTGGCCCAGTGTTTGCAACTCCAACTATTGTGTAATATATGTTCGATGCCCATACTTGAACATTTTTTTCTAACAATTGATATGTTAATAAGTTAAAAATTGACCACAATAACAAAAAATACTATATTTTTTTTATTAATTCTGAATTTTTAGAAATTTCACTAAAGATGTGTATTGCTTCACGAAACCTATTTTTATACACCTACATACATTTCATTACATTACTGGTCTTATACGATTATTATAAATTATATTTATTTTAATCCATCATCAATAAAATATATTTTTATTATTAAATACGAACTTTCTCGTGCTTTATTACTGGACATTTATGACTTTTATAATATAAATTATTTCATATCTACGTCATTGGACAGTTGTAAGATAAATGGCGGAGCAATGTGACTAAAATTTTAGTTTTTATTTTGTGTTGTGTGTTTTTTATATTTATGTAGTCTTTTGATTTCGAACAATTTTATTTTGATTTGAACGAAATTTGAAGTGTTTATTTTGTAAAGAGTGCAGTGGGCAGGCCCGGGACTCGTGCTTACGTACTTGGTCGTTTTAAAATTATTGTAAAGGTAAGATTCCATTATAAGCCTATACACGCTCAAGCTTTTTTAATCATTAATGATTTATTTTTTCAAATTATTAGAACCATATATCTAAAGTGAATGAGACGTAATATAATGTTCAACTTTATTTATACAAAACAATTTTTTTTATCAACCATATTTATCTAAGTTAAAAATAAGACGTAAGAAATACTAAGACTGGAAGAAGTTTTGATAAAATAAAATTGTCATAAGCTCCTGATCTCACTTAGAGAAGTCGTAAAGACAATAAAATATTAAGACCGATATCAAAGGAAGTGCAGCTTGCAGGATTATTTTAGTTCAAATTAAGCAGAATAGCAAATGAGAATGCACCTAAATAATAACTTGGCGGTAATATAGACTTGCGAAGTTAACAGAACTGTGGATTCAGTTTATTTTAGTTCCGAGGAGACTGAAGTTATGGTACAAGTAAATGTACTTACGTTAAAGGAACTTATAAATTAATGACTTAATTAATCTTCTATTACATCAATTATAGGTTAAAGATATTTTACAAGTTTTATTTTAAGTTACTTCTTTAAGTTCTCACTTATTTGATATTATTTGGTGGAAAGATATATAATGCAACCATAAGTAAATTATATTTATTTTGAGTAATATTTTTCATATTTTAGAGTTAAAATAAGATTATAGATCGTATTTTTAAGTTTAATCTTAAGAATAATATAGATACTTAGTAGAATGTTGACAGTTTTGAGATTGATTTAGATTATCAGGCATCATATTAATACTAAAATCCAATATTCCTATTAACTTATTCTATTTTTAAACCACACATATTTAAATAACAAAGTAACTAAGTTCATTTTTTGCACAGTCATATTTACATTTTCAGATATTCTAAAGCCCGTATACATTGTCTCATCGACTCTGTAATCCTCTTATTGCTCTAAGCATCCGTTCCAAATGCAACTTAATTTTATTAACTATATTTTAAAGACATAGGAAAAAAATAGGTCACTTATTTTTTTTAACATGTTGAACTATCGTTTTGATACATTTCGTTTAGTTGAGTTGTGTTTTACAGAAATAGTAAAAATAATCTGCATTACTTAAAAATAACTATACACTTGAACTTATTCCCGGTTTTTCACTTTCTAACTAACGATTAAAATTAGACGTAAAAGTCACAAAACAGACATCTTGTTTTATAAATGTTGTTATATTAGTAAGGGGATTAATATTTATGTAACTTATGAAAAATAAAGCTTCTTTCTGTCAGAACAAGTTTGTGTTCTATGGTTGTGTCTATTTTCATACAAAATAAAAGTAAATGTTGACTTGTGAGAGGGTTACCTATTATTCTCGACCGCTGTCTCTTCAAAAGGCTATGCACCAATCTCTCTTTACTTTGACGAGTGCCTGTCTGAATGCGAACAATCGTTGTAATTACAACTGTCGTAGTGTAGTTAGGGCGTAAGTCAGTGGACCGTACGTAGATGCATCTACGTTGTTGCTATGACAACTATGTATAATTAAATCCCCTAAAAATTTAAAACTATTATTAATTATACAAGAAATTGTATATTATTTTTATTTGATACGTCAACTAACTCATTTATATAATATTCGTATATTTTGATAAAACGTCATGAAAGACAAAAACAATACAATATGAATAATTATAATGAAATAATTCTTCATACTCATATAAATATATTTATGAGTAGAAAAAATAGAGGAAAAACCTTAGACACCTGCATTGTAATAATGATATACATATTAAGTTAACTGTTTGTAATAAACTCTAAAGTTTATTGTTTTGCGAACAACTCCCCATTGTACTTACAATTGATCAAACCAAGGGATATACGTATAAATTCATCGATCATAAGCTGTCATGTATTATATGGGGTCAAGTGTATATATTTGTTGTTAGAAAGTACCGGCCCAGAGGTAATCATAACTTACAAGGTCTGAGATTCGTATATTATATTCATTGTATTAAATTACCTCTCGTTTATTAAAAACCGTTTGGCTTTGCACTCTAAATGGACATGCTTTCTGGACTTGTCATAATCAGCACAACAGACTGTATTCGTAAACATATTACAAAAGCTATGGTTTACAAATGGTATGTTGGTTCCGTAAAGCAATGCTCTAATTTGACTCTATTTGTTAAATATGATTTATTGGATTTGTGTAAAATATTAAAAAATGTACACTCTTACACAAAACTGTTGTCCTTCTTACGCAGAAGTACCTCGAAGCAATATTGTGTTTCTTTATTGGGTCGGATAACTCAGTCGCTACTAATATTGCTATTCATATTCGCTTCTAATTGTCCAGAGCCTGCAAACTTAGATCGATACTGACTATAGGCCAGGAAATGTATGGCATTTGACATAGTAATAGCAGTCGTAACGTCGCTGTGTTGCAATAATTTCTATACTAGGGGAAATTTTTATGTAATGAAAAATGTTGTCCACATTTTATTTATTTATTTAATTCTTTATTGCACTTATAAAAGATACAGAGGATGAGCTTAACGCTAATGCACTAAATGTATATATTTACTTGTATAATGCAAATATTTTCATAGTATTAGTTAATTCTGTGTAAAAATACTACTGATTTAATATTAATTATTTGCTGTCATATAAAGTTAAACGCAACCCTTTCTTTATATCTCATTAATTCTAAATGATCTTCCCTTATTATCTATTAAAGGCATAAAAAATGTTTTAAGTAAACAATTAATATTTAAAAGTTTTAACAGAGTTTACAAACAACTTTTATTTTTTCTCGAAGTTAAGGGATAAAAGGACTTTATACTTAGCAACTGAAGTTTTAAGAAGGTGGTAGTTTTAAATTTATACTTTGTTGATGAAACTTTATCCATTTTTAAAAAAAGTGTTATCTTTTGTCTGATGTTTAATTTAACCCTTTCCCTCCTTACGGTATATACACAGTGAATTGTAGTAAGTTAAAAACTTAAAAAAAATAACTTAAACTTACTCTTTTTAAGTACTCGTATTATTACTATTATGAAATTTTGGGATAATATCTTTACAATTATTAAAATCCTGAATGAAATAATAGCAGTTATATTAAAATATACTAATAGTAATTTTAATTTTCTGTCATTACAATTCAAAAACTCTTGAAAATGTTTTTAAACCCACAATAAATTTGAATATAACTCGTAATGTGATTACAGATTTGCTTCACTGACAGTTTGATAACGTCAATGTCAGAAAATGATTTCCTCGTTTTAGAATCCCACAATGGATGAGTGAGGGGTTTTAATTTCGAGTCCACGATTGTTCTCTAACGAGAGCCAAATCGCTGACAGTAGCGAGTAGCAATCGTTTTACTAAGCTAAATTTGTGGCAAGCTGAGTGACATGCGGAGCGGAATTTAATAACGGAGTTATTAAATATATATTACAAAGATTTATATTATATAAAATTACTTGGGCTTTGTATTATTTTCTGTCTATAATATTGGTGACACCATCTTAAAATCTCGTGCGTTACAGATGTCAAATGTATTTTGCATCAGAAGTGTATTAGTTCTGTAAAATACAATATTATTATTATGACATAATAAAGGAGATAATAACATAATGTTGTGTTTGAAACTTGTTTGTGTAAAGAGACACTATCTTCCCTAAAAGCGAGTCATTGAATTCATATCATTAATTTACAAGACACCGCTCGTCTCAGATGCCGTGCTTACAAGACAGAAATGTTCAACGTATCAGTTCAGTTTTCTCGTTAAGAGGGGTGAAAATGCCTTACTTGTGGTTCGCTCATTATTTGATTTACTGAGCATCTGTCATCACTTTTTCTAATCGCGATTGAGGGTGACGTCTCAATGCGATGTGAAGTCGATAAGAAATCAATTTAGGGAAAGTGTCTTAAGTGTAATGAGTTATTTAAATTATACTAGTTTTATTACGTGATAAAATAACGTGTAATATGTACCATGTAGTAATAACATCTTGCAATTTTGTGCACGACTTGGTTTTAGGAATAGAGTTTACATTAATAAGTAAATATATAAATAATAACTGTTCAAATCTTTGATGGCCTGTTAAATTGTAAAGATGGCAACAACGTATTTAAAGATTATTCGTATTCATTGCAGGTTCTTCAACAGTCGGCAAGCTGGCGCACATAAGTGAGTACAACAATGAATTCTATCGTCTGTAAATCTAAGGGTGCTTGCACACAATATTTTTTAAAGCTTCTAAACTAGTGATGCGACTCAAACTCTGTTATTACTCGAGTGACTTGAGTCAGTTTGTCAAACACATACTCGACTGAAAAGAAATACTCGAGTCATTGCACTCGAGTTACCGAATCAACTCGGTACTTGGAGTTCATTTTGTGGCTTACATATTTGAATATAGGTAAGTTTTAAGCTGAAGAAGTCGAGGGACCATAAACTTCCTTTTCAGGGTGAAACTTATTTTATTGATATAAAACTTGACAGTACTAAATATAAAAGTGTGTCACCCTCTTTTCATTAGTACGGGCTTTATTATATTCTTATCTACTTCTCATTTGACTTTGGTAATTGTTATTTGAACTCTTAATTCGATTAAATATACTGTAAAAGACGTCTGAAACTTCACTGACTTATTGTATTTTAAATATTATTTTAAAATTAATTTAGAAAGTAGTCTTATAATGTAACGTAGCAAATTTTGTTTCTAAAGAAATGCCTTTTTTGTACAATATAATGATATGAATACATATATAAGACATATGATATTTTCTGATAATAAACTACGCTTAACTTTCATTGATTGCTTGAACCCAAAACTTTAGAATATTCGTTCTGGAAATTTTGGGTCAAGCTCGATTATCTGTACAAGAGGTGGCTTATTAAACTACTCCAAACTAAAATTACTCGTATTTGAATGCACTGAATGTATTTCGAATAAAATAGTTTGTTCAATATATTAATTATCATGGTATATAAAATAGTAAGATGTCTGATTAACTAAAGACGATGAATCTGAAAATATATGAATTGACACACGAGTCACTTTTTAATATCTAATTAAATAAGTATGCTAAATAAGATAAACGATACACATGTTCAATCTATCCAGAGAGAGAAACGCGAGACTCGTTTGTTATATGTAATACAGTTCTAAATTTACAACATACATCATCAACGTTTATGTAAAAAAAATTAAATTCTTAATAATAGTGAGGTGTTAATAATAATCAGTTTTAAGTAATTAACTAAGCAATCCATAAGAAACAGTCCTAAGAGTAAATTTTCCTTGAGAGTAATACAAAGTTAAGCGTCTACTTCGTTTGAAAAAATAAAAAGATAAAATAGAATAAAAGCAAAAATAAAATACAATAAAAGCAAATAAATTGTTATTAATATTATCTTTAAGTAAGTATTGTGGTCGGATTGTGCCGGATTGCGATAGGACCGAAGTTTTAACTGGCTGACCTAACATGACTTCATTAAACCACAATACTTACTCAAACGTTTACGTTAACCGCCTTTTACCGTATTATAAAAGCTTATTTTATATTGACAATAATAAAAATAATGGCATTTTAAAATCCATAAGTAAAAACTGGTGATGGCATGTTGTTACGGAGTTCATAATTATCATCGGGTCATACTTATAAGAATTATTATATAAAGATTAGAGTGTTGGTTAGGACATAGATTTAATTATATAAATTAATATTCATATTATAGTTATAAAATATAAAAGAAATAATTGAGTCCTCATAATTAGTATTTTGTACTTGATGCTTATTCGTAATTATTTCTTGGTTACTTGAATTAAGCTAGTTTGGATTCATAAATTTTAAATTATAATAACTTTTAAAAAAATCTATCTATATGTCACACTATTAATGAGAACACAAAACAATTTTCTAAAACTTTCGACAAGAATCATAACCTGCCTCAAATGAAAACAAAAGATATATTGATTCTAAGAATTACAAGATGGAAATATCTATTGAAATAATTTCAATAACCTCTCAAAGTCAATAACTTGAAATAAGAAAAATTTTAGTCGTATTTCCTTTTTAAACTCCAACAAACGTAGGAAAGTTTTTCTTATAATACAAGCGGAGACTTAACGTGAATACTATTTGAATACAGCTTAAAAACAGAGAACATCTGTGAGCATGTGGCTGTGTTGAGGAAACCTCCTTGTTTTTAGACCAAACGAAATATTTACGGTAATAATTCACCTAATGCTACGAATTTTTGATCTTTTTGATCCTCTTTTGTTAAAAGCCAGATGTGAACTGATAAAATATTTGGGTTATAAGCATCTATGGCCTATGCATCTACATATGATATAGACACAAAAAGTTGAACTTATACATCTAAGTAGGAAGAGCCTTATAATATTGGCAAATAAATATTGTTAATTAACGACTAGAAATAATATTTTTTTATGATAAGGATTTTGTTTAATTCTTTTATATAATTGGAATGAAAATAAGCTTTACAATGTAATTAAACTTATCACAAAAATGCAAAAAAATATAGAAAATAAAAGTCGATATATGAAAGATATAATATAAAACAAAATCTTTAAGGAATTGATATAAGCATGTAAATATAAAAACTGTATCAAACAAACTCATTAAGGAATTCAATGTATTAAATGTTATTTTTATTTAATTTCCCACTAACTTTTCACTTAGTCGTCGCCGAAGTTTGTGTAGAAGTTCAGATTATTTCTCCAAGTCTTTTGGAGTACTTCCAAATAAAGTAGGACATGACTCACGTGCCTCTAAATCCTTTTCACTTAAAGATGAATCTCGACGTTATGTAGGATGGATGCCAGGGGCAAGGTTGTTTTGGTTTTTACTTTGTTAAATCCATTGTATTATAAATCTTATTCAGACTTTCCACTCTTTCGCCTGACACTAAATTTAATTTGTAAGGGTATTTGTTTCAGCGACTATATCATTCATGTATGTGTGTGTAAAATTATTAAACATTTTTATTAAAAGTTAGACTGGTTACAATATTGTCTTTTAATCTCAAAATATTTTAAAGTTCATATATAAGTAGTCACAAATGAACACCAAAGATTGTAAACTACGAGAAGTTAAATTAGATCCAGTACAAAGGTAATAGGTACGAGATTCGTTTCCTCATTAGATCCTCGATGCTCGCTCATTTGCCGCGCCTCAGGCTTTGACTGAAACCCTATTTACAATGAAAAGTAAATCACTCCATTCGAAGTGATTAAGCATCAAGATTGCACTTGCATTCTGCAATCTTATTGCGACAATACTGTGTACTTAGACTGTGTTTACAACTATGTGAGAAGCCACTTAATTGTTTTATATTTAATACACGTGAACTTATTATAAGAAACAAATATTCTTCACAATATTACACATAAACGCGATAAATTATAGTCAAAGAATGTTGAAAAATAATTTCCCTTAAAATTCTTTCATATTTTTTTCCTTTTTTGTAATTTAATATTTCCACTTTGTTAAATGAAGGCCAGAATCTCATAAATGTCATCAAAGGTTTTCTTTTTGAGATTTATAACTTCAATATAAAAATATCACGCAGCTAGTCAGTGCAAATCACGTTGCTTTTATATTCTGCGTGACTTGGTAATTAATTGCAGAGGTCGACAGTTCGTTATTCACCTTGTAGAAGCCCTAGAACCGTGAAAGGGGTGAAACCCTATAGATGCGTTGCCATAGCAAGGCCCGATCGTAATTAGGGCTAAATAGCGAACTGATTCTGGTTTTAATTAAAACGGAAGTTTAATTTTACAAATTATAACATAAATATTAATAACAAAAATTATTCATAATGCAAACAAAGCAAGAAAAACTTTGTAAAATTAGGTTACAATTATGCTTAATAACTTCAAAGCATAACTGATAACATTGACTTGTTTCCAAACTTGTGATTTTCGCTACTCTGACGATTCTAATCTAGCAAAGTGGAGCCTAACTCGATTACGAGCGGAACTGTCAATTATACAATCCCTTGTAATATTTCATAATAAAACTTTGTCTATCGTGTTAGAGAATGGAACTAAATTATTGAATATTAAAGATTTTGTATTTTAGTCATGTAACAAAAGTAAAATAACAATAGTAATATTTTGTTGAAATTGGAATAATAGTAGACATATACGACAAAGCTTTGAATTGAAAAAATATTATTGGCTATAGATAAAAAAACATAATGAGGAAGAGTTTTTTATGCAAACAACTGAGTTAGAAAATCTGACTAAACAAATCTGGTTTTTTATAATTGCATACTGGAGAATTAAGAAAACGAGGAGAAATAACTATTAAATATTTAATGTTTTAAAATTATTAATTAATTACAATACAAAATAAGCCATCAAGCCATTGTTCGTACGACCATTATATATATTAATATTGACCACATTAATAACTCTCAAAAGCACACGATTATCGAGTGAACGCGTCGTTCCAAACAAGCCATCAATTTCAATAAAATTATGATTGAGGAGAAAAAAACCGTCATCAATCACGCAAGCTGTCATTTTGACAGGGTGAGGGTGACCACACGTCATTCCCAAAATATTTGTTGAGGGCTGCTTATTAAAAATACCTTAATATTAAGAGAAGAAGTGTTAGGATGGTTCACGGAGTATGAAAAAGAACCAATAGAATTTCACTTTCTTCAAAGTAATCATACTAATATTATAAATTGTATGTACGTTTGTTTCTTTTTATGCAAATACTAAACGGATTTGATTAAAATTTACAGTAATGTAGCATCACATACACTATAATTTATAAAGATTTTGTATAATTTGGCTATAATATAACTAAAAGTATAGAAAAAGTTTCAAAAGATCCTGCCCTCTGAGAACTACCTTAGCCTACATGTCTGAACCGTTGAAGTTACACTATAGATGATATACTGCAGGGTCGTTTGCTGTAAATAGTTCTAAATTAAAGTCCGTGACAGCATATATCTACATTTTATGTGTAAGTTATTATATCCAATATGGTGAGCCATTAATGCAATTCAATGTACTACTTGTTTAAAGTAGACATTTTAGAGTATTTATTAAATTCTTATAAGTAATTTGGACGAATAATTCAACAGTCATCACAATAAGATTGAACTATATGAGGCGACATTTGACGCTTACCATGAGTCGGCACGTCATGAGCATCGTTCATCGCAATACATTTTAATAAATAATATAAATATATAGTATAATTTTATTTATTATGAAGATATTTTCAATACAACTAAATTAAATATCATACGATCTTTCTAACCAGTCCACAAAAAAATGTTGAAAACTTTTTTTATTCTTTAAAATAATATATATCGACCCTTGTATGTCTCACGTCGAGGTATATAATAATATTACTACCAAAAAAATTAACCAAATAAATGAATAAGAGAGCACGAGCACGAAATATCTGTCTCTTTTTTATATTATCAATATAGCGGCGAAACTATACACTTGGATTCGTTATAGTCAATCATTATCGATTACTAGTACTATTGTCGTTCTACTAGATAATATTGGTGTACAAAAATAACCGGTAAAAACTGACAATTTACCATTAAACTAATAATACCACAAAATTAATTCACAGAAATAATTAATTATTGTAAGTATAACGACCAGCGAAACTTTTACCCGTGTTCTCCATTTGACAGTCCTTATCCTAGTACGTGTAACTATTCTGTAAGTTTTTTCTATCTGCCGTTAGTCGTCGCTAGTGTCACGGTTATTTGACGTATAAACAGCCTGATTCAAAATGACCTTCAACAATCAAATATAAAATATGAAGGATAGATATTTTTCTCAGTTTAACGAAACATGTTTTTATTTTTGAATACATGACAATGTGATCTCTAAGTAATTTTCTTCTACTACTGAAATCAACATTTTCATAATAATTCAAAATATCAATTCTAATATTCGTTAATCATAAAGGATATTTAGATAGGACTTCTTTATTCCCAAGAAATGAAATGAAAATAAAATGAAAATGTATTATTAAAAATAAGTATATAAAAACCTTTTTCAAAGTCAACCAGACCATATTATATGTTAGTATTGAAGTCGGTGGACAATCTCATTTTATTAATAGAAATGGATGACACAACATCATTACATAGTAGACTCAATGTATCGATTTTTAATTTTATTAATTATGTAGACTGTAATTGCTTTATGAGCTATTTATAATAACAATAACATATTCATTTGAATAGGATTGCTTATTAAGCATGAAATAGAAATGAGAACCGTTTATAATTGAACGTATATAGTAATAATTTCAACAGTAAAATTTTGTTTTACACATAAACGTTGAATGAGTTTATTATGGAAACTTTAATGTCATGAAAAATCAATATACGAATAATAAAATAAAAGTAGTAGCAGGTAAATATAGATTGTAAAAGGAAGACATTAATAAATAAAGGTTTAACACATTGATAGAAACCGATAGTTTGCAACTATACAGTTTGAAAATAGCACCAGTTATAGAAGAAATAAAGAAAAAACCCTGAGCATATTACATTACTAGCGTACTACTAGTCCTTAAAGCGTTAGTGTTTCAAAGAAAAGAAGGAGGACGAAGAAGAAATTGAGTTTGTGAATAATTATACGGAAAAATTCCTATTATAACATATTATGCGTTTTATAGGACAATATACGAACTGACATGTTGTGACAACGAAAATAATAAATTACTTTTCGTAGATGAAGATGATTAATTTTTGTTCATATTTCGTATAATGACAAAAACTAATAAAATATAGTTATAAAGCAAGACTGGTTTGCGTTTGAGAACCCTCAATATTGTAGCATATTAAATTTATACAGAAATGTTGCTTCCTATTCAGATAGCCGCATAGACTACATGCCATTGAAATAGCATCTTGAAGCTAACCAATACAATGTATTTCATTTATAAATACCTAATCTACGGATTATTATTAGCAAGTACTAAAATGATGATTCGTTATACTTTATTTAAATTATAAATAAATTGTATATTAAATGATGATTAAATGATATTGAAATTTAATAAAAAATTTTTTTTTAACTAAACGTATTTAAAAAATTACGTTGAGTAATATACCTAAAAAACTGAGAAGAGATATAAGTAATCGGTTATCAGTTTGTATCTTAGGGTGGGTAATATACATTCAACGTGATTTTCACATCTGACACTCGTCCGTGTCAATCCTCTGCCGTTTCTATAATCGTATGTTAATGCGAGGATTGGGAAAATCCCTGTACTAGAATGAATTTAATTAAACATTTGACTTGTCTTCAACATAAATTTGAATGAAATAAACTAAATCATATCTATGGAATTTAATTTAATAGTATTAATGTAATGTAGTATGCGGGAAGAATATTTATGTTTTTTATATTTTTGCTGTTATAGCTCCAGGTGAGTAATAAACAGAAAACAATTGAATATATATTTTTTTACCTTTCAATAGGTTTACGTTTGATTACAGTCTTTGAATTCTTTGTTTTTCTTTTTACATAAAAACCAGCTCAAACCAAAGTTTTGGCATAATGTCTCGTAACATTACTTTAAATCAAAGCGACCAATTTCTCCATTTCCTGATACTCACATGTTGATAAACCAATTTCATACTCGAGTAGATAACTCAAACATCCAACTCACTGACCGCAAATACCTTATTTTTAGTTCCAAATTAATATTTCCTCTATTTTGCCTTTTGGTGTCGTGGAACTACGCGCACGAACACTCTTGAACCAAATGCGATAAGTCGACCGGGAAATTGTTTCAAAAATAACCAACCCCCCCAAATTGAATAGTCGTAAGTGAGTTACGCAGGACGCTTGAGTAACCACGGGGGTTTGTTTTCGATATCATGACTTGTAGGCTCGACTTTCCTTTGTCTTTGATTGATTTCCAGTGCACAATGTATCACAGATTATTTTATAACAATATTTTAATATTATTTATGAGATCCTATCATCGATAAATATATATACTCGTCTTATTTTGTGTTCCAGGATTTGTTTCCGCTTTGCATTTAAAATCCAAAAAGTAATTTGTGATATAATTTTGTTCAGGTGTTGCTTATAAAATATTTTTCAAGTTAAACAACAGCGGTTGGAGCTCGTGCAAATGTTGCGTTTATGTTAAACGGACATCACCAATGTTTTTACATTTACATATTGAAATTAAACACATTTTAGTATTAAATGTTCTTAATAACAACAGATTTAGAGAGATGAAATAAACAAACTAACACTTATATTGGTTAAGAACTTGCCTCTAAAGGAAAACTTAGTGAGGATATTATTACATAAGAAGAAATTGCTTATTACGTCCACGGGACGGCGTGCGGGGCATTTGAAAAGGACAGCTTGGGACAGTGAAGGAATGCTAAATATATAAGAATATATATCATTATATGTAAAATATATACTTAAGTATAATTATAAAATCAAAATAAACCTCCACATTCCTTTTATATTACTTATGTTAATTAAAAACACAACTAATAGGTGGAAATATTTTGTTTTTTATTAAATAAATTTGAAAGCGAGAGTCCCAAATAAATTATTCATTTTAATATTTCTAATAATTATTATAATATTTATTTTAATACAACAAAACTCACGTATACTTTTTAATTTCCACTGTCATGGGTCATATACATATATACTGTTCACAAAACGAAAGGTACATGTTTTATATTTTTTATCTTCAAACTCCGATATTTTATAAAATTATTTCAGAATCGCTTCTACAGTATAATTTTAATTATTTTATTGCAAAACTTAATAACCTAAGTAGGTGATAAAAGTTATATACATTCATACTTATAATAATAATCATAATTACTGTTATTGATATTATACAATACGTAAAAGTATAATACTTTATTTAACTAAATACAGTACAATTAAGATTGTGTATATTATGTAACAATATTTGTTTTTAAACATTCTATAAAACGTTTCACATATTTAAATAACTCCGTGAAATAAAAGTTATTTTTATATTTTAAATGAATGTATATTTTTCACATATGCACTTCAGTTTTAGAAGTGACCGAGGGTTTTTTTATCAAAAAGGGTCTCATGGGAGCGTCCTTGCAGGCTAGTTGGAATAAAAATGCATTATCTCCTCGCTGAATTTTCCAAACAAAAACTGTTGAAGCAAAAACAAAAATATAAAATGTTGAAAGTAAAATAAAGGTTGAAAGAGAAACGATATTTATTTTTGTTTGTTTTGTTGAAGTTAGGGTTATTGACCTTAAATGTATATGTGAATATCGATTTATATTAATTACATATAATTTTTTACATGAAATACGAATATGTATTTCAATATCTCTCTTAAACTAATAAACGTAATTTAATTCATCAAAGAACTCTCTTGAAATAGTCTCTAATTCAACATCAAAGAAACAACAAAAAAGGAATAGCCAAAGGGCTAACATATACTAAAACGTAAACAAAAGTTGTGAACTGAACATATTGACGGCCCAACCTACCCTAGCCCTAAACGCCTAGGGGAAGTAAATCAATACACCTTGATAATTTCAAACGTGATACCAAATAATTTGTGAGGGTATATAATACACTATTAAAAAGTTGGTATAAGAAATTCTATCTTTATACTTAGCCTTAGTGATTCATTCATTTTTCGGAAGTAAAAATAAGTTAATAATAAAATTGTTAGTTCTTTATTACATTTATATGAGTCTTTCATATAAATCATTATTATTTTAAGCTCAAATAGTTCTGTTATATAAAAAGTATAAAATGCCGGACTTATATTAGAAAGTTGGTATAAAATGTAATATGTGTATTATGGTAGCGACTGTACCAACAATAGCATGAATAGGCTCGCTCCCTATAGAAGCGGTTTCTATACGATATTGGAATTCGCCGATAAAGGATTGGTCAACCTTTTTACCAGAATGCTATGTCGGCCAGTACATGTAGGTATACACGAAGGATCGCATTATATGTTATATACAACATGAGCCTTTGTACTTTATATATTAAGGGGTAAATAACTAGCATGATTTGGACTTATCCGATCCCAGAGACTGGACGGACCGTATGATGTCTTATTAAACTGATAAAATATGACAAAAGTTTGGGAAAATAATATCATGTTTTTTTGAATAGGATTCTATTGTATTCGTATTCTGAATTGATTTGATATTTCATTTCATTTATTTTGTGATGTAACTTTATGACATTAATTTAGTATTTTACGATTTTTTTTATATGTTTTCTGTATAAAATTAATTATATTTATCAAACTTATTTTAAAACAACAATATATTAAAATATTATATTTTCATAACATAGAAGATTCCAATAACGCTCTTATAATTAATAATCAATCAGTTGACTCTCAATAAATTGAGTTTAATTATAATTATAGAATACTCTAAGAAAACATTAATATACTAATACCAAATAATTAACAAATATATTTCTAACAAAATTTAAGTGGGATATTAGATATTAGATATTAGATATTATTTCATTCTATGCCTGATTTGATTGTTTATTTATGTTCACTAGACTTCGGAAGTCTATATTTTAATTACTAGAAATTTTTGATAATAACAAATTTTCTCTTTTACATCATAATAATTTTCAAAAATCCCCGTTTACGTTTTACGATTACGCAACCATTTTCGATTATTTATTTTTTCATTTCCGTCTCCTCTACATTCACAGGCATAACTGTAAAACTTTTCGAATTTGAACAAAGTTGTCCCCCAAAATACTTTTCTTCACACGCCCTAAAAAAATATTTAGCATTTAATAAATTGTACATTGATGGGATTGTAACGATTACGACCGAGTTCCAAACAACGAAATACAAAGTTTTTCTTTTTAAATTGAAATGCTGAAGGTCTGTATTAGATTTGTATGTTTGTGCGGGAGGGGGGGGGGGGGGGAGAGCTCGGGGGGTCATTTGATATTGTTAGCATGTTCGTGAGATTTCAATATTAACGAGTTGGGTTCCTTCCGTATAATATTTCACAATACATATTTGTTTAAAATAATTTCATTTTAAGTTCAATTCGACGTCCCCGGGTTCGATGCAACATTTTCTTACGTGCAAATCATTTCTTGTGTTAATTATGATACGGATAGAATACAAGTGTGTCCATTATGACGAACTTTACGATACGTATTATGAATATTATTTAATATTTATATATGTAACCTTCCAAAATATTAATTTAGGTAACTTTTCCATTTTAGAATGGCTCTAATCGTATATTAGAAAGCAATTTGCTAGTAAAAATTTTTTACGATTAAAGTTATATAAGGATCTTTAATATTTTTGAACTTACACCTTTAGGTTATATAAATTTTATATTAGAAATCATGTCCAACGTTATCTAAGATATAGTAACTTATTTTCGGAAGTTTAAAAAAAAATTTTTTTTGATAATTATTTTTCGATCAGCATCATTGATTTTCCACTTCAAACGCCCACTCAGCTCAAACACACGTCTCAAAAGGCGAAAGTATTTGTGTGCAATGATTTACGCTTCCTTTCTATTTCCCCTGTCACGTCGACTTTAAATGACAGATCTCGGAGGACAGAGAAAGATTTTAGGGTACCAGGGTAATTTCTTTTTATTCTGTACGTTCTTTGAAAGCGAATTTTGTATTTCTGGTTTATTCTTTTTGTTTTTAACTCAAATTGTTTTAACTCTGTTTTTAGAGATTTTTAAATTTACATAATTGTTGATGAATTTCGGATTTTTATAAAAGAAAGATTATAGTTTGAATACATAAACTAATATTAAAAATATTGTAATTAATCAATATTTTTCTTACTGTTTAATTATAGAAAAAGTTTCAGTCATTGAAAACACAAATTTTTTTTTTTTTTTGTAAAACTCTTTTCTTGAATGAAATACTTTGGGTATGAAATAGCACAAAAATAAAATACCTAAAATGCGCCTGTACTGTAGTGAATGAATAAATACTTATAACATTTATAATTACATATAAACTTAATTATATTTCATTTTGGCTTATTTTAGAAAATAAAAAACGAGTCTGGCCTGAAATTATGAATAATTCTAGAATAATTGATGTCACCATAAATCTTCTTAGATGATGTTTTTTTCATAAACGCCATTTTAATGAAAATAAATACAATAGAGGAACGACACTCAGAGTATCTTACCATTAGTCATCGAAATAACTAATCATCTAAAGCACCCCTTTTTAATTATGCAAAATCTGTCCCATTCATTAACTGACAGACGCCCCCTCCCCTCCCCCCCTTCATCAATTTCTTATATCATTAAAAGTGGGAAAGGAAGAGATAAATATATATCTACCTAAATATTATAATATAAAACACGAGAGATGAATGAAACCATCTATCTCAATTTTTGTTTAAGAGACTGTTCCATTGTTTATATATATCCTCTTGCTGTTATAATTTATCAAATATATTAATATTTATATATATATTATTTTTAACGTAGTGGGTGAGAAATATTATCCTGTCCTTGAACCTTATTATATTAGATTTTACTGCTAAGTAAAATTAGTAGCCCCGACGAGTAAATATTTGTCAAAGTTTATGATTTTAAAAATAAAAGCGCAATATCTTTTATAGACTTTCATTTACGACGCTGTTTTCAAACAGTATATAATAATAAATAATATAAACTTCAATTTAAGTCGTAATTGTCTAATAATGATTAGATTTTCGCTCAAACTACATAGAGGTCGATTATCAATTCAACCCGTTCACTGCTAGTTGGATGTCAATATTCATTTAGCGAGTGGGCACGGTGCGGTGGCGGCGCGCGTGATTTGCTCGCTGGCCCGTCGCTATAGGGTACCGTGTTTCGAATAACAAATCGTGCCGAACACCGCCAAGGGGTACATTGCGGCAGTTCCGAAAATATGTTGATATTAATAATACGTCGTCGATTGAGGGTTATTCCGAAGTATATAAGAATTGTATCTTTGATGAGAAAAATATGATTTCATGGAAGCGAGATAGCAACAATATGCGAGAGTTTTATAGATGTTTTAAATATAATATTGTAGTAACTAGAACTGTAAATTTCAATATAACATTCTAGTAATAATTCCAAACACAACCAATAACATCATCATTACTAAATATGAATTTAATTCATATCTGTGATGATGATGTATTATGATACATTTATTGATAGAATATTAATATTAGGAAGGTACCATATAATTTTAATTTTAAAACTTAATTAATACTGTCTTATAATTACTTAATATATTTTTATTCTTTTCAGATTTTTTGCAGTACATGGGAGATATGGAAATGGAGGATTATAAAATGTTAACGGCAGGAACTGACAGGTATGAACCTTATTTGTAACAAAATAGAATAATTCCATAGAGATAAAACAAATTCGTATAAATAAAAATATTAATTCAAATATTGGGCATCGATGATTTTAATATGAAGCAGTTGCTACACATCAAACGTGACATTGGCTGTACTGTATTACACTTTAATCAACCTGAAAGCCTCTATCCTTATAAAGCGAGTCATGTCGCAGGCATGCGTTATATTCTTAGGGATACAATTACTCGGATAGATTAGACTTGTGATAGTGATTTAATGTGAGCACGTCGAGGAGCTGAAGATGTATAATCTCGTCAGGTTTTAGAAGTGTGTAAACTCGTTTTGCAATGATGTATGTGAAAATTTGGATATACCTTTTTGTATTTGTATCGTCTCACACATTATTATATTATCTTCTATAAATATTTATTGCATTCTTGTACATTTTGTTATAAATATAACTTTAGAGAATCTATGCTTTCTATATGTTTCATGGGAAAGGCTTTACAAAGTAATACTCTCAGGTAAAAAATACTTCACTCCTAAAACGAAACAGTCTATAGAATTTTGGTCTCCTGGACAACGTAATCCATCTTGTTTTTATTCTCCCCTTAGTCTGTATCCGTCAAAGTGCAATATCATCAAATCACTGTAAAAGAAGTTCTATGATTTGGATAGCAAGGGAATGGGGATAAAATATTACAACGGCAAAGTTTAGCTCGCATGAGGACGAGTTTGTAAAGGATTGTAACATATTAGAAGCTACGATACCTATACGATAAAGTTGCTATAAAAATAATGTTAAGTATTTTAATTATCAATGTTTTTCTTGTTTAAGAGATATTCCCGCTTACAAAAAGGATATATTAAACTAAAAAATATGTGATTCTATTAAGTAAATATTTCATCTCCGACCAATTAAAATAATATGTCAAATGAATTACATCGTTCCAACACATTATTTATTACTAGAGTTAGTCGTTTTAGTTGTCATTAAAAAGAATTTTGTTTATTTTAATTGATCAATCTGTTTAGTAATTAATAGACTAAATAGTATTTTACGAGTTACTAATTTGTAGATAACAAAATTTAAAATATCCAATATTTGATTTATAAAACAAAATTTTCATTAAATTTACAGAATAGCTCACATCATATAACAAACCTAACGTCTTTAGTGGCGGCATCTTGTGCCGAGTCACTCAAGACGTATTTCATGGTACGTCGACTCACGAAATGATATTGTCGGGGATATGATTTGAGAGAGTAACAAATGTATTATGGGCTGCAGTCTTTGAGGGTTGCACGTGTTTGATTCGGTTCAGGAACACGAAATACTTAGAAATGAATTTTTCGACTTATTGTAGTAAGCGGTGACAGAATTTAGTATTTATGACTAAACAACCAAATTGTTTTATTTTATAACTTATAATTAATAATATTAAAGTGTTTTTGAATAAAAATTAATAAATAAATTACAAATTTGCAAAATTTTAGAAAAGTTTTATATATTTAAATATATATGATTAACGGCTGCTTGAATAATAGGATCGTCTTTAAATAAACAAGGAGGGTAAACTAAAGATAAAACAGATAAAAAAATACAAACTACCAGGCTGGCAGTCCACACAGAGAGGTTAGCAAATGACTCGTTAAGCGTATCCTCACAGCACAAATAGTCTGATGCGTTCACGCACGCGCGGTTGTCTTTAGGTCAATCATGCGTGAGATGCACCCAACTTACACGGTTGATCAGTGCACCGTTCACGTGAATCTGGGTTGTAGCTATTCTTATATAAGTGACCTTAATTGTAATGTGAAAGGAAAAATACATGGGCCTTTATTAGACAAAAGTTTAAAAAGATTTTGATATCGGAGAACAATTTTTGAAAAATATGATAATTTATGTAAAAAAATTTCTATACACAAGTTATAATTAAAATTTTTGATGTTTGTTTCTTGGCCCGTGTCAATATTTTTTTTATTCTCGATTTCTTAAATTCTTCAGACAAATTAGTATAACGTTTCATATGTGAAATAAAAATTTTGAGTTTTAATTTTATTTTGACTTTGACTTTGAATAATTTTTGGGATATCGATTTTCAATGTTCTTCAATACTCTAAAGCAATAGCAAGAATTTGCATAAAAGTCTACTAGTTTGCGGTTTAAAGGTCGCAGGTTCTCATCTCTCAATTTAAATTTATTTTAAAATGTTAAGATTATAACTTTAGCATTACGAGCCGATAAAAGATTAACTAAATAAACGTTAACTGCATCATATCATGCAAATAATATAATACCATATTTTTACTAAGGAATAACAAATAATTATTAAGTACTTCAGGTGCCAAGAGCGGATCAATAACCAATCAGACATCCAGAATTACTCCCTCCCCTTTCGATTACTACTACTGTCTAAGCATTTTCCAAGGAAAAGCAATAAAATGTTCCATCCACCTCTAATATTTTTTCAATATCCATTACTTTCAGTTTATTGTTTAGACGACACGTTTTCTTATTTATTTCTACTGTATTGTTAATCCTCAAAGATTAGATATTCTTCACAAAAATACATGTATATGTATTTTACACATAAATGTATTTTTGTGTTCTAATATATTAAATATCTAAATGTGAAATCCCAAATTAAAGAGAGAAATGTTTTCTTTATCTTACAACAAATAGTTAGCCCAAATGATGGCAAGCGGTGATCGTAAGCCACAAAACTTTGTCAACAAAAGAGATGCGGACGCGTTACCTCCTTTTGGATCTTAAAGTTTTAGTTTTGTTGCAACTCATTTATATCAAACGGGATTTTTTATCCATAATAAAACGCGATTATTTCTTTTCAGAATGAAATATAGAGACAACAAACGTACACTAGAGGTTTTAGGTTCTGATCATAAAATAGATACTCTAAAATTTACATAATACAATATTAACTTAATAAGCCTTTTTAACCCGTGTTTAGTTTGAGTTTGTTTAGCGAAGGTTTACCGTGTGAACTAAGGCTTAGTTTGTTGAGTCATTTGAAATGTGATATAAGCAAGCTTTGACAATTATATAATAAACTTACGTATTCAAACATTGAAGTTTATTAAAAAGATTCAATTCTAAAATTTCACAAACCATACTTGTTGTAAAATTCAATTGACTTGACTTGAAGTGACTCGTAACTGTCACATTGTGAATTGTCATAAATATAGAAATGAAACAAATCGTCTCTTCGTAAATTATGCCTTCACTGTGATAATAAATAGTTATTATAAATTTAAATTCATTTTCCATACATTGCTGAAAGATTGAAGTTCGTAACCTTTTTCTAATATAAAGTCGCAAGCATTGTATGTTAGGTTTATGCGTTCTCTCCTTGTTAGAGTCTCGTTTTGTAGTAAGAACATCTCGACGTCTTGTTGTATCTGAGTATAGACGAGAGCTCTCGACAACTTTATTTATGAGAGAACTTGTCGACTCTCGGTAAGAACTCTTCTACTAGAAATAATAGATTTACTGTCTATCAAGAATATCTTATTTAGTAGTATAATAAATTATTATATAGTATGTCCAGGTATATGAAAAGAAAACTTAAATCATAAATGATGAATCTAAACCTTAGAAAGAAAAAAAATTTTAAGAAGTGAAAAATTCTTGAGTATAAATTAAAAACAAAATCATATCATACATATTTGCAATGTAAATGTACAATAAACTTGTTTATGTATTAAGTTCTGGGATAACTTTGTTAAAATAACTCATAATCTCGAGAGCATCCAGTGTAACACCAACCATCTGACGTTTCATTTCAAGTTTCGCGTCTTTAGGAGCTGCGTCTAGTTCTTATATGTTAATATGCTTTCTTGTATAATGTTTTAAAATGTTTAAAACGATCCTTTGTTTTCTAATTTGTATATATATTTTCAATACTATTACCCTATTGTTATTTAAAATATTTATGATACATCTTATTATGCAGGGACACCATCTCCACGTCTCATCTATCGGAGAGCCATAACGCCGTTCTATATTATATCAAGCGGGTGCTATTAACCCTTATCTATTATTAAATCGAACCCCCATTTTGGTCAATTTTCAATTACATTCCTCTATTAACCTGTTCAGCTTGACAGCTCACCTTCAATGGGGGACATTGAAGATATAATATGACAAAAATATTAATATTATAATATAAAAATGAATTATTGTTTTTAGTAGCATAAAATAAGTTTATTATCACTAAAAATACAATTTTTTATATAAATAAAATTATAATCATAACAATAAAATTAATTATGTATATGAATAGCATTTAACAATATATTCGTGTTATCTTTTTTTTTTTCTTTTAATAGCGTTATTGAGCGCGATGTGCGACTTGGTTTTTAATATCTGTAATGAAAGAGAAATATGTTTCCAGTGTGCATTAACGCCGCGGTCACAGTGTGAGATGAACTTTTAAACCTATATGAAAACTGAGATAAATAATATTTATTTTCAGTTTTTATTGCCTTTTTATGTATTGCTGTAATAAATTGTTACAAATTTCTCGGACAGAAATGATTATTTTTTGTTGATTATAATTGATTACTACAAAATACAATAATAAAGTATTAATTCATAATTTACGTACTCGTAGATATATATATATATATATATATTTATATTTACAATATACTCGGTATGTAGGTATTGTTACATCCGCTCCTCGTGTGACGGTGTGAACGGTGCCAGATCCCGTGAGTCGTCGTTGCATTAGTAAATTGCTCACGTACACGTCCTGAACTCTTCAAAACTCGGGATTTGTCGCGAGTTTCTACGCCGAAGTCCCAACTAATTTGTTTAATTAAGGTACAGAATGTCGGCAATGGATCTACTTTTAAATAATACACTTTTATCAATTCATTAATATGTATTATAAGTTATAATTATAATATTTTTAGTACTATCACACAATCCAATTGATAGAATGGATAAAACGAATATCATGACAACGAAAGCAAAAAATAATAAATAATCACTGTATTTCAGTCCATATTTCTTAAAATAATATGTATTTATAACTACAAATTTTAAGAATGTATGTTATATATTTCTCTTATAATCAATCTAATAATTGAAAGTAAACTTTTATGTAATAATATTTAAACGAAGGCGTGACTGACTTCGCCAGTGAATAAAATTGTGTTTAAACAATAAAACAATTTTGTCAAACAAATATTGGGTCGGTAAAGTCAGTCAGATCTCCATTATCCACCGTCCTTTAAAGGAACCCTAATATCTTTTATGTTTTTATTCCATTACCCCGCAACGTTTGTCTCGGTTCACGCCTTCGAAGGTCGTACGAAAAATGCCTTATTCTTATAAATGCCACTTTTGCGACGTGTTATCTCTACTTTTGTTTGCCTTTTGATGTACAACACTGAAAAGGACAGTTTATTATGTGAATACTTAATCTATACATATAGTATAAATTTGGTATGATATTCACTTGAAAAGAAATGTTGGTAGTAGGATACAATTACTTTTGTTTATTAATTATAGATTTTGATATGTTTTGAGGTAATAGCTTGTTGACCCAGTATAAAGTGGAGAATAAAACAACAAAATGATGAATTATATAATGTATGAAACTCTATGGAACTAAGGATAAAGGATAAGTTATTCAAGTGTGGTGGAAAAGGCGAGCAAACGAAGACGCTGTCAACAACTAGTTTTAAATGTATCTCATACATAGGTCGCATCGTAATCAGGAGAGGGATTCTCTTCACAAATACTTTGTAGGCATGTCTCGGGATATAAACGATAGTAAATAAACAATTTAATGTTAATTTTTCTACAATATAAAAATTTGCTATAATACCTTGAGGTCAAATCAGCTCCTGGACTTCCGACATAGATTGGTTCTGGAGTCCCCGTTAAATACCATCCTGTTAGACTTATCCCGTCATTATTTGTGTATACTTATATATATATATATATATATATATATATATATATATATATATATATATATATATATATATATATAAACTAAATAAATAGAAATATGTCTAACTAGAATTGTCAAAACAGTAACGGATTTAGTGTGTTTGTGATAATAACTATATAATATCGAATATATTAGATATAAAAAAGCTAGTTTGTCATCCGTAACGTCCTGTCGGTAAAAGCAAGTTTTAAATTTAAAAAATCATCATGCTGTCGGCAAACCTGTATCTTCTATTTTGTATTCGGCCTGGCTGGATTTTAATCAACAAAACTTTGAAAGTTGTCCAGCGAATTGGTGAGTAGTATTTTTAATCTGAATACATGTTTTATTTTTATTTGCTGGGTAATAATTTTCCTAAACTAATGATGCTTTATTTTGGTTTCCTTCATATGTTTGCATAGATTTTATTGAACATTATTTTGAGAAAGAATGATATTTTAATGCTTTTTTAACCTTTTAAATATAAAATATTTAACCTTTTAAACTCAGTAAAGTACAGGGTTTTCCTTACGACGATGTATAAATTTATCCAGACGACATTACTAAAACAGATATCATATTGGTTTTAGTGTAATTTAAGATATTAATGTTTTATTATCTTTTTCTTTTAAACATTTCTTTTTCACCTAAAACTATTTTTGAAATTACAATTTATGTCATAAATTTTGAGGATGACTATTTTGTATGTGTACGAAGGTAACGCCTGCATATGCAGGGCGGCCATTTTGACCTTAGTGGTAATACAGGATCGAATTAAAAATAATTAGGTTAAATTTGGTTTTCAATTATTTTAATGCTTTACATAACCATTATAAAATTTAAATTAATTTAATTTTGATTTCATGTAAGAAAAAACAAATAAAGTAATCAAACAAACAACAAGAGCAAAATTTTAAGGATAAAGCGAGTCATTAACGGATTGAAAAATATAATTTGTTATATAAGATTTACTTAAAAATATTCGAATGAAAGTTTTAACATTAAAAATTTTAGTGTCCCGTAACAAATATAGCAATCACACAGATATCTCTACTATATAGTATTGAGGAATTCGTGCCTATTGGGAACTATCGGAACCATACTTGCAAGTCTAAGATATTAATAATAGTCAGTCGACCCGCGGACTTGTAACTTATAGTGTATTGGTCTTCGAGTGTGTTCGACCGTTCTGCAAATTATATTTGAAGAATAATTTAGATAAAAATGTATTAAATCTTGTATCAAAATTATATTTTTAAAGTTTATAATATATCGTAAGAAGAGAAAATACTTAATTAATCAAATTATTATAACGGCCAAAGTTATAAAGGTATCACTTTATACTCATATATATCCTACTTCGACACCACAGCCACTGAGTGTTTATATAGTAATACTAGGCTCATACTTTTTATATTATTCCAATAATATGAGCGAATGAAATGAACTATTAATGTAAAAAGAATATAGTACACTTAACTCCTAAGGGCTTCCGGGTATTGCGATTCGGTCGTACATTTCCAACGGATCGATCACTTAGTTGCCTTATTGAAAGCATTGGTGTTAATTTTTTCTTATAAATAATTTTTGGAATATGTAAATATATTTCATACAAATAAAATTAAATATTTGAACTTTGTTTTTAACTGGAGCAGTATTATATAATCAGATTATTTACCTTGAATCAATATTATAAAAAATTTATCTCAACATTGACTAAATATCAACATTTGTAAATTTCACTACTGAAATACAGATATAAATATTTGTTGCACGTTTGTTAAAATAAAAACAAACATTATTATTAATAAGATTTAATTTTTTATAACTCTTTTTTTTAATAATTTTTTTAATAATAATAATTTTTTTAATAATAAAGGAATCGTTCTTTATTATCAAAAAAAAGATTAAATAGAACGACCTCATGGTTGTATACTTGTATATATAATAAGTTTCAAATTTTTTTATTTTTATCGAAGTTATTTTACGTTATTATAACTTAATATATTAAAAAGGACGTGCCAATGATTTCCCATGGCCTGGTCTGGATTAAACTTACAAAATAATAAAATATATCTAGTATATACTTCTAAAACTTACCAAATTTCAAATTAACAAAATATTTGCTTATGATACATATACCAAATATAGACTTATACAAATATATATTCCTTTACACTCAATTTGGTTTTCAATAAGTCGTAGTGTGTTAATAAAGATTAACTTCTCCCTTCATTTTTTATTGCTGCAGTTTTATATAAAAAATGACATATTTTAGGGCAAATGTAAATATTATATTTGGAACTTTCAAAACGAATTTAATCAACGGTCGATCAACGTTTTGTCAATGTTTGTTATTCGTATCATATACGAATATTTAGTATTGAGTCGGCTTCATACGCTTTGTTTTGAAAATGCTACTTTCAATAATTAAAATAAATTGTTTATAAATATCAATAAAATGAAAAGAAAAAAAAACTTCATTGATAATTAATAATCATTTTTATAATTTCTTACTACTTTTAATAAAACTTATTAGTCATATTTTAAAAACTTTCACGAATTATATTCATTTTAAATTAGGCTAACGGGACTTATTCGCGTTATTAAATAAAAGGTTTATAAAACTTACCTCGACGTTTCGATCAGGTTGCACTGAACGTGGTCACGAAAGCACTGAAGAAAGTGCTGGTCAATGTCTTTGTCTGCGAGTAACTTTTCGAACTACCCGCATCTGATTTTCTTTCTCGACGTAAGTCTCTTTAACGACACAGTGTTATTAATGTTTCTTTTTTATAATGCCTAACTTTACTTAGAATTTTTATTAATGACTAATAATATAAGATATCCTTATAATTTTTTTATAGCCGTCATTTTACAATAACATAAATGGTCGGTCGCAACGCAGAGTAGTCTCCCTGCACCTGCGCCATTAATAGACTTATTACAAGTATTTCGTCTTGCAGGCTGTACATTGCTGGTTTGATGAAAAAAAATGTTTTAGTTTTAACTTACATTAAATTTAGCTTCAAAGGTTTTAATAACTAAAGTGACTTTTAATATTTAGGAATAGGAAAAATAATAGATTAATCGTAATTTTAAAGTTAAGTAATCACATTAATATTATTTCATAAACCTATAGTTAATAAAAACATATCAAAGATAATTATGAACTAAATCTCAGCAAGTAATTAAAAATCTTTATATAAGGCTTCCATGAAAAGCATTCATAGTGCTTGAGTCGGGCTGTCTGCTCTCCCTATTTTGAAATATGACAGGGCCCCAGATGCGAGTCACCTTGTATTAATACGGTATTCGGCCGCGGCCGCCGTTGTAATTATGTCGCCAAAAGATTATACAGATATTGTGTAAAAATATTATAAATTCCTTCTCAATTGTATTTTAAGAGAATTAGTTTTTTCTTGTTTTGTTTATTAAAAGGAATATCAGAAGTACTTATATTTTAAATGTTCTTTCGCTTACTTTAATTTATATTTTGTAATTTTAAGTAATATTGACTATTAATACATATTGAAATACATTGCGGTCGTCAGTATTTAAAGGTCTTTTATAGCACACAATAAATAAATAGCAATAAAATAATAAATATATTTAAATTTTAATTAAATTCCCAACAAGGTAGAGTAATTGTGGCTTAAATTTAAAAATGAATATTGAAACAAGCAATGTTCCATAAAACTTAATTTTTTAGGGAAAATATTATTTAAAGCATTTTGACTATAAATAAAATATAATCAACGGTTTTCCAAGAATAATTCCACGAAAAGTTTAGCCAAGGAAATACAATGCCAACTTTATGCAGACAATGTTTACTGAATAAAGTTATCTTATGTAATGTTTAATGAAACAATGATTTTCAAAATTGTAAGAGAATGTTTGAAAAATTGTTTAATACCTTATTACTTAATTTGTCATGAAATAATGAAACGCAACATTTGACTTTAATTTTTTAAACAAGTAGTTTTTTTTTATAGAATAAAATATTCATAGTAGTGCCTCGTAATTTAACGTTATTTATCCTACATTTTTATTCTTTATAAGTAAAATATTGTCTTAATTTATTTTCTATATTAAATTTTTGGTGTGGCGTCTAAGGAAGTGTTGTCATTTGAATATTTTGATTAATTTTTAGGCTCAACGCGTACTGTAATTTACAGAGATTAATAATGACAAAGTGTAGAATTACGGATAAATATTTCAAATACATTACATTAAATATGAGATCTCTGTCTTAAGAAAACAGAATTAGTTATTTATACGAGCTTGTATTTTTCTCTGATGAAAATAAAGTCTTTATAATAAATTTACTATTTTTTTTACCAATACTTTATGGGATTAAAAAATAATATATTATTAAAAAGATTTTTTTGTAAGCGTTCAATTTGTATTGATATGATTTCAAATAAGTAGACGCTTATTAAAAATTTACGTTATTAATAATTAGCATGTCGACGCTACTGCCGCGTAGCTACGGCTCATCGTAGCAGCGACGATGGCACTGGCCTTAGATCAATGCCGAGGCGGTTTCAACCCGTATCATTCATTATGTACATAGTGCGTGTTTACAAATTATACCTTATATTAATGGATAGTTCTCTAGGTTTATAAGGTGTCCAAGATATCTAGACTAGAGTGACAATAGTATAAGATTATAAATAGATGATTCTTGAACAATTTTATATTTAAGTAATGTATAAAAATTTAAATCTTTATCATTGACGTGCAGCAACATTCTGTTTAGTGTTAAACTTTACTCGTCGAATAAAAATGCAATCTCTTCATTTTAACAACCCGGTGCCGACTCTCGGTAGACGATGCGTCTTCACCGCAAAATTTCCATAAATCAATTTCAATACAAACACCTCTTAGTGAACTCTGTCCACAGTCGAAAGTAAGTTGTGGTTACAACGATAGCGGATCTTTTGCATCAAATCCAAAATTTTACTATTTGCAGTACATATAAGAACTTCTTTGAAACTCCGGACGCATCTGTTATTTTAATATTTGTAAATACTTAGTATAATATTAAAGTATCGTCGTAGGCCAACAAAATCAAAAATTTCTTTAAATTTATTACAAGCTGCTAAAATCATCTGAGTTTTGAACACTTATGATCACGTTGGATTTTACTATAAATTGTGCTATTGTGGTGGTGGTGGTGGTACATTTAAGACCTTAGTTTTATCGTTATAAGTCGCACCCCACCACATTCCGTGACTTGGATGGCGAGCGGGTCGCGGTTTCTCAGCGACAGTTTGAACGCAGTTATAGTGATCAAATTGAGTCAGCCGCAGAAGTACCGGTGAATTCGCAATGCAGAATCTAGACTACGTAATGGAAAGTTATTTAATTTTCATTTGCTTGTCTTAACTTGGAAGACGGGGTTAAACGAATCCTTCTGTATTTTTAGAGCACTTTCAACTTTATGCTCTGATTTTCTGAAATGAACAAGTTCAAGTTATTCAAAGTTATTTCAAAATAAGCCATTTCTTTTTGTTATACTACATTACATCTTTAGATGTTTTATTTGTTTTTAATTATTTGCAGCAACTTTATAATCCTTTTATTTTTTGTATGTATTATGACGGACATGTTTTGATTTCATAAAGATTTCCTAACTCTGTTATCTCGAATGTGATATTTAACCCAGCCTCTAGGGTAAAAGGACATACGAGATAATTATTTTCTTTTGTGTAAATGAGATTTTTTGCATAATGCGGGTGTGATAGTAACTTTTGACGTAATATATTTTTTAAATCACAATGTTTTGTTTAATTAGGATGGAAGAATAGTTAAATAATAAGTAATATTACGAGATATGGAATAAAGTCAGTAGGTAGCTCCTGCGCTTGTTAAAAGTTAAATTGTCTAATAGTTTTTAACAAAAAATTAAATTAAAAAGATTAAAAAAAAAAATTAATTTAGATGACAAATCACATAATCACAATGTACTGGTTACGAAAGTAATCAATATAATCAAAATAAAAAATAAAAAATAAATAAACAACAAATAATAGAAATAATCATTTGTATTTAAAACAGTGCATTAAAGGTAGACGTGACCCGAATATACGATAAAGCATAAAAGTAGAAAAAAAATATATACTTATATGGAGGATAAAATATTTTTGATAGTGGTATAATAGGATTTTCTTAAGATTTACGAATACATGCGTACACAAATTCTCTTAACCCTTCGGGAATTCTCAAAAAGGGCTAGTTACGAAGGCCCACGTATGTTTACTTGTATTATATTAAATTGAACGACCTGGATCCTATTTTTATCCAAGCAACAACCTGCTTTATATCTTCCTGGTAAGTGTGATAATGACATGAACGTATTTTGTTCTAGATTTACTGTATTGCATAACTTTTAGGCGGCACCGCTATAAATATTTACCAGAAGTGTGGTTTCAACCGATAGATACTCAGAGATTTTAGGTTCTTTAAATGAAGTGAGGCAACATTTGAATAGTGGAGGACTCTAAGACGTTTTGTTGTTTTCTTTTTTTTTTATGTTTTTTAATTTATTCTGTATTAATAATAATATTATCTCTCATTGTTTAAAAAATTCGATTCCTTGTTCAAATTTTATTAATTTATACCTCTGGTAATCATATTTCAGAGCTAATCCCGCGAAGTGTTCCTATGAAAGATATTTTCATGAAAACACGAATGAGCTCTTTGAAGTCGATTTGAATTTTATTTATAAGCGATATTCAGTAAAAAATTATAAAAATTTTGCAAACAAAAATAAATTACATTGTCAGTTTGTTCAAGTTGATTGATCACGAGCGGCGATTGGATCTGCCGAGCCTAATGCAAATATTTATTGAGGGAACAGGGGAGACCTAGGACAAGATTACTACTGATTGATTAGACTCGCAACAGGTGGGGAGGAGCAGGCGGATTGAGATTTTTATACAGGTTTAATCTGCATGTTTTTAACCTTTTTTTTTCACAATCAAATGTCCTTATTCAAATATATTCAATGATTAATGAATGAATATTAAAAGTATGATTTCCGTATGTTGTATTATAATAGCATGTATCAATATTTTTATAATAAAGCAAAGCCTGATAAATACATATTTGTATAACTTTTCTTAACACTTATCTCATTTACGCGTGGGTGGTTCTGTTATCATTTCAGTCGAACGAGTCACGCATTCTCTTTGTATGTTAGCATAACTCTGATAACTTGTGTAATACTAAGTTTGTATTGAGTTTTTGTATCATTAGTTTGTAAGATTAGTATTACTCTTTTAGAAAATATAGCTATATATACACATATTTTTAGTCCAATATATCATTATTATGAAACCCTTTTATGACTTAATTTCTGTTAAACTTGAGTAGATACAAACGGATACTGAAAATAAGTCAATAATGTATTAAACAAATACAATTTTGAAAAGGTTATTTAAAAATGTTGATCTCGTTTGAGGATACCAAGATTGTAAACACGCGACGTATATGTAACATTACACACGCAATATTTGTACTGACAATAAAACGTAATTCGTTCTTACAAAATTAATTATTAAAAATGTTAACATAATATAAAAATATCATAAATATTATTACACTGACATAGCAATATGTATGTAAAATGTATATACAAATGTATACTATGAATTTTATAAAAAACCTAACCTATTATAGCGATAAAAAACTTCCTTAATAATATTTATATTCTTTATATAAACAATTAAAAAGTCAAACATTTCAATTTGTTATTAATATGACTGTTCATTTAAGATATTACAATAGTGTATAGTTTGCATTTAATTTGCAAAAGAAATCAAAAGGGTTGGTAATAAATAACCTCGCGTTAAAGCAATTTTTTTAGAGCGGTTGTTGGTTGCCTTGTAATTTATCTTCGTTCTGCTATAATTTGTCTAAATTATTGCCGGCCTGATCGTTAATTATTCAACTTATGTAATGTATTAAACCTACCATCAATGAACAAAAAGTCACGAAAATTATGGGCATAACAACTTTATCTTTACTACATATAGTAGTAGGATGGGGAAAGCAACCTTTTTGTCTGTCTTTGTCCAGTTAGTGACAAAGTTGGTTCCAATATTGGTTTACATACACCATAGGATTGGATACCAACGTCTCTTGACTTAATAAGGTCGAACCTTTGGGCGGGTGGCCAATAAATTCTAGTATTTAGTAAAAAGAAAACAACTACAACTCTTAGTAAAACTAGAACTGATCCCAAATCTTATTATTTTAATAATTTAGATGTTCAAATTTTGAACCACGATGTGAAATGTTCGCCGACCCACCATTATGTTGTTTTTGTTGAAAAATCATTAAATGTCGTGCTCTGACAATTGCTTTTAGTAAACTTAAACATCATTTTTTTATAATTGGTGAAAGAGTTCTTACAAATATATAATGTCTGAAGTAAGCTATAAGAATGGGTAATATTTAAGTTCTGACGAAGAATAGTTAATTGATGTTTAATATTTAGGAATGTTTCATGGCTAAGAAGATGAGGCACAGGATGAAAGAGGACCATTATTTAAAATTTAATAAAAACACAGTTTATAATAAAAAATATCGAATGATTGGGTGGTTTTCGTACTAATATATAAACGTTATATTTTGCCAAAAACGAAAATAGGAGAAAAAAATACTTGTGTTTTATTTTTTGTTTTTGGAGAATATTTAAAAAACATATCGTATATTATTTATTACTTGTTTATGAAATGTGCTATTTTTGCAATAATATGTTTTAATTATTTTAGTGCAAGCAATGATGGAATGTTTTTTAAAAAATAATATGATTATAATATTTTTTAACCAGTAAACTTTCCACCCACACCCTTTCCGCATGTTTAAATATTAATTCATCAGCAAAGAACTGACATTGTGCGAGAAAATAACGTGCCTGTAGGTACCATAGCAACGCATTGAGAAAACCGATTAACAGCATATAATCTTCTTAAATACTATTTCGTATATGAAATACAATTATTATTTTGTCAAATCAAACATTAAACAATTTACAAAATCTGCAGTCTTCATAAGCATTAAATTTTCTTAAATTTCCTCAAATAACCTTTTCTTTGTAGCAAACTGTAAGAAGATAGATGTTATATAAAAACATTTCTACAATATAAATCTTGAATGCAAATGATTTATTACGAGGCCGTCGATTCCCTCTTAATTTTGCGTTTCTTTGAATTTGAATAATTTCAGAGCCATCCGACTTCCATCACAAAGGTCCGGAAATGAACCCCAGGCCCTTAATTAAGTTTTGGCTGCGGTTACCTCAATCTTGAATGGTATATAGTGAATTAGGTCGGCCGGCGATGTTATGCTTGCCCTTAAATTGAAATCCTGCGGTTATCGTATTGAAGATCATGATCACGAATATGTCATAATAATTATCTAATAGTATAATATCCAAGGCTACAAATACGTTAATAACAAACATTATTGATGGGACATGATGCGGTAATGTAAAATTGCTTTTATCATATTTTTTTTTTATATAGTGAAATATTTCAAGAAAACAATTATTTTCCGTTTTAGTAGTTTTGACAGCTTATCTAACTGAATAATTTAAAATATGTCTCTTTATTGTTTTTCTTGATGACCGCTGACTCATTTTCAATTAAAATTTGCGTCACTTACACTGTACATTGCACGGCAACCACGATTCGACCAACATTGTAATGGGACTTTAACCTCAGTCTCAGTTTCGTAATTAATTTAACTAGATTTAAAAGATAACGGTAATTTCTGTATGAACATTATAAAAAATATTTTACTATATTTCACTTTAAATCCTATGATATTCATATCATAAATACACGGGTACAGTGTCTGGCCGTTATCGATAGTACGCCATCAATCATTACCGTCCGCTTCGCATTACAATCATACGCTTGAATTGTTTTGTTCTCTTTATGCATCTGCATCAATCAAGCAGATAATATATTACTGGGCTTTAAAAGACACTCACAACTTTGAACACTGCAATATCACATGCTTTATTTATCTTTTTACTGACACTTATTACTATCAGTGGTGATGATATACATAAAATATATATAATATGTTATGAATCTTCATAATCAGACTTTAATTCCGATTTATAGTCATATTAAAGAAATATTTATATTTTAAATTATTTGTTAACTGCCAGCGAACAAGACGAAGATGTTTTTGACATAAACAGATGCTTTCTGTATACGCCAACAAGTAAAGTTCTCTTAAAGTGTATCTAATTCTATAGTATGGTATCTACTCCTAACAACGCGACAGTGACGCGTCCAGTGTCCACTCCTGTAATCAATGCGCTGTCATCAATCACACGTCGTTCTGCGCTGCTGCCAGATGCTAGGTTTGTTGTTTTATTGTACCATGTGATGCATAGTGGTCTTACATATTATGTACTTGGCTATTATCTACTATAGCCTTTATTATTTGATATAATTTTAAACATAATTCTAAGACACTGGTGAAAATATATTCTCATATATTTATCTCTTATTTGGCCGTATAAATAAAATTATCTAATTTAAAAAATTAATAAAAGTCAAAAGGCAAAGAGAAATGCAGACAAGATTGATTTCCTGCTACAACAGAACCTCTTTTGTACTGAAGCAATAGAACCGTCTGCGTCCATCAGAGAGATGAATTCTCAGAATTTTTCCAAATGGAACATGCAAGTGACCAAGCGTTGAAATGGAGGGAAAACTTGAGATTTACAGACGGGATGACAACTTACACAAAGAAAATCTGCTTCTGGAATAACCTTCCATATAATCAAGATTTAGAAAAAAAATCAGTTATAATTATTTATTATAATATATAAACTTACAAATATATTCTAATTTAATTCACTTTTTCAAATAACATGGAACAGCGACGAAAACTATTTCAGAAATAAAGCCAATTACTCACATTCCTCCAACTATATATTCCTTTGAAAGCGACACTTGAATTGACTCCACTCTGTGATCGTATTAAGTCGTAGGCGCTAACCTGGCTTAATTAAACATACAGTGACACTGGGAACAAACGGCCGCATCGGTTGCTAGGCAACCAGACGCTTTGAAGTACCGATGATAACACTCGATAGTACGCGGGGGATATGAGACAGATCCTAAAAAGTCCCCTCGCCGTATTAGGGTTCTTCATGTTTGTAGACTTTAAAATGTAAAATATTCTTTCAATAATGCATAATTTTTAAAATATTATAGAAAATTTTATATATAAATGTTAAATATCTATTCCCCTAATACAACAAAATAATGGTTTTCACTTGTTTACTAAATAATTTCTTATCTACTACGTATAAATGACGCCAGCATTAAACATAATGTTATCACAATTTAATATGTTAAACATAACATACACATAATATAAACAAATATTCACATACGGATCCCGCATGATTACCGGTATACCCTTGAACTTTCATAGTTGGCGATGTTCCCTCGAATTGGGGAGCACATATTTGCTTTGCTACGCTGAGCAGCATGAAAGGTGAAAACTTGTGTTCTTTCTATTAGCTACTAAATTAGGGAACTCTTTTATAGGTACTCACATTTGTTTTGTTTGTATGTCCTACCTTAATAAATTAGGGATGGTACCTTCTTTGGACTGTTTCTTTCGTACTGTTTTTTACTAATGGTAATAACATTTTCAATAGCCTTTGTTGTTTGCGAATAACTACATATCTACTGGGCGAGAACATGAATAGCCTTTTTTTATTTTTAAATAAACATAAAATTCAAAATTCATTGACACTGGCAGGACTCGAACATGTAATCCATAGGACACAGTCTTGGTACTATAGCTATGAAACTACGACGTCGCCAATCATCGCAACGCATCTAGAATTATCTAATCATCTTTATCGCGACACGGAAACGACATCTTTTAACGAATATTTAGGATAGGAGGGTTATTCTAATGGGCAAAAGTTTAACTCCTGCTGGTGTCAAAGAATATTTTTATTAAAGAAGATTCATTTAATAGATGCAATAAATTATTAAAAAGCAATCGTCTCTTCGATCTCGGCAATATTGGATTGAAGACACAGGCGGATTGCCAGCGATAAATACTCAGTAGGGAATACAGAATATGTTTATAGCACTTGCAGCTTTCTGTTAGCTTGGCGCTCGTACATTCTGACAATGCATTATTCATTGACGCGTCGGTACCAGAGGACTTGAGATTTGTAGCATGATGGAGGCAGTCAGCTGGATGTAGAGTGCATAGCTTGGCATTTAGTGATTTTTCAATAAATAAATCAGATAGATGAATTTTCGTTTATAAACCAAGAACTTGGTAAATCTGTTTAATAATGAATTTTCCAAAATGCTTCAGTAGTATTTGAGTTTACCGTGAAACAATAGACACACAAAAATAAAACTAAAGAACCTGAAAAAAATAATAATTTCATTTGATCTTTGCATATTTACCGCGCTATCTTTTATAACATTTATTTTATTTTAAGTTTGGAAAAAAATAAGAATCTCGCCTCTAAATGTTACATTTAATTATAAAACTCTTTAAGGTCGTAATGCGTTATTAAAATGGATTTGCGATGTTTGTGAAGCTTTTAATTTATAATTAGTTAACATTCCACTGGCGTCGGTCTATGAAACTGCTCCGAGTAAATGTACATTTCGTAGCTTGTAACAGTAAAATATTATAAAAATTATAAAACAGTTCAGTAACAAAATAAATCAATTACGTAATGCGTGTTTATTACGAAATATGGTTGAAAAGATCATTATGGGTAATTAAATTAGGCTGTTTACGGCGATTATAATAACTTTGGGTTTTGTTAACATCATACATGAGTTAACTTTCCAATTTGCTCTCGAGAAACGTAGTGAGTTTTATTTGAAGGTTACCTGTGTCTAACTGTGGGCAGTACATACTTACAAGTAGATGATACTATTTAACGTACTAATTTTGAACCCGTAATCTATTATTTTAAAGCACTAATAAGCAATTTCATTTCAAACAAAACATATTGAACCTTTTAATACTTAAAACAGCTCACGACTGTTCACTCGTTTATTGTAAACAGTTTAAATTTATTTTAATACAATTTTACTAAATTTTATAAAAATTTTAAAGTTTATAACGCGAGCACTCTAAGTTTCTTTTAATAATTTATGTCGACGGAAATAATGTGTCATTACAGTATGTTCTTTATTAGAGGAGCGGATATTAAATTTCTTGAAATTGCTGTAACCTCAGCTGGTAGTGATTTTTTTAAATATACCAGCTTATAAAGATGCCAAGATCTCTCATACCGTTTTCCTTCTTTTACGACTTTAGTAGAATTTTTTACCTAGTACCGACTCAACCTTATTTTCTATTAATTTATTTTTTGTACGAGTTAATGATGTGACTAACTGAAACATATTTAAACAAATAAGCCAAAAAAAAACTTTTTAATCAACTTCAATCGGATTGAATTGTATCTTATTTATTGATTCGAAATATCTACGAGGACAACTTATGTATATTAAAACAATTAAAAAAACTATTGAAACAATTATCAACAACCTGTCAAATCGTCCTCACATAATAAAAAAAAATTTCGTAAATAAATATGTTACAAGAAAAATTCCTTAAGTGATTATCAAATGTTAATATAATTTTCTTTCCCCTTTTATTACTTATCTCATATTTTCAACGCCTTCCCAGTGACACAGTTCTCGAAGTCGGAGCCGCTAACTTGCATTTCCTATTGCCGTTTCAACTTCCGATGGCGCTTCGTGTCGCGTAAAATCACACACGTGGACACAATAATCATAAATATTCCTGAACATTAGCATATTTTGAGTCTTATCAACTTGCCTCGAACCACCTTTTTGTTGGATGTTTTTAATAAAAGCTTATAGTGTTTTTATTTATACTTAATGATTTCTTAAAATTAATAATTGAAATGTACAAATAGACATCGTATTTGTCAGTTTATCAAATATTAAATAATTATTTGATAATAAATTTCGTCATAACCTTAAGCGGGATTTGTACCTAAGACTCTACACGTTAAGATATATGTGAAGTTATATCTGCTATTTTACTTACAATACGTAAAATAACCAAAACAAATATGAATACGGCGTATCTCATTCGTATATAATATAAAAGAACCCTTCATAAACTTTCAATTATACCGAGATGGCTTACAAGTCGCGATGACAATCACAATTATCACGTCCGCGGTACGAAGTTGAGTCAATTTAAGAGCGCAAGAATAAGATTAAAATTTGTTGAACACGAGGGGTGAAACAAAGAAAGGTTCCGTCAGGGCGGGGGGCTCGTGCCGGGCGGGCGCCGGCAGTAGCGCCGGCTTCATCGCCGGGACGACACGCCTCGGTGTCGCTGTGCTCCATCGCGCGCGCTCACGTATACGCGATTGTGTTCAGTGATCACATTTTACACACGGGTTTAGTGTTATATATATATCGGTTGCGATAATTCATGATATATTATTATCCGAAATATGTAAAGTTTAAATAAAACATGACCGGCATGCCTTACGGTGAGTCCTCCGATCTGTAACAATGAATTATGCACAAATTGCAAATTATAAAACGCCGATACGGTTATTTTATTGAAATTGCACTTTGTGACATGTTCGCAGAAACATCAATTTGTAATTTGTGCTCGGAACATCAACCTGTGGGACTAATATTATCTTTTAATATGATATGTTGTTTATAGCGAATATAGTATTGTTAAATAATTTATTATTTGACAAGTACGTATAAGTTTCTGTTAAACTAAAAACCTTTTCTAGAAGACTATCTTATTTCAATAAAATATATTTTTTAAGTAAAATTAATTGTTTAAGGTTAAAAATAAAAAAATATATATTTAGGCTTATCTCAAAATAAGGTCCAGATTATTAGTATACACTATACGTACGTTATGTCTTAAAAGCTCAAATTAATTTAGTCGCTATAAACAAGCAGTTCAAAATAAACAGAGTACTTACATCAAAAGTCTTCGCAAAAGTATAGTAGTTTGCTGACATGTTTCGACTTAGTCAAATATTTCCCGCGTCTCCATCGCGGCGGTGTAATTACCTAATGTATACGAAAACAACATTAGTTTTGAGGCGTGTATGTTTTACTTAATTTAAACCACATATAATTTTTTAATGTATTTTTACCAATTTAATTTAAATTTTCTTTCTTTGGTAAGTTAAATATTTGTTGCAATTTCAATACATAATGATGGAGATTTTAATATCTATATTTATATTGCATTACAATTTTATTTTCGGTGAGAATAGTAATCGGATTCAAATATTAATCGTAATTTTGATAATGAACAAATAATTGAAAGCTTTTCTATAAATAGATGTAACACGGTCGATGCCACATTAATGATATTTTCCCACAACATTAAAGCTCAAAGCCTAAAGCCTGCCCGGAGGTATTTATTCATTAAAATTAATATATATTAATGAAAGTGCTTTTAAAATCGAAATGAATTAATTTTATGCGTTATATTTTTCTTCATAATTTAATTGTTTTGTTACACATAATGTTCCAGTCTAAGTGGGACGTTGAACTCGTTAACAATTTAATAAACTTCACAAATGTATTAATAAACGACGTGAACATGAAACGTTACACTTTCAATAAAATTTATTTTAAAACTTAAAATGTGTCTGACGTTTTATCTGTCAATAAACAGATCGTTTATTTGTAGACATTTAATGTTCAGAAAGAAATAAGAAAACGTAATTATTTCTATATTTGTTTAATTGCTTGTAAAAATATAATAATTACTTGCACTAAACTGAAAGTTTCAATAAAACAGCAATAGACTTTAATATACTTGCAAGCGCAAAGTTAAAAAAAAATATGATAATAATAAGATAATAAACGTTCCAATAAGAAACCGTCATTATTATACTTTTTAGTTGAAAAATAAAATTACTTACACTTTAATTTTTTACTTATTGGTTTGCCAGATGCAAGAAACAAGCTATAAATAAAAACACGAAAGTGAATCTCACAATGTACTAATACAAGCGAGTAGTCAGTAGTCGGCAGCTACTCTAATAGGGTGATTTCAATTTAGAGGCCCAATTACCCTATTTTACATAATGTGATCGGGTATTATGTACATTAAACATTTCCCTAACCTATTGATTTTCTATCAATCCATTATTCAAAGCACATATCAAATAGTCCTTTGAGTTTTGACTACATATTTATTTGTCGTTAAACGAATAAATACTAATTTAAATATAGAAGTAAAGCGGTATCGTCTGTTGTAATATTTTTCTTTACTCTTATTAGTATATAAATTACTTTTTACGCTGATATCAAACTCAAGAGTATATATTTCGATATCGCTTATAAAATAAGAAATTTATTATATACATTACTAAAATTAATTTCCGCCTTAAACATTTTTATGTAATGGATACATATTGTAGGTGCTGAGGCAGCAAGCAGTAAAAGATATATGCAATCATTGCACTATCGATTTTCTCGACTATTTCAGAACTCGAATAGATTCCAAAAGAAATACAAATGGAATCCAATGGATTCAAAAATGTTCGTTAAATAACTAATAAATTGTTTTTAATATTAACCATCACTACGTTTTTGTAAACGCATGAACTCAAAGCACATAATTTAAAAAACAGTTGAAAACATGCACTACATACGGCATAGAGAATACAATTCTTTGAACAACTCACATATATTTCGTAACGCGGTTTATGTCTCTGTTTGGTCATAGCTAATAAGAACCCTAACTCAATCTTTTGTACTACTTTGTTGAAAAACAAAACGCTCTTTTAATTTAATATGTTCATAGTGTTATCTTTATCAAACCTTATCAAATCAATCCTGTTAAAGATCTTTTAAAGCATAACATTGAACTACACTATGACGCTATGATGTCGATTGTTAATAGCTATAATATGTCAGTAGAATAACATTCGGAAAATATGTAACTATACCCAATTAACATAATTTCATAGTAATTACGTGATGACTCTCCATATTCGCATAAAATTTAATAATATACGACTTCCGCCACACATTTTGATTCGCAAACATTGTCTGAATACAACTGTTAAATATTTCAATAAAAGCAGATTACCGCGGCGTCCGGTGCACCGTCATGTGAATATAGGATTAAAAAATATATTTTCTGATATCAATAACTTTGAAATTAGATCTTATTTATTTTTTTTATAAAAATACTTCAAACTTCAATTAGTAATTATTATATCAAATAGTATTATGTATTAAACTCTGAAATATCATGACGGGGAACAATACCTTTAAGAAAACTGACATAGATCCAGCTCCTAATAATTAAAAAAAAACTATACATTTAACACGATGAAACAAAAACAACACTCCTCAAAACAGTGAAAAGGTTGAATATCTTCAGGATAAAAGTGATCTTTGAGTAAAAAAATTAACTTTCTAATACAAACTTTTACAGACGTAAAAGTAAAAATTACGAGTAAAATATTATATATGTTGATTCCCGTACACTAATATATTATTACAATTCTAGACAAAAATCACTATTATATTAGTATTATATTAGTCATAATGTAATAAATAATACTATTTTTACTTATATAATGAAATCAAGATCTTTAAAATCTCCTATATTACATCTGATTTGGGTCGGATTGTAAGATTAAAGTTAGCCAGCTGCTAATACAAAGGAAAATGACCGGCTCTATATTTAAAACCACTAACTGCCGAGCAAATTAAATGAAGCCAAAAAATCTTCGTGTCATTATTATTTCTGCCAATAGATTTATTAATAAAAAAAATATTGACACAAAATATTGTTTTCTCATTATATTTAAAGTACGTTCTAACCAGAAACCCTTATGACTAGAATTGTTCTTCCTCACAGAGCTACCGACAGATCGAAATCTTAAAGCCTTTGAACGCTCCTAGAGTATTGTTCTCTTCCAACAATGCGAGCCGCTCATAACAATATCTTGTTCTATTGATTCTATATTGTATTCGTGATATTGAGAAGATAAGAAACGGTAAAAAAATCGGTCGCTTTATTATTTTTTATTTTATACTTACTCCTTTGTTTCATTCGTACTCAATACTCAAAACATTTCTCTTATTATATGAATCACAACAATACTTTTCCATCCACTCTCATAATTAACTCAAACTTATACAAATATTCAGATAATTGCAACAACTCCATCTGGCCAGCATCGCGCTACAACAGCTACAAATGCACAACCCACCTCGAAGGTTATAAATGAGAATACTTTTCATCAATTTTAATCCTTACACTGTTTGTAATAACGTTGTTGTTATTAAAATAACGCTCGCAATACACTGGACTTTTAATAAAACGCATGACTACATTCATTAGGACCTGGCGGACGAGCGGTGCGGTTTTTTGTTTCTACCCCTCATTAATTGTTCTTTAATGAGAGAGCGTGTACCGATGGCGTAGAACTTTGTTATATTACACGCTGATATAATTCACCTGAAATGGAGTCTGGGGACAAATTGACCGTGTTGTGTGCATTTGTGGGGTTATTATTGCCCTCGCGTTTTACATTTGAGGCTTGTGATATTAATAGTGATGCAATTTTTAAGTAGCCAGTTCATTATTTTATATACATTTTACGAATTTTCTTTGTTTCGCAATAGACAAGATGATGTCAATAAATTAAAATATAATTATAAACTGCTAAATTGTACTCATTTATGAATTTTATTTCCATTAAAATATTTTATAAATTATAAATTATTCATTTATTTATTTATGTACCGGAAATCTTGTTATATACCTTTGTACAATCGTTTTCGACATGGAATAACTGAGATAAGTTATTGAATGTTATCATTAAGATATCTTTTCCATTTTCCGTAACGATGAAATAAATCAAAACTTCTTTTTTGGCTAAAATCATCAGATCTTCATATGCAATCGATTGCGATTGTTCTAGTTATTTCCAAATTGTCTGTTAAATATTTTGACGTTTGTGAAACAGAAATACCCGGTTGAGTTTGATGGTTCTTCTCAGGAAAAGGCACTTTTAAAAATATCTAAGGTCATCTGGAATATATAAGGGCTTATTTCAGAATGTATGGTATCAAAATAGGCCCCCAGTGATAACTGATATTGATTCAAAGTAGTGAAGATAAATAGATAGATAAAGAAGTGAGATGACAACATGTTCAATCGCCGACACAGCAATAGTCACTAATCCGCGACAAACAGGGATCAATCAAATCGAAACAAGGGAAAAGTACCTCGTTCTGTTCTTAATTGAAATGGAACGCATTTATTTAACGTTTCGGGTTTCGTGGGATTACTTTAGAAATATACCTTTTATAAAATTTTAAAATGGTTTTACTCTGTGTATTTAATGTTAATTTTCTTAATTAATTATATTATTAAATATAATTATTCGGCTGTGCTGTGTGTGTGTGTGTGTTATTATTACCGGAATTAAAGAACGCGAGAGTTCACGCCGCGATGCCGTCATGCTCAGAGCTCATGAAGAAGGACCCTGAATGGGTTCAAAACGAGTCGTCCAAATTCCGATAGTAATAACGTGCGTACAGCCAGATAGTTATATTTAATAGTAATGATGGATCACGAAAGATTACTTATAATTAAATGTTCATGTAACATTTTCTTACCAATATCTAATTAAATATAATTAAAATGAACGTAATTGCATAAGGTATGTCTATAATTTAAAATCAATATGACACATTATGACATCTTCCTCAGTGAATGTTTGATATTTGAGAGCAGATCTCTAAAAGTAGCTGAATCTGAAGGGACGAATAGTGTGACTTTTTGTTTGATTTATGACATCCTATCGGGCTCTCTCTGCAGCCCTGTCGCCATTAAATAAGATTATCCCTTATGTAGATTAGATAGTGGTCGTGGATGTGAGTTGTATATCATTTTAATGTTGTTTTGAAGTAATCAGTTTTTTTTTGTTTGTTTAATTTTCCTTCGTATTTAGAATTATAATTTATACTTTGCCAAGCCAAAAACGACAGGGTTCATTGATAACGTTATTTTTTTAATACTTTAATACTCATTTCACATAAATCACAATTACAAATAAAAATATATTTTTGTCCCAATTATAAAGTGTAGTGTATAATGAAGATTTCTGTTATTACTTCATCTCTGTAATGTGTGTCTGTTATGTTGTTTCTATTCCTATTTTAAACTATAAAACAATTCATTAATTTTTTCAATTAATTCAATTCATTTAATTAATTCAATTAAGAAATGAATAACCGTCATCCAACTTCCCGTATTCTAGCTATTGTCGCAATATATCAATTTCTTCTACGCACTTCTATCATATGTTTTCTTAGTAGACTAAGAAATAGACTCGTATTCTTTGTTATCTTTTTTCGCGCACCTCAGTCTCCCCTCTTCTGCAGTCGAGCCTCTTCTCTTAACCATACAAATTCATATCTAACTAGCAAATAAAGAAACATAATTTTATAATTGCGTTTTTATAATTTGACAGAAAAATATGATAAATGCGTCTGTAGTTATAAAATGTTCTCTAAAAAATATTGTCAATATAAATGAAGACATTAAAGATGGTTCTAAATAAAATTATATTAAGTAGGTATTTATTTGGATTACTTAATAAAGGGTTCACCGGCCACAGGGGAATTTCTGCATTGATCCGCCGAAGGCTTCTGTAAATCCTCTCAGTAAAGTGGATTTTGTTTGAGGCCGCGATATTACGAGGATTATTTTACGGTCAAGTTATTAACCAAGGTGATGACCGTAATAGAGACGTAGTTGATAACTATCTAACGACATTAAGGATAGCTTCAGACACTTATTAACATTATAATAGAAATATGCTGTGGATTTTACTTTATGATTGCATTTATAAGCGAAATTTATAAATACATTTCAAGTTTGAAATCTTTTCTGTCTATTCTAATATATCCTTTAATAGAAAGAAGGCGATTATATTATTATGATTTAAAATGTATAAAAAATAATTTGATTTGGAATGTCAATTTGAATAATGATTCGGATTTATGATATCTACGTGACTTTATTTGGTACCTTTTAAAAGAACTCTTATTTCACTTAAAGCTGTCTATTAATTTTGATGTCGTTTTCAAAGCATTCACTTCAAAATATTAGTGAGAAATCTATACGTCTATCGAAAAAATTTAAATTTCAGTATGCTTCCGTTTTTTAATTAAATGATTACCAATAAAATTTCCATTTATTACCTTAGGTTTTTTATGTATAAAATTTATTATTACATAGTATACATTATATTATATTAAATTATTGTGTTTTTTGGATCTATTACAATTACAATTATATATAAGGATTACAATTATATATAAGTATCCTGCTGTACTCACATTATTACTATCGGAATTTGCCCGACTAGTTTCGTTGTTAGACGTAGCCGACACTATATGCTCCCCGACATGGCGCGCTCGGAGCAGCCGCACGCAGTTCACGCCGCGATTTCACCATGCTCAGAGCTTATAAAGGAGGACCGCGGATGGGTTCGAAACTAGTCTTGAAAATTCTGATAGTAATTACGTGCTAATTGTATATAATATTAAATAAATATATATTAAATAGTATTTTCTGAGATTTTCACGAGTACACTTTTAAAATAAAATTATTTTTTACGGATTAACCTCGCGTATAATTTGGTTTCATTTTAATTTTAACCGGACGTTTCGAATGCTTTGCAGCAATCGTGTTCACGGGTAGACGTCGACGACGACGAAACGTCGGGTTGCAATAAAACTGTAACCAAATTACAAAACGAATTTAATCCGTATAACATAGTTTTATTAATTAAATACGAGTACTGTAGAAAGTATATAAGATTTGATTGAGACTGACCGTGGTACTCATTACTCGTGGTACTCATACGTGGTACTCATTACTATCGGGTTAAACTCAAATTATTTCTGAACTTATTTGACAAACAAACGAAGCAGCTTGAATAATACAATAATTTTATATTTAACATTTCTCTTTGTTCTGTTTAATTAACCTTTTTTTAAAAGATAATTATTTACGTGAACATTTCTCACGTATTTATAAATAATTAAAATACTTTGTTGGAAGAAATTATATTTACTTTCTGATTAAGGAAATTATTTAAACACAAACTTTAACTTTAACTTTTTTTTTTAAATTGTGTGTTTGTGTGTATGTAAGCGTTTTTCGGCTTCATTTTCTTCCGACCTGGTTATATAATTAACTTCGTTTTGGAACCAATCGGTGCGAATTAACTAATAACTGATAACTTTACTGCAAAGTGGTTTTATAGTTTTTTTGTATTACACTTGAAAAAATATATATTTTATAATTTTTAGTTTTTTACGAAAATATATAAAATAAATAAATAGTGTCAAATTTATAGTTAAATTTATACAATTATGAAACATGCTAAGTTATTTTATGGACTTTAGTGACATTAATGATGATACGAGTGAATTTTATTAAAAATAATAATTGTTATGTTATGTTTTCCTTTATTTTTTAATTTTCTATAGTTAACTGGTAGAGAGTGCTATATAGCATTAAGTGCGCCTGTTGTACTTTTTTTTTGTTTTTTGGTACAACAAAAATTTAAATAAATAATAAATAAATAAATGTTTTTATTTATTTTATTTATTTACCAAAAACACTATAACAGAAAATAATACATAGAAAGTAAAACTAAATGCGCAAAGGATCAACTTATCTCTTTAAGAGATCTCCGCCAGTTAAAATATTATTAATAGTAATAATGACAATGTAGCATTTTTCTAGACCAGGTAATTAATGTGTTAGGTCTCGCACCGATTACCGCCTATATTATTAACAATATAACACCATTTGCTTAGTTTCACTGACATGATTTTAATATTATGTAAATGATTTATGGATCCGAAAATATATATACGTATTATAAATGTGTCTTTTAGAAACTTTCAAAATTATGTATATAATTAGATTATTTTAATTTAAAAATGTCATTATATTTTTTAAATTATTAATGATAACTAACAATATTTACATATTTGTTTTAATTATTTTATACATTTGTATATTATAAAAGCAATCCTCACAATGAAGGGACATTCAGACCCACAGATGAGGTCTCAATCCGATGCAAAATAATGTTATACTTTAAGTCTCTTAATCTGTGGTCACGCTGTATCTGAGGCACATTATTGTGAACCTTATAATATTAACATTTAGGCGTATAATTGAATGTTTTATTATATCATAAAAGTAATGCTCTTCCGACATGAGCAACGTTCCGATATGTAGCGCACTAAATCTGTGGTTGGAACACAACCAATCATGCGTCATTAACGGGTTAACCTCCAAAATATAGTTTAATTTCGTTAGTTAAAATAACTGCATTTTTATGATTTCAAAAAATTATTAATTCATTTTAGTTTTTATAAAATTAAGATATTAAAACTTATTCATTTATATTTAATAGCTATTTGTATATTATTTAGCCGTAAACATAATGAAATTTAGTTAAAATGTGTGAATTAAAATGTCTATTATTTAGTATGTATTTATTTTACTACAAAACAATGATTTATTCATTTTCATACTTTATTCTCTTCTCTTATTTCATTGCAAATTAAACAGAGAGTACTCATTAAAAATGCACGAATAATAAGAATAAAGTTTCCCAATATCAATATCGCACACATGAATTTAATATATGAAATATATGGTTTAAGATCCCGATACAAATAAAATAAAATCCAGCGTTCTGTGACGGCGGGCCCGGCACGACGGCCACGTGACTCTATTGCGCAATAATACGACCTGTTAAAATGGGTCAACAAAGACTGGATACAAGGATTGTTTGTATTCCGCGACGGTACACCGTTTTGAGGATCTGTGTGTTTCTTTTTGTATCTTTTATTTATTTCTTAACGAGCGTGTTGTGTTTGTGTGTTTGTGTGTTTGTGTGTTCTCATACTGTTTACAGTTGTTTTGATGAAATTAATGTTATTATTTTTTCATTCAATATTTCAGTAAGATTGTATACATTAGTTGAAATTAATCGTATATGCTTTTAACATTAAAGTGAATATTTTGTGTTAAAATACAATTTTATTGAAATATAAATGAATTTAAACTATGTATATTTTATTACTGTTCATACGACAATTTAAAAAGTTAGTTTTTTAACAAACAGCTTCTGCCCCGTGGCGTCCGTTATCTCATAAACAATTCATGAAACACGTATGAGAAAAGAAGCACATGTTATAATTGCGCAGCATTTGTCATTTCACAAAAAAAAATCGATAAAAGAGGGTTCGAAAGGTAGTGTTGTAATATGGATGAGGTCCAAAAACGTAAATAGGATATAAATGGGTCAAAAGTACTTTTTAAAGGTCAATCTGCTGTAAAATTGTTTTCAATTGAAAATTACTGCAGTATTTAATATAAGATTATACATTTTAGGAAATATCAAAGTATTTATATGAAATTTATTGTTTAACTGCGAAGAAAGATCTAAACTGATACATTATGTAGTTTATTACGGTAAATTTTACCGTCTGTCTTGTTCACGTGGATAGCAGAAACAAAACAATTGTCTGTGACAGTTTATAACACTTGTGCTGTCAAAATATATGGAACCTACGGTCACCTTTTTTATTGTCTTGGATTTTATTTTATTTACATGGAAATGTAAGTCCTGGAGCGGACAGTGCCACGCCGGGCCTAATAATTAGAACTAAATAATGTATGTTTTAATATTTTAACGATTTATAAATGTATGTAATAACTCTTACATATATTATATAATTAATATATTAAGAATTATTTGTGGGTAGTAGCTTTGAGTAATAATAAATTTTTGTGTTAACTTGATTTAGTAGATTATATTTTATAACAAACATAAAATAAATTGAAACTTTTATTAATAATTTCCATTTTCATCTATTCTTCATTCAATTACATTAGCAAATAGTGTCAGGCCAAGAACCCTGTTAGGTTTATCATCTTGTAATACGATATTTTACAACACGATAGTAAAAATTATAAATAATTTATATATTTATATTTATGGACATATAGTTCAAACGTCATGACTTTTTTGAACATATTTTGACATGAATTGTTGAATTGACTTGAAAAACACCCAAATAATTATAATAATAATAATAAACTTTATTTCAAATTTTCCATATATCCATATATTTGTTAGATAGTTAGTTAATAGATGAAATACCATTGATAATAATAATAGACAATGTAATGAAATTAATAACAATAATAATAAAAATAATTCAAAACATGATCAAAACAAAGTTAATGTTACAACACCACACACAATTATTAAATAAAGTCACATTACATAAATGTGAAATTGAATTAAATTAAATTAAATTAAATTAAATTAAATTAAATTAAATTAAATTAAATTAAATTAAATTAAATTAAATTAAATTAAATTAAATTAAATTAAATTAAATTAAATTAAATTAAATTAAATTAAATTAAATTAAATTAAATTAAATTAAATTAAATTAAATTAAATTAAATTAAATTAAATTAAATTAAATTAAATTAAATTAATGAAATTCTATGTCATTGAGAAATGTAATAAATTATCGTATTTGTATTTACTTAATTAAGCCTATGCCAACCATAATACATAGATAAATAAATAAATAAATATATAATACAGCAATGTTGTATGTGACAGTAATGTCAGTTTGATATCATCTTCAAGATGCTGTTGCCACTTCCCCGTACTCGTCGTAAGATTGACGCTTTTTTTCCGGATAATGGCATGAAAGCTGTCTGTACGGTCGTCCATAAACATGGAGGATGCACTACAGTAGCGGCGCAGATTCAACAACATCCTGAATATGTAATTGTATTGCACGCGGAGGCTGTAGCTCGATACGGTTCGTTAGATCGGGATCGTGTACTATTTTCATAGCATATCTTTGAACCACGTCAAAACGTTCTAATTGATATTCAGATGCTCATAAATTATAGCAATACTCATATGCGGCCTGAGCTGCGCCTAGCATAGCTGCAGTCTTTGCTCCGTGGAGTGTTATATTTTCGGTCTGTTTTTCATTATGACCTATCCTCTAGATTACTACAGACGTCACTGAATATGTCAATATCAAGGAGATTGGATATGGTGAGAAAAGTATTAAAAAAATATTGAGTCTTTTAGAGGGTGTTTTTTGTGGAGATTTGAATCTTGATGGGGTTACAGTGAAGTAATTTTTCTGCGTCATCTATCAGAGATGTTCGCAAATATTATTTCGATATCAGACCCAAGTTTAATATAACTTTCCTCCACATGAGACAATATTGTTAGCACGGCCCGTTTAAAAAATGAGTTTAAATAAATGGTACCAATGGAAAACATGTTCTTGATATGCAGATCGTGTTCATGTGTGGTCTACGATTAAGATGGCACTACATTGAAGGAGCATTCAAACATATAAAAGCGCGTTATGACAAGACGCACTTCAGAAGAACATTACTTAAGAGCCATGGCATTTATGCTATCAGGGCACTCGACTTGTTAATGTCATAAGAGAACATACTTCTTGAATTATTATTTATCAAAAACATTGCTATTCAAAATATGATTCAAAATAAACTTCTCACTTTGTTTGCGAGTACCTAGGGACAAAGCCATGGTAAATTGAAATCTGTTAATATAATTACAGCGTACGCTATTAACGCAAATCGAGTGAAGGAGTAAATGGGTTTTAACATTTGTGAATAATGCATGCGCTCCTGATTCAAATCCCTAAATCTAACAGCGATACAAGTTGAATAATAGTAATTATAATTAGACTAACTATACTTTTGTTAGTATCGTGAACTAATCATACGACATTTCGACAATTAAACTCGTTCGACATATTAAATTATTTATAAGTTATGTAGTGATTGTCGTTTGTTTTAGTGAACTCTTGCAAGTATCAATCCATATATGTCTTGCCTATGGGCCGAAATTCCTTTCCGATGAATGTTAGTATGGAGTTTAACAAACCACGTAGTCCAAAACTGGGTTCTCAGTTTCATAACACTTAATATTGACCTTAAGTAATTATAAACAAATGGTATTAATATGATTACCCAGTCATTAAGGGTATCTAGTCAAATATAAAATATCTAATAAGAATACGCCAGACGGCTGCCGTAAAGTTTATGTTATCAAATAATTTCAAAGGTTCATATTAACCATAAAGTAATTTGAACGCTCACCATTAAGTCACGAGATAGTTTCTTTAGGTTAATTTGATTAATAATCATTCTGTTGTTATATATAACTATAAATTTAAAACCTTACTTTTATGTATCTTTCATGTACAATATTGAAAATGAAGCAATAATAAAAAGTTTATTTTACCTTGCAATTTTCCATTGTGGTATTTTTTTTATTGAGCTAAAATATACTTTCAATTGTGGTTATCACGAAAGAGTTGATTAAAAATCGAATCTCCATAAAAAACAGTATAACTATTTCAATATTGAAAATTTCTCATAAATTCTGCGATACACGAAATTTTCGATTGTCACTTTAGCCCCATTAGTTTCACGAGGCAATGTAGGGGGTTGGGGGTTAAAAAAATAATTTCATATGGATAATTCAGTTTCTGTTTGCAAACAATTTCAATGGTTGCCAGATGTAATTGATCGGTCGGTAATTGTATTAAAGTGTGTAGTTTGATTAATCTGTTTGTTTCCAATACAATATAATTACATTTAAAGACGCTAATAAGACGTTTATATATGCAAATCAAGAGATCAAAAAAAAGGGAACCTGTGTCAACCCCATCTAGTGACTCATATTCGCCCTAAGCAATCAAAAACGACCTATATAATTTCTGTAAAATCGTAAAACAAACTCATCTAGTGTAAAATAATGGAATTATCTTTATAGTTTTAACTTTAGATGTGTAGGTTTATTTTCAACGCCATCTAGCGTGTAGAAGTGTTGTTGCTACGATTTGTGTGTCGCTTACTTTATTTTCCTTAGCTCATTTGTTTAAAGTAAAAATTTGGAAAAACTGCATTATATGTGATATGTAATATGAAAAAAAATATTTTTAAGCTTCGTCAAAATAAATAAATAATAAATTTTACAATTTTGTTAATGTCCTATTATTCTATATTAATCTCGTTCTTTAGTAGGATACTTTTCAAAAGATTCACGTCTGTCGTGTGTAAATTCTTCAAATTTTTTGTATAGTATACCTTTTGGAAACCAATCTGTACTATCTTTGTAATTGCAGTGATTGTTTCAAGTAAAAATAAATTCAATATAATAAAGATAATGTAAAATATATAAACAGAAACACATCGAATGTTGAATGTCACATTTATCAATTGAAATAAATGTTATGGAGCGAGAGCTTAATTAATATGTCTCACATAAAAGCTTCAAGCGTATAGGTATAGACCTAGTTTCTTGTTATCGTATTCTAGATTTGTGCCTTTATATTCTTTGTATAATATCAAATAAGTAACAATCTATACATTCTTATAGATTGCGTTGAAAGATATCATTTGCAGATACATTGTACCTGAAAATTGAAAATCTTTCGAGTAGATCAGGAGTACATTTTTGTGAAATTATCTTTAGATTCCAAATCGTGAAGATTGCATAAAGTTTTAAATTGTTGTCAAAATTCAATTATATGGGCAAAACTAAATATTTAAATATTTTTTCATTTTATATATTAAGAAAAAAAGATTAGACATTTGTATAGTTTAAGGAATAACGATATTTTTATTAAATAATGGCTACGTTTTATGAAAATTATTCTTATGAAAGCTCAATCTCTTATCAAACGTCGGGAGTAAAATATGTTACGTACAAATAACTTGTAAATTGATTATCGGAATTTGTAAATACCAAATAATTTTCGTTCTTGTTTAATAAGCAGAAGTAATCTTTGGGCTATTTTTCTTCATTTTGTAGTTTACGAAGAGATCGATCGAAGGTAAGTAAGTTTACACTGACCGAACCCACTCTGAAATAGCAAATAGATTGCAAGGAGAGGTCCTGAGGTGCACTTCGACGCTTGGAATTACTTTATAAATCCTATATAAGCAAGGTTTTTTGTTCATATATTAAATATATATTTAGGATTAGGTAGGTAAGTGACACTTACATTTCGTCTACCCGTGAACACGATTACTGCAAAGTAATCGAAACGTCGGGTTAAAATCAAAATGTAACCAAATTATACGCGAGTTTTAATCCGTAAAAATAGTTTTATTTCAAATGTGTACTCGTGAAAATCTAAGAAAATTCTAGATAAAAAGTTGTTTTATAAGAAAATTTTAATAAGAAAAATAGTATTTGAGTGCAATTTTGTAGTGAGCGTTTTACATAAAAATTACAGACAGTGGTCGCCCTTGTTTAAAATAATAAAAAATGGTTATCATAATTAATAATTAGGCATGTGTATTTTTTTTTTATTTAAATATTTTATAGAATTTTAGTTTTTTCATTTTTATAAAAGAGTAAATAATATTTAGTTAAAAATGTGTTTGTCGACGATGACTTTGGTACCCCTTAATTAGAAAATTTATATTTTTAAAAATAGTTTCATGATTTTGTAAATTTCAAATTTCATCTAAATAATTTTTTTTGTTTTGTAATAGTCTCAATGTCATACATTTGACGTTAAAATGTACCCTTAACGTATCGTCGCAACGTTAATCGTAACCAGGGTGAATGAGCGTGTATGTTCATCTAACACGAAGTTAGTTAAAATGTGAATGAAACTTTAACATAGTCGCCTGACCACTCGACTCAACAACACTTAACTACTGAATCTATTTAATTCTGAGTAAATAAAACTTTACTGGTACGTGATATTAAAACCACGAATGAGTTATTTTTGATGAATAGGTTTTTTATGTATTTACAACATGAACATATGAACTTTAAAATTCCAAAAAAATATTCTCTCTTTGATTGATTCAATATGTCTCATTTTATATGATTTTAAAGAAAATAAGACCTGTATTAATTATAATGGTTATAGGTCTTCTTTTATTTAATGAGTATATTTAAAAAACAAAAAAAGGTTTTTTTATCTTTATTGCGGTGGGGGGATGCATTTTGCTGTCCTCCAGCGCTCACGGCCCATTAGATGTGTCCGCGGGAAAACGTCATTTGCATAAGCGGCTTAGCTGTCTACACATAGTAATTGGGATCACATGAAACTGGCCAATATTATTAGACACCAAACTCCCTCAGCGACCAACTATTGACTGGAACGATCGAACTGTATATAAGCAATGGCCGAGGTCTTATTGAACTGGACTGACCGGTGTAGGTTCAAGTTAGCTGGTACCGCTGTTTGCTTTGCACTTAGGCACCTCTTGGAGCTTTTAATCGAAGTGCAAAATTTCAATGTGATTTAAATTCGTATTGTTTTAATGGATCTGAACGGATGCTCTCTCAACTCTAAGAAATTTGCATTTAATTTGAACTGCTCTTTGAATAAGTTTGTTGTGATAATTAATGACGTGTTCTTAGCAAGTACTGGGATTTATTTCTTACCTACAGTAAATTATAAATATATTTAAAAAATACATATTTATAGCGTGATATTTATATTAATTAAATGTGGTTACACTGAACACATTGGAGCAATCGATACCATGTGATATTGAGAACGGGCAATCTAACGAATAGAACTAATATTAGAGGTTGACAAGTCGTTCGTTTTATTATTCTACATGTTGAATATTAAATATTACTAATATATGTTATACTGACAAGTAACTATTACCGCTGTGCGCTTTAGTGTCGGTGGGATGCCGCAGTGTTGACCACATTACTGCGGTTTTGATCATTTTATTTCGTTAAATTGTAATTTATATATGTATACGCATTCCAATAAAAGTCAACATATATACAAATGTGACACGGCTCAAGAGATCTTTTTTTTTGGTAGAACGGTTAATTTATAATCTTACAAATTGTATAAAAAAGCACAAACTAATGAATTGTATAAGTATTTTTAGATATGATTTTTCCTAGTATAAGATCCGTTAAATACATTAACCTCAAACAGAAACCAGGGTGAAAGCTTTCACCAAAATTATCTTTAACTCCTATTACCTGTGCTAAGATCCAAAGACAACCTTTGTTCGGGTAAAGTCTAAAAGCTTCTTAAACCGTAACGATGGCTAATCTAGTGACTCGTTCTCGCCAGTGAGAACAGACGCAGACGTCTCCGGAGCAGCAAAATTTAATAAAGCCCGAAGGACCGCCGTGTGTCATCATTTACATTTAAAGCACCAATTATTTGACGTCATTAGCGCCCTCGGTCGTAAAACGCACCCAGCACGTGATCCCGTCCCATTGCTGTTATAAATTTGATATAAAATGACGATTTTTAATCTCGACCGCAAATTGAAATTAATATTTGTGGGTGTCGAAAAAAATATGAAAAGTTTTATGTCTAAAATCCTTTTTTTTTATACGTTTTGATTTTTTTGATGATTGATTGAATGATTTTTTTATCTATTAACTACAAAAAAAATATTGTTCTAGGAATTGATATTTAAGAACTAGTAACGGCAATTTATTTAAGAGGAAGAAGTTCATGAAACATAAAATAGATTTATTATTTGTTCTACATTCCGACTAAAACCATAAATGTCTCAATGGCCAGTCATGTCCCATGATTTATTATAAAATATTCATATTAAGGGTATTTGCTTTAACTCAGCTAATAATGAAAACAGATAAGATTATATGAATGAGAAACGATAGCTGAAACTTATATAAATTAATTACAAGTTAATAAAATATTTATAATATATGTTTATAAAAATATGTATGAAAATATTATTATAAATATATAAATATATTTTTTTCATAATAAATAAAAAAAAATGATATTTTAACGTTGTAATCAAACCAATATTTTACAAAAGAATATACATATTTTTTTATTATCATTTTTACCCCTAGGTTATTTGTGTGAGTACGTCATTAATTTTCAGATTTTTATGGGGGATGCACCCTCATAAAATCGATTCCAAGTTATTTTGATTATACCTACCTCGCTTACAATACCGAGTGCGGCTCAAATGTTATCGATAACTGAATGGATTTGACGGTACCGTTTCTTGTTTTGTTATAAAAATATTTTTCTTAAATTAGATTTTTTTGCTTAAATTTAAAAAGATTTAAAGTTGTCAATCAGTTATTGACGCGATTACAATATTAAGTTTATAATTTTTGTGCTTACAATATTAAAATATTAAAATATTAAAATCCTAGAACACCAGGTTAGGAAGTAGTAATCTTTTAATAAATTATTTCATTTTGTAACATTGTCTGTTAGTCTAGTATAATACTAATAATGTATTTAATATCAATAAAAACTAAATAACTTGTTTTACGAGAAATTGCGTCGACGTTCTATGCAAAGCCGTTGTTTCAAGATTTTATGATAGTTGTAAAATATACTTCCTGGCTAACTAGACTTGTTTTATGACTCTAACTTGTACTAACTCCCGCCGATGAAAATAAGTGTTATTTAAGATTTTGTAAGCTTATGTTAAAATTGTTTATAATGTTAAGATAATAAGCTCGTTTTTTGTTAACTTGTTCAAATATTTAAAATCTACAGAATCATAAATTCCTTCTTGAAGTACAAATTCAATTTTTTTTTCAATAAAGCTTATTCAAACAGCGATGTTATTTAATATCAGAATTTAAGGTCTCTTCAATTTTGCTAACAATATCAATCTCATAGCACTTTTGGGACGTTTGTAAATGTTTGCGAAGGATTTTTGTGTCCAGAACGGGACTCTCAGCTCGTAAACCGTATCCTCGATGTGAATACCGTGATCCATACAAACCCACCCCAATTTTATATGAGTCGAGCGTAGCCTGCGCCCAGCGGTGCGTGTAAAAGGAAAATCAATTACTGGAGATGGCGAGTGGCGGCGGGGTATTGAACCTTTTTTTGTATTTTGAATTTGTATTATTTTACGTAAATCTAAGCATTTTTTTTCTCAATAGCAATAATATAGCGATCGGAATCTGATTTCTAAACTTCGATATTTTTTTGTATGTTATGTAATATGTTATTTAATATAGGAAATTATTCATTCAGTCACATAATTCTTAGCCACGACCGAAGACAGTTCTCATAAAAATATATCCTCTTGTTGTTTTCGGTTATAAAAGTCAACTTAATAATAAACTTCAAACACGAAATCGAAATATTTTATATAGCAATTATTAAATAATAACACGAACGAAATTTTAATCCGACACCGAGATATTATACATACTGTTATTATGTGGAGATCAAATTTATTTGGTCGGTCTATGCAGAGCCCTTTGAATTGAATACAATATGTCATCTCGTCCCTTTTGAAATCGAAGCCTAATTAGTGAAATAGCTCCGACGCTATGGGGATACGCATGAGTTGCCCATCGATGCTGTGATTAATTGTAATGTATGGTGAATAATGGTTATATTATGTGAGTACCGACGACCCATGGCTTCCGATATTAAAGATTCAAAAATATAAATCTATTGTGAAAGGATTTAATGTATTTTTAACAATTAGCTATCTCGCTTTTACAATGGATAATTAAATACCACGATTATCCAATGATATATTTTTTTAATCTTGATTTTGTCTTATATTATAATCATCCGACTGTCCACGTCATTACTATTAGAATCGCGGCGTGAGCTCGATTCCGTCATGCTCTGAGCTTAGGACTGAAAAAACCCAATAGGTTTCAAACCAGCCTGAAAATACATCTGGTTAATAATATATAATAATAACAACATTAGATCGCGAAAGTTTAAATATCTTAAGGGTAAAATACACTGTTTAGTGAGTTTGTTTGTTTTTATAATAACATCAACAAAATGAAACTTTAACGCAAACTATATTAAATTCCAAGATATCAACGAAATAAAAGCACAGCCTTCGGTGTGTGCTCAGGACAAATACCTACAAAGAAATATCGCGTTTAAACTGAACTGTATTTATTACTTTATATAGTACACACCATCTCGGTCTTTGTTTAGCGATGTAGTTTCTTCTGCTTGTTTTGCTCGCGGCGGGAGGGGGGAGGGGGGAGGGGAGATGATACCACCTGTTGCTTCGATGTGAAAAGCCTAATCCTTCGAGATGAAATAAACAGAACATTGGCTTACGAAGTCAGAATGCATATCCATTTACGGATTCTATATTCCGGTATAACGTTAAAGTATGGTATTCTTAGGATGTTTTTTCTTATATGTTCTTTGCCGTGTATGTATCTCTCGTTTGCACGAGGGATATAATGAAGAAGTTTTAATATTTTCAAGGAATATATCGGATTATTTTATGGAGTTAATAACATTTTACAAATTCAAATATAATTTCAATATATTTAAAAGAATTTGCAAAAAAAAATAATATTATGCTGAACATTGTGTGAATCTACAACCCGACAGTGTATTTTGAGTTTTAATTCATTGTCAACTATAACTTTGTCATTTAAAAATGGAACCGAGCAGTCTTTTGTTTTGTTTTTTCTTGTTTTTCGCTCGTCGAGTTTCTTTGGACGTTTTTTCTGGGAACTATGACCATCTAGTAGTAAGTAGCTTTTGAAAATGAATGAATATTTTGTTTAGGAATATTCTTTAAATGTTAAACTCTTTCAAGAAGCTTGGAGAAGTATGAAAAAATATCATTTGTTAAAAATCTATATATAATAGTTTTAGATTAGATTAGATATTAGATAAAAACTTCACTATAGAAGAAAATATTATTTGTATAACTTTTACTCTCGCAAAAGCTTAAATAGATTGATTTTCGCTTGACACAATCCAATTTCCATTTTTCGTGTATGATTATTAGTTATAACAGTAAGAGAACGACTGCAATAAATTGTTATTTATAGTTGAGTTTATTTTTGTTTCACTGCAACTCGATCTATTCTCGTTCAAAGACATTGACATTAATTCGCTGTGAGCGTTGACGTCAGTTCCATGTTCATACCAACATTGCAGATTACAAGCTCGATGCATTTAATTATATCTCAAATAATCCACTTGGATTTGCAAATCGCAAATGTTTTTGACATTATTAACAGGTGAGGTTTTGTAATTATATGAATCGTAAATTATGTTAATTATTTATAATTTTATGCAAAATTTAACAAATTTCTTAGCTAATTTAATTTATTCAAACTATATTTTATATATAATGTTTTATATAGGGAAAGATATTTTACTTTCGTTTATTAAGAATACTTCTGTAATACTTCTGTGCTTAAGTACTGTACTAAAACTTTTTGACCAAGAAAAGATTTACAATAAAACATATACAAAGACGGTAGTTAATTTTCATCACCGCAAAAAATCACATCGGAAGCTAGTAGTGTCGTGTCAAGGTGCATCTCGTCGCTGACACGACAAGTCGGAAATATCGCCAGCGTTGCGCTCGCGTCCCCGGGCCGCATCCGGCGCGTCCTCGTTACGTACGCTTTGTGTCGGACTGCATGAATGAGCTATTGTCAGTGATATTACACTTGACCGATTTGGGCATTGTGACCATCCGTTTGTACATAGTAGAGATACATTTTGAACGTTCCCTTATTATAGCTATTATTTACTTATTTTTATATAGTTGCTTGATCTTAATGTTGTTATTATAATCGAAAAATCGGTTCTGATTAAATCAAAGCATTTTTATGTTTTAAAAAAGTTACTAAATCTAAACTAGTTTAAGTTACTAGTTTAAGTTACTAAAACTAAAAAATATACTTTATCATTTCCATATAATTTTATTATACACACTTATACTAAAACTAAGTAACTCCTAGAATACTTGAAACTACTTTGCAAATTCATGTGGCGTCAGTCCAAAATATAAAAATCAAATTAAATAAGAATAGTAACAAGATTCCTCGCTTTCTCTCGTCCGTTTTATATTTGTCTCGAAACATAAAAACTTTTACAACCGCTCTCTCCTGTCGCGAAAATCGTAAAACTACATTCGACGGCGGGAAACATTTTTGAACGTGTCGCATCACTAATATTCAAGTATCTAATATTTCGGATTTTATACGCCGTGTGACTGAACTCGGTTACGGTAGACGGTCAATTCGTTCCGAGGCACGCCTGTTGCGAATTCACCCTGTGTGAGTTTTGGTTTTGTGGAATATCGGTCAGGAATCGATCCCACTATTTTTGTATTTGAATTTGGTGCTATATTTTAGATGCAGTCGTCAAAGGTGATATACGTGAGCTGTATTAAAAGGCGATTTTTATGTGATATCATATTGGACTTTTCATATGTATTCTATTTTCAAACATAATTTTAAAATCTTCTATATTTTAGTATTATATAACGTTTATTATTATGTATACATATATATTTTTTCAACGTATGTATGTAAGTTCATTTGACATTCATAATTGTGACTGCCCTTTAAAATTTTTTAAATTATTTTTTGAATAATACTTTTATTTTTTATTTTAATTTTACGTGTATTATTAATATAATTTATTCTACGAGTGACTATATAAACAAACGCAAATAATATATAACATTTATAGTTAAATAAAGTCGCTGTAACTCATCATATATTCCGCCAGCGACACGCGTTCAATGTCGCTGATGAACTGAGAGGTGTTTCAATAGCTTTGCATATGATATGCTGAATTAGCCTCCAAAATGATGAAATATTTAATCTATAGATATTTCATTCATACACATTTATAAAAATACCTATACCGATGTAAAAGACGGTGAAGTTACCAAATTTATTTCTAGGTGGGTCTCGGTGTCCACACAGACAACAATACAATAAATAACATAACGCGAGACACCAATCTACGCGTAAGCATTACCGAAACCACAGCAAACTCCGACGGGTACATTTTTATCGTTTCGCAAGGAAAATATATATTGTGCCTAGCGACTAGCTCTCTACTATATTACAAGTCGAATCTACAGGAAAGTGAAAAAACTTAAAGCACGACTATGTGACGTCTGTCGAACATCTAACTAAAGCTATACTCTGACCAACATCGTAGGCCTCTTTGAACGTAGGGGTCTTCTAAGTTTTGTCACATTCGTTTGTCGGAGAGCTCTCGACGCGGTGGCTCATTTTAATCTGGGTGGAAAACCTCTTGATGTAATAGGGTAAACACATTAGCGGAGACGGCTCGAGACGCGGTACTGAATCACGACACCTGCACTCGATTTACATAAGATTTATCGTGGCTTTTGTCCGCTTGTCCCTTTCGGGGACCGACTTAAATGAAATGGTTGATCTTTTGAGATTGCGTATATTTAACATTTTTAATTTACATTTTGTTTACATAATTAATTACGACACAGCTGTTCTGCTTTGATTCATAGAGGCGTTTTATTAAAAATAAAATAATAATTATAAATATTTATGAATCTAGACTAACTTAAAGTTTCATTCTATATTTATTTTTTTCTTCATTGTAAATTTAATTAACTAAGATTACATCGATTTTGTGTCAATCAAAGGTTCGCCGCACCCGTGTATTGTATTTCAATCGTAATTCAATCTAATGCTATAACCTATTCATCAATTATATATATATATAATTAATACTATATAAACTTTCTTTCAACATTTAAGTCAAATAAAAAAGATATTTATTTGAAAATAAATCCCGCTTCCAAGTATTTTAGACATTCTGTATATCATTTTCAATAAATTTACAAACTTAAAAATACAATATACTTCAACTCCCTTCCCTATATACTTTACCCTCGTCAACACAAAAAGGAGTAAGTAATTACTTCCGTACTCTCCGGTAAATTTATTTTCAAATGTATTGAAATCGGAAACCTTTCGCAGCGGCGCTGAGGGTCTTCACAAATAACTTTCGCGATTAGAACTCTGAGCATCGAAGAGACATGCCGTTTGGTTTTTTAAATAATCTTGTAGGTTGTTTATATTTCATAGGTTTGTACAATGTATTTAACTTAAGCTTACAAATATAAATGTCCTATTTTCTTGCTGAAATAGTTTATTTTTGTCAATAAAATTTAAAAAATACAATTCTTAATAAAAACACCTTACTTACATTTTCCAAATGAAACACAGCTTACATTTTCGAATAACGTTTTACGAACAAACTTTAAACTTTAACGTACCTTTTTTTATCTGAAATGCCATCAGATAGATAGATAGATGATTTTGATAGATTAAAATTATTAAAATATCACCCTAAGATACATCAGCGGGTGTCGACAACACAAGCACCTTTCGTAGCGCTGTAGGTAAGTAGTTTAACTTCTTTTAAATAAACAAAAAATATTAATATCAAAAGATAATATGTTTAGGGCGAAACGAACGCCTCAACCTCACTGGAATTATGTTTCTGATTTGTGTTTTTTGATTTGAGTAAAAAAAAATTGGCTCTTTATTGTTACGTTTCAATTGATTGAATATTATACATTTCTGTTCTTAATAGTATCATGTATAGATTATAGATTAAAACTACTTGTTCAGTAGTTTTATTATATAGTTGCAGTTTTACAGACAACATTAGTTTGAAAACTATTATTTATATTTATTACATATGAGGAAAATTGGGTTGGCTATATACGTTGACACTGAGGGAGTTCCGACATCATTGTCATTTGTACCTGTCAGAAACTTTAAGGTATTATAGTTCTAATGGTATTTGAAGTAGGATCTATTATTGTGTGTGTGTTCCTGACGGCCGCGGTAACCGGGTGCACCGCAGCTATTGTTTAAACTTAAATTGCTTTTGCATTTTGACGCCTCGATGTGTGTTGTGAACGTTTGTTTTCTAGTTTTGTGGAAAGTCACTATATTTTGTAGTGTTTATATAAACAATTGAAATAATAAATATTTGTATTATAATATTGCAAATTGTAAAATGACGTGAGCTTTTTAAAGTAAAACCGGTGTTTTGTAAGAATTATAACTTTGATATAATTTTTATTAAGTATATTGTTTTGTATAACGCAATTCTACATATCGGCTGTGTTTTACTCCCGAATATTTTACAATTTTTACATATATTTTGGTAACGTTTTCGAATAAAATTATAATGTAAGGAATTGTTTGTGATTTAGCGATGGCAAAATGTTTTACATCGGAAGAGCGGGCTGGGTAGACGCCGCACAATGGTTAATTAAATATAAATTGTATAATAAATTATAATTTGCGTATGACTGTATGTTTGTTTCATATAAATGATACCTTGTATTCATTTATAACAACTTTACAGTAATCATGTCTAAAAAACTGCAAAATTTCACAAAAGGTTTCTCAATATTCACTTAATAGGTTTATATAACAAAAAAATATAACATTATAAATCAGATTTCAATATTTATTATATTTTATTACTGTTATAAACATCGACGACAGTATACTAAAAATAAAATAATATTTTATCTGTAGCGTATCATTTATAATGAACGTGTTACGTTCTTAAATTAAAGAGATTTAAAAATAAATATACATAATAGATATTAAAAAAATCTGCGCCATGTTGGTATATTGTGACGTCACTCTCACGTTACTTTTTATACATAACACATTCCAATTTAAAAATATATAACTTAATAATGTGTGACCACCCTAATGGTTGTTCTCTGCAGTTGGTCGGAAAGTTTTAAATTGCGGCCCTTGTACAGATGACGAGGTGTCGGCGAGTTACAGCTCCATTACGTCCGCAACAGTTTGATTTAGGCCGGCTTTTGATATCGTGTGAAGTTTGCGGTATTGTTTTTCATCGTATGTTTCGGACGTTAACTTTATACCTTTAATGGAAGCTCGCTGAAGGATGACGATTTTCTGTATGTCAAAAGTTTTAATATTCTTTAGATAATAAAGAAAAAAAATCATTTTTGTCAATCAATCAAGGTTCAGAAGAAATGGTATCTGAATACTATACAACTTCTTGCATAGAAAATACTTCATCAGCATTGAAGTCGGCGAACTCGACGTTTCTCTCAAAATGTCACTGATTTCCGTAGCACATTTCGCGACATAAGCAAAAAACGGCAGAGGTCCATGATTAGCGTCATTTTCTAGAAGCACGGATCTCCCTAGGGCATCTTCTCACCCCCCAACACAATTTATTTCTCCTCATCAAAACGTCAACACGCTGATGTATATTTTAGGTATTTTAATCGCGCCTCGCCCCGAGCGACGTTGCCCCTCTATGTAAATTGCGACCCGTTTGTCCCGTAATTGTTTTCGTTGCGAATTGACACGCTCCCGGTTTAGTTTTGACACGCTCTGAGGGCGAATTGGTTTTTTTTATTCTAGGCAACACCCGTCAAGGACCAGTGAAATAGTTTATAAATACATTTTAATTAATATGCTTTTAAAAAAAATACGCTATTTATGAAACAACTCTGATTATTAAATAGACTTGAGGGTAATTGTTTCTTGATACGACTTGGATCATCGTAGCATTTACAACAGCAATTTTAATTCAATATACTTTTATTATTACATATAATGATTTCTTATATAATGTGTTATTTGTTGCATATTTTGCTAGGGCAGTATATACACTTATTTTACAAATATATACATATTTATACGTACCGTACAATTTATACATTACAGAAATTTATAAATATGTAATGAGTTTCAAGCAAAACAAAAAATAACCATTCACGCAAATTGAACACACAAATCTAATATCCAAATGGGTTTCGAATAACCCGATTTTGCCCTTCACCGCGGTCTAATTCGAAGACTCGGGTCCGTTGGGAACTGAGATCCGCAAGCCATCCATTTGTTGCTCGTTACACCCCCCGGCCACTGAGCATTATGAATAATTAATGCGTCGGTACAACAGCTGAGATAATTATAACGCATTGGTCGGTTTTTGCTGTTGATAGATAAGATAGATAAATGAGTTATGGAAAAGAATACGTGTTGCTTTAAACATATGAAGCAGATTGCGATATTTTTAGGTACTTAGTGGTTATGCCTCTCGTCAATGGCAATTTTTGTCTATTTTAAATATCACAAAATCAGTCAAACACTAAGCTCATTTCAAAAATCATACAAATTGTTGGTCATTGGGTGTAGCATTGGACACAATTGTTGTAAATTGTTGGCTAAAGCTTTGAAATCGCCTAATAAATTTGTACCCACGTGTTGTGGTTCGAGTATCTAATAGTGGCGGTCGAAAATCGTGATAATGTCGGTTTTGTTATGTAATTAGAGCACGCGACTAGCAGCGATGCGTGAGCAATGATCGCTTATCATTATTGAGGATTTGTAGTGCTAATATTAATACTCACGAATTAGTCCAAAAGAATTTAGAATCGTATCATCATAGTTGGATCATATTTTGATTTATTTAGAAATAAAAACTCTTTCAAGCTCGCTTGATTTTTTGGTTATTAAATTAATACAAAGAGATAACAACTGCGTCTTCATAACTCAAAGAGATGTTTGCGACATATTTAATAGTGGAAACCTATTGCGAACTAGAACATTTAACTTATGTAAACGTTTTCCTGGACCACATTTATATAAGACACTCAAACAACACACCACCGACACAGATGTTCTTAGGTAACGACATCTTCTAACGTCACAACAGACGCGGTTTTCTATTTTTTACAAGAGTCGTCGGAAGCACTCAAGAACCGTGCGTCTTCTTTTGACGTCTCTTATTTGCAGTAGTTCCGTCTTTCTCGTTTAGTAGTCCTTCAAGCCCTTTGATGTCACAGAGCAATACGTATTATAAAATGGCAGAGCGTTTTCTTAAAAGTTTTCCACGCTATGTAAAAAATAAATTGGAATGCATAGAATATTATCATATATGGTTTTAAATAAACAGCATACAACATTTTAGATGTTTTTATAGGAATTGAAAGAAAAACTTTTATTACAATATATTCGTAATAAAACGAGATAAAAGATTATATTTTCTCACAGTTATAGCTTTATGCTATAAGCGATTTAACCTACTAATGTGCAGAATTATATAAGTGACAGATTTTATAAGAAAATATGACATTACTAGTCAAAACCAAAAATAAAAATCTTTAAAATTTCTCATATCCTTTTTAAACATAAAAAGTACGACTTTAAATATTTTAATCAATTTAGTATTTTTAGACCTTTTTTTCAATGTTTGGTAAGTTTCTGAAAGCCGTAACTGGAAACTTAAAGCTTGAAAACTTCTTCTAGAAGAAGTAGGAGGACGAAGATCTGGATCTTTAATCTAGCTATGCTGGCGGTAATCTTCCTGGTAGGAGACTAACGTTTAGATTACCATACTGGATAAGGAAATACAAGCCTGACTCAGCGGCTCGGCAAATGGCGAGTCCGCTAGACATACCGCTACCTCACAATTCTCTGTTGCCGATAACGGTGTTTAACCAAGACCAACAAGAACGAAGACGAAGACTAAATAATATCAATCGCAACCGTGGTGTCACATTCGACGAAGAATAATCCAAGTATCATCTCTTACTCGGGTTATCTCTCCATTCTATAAGTTCTGTTCAATATGCTTTACGTAAAAAGGTCCCAAGCCCTATGCTCACCAAACCCGTTTGAAGCGGAACCAATCTGATCACAAAGTCCGCTGTCGCAGACGAGTTACCCAAAACAGCAGCTCACCTCCCTAACCAACGATGATTGAGGTACGAACTCTTGTGATTGACTCCCACCGCGCCGGGTATTAACTATCTCTTAATACGAACCCGAAGGAGCTCTATTATCATTTCCAAGAGATCAGAAGCCCGTACCGCTTACCATACCATAAGACGTATCCAAATAGCATCGATAGAGGGCAGGCACACAACTATATTTCGGGCGCGTAGCAGCCATACTAGCCTAAATGACATGATGCTTATGTGTTGTTAGAATATAGAGTTCCAGAACACTTGAAGTTGAATGAACGCTGTAGTTCTTGAAACCTGAACCTAGTTTTTAAAATCATGTTCAAGCGATGAAGTCTATTTCTGGATGAATGGCTACGTCAAAAATATTTTTTTAAAGTTTGTAAAGATGCCACTTAAAGTGAGATCCATCATGTCTATGCTAGAAATATCAATTGGCTTAGATTTTGTCCTAGTGGCGTTATTGTTTTATATATTTTTGAGAAGGGTGGCGATCAAGTCATCACCGTAAATAGCGATTGTTATGGTTGGATGGTTGATAATAATATATTATTTTATGATAATATGAATACCAGTTCTTGTGGTGTCATAATTTTCTTTTTTGAGTGTCAAGTCTATACCAAAAATCGAAGACCCTCAAAGAAAATATAACATACCATGTCAATGATCGCTCGATCTTATCATCCATCGTATTGGAAAAAAAATGGAAGTAATCATATGTAAGACATAACAGATACATTCTGTTTTAATAGTTTTATTGAAACATTGCTATTTTATTTAAATTAAAGGATAGGACGAGCCTAACGAAAAACTGAAAAATTATATTCATATATTTTGTTACTATACATAATATATTTTAATTTTCTTTTACCAATATACGAATAATATTAGTATTTATCACCAGCTATACTTAAGATTAAAAATCATTATTTTTTTTATCATCTCATTTATTAAAATATGATCATATGAAGATGAAGAATACAATAAAGGACAATTGAGAAAAATTTTTCTTAGTAAATATGTTAAGGTAAAGAAGCTTAAACAACCACTCTTCTAAAATATACCGCTTTTCATCATGTTAAATGATCAAATATACATTTTAGATTTTAAAGATCTTATAAACAGTAATAAAAAATTTTTTTCTGTATTTTATATTATTCAATAAAAGTTACTATAAGGGTTGTTATTAAATGTTTACGTGTGTTTTTTATTATTTTTATTTTATTTTTGTTGTATTTTATAATATGCAATAATTGTTACTATAAGATGTAAGAGTTACTATGTTTTGTTTTAAATGTTTCATTGTAAAGTATTTGAAATTATAAATGTTAGTTTAGTAGTTTAGTATTAATATTAGAATGTAAGACTAGGTTAAGAATGTAATGAGCGCTTCTTGCCTACAAACTCTCGAGTTTGGCAAGATATTATGTGTAATTGTTTACATTATAAAATAAAAAAAAAAAAAAAAAACAGTAGCAGACATTACGAAAAATAGATAGTGAGTGTATTTATTTAATATTTATATTTGATTTCCAAATAATCTACAATCCTGGAGTACACCAGAAAGTGCCATAAATCTAAGTCTCAATGTGATGAGACAGCAAACACATCTCGTACATTTCTAGACTGTTTTGTGTCGTACATTTTGCAATGCATTTAGCGTTATCATTTATGCGGTGACACGGTGTCATGTCCGCTGCCTTTCAACCCTCTAGAACTATTACATGCTATGGAGGTTGTATTTTAATATAAATAGTATTGTGGTGAAACAAGATGACGCTGGCGTCAGTCAAATGTTACATAATTTGTTGTCAAAATAAATGAGATTTCTGGGAATAAACAATAGATCGACACTCGCTGGTCTCGGACCTTTGAACACCGAATTTTTTATTTTAAATTTATTTATTATAGATTAAGGTTAAGATAGCTAAAACGTTTTCAATTTTGAAAACTAATTAAAACTTTAAAAAGGGAAACAAAGCAGCAATGAATGATTTTTAACAATTTCATATTCGAAACTTAAAACAAGTGTAATTACAAGATAAGTCTATACTCTACAGTCAGCCCTATTATTAAACAAAAATAATTGTAAAATAAAAAAAAGCAGAACCGTTTCTTACATTCGTATTCAGCGACGTTATGCCGTCTTTTTGTTTATTTTCCGACTGTTGTATACGTCTGAAAGGTACTGTAGGTACAACGAGAGCGGAGCAATCACCACAATGAATAGAGACGGATGCGAGGACTCTCGTCTGAATGCGCCCTTATCCGCCCCGACGACACGGCGGCCACGCGTTATTACCGCGGATTAGTAAGACTATTGTACTGATGACAGATTTCACTAGGATATTGCACTATTATCTGTTGAGAAACTCATTCGACAAGTTACTTCCCATAAACATATTGAAAGTAATATTTTAATCGATTGCAATTTCAACAATATTAAAAATATTATATGTAATACTTATATTTTTATCTCATCCTAAATCACTATACTGTGCAATATTTTTCCTAAAACGTATAAACTAGTCAACAAATAAATAGCCGAATGAAACATAAATAAACTAATAAAGTAGATAAAAACTAGTCAAATAATCTTTTACTTTTAATCAAAGTTGCCTGTGTCAATATTTACCGTTGTAATGAGATCGAATTTAGTACCGCTTACTATCACTCTCGCACTTGCCTTATCATTGCGTGCCAGTTTTATTTATACCTGTCGTTAATCTCCTTTACGATCTTTCTCTTTTACCTTCACTATCATCCTGATTGCCTCCCATAGATAACATTCATTAAATCTACGCAGGTACCTCGCGGTGTAAATTACTGACCCTAATGGGAAAAACTCGATCTCGCTTTGCTTCGAGTGACGTGAAATAGTAGTCCGTTGTTTGTTAAATCTGCTTCGTGCCTCATTCATCTTTGTTTTATTTTAATAATATATTCAACTTGTATGTAAATGACTACAGATAACATACGTACATAATATACTATCTTGAAGTAACTACACCCATCTCCCTCGATCTACACTGAAGATAAGTTACGGACAAAACCGTGTGAAATGTACAACCCAATATGTGCTTGAATATTTCGCTTATTTAGGAAAAACATCTTAAAAACCGACCTACTTACTTGTTGGAACCATTATCAATTTAAATTATTAATAAATAAAACACAGAAATGTTCAAGAAATATTTAATAAGTTTGTTCACTTTCAAGAACTGTCACTCTTTTTTCCTAGTTGGTATGATGTCACTCACATGACTGACGCTTCCTGGAATCCTGTTGGAATGTTTTTGTCATTATAAAGGCTTGAAAAAGACATAGAAATTACAGATAAGGTTAATAAACTGATAAAATGACAACTTAAACTTTTAATTTATAAATTCGTACTCCAAGTATGTCTCATTGTTCTCTTGTTATTACATTAGTTATTTTGTTGGCTTTTGTACATATATATCAAGATAATCCATAGTTATTGCCATTAGTATAGCCAAGTAAATGAAACCCCAGAAATTGTTTAACGATATGTATGTAGAACCATATATATATTTGTACAAGTTTTTCAAAATTCGATAATTTATAACCCGTGTTAAAGCGAAATCGTGTTAAATAGGTACCTTGTAAATAGAGCTATGACGTACACAGTCTCATTAATTTCTGATAAAAACATTAAAAACGACAATATTTTACGTATAAAATGGTAGTGGTTTTCATTTATCTTTCTTTGTCACGGTACAAAGCATTCTTTTTAATTTGTCGCTCTCTAGAGACTTAAAAGATCTCACTTCTAAGGATTTCAAGCTGGAGTTCCACATGACGTCTGAGTATCAACTGTGTCTTGACCTTACACTTCTTTTTCCGGTACGTTTCCTTTTCTTTGCTGTAAAATGAAACTTGTATTAGTAGGTAAATGTATGTCTTCACAGATATTAACGTTTGTATGATAAATATACATATATGAGCTATTTACAAATGGTTTCGAGTAAACATATCTTATTAAAGAGTTGACAGTTGACACAGTATTTTAATCTTGTTTACTCTTGTTTGTTATGATACGAGTATGAATGTACTATATAAGGGTTTCCAGTAGTACTAAGTATTTATTAATAAGACTCATTGAAAGCTAATCTAATTTGAAATGAGAACTAGAACTTTTTGCATTTGTAATACGTTTTAACTGAACTTTTTTTTTCTATTTGATATTTTAAAATTGAAATGATAATAACCTGATAATATAGAAGACAGCAACAAATCTAGTTTGAAATTTATACAAATATAAAAAAGCAGAATAACTTAATTTTTGTTTGATCACAATACAACGTAGTAACCGGATGATTTTCTATAAATATATGAGAAACAGATTAACGCTATTTAGCCGAACTCGATCAGTAGTTATGAGCTTATATTCCGAAAATGTAATTCTCTGTAGTTTACGTGAACCGCGGTTAACGGTGTTAACGGTGTTAACGGTAGACAACAGATAGTGATCAATAAAGTTTCTAAGATACATACTAAGAGTAATAAAAATAGTTTGTGAGTTCTTTGAAACATAAGAGACTATATTATTATGATAAGTTACAAATAGTAAAGGATGTCTGTTGAAAAGTACCAGTTTATATTATTCGAAAGAGGCTTAACGGCGGTTAGAGTGAGGCAAGAATGTCCCTCTCGAGGCGCGTAAATAATTTATAAAACTGTCCTTTGTGTCATGCCGGTGCCATTAAATTTTGCCTGTTTGTTAGGCTAATTTGGTAAATTGCTCTTGGGAAATCTTTTCGCGAAAATGTTGCAAAATTAAAATGTTGGACGGAGGTGAAAATTAATATGAAGTCTAAACGAAACTTACTTTTTTATTCCTTTGAATTTCCTTCCAGTTGTCTCTTTACTTTCATTCTTGTGGCAACAATGAGTGTTTATTTATGTTTATGATATTATAGATAATTTACAATGACTGTTATATAAATTGTGAACAATAACGTTAAAACATTAATTAATACCCAGGGTGTAGCTGAAGTCTTTGTAGATATTATATCAAATCGAACTATTGTATTCACAAGTTAAATTAGTTCAAAGATTATAGAAATATAATTAATAATTCCTCAATTCCTCCAGTTTATTTTGGTGCTTTTAATCAATGCCACATCTTTTGGTTTTTATCTGTAATAAAATTATATAATCATAAATAATTCTCTAAATAAAGATTCTATATACGTAATATATAATTTTGGAATATTCAATTTCCTTAGAAGTCCTTGTTATTAAAAATTAAAGTCACGTGAGCAGTGAAATGTTCTTTTAAATACGCGTCTCATGCATAGCAGACTGTGACAGCTGACCTACTTCTGTTTGGGACCGCAGTGGAACGGACGCTTTCGAAATTAGGCAGTGAGCGGTCACTGGGGTGGTATGTTCGTATAAGATTAAAATTTCGAAAGAATTTTAATTTAAAATCCTTTATTTGTTTTTTTTTAGTTTTAAATAAACGATAGTTGTAAATATCAAACAAAATAAACTAAAAAATCCTAAAACTGTTAATGGTTCTATAATCCAATATATTGAGATTAATACAATGTTTCATAATGTCCCAATGTTCTTTTGTACCCAATATCCCTTTATATTGAATTCCATTCGCACTCAGTAAAATTGCTGAAATGAAATAAAAAATCAGTTCGATAAAGCAATAAGGCAAGTGTTGGAAATGTCTGGAAAGTGAGAGAGTCCATACAACCCAGATGGGCCGGCGACATTATGACGATTACGACCAGACATTCCATTGGCATGACGCCGAGAGGTAAAATAAAACCTGTACAGCTAGCGGAGCAAATTTGAAGAACATTATAAAATTAATTAGATTTAGAGAAAACATAAAATTTTATGTAAATAAACTGCAACGGACCGATTAAAGCAATCGATATTATTAAGTATTATGATAATTAACACATAAAAGTTATTCAGTTTATGTAATTATATGGCTTTATTTTAAGTATTATTATTATGTCTATTCTCGTAATTTATATTCTCTACTGCGATTCTCAACACACTCATATATAATGTGTCATCCTAGAGGATGGTTTCTACATTTATAGCCAATTCTACACGGCGCCGTATTGCAACCTGCGCCATCGCCATAAAACTGAATCACGGCGTGAACCGTCTAACATCTCCTTGCACTTACAAATGGAATATAGAAATTACATCTCATTCACACTTACAGCTAATGTGAAGTACTTTGCGGAATGTACATTTTATTTTAAGATTTAATGTTAGCGAAGAACTTTGTCCCTAAAGTTTTTATTAATAAATATGGCTTCTAAACTATAATATTATTTTTCAGTAACGTCATTGTACATAAATAATAATTATAATTCATACTCACCTTTCTTCATAAACTTTTTTCTTCGGTTTGTTTTCCAGGTGTAGTTACTTATTCAAGGTACACATTTCTGTCAAGACTCTTTGACCTAAATCTAAATATTATTATATACAAAGTAGTTCTTTCAACACATTCATGAAAAAACTAGCACAAACGTCATCCGAACTCATCGCCCCCACAACCCTAAAGAATTTAACGCTGAATACATTCACCAACAAAACATAATCTTGTTTCAACGTAACTCGCTGAATCCGACTTAAAAACACACTCTGTCTTCTCTCGTTTCTCCATTTTATAAGCAACAGCATAAAGTACCTCGTTAGTGGTGTATTTCAAAAAGCCGAATGGGTGTTGGAGTGTGGCTCGATGGCTCGTCGGAACGGTTGCATTTCAACCATTATATAAGTAAGTTGATTGCTAAGGTTAGCGTGCTAAGGTTTTTGAAAGGCGTTAACGCTTTAAAGACTTCGAGAAGCAATAAAAAAATCCATGTTAAAGGAAATTGTAAAACTCTGGAAATTGTGCTTGTAATTGATGACTGTAAAAAAATATTGACTCATTGATTCGTAGAAAATTGTTAAATATCGATTGCCAATAGCTAAAAGTCGTTAATATTTCTCCCTCATTATATATTAAAAAATATTTATCTATAATCCTATCACATCTCATTTCATCACCATTTGTTATTTACTGATTCTCCAACGTTGAAGTGGCAGTTCGACGTGCGAAACCGTTTAGGCTTTGCTTTGATCACTTCATCTATCAATTATGATGTTTATAATAACAAAGATAATAGTTTTCGTGCTGCTTCATAATTAATTAATTTTCAACTGTCTAAAGCTAATTAGACCAATTTTTCACTGGTGTTACTATTAATTTAATTGTAATAAAAATAAAATAGAATTACAAAAACAATTAAAACGTGTCAGAATTATAATGACAAACAAAAAATTAAAGTAACAAGAATATAATACTACATGTAGCTAAATAAAACAATATTTTTTTAAATTATATTTTATTATCATGATTACATTTAATTAAATTTAACAAAAATGATATTGTTATTGATATATGCTTTTCAAGTAAATAATAGTTTCAGTGAGTCAATTGTTTCGCAATATCCGTCGTGTGTAATATAATATATATCAATCACAGAGCAGCTTAATTAGAGGTAATATGCTGTATTGAATGTATTAATAACAAGATATTGCAATAATATTATAATTGTACAATTTCAATACTACTGTCTTGCAATGATTGATATATGTTATAAATTCGGGAATTTCTTAGACCGAGACATTACATTTTATTGAAAATTCATACTAAATTATTATATAATAAAACATCAAACAAATATTTTTTCAAATAAACGGTTGTTAGCGGATGTTCATATAATTGAAACTAAAGAGATTACAAAAATGACAAGTTACTTAAAACTTAATTTAGCGCTCAATTAATAAGACCCGTAACGAAGAATAAGAATCAAACGAGCCGATATTCAATTGTAAATTGATTGTAATAGACGCGAGATAAATTAAATGTAGCCATGAATATGCAGTCGGAGATAAGACAATTCATTTATTGTAATGAAGTCTTATTAACGATCTTAGAATTTATTGAGAATACTCATTTGTTTTGGTGTTTTTATGAATTATCTAACTTCATTAATACCATACGTGGTATATTAAAAAAAATATATAATTGTTTGTAACAAATATAATATATGTATAGCAAAAACTAAAATATCTTCTTAACCATATGTACCATATAATGAACTAGCGTTATATAAGCGAGTGCTTGCTTGTGATAGATACATCTCAATGATAATTTGTATTTTGATCTGCAAGTGTATAACAGGACTTCAATGCAATATGTTACGTTCAATCTGTTGCAAAATAATTTGCGAGTTTATTGGTAATAATTTATCAAATATATTCGTAATCTATCACCGGTCTATTACTAGTAACCCATAAAACTTTGATGTTGGATATTAAGCAATTTAATCTGTAACAATATTTCTTCGTTGTATTAGTACTTGGTTTGTGGTTCATTCATCATTGAATGAAATTCAAATTTAAAAATTCATCCTTCTCTACAAATTGCAGAACTGAGGATAAAAAATTTATACTAGAATATACAAATGCGTTACCAGAGAGATTTAAAATGCTATTTGATCAACAGCACAAGAATTCTCCACGTACCTACATACGGGATCTATTTATTATCTACCGTAGTTCATAGTTCGGAACGGTTTGTATGAAGGGGGATTATCCTATAGGGTTTCATATCCTTTGTTGCTTATGCTCTAGTATTAAATAAACCAACAATGAGCATAATATAGTATAATATAGTATAATATAGTATAATATAGTATAATCTAAATAGCAGGTAGGTAGGTATTGAAAATATTGTAAAATGATTTTGTGCTTCTTCGGTTGAAGTAATCAAAGAGAACCGGACGTTGTCGAGGAAGATGTAGGTGATTTAATCAAATTTGGGGATTTAAATAATTAATTAATTAATATAAGTTTAAATCAATTATCAACAACACACTTATTTGTTAACACGTATCTTATATTTATTATTATTATATAACACTATTGTGTTGATTGTTCTCACGATGACTCGCTGTTATTATAAATGGTAGTAAGAAAATAGCTAATTTTAAAATCTTTTGACAGATAATTAATATTACTCATGAACTAATTTCAACGTAATGCTGGCTTTTGAATTTTGTTTGTTACTGTTGACATTTGTGCAGGACTTGATCAGATCAGTGTGATACAGACTCTTTATTGAATATTACAGTCAAATTAATCTGTAGTTAATTAGTGTTAGGCAAAACTTTTGTTTTTTTTTCATTACCAAAGTACATTGTTGACAAAATATATGAATAGACTTATTCTTTTAAATAATTGCATTTATATTAATTTAAGTGTTTAGCTGACAAGAAACGTTTAGGAGCAAAAGGTTAAATAACAAAATATATAACCTTTTAGTCTTAAACGTTTAATACGACAGATATAAAATATGATCGTGAAAAGAATTTTTATAAATTTGAATCCCTTGTTACCTTGCGATGTCACTTTCCAATGTTAGAGAGTAATGTAAACGAAGCATCTTATAGGTTAATTTATTTAGCCACATATAATAATTAGTTCACGACGGTCCGTCGCCGCGACGTTGGAAATTGATTTAATCAAATGATCGAGCGTTCAAAATTAGCCACTTGGCATAAGTTCATTTATAAAGGCTCTGACTGAGGGCGGTTTCTTTCTAGATTTTTGATGTGATTCTCGTCTTATATGATTAAAATATAGGTACGGAACCTTCAAAGTAGTCAATTGCGAAAGAAATGTATTTCTAATCGCAATTTCAGAAAACAAATAAATCCAATATCTCAATTCAAATAGGTTTAATAAAACCTCACAATAACAACCGTTCATTTAAATACACAATAATTAATAAATAAACGCTTCGGGTACGCGTTTGCAATTAGAAGGATTATATCTAGCAGCATGACCGTAGTTTGTATAGATATGAACTTATTATAATTGGGTTTCGTATGAGGAAAGGAACTGGATGCCCAAATTACAGGACTTTCACTTTTCTCTACCCTCAAGTATAGTAACACATCTGAATTTTTGTTTATGTAGCAGACGTTCATGCCACATGAGTAGATCGTCATCATGGTGACCGTCATTAAAGAAATGAGGCCAAAGACCTCAGGAATAACAATATAATCATACTCCATGACAATCAAATTACTTTGGTTGTATTACTATATCCTTGTCTCTGCTAGTTGTGATCAGTATTTATAGTAGAGGTATTATTGAATTGTTTAATTTATTTCAGTATATTATTCTTAGAACGAATCAGGTATATTATTTGCAATAATATATTTGCTATGTTTCGTCTCCACAACCAATTCATGGACTTTATTCTTATAAATTATGAATATAACTCCTCCAACAACTTTTCGGCTTGTCTTGTGGTTTATGATGTTCAACTCTTACACGAGTGTTCATGATACACTATTCGGTGTAATTTCAAAAGGTCGCTACGTTATCCTAAGTTATACATTTTTTGGTTTTGACTGTGAGAGTTAGACAGACAGTATTATAAGGTACTTTCCATGCATAACCGACCCAGGCAATCGAAGACGTCAGTCGATATAAACACAAACGACGTCACGGACAGGAACTATTTAGTAAGAAACTCCGCCCATTAGCTCTTTATTAATGTTGAATAAAGCATCCGATCCGTCTTCTAAAGTAACCGTTGCTACTGCGTTATGCGAAGTTAAAGGCGCAATTTGCATAGAAATTATATCGCGTCCTCGACGCTTGTTCATAGGAAATTTTCCTAATTAAAACGCCTTGGTAGCGGGATTTCGTACCAATTAAAAGTTTAGCGGCGCCTGCGTCTAGGAAGCTATTGTATAGCAATTGATAATTCAGCGTGCTGAAATATACTAAGCAATTATTCGGATCCCGTTGACTTCACTCTGACATTGTCTGTGTAAGCAAGCTTGAGTTGGGACAGGGAAGCCCTACCAATAATATATGTATATGCAAAAATTTTGATATCAAGATGTTTGGTATATAAGTCGTTGGTACAAAATTTGGTAAGTTAACAAGACGTGAAATTTCTTTTAAACTACAAAGTAACGACATATATCTTATTTTTTTAATTGGTTTTTCACACAATATATAAGCATTTAAAGAACAACTTTGATAGAAAAACAACTTGTCATTCTTATCATTTCCTATTATCTTCAAGAACTTACACGTAGAGACTTAGTTGGGAATGAATTTATTGTTTGACACTGTATTCCATAGGATTGTTTTGGATGTAGTGCCCACTTTGAGGAGGTCGTTACGTCTTACAGAATATGAAATATTATGCCATCTCATAAAGTGGGCTTAAGAGAAAGGAAAGTCCTGAAACTTTTCTTAATTTATTGTTCCATTTTCTCATTTCGATTAAAGATATTAATGAATTATGTAATAAAGACTCTCGAATTTATCAGAAAAAAAATAATACAAGGTATGTACAAGTCACACGACAGGAGTGAAACTAGACGAGTCTATAGAGTAATAGGAAACTAGATAACATGCTTGTTATTGTTGTGTTTTAAAGTAAATATAATTTTTTTTTGAAATTATATACAAATTATAACTTAATTAGATTACTTATCACCTAATGTGTTTGAACATAAGATTCTTCTGAATTTTAATTTTCAATTCGTCTCTAGATGGGTAGCCTTATATTTAGACCGCGATGTTAAAATAATAACATAAATTATTTAGTTCGTTTGTGATTTTAGGTATTTAACATCTTGCACCGAACAAACTGAAGCCGTTAGATCAAAATAATCTAATCCGAGCTCTAAAGTATACAATTTTATAAACAAAACTTTAAAATCTAACACAAAATTAGTTATTATAATGATTTTATGTTATTACAATATTAGCCGGTTTTGAATCTCATTTTTAATGAAAAGTAATTTCAAATAGTTTACTGTAACATATAACTTAATTTTAATATCGCGTATACAAGATAAGGTCTTATATGAAAATTCTTAACATACTAGCTATTGATCAATGTTGGTAAACTTTTTGATATTTCCTCAAGAAGAAGAAGAAGAATCTGAAAGAGGCTTTTAGTCGTTTGTTGTTTTAATAAACTTCTCTATTTATAGCGAAATTTTAATGATTGTAATGTATTTATTTACTTATAAACAAATTTAAATAATATAATATGTTTGAAAAACATATATAGTCCAGTGAAGCTTAATAAAATTAAAAATATCGATAATTATAACATTCTATACTTATTTGAAAATGTGATGTGTTATTTGATAAAAGATTTATTATCATAAATATCTTTGTAGCTTTTTTCATTTTCTATCGCATGTAAAGATAGCCCAGTGGAGGTTTGTACTTAGTTTAGTTATTATTGCGTTGTTGATCTTGAAGCACGCGCACATGCACTGCTGTAGCCTAATAGCTTATGTGAAATATTGCTTTGAAATTGGATCCGATTCTCTAATTGCACTACACTAATAGAAATCTTAGAAATCATAGCAAAATTAATTAAAATTAAAATTAAAAATCGAAGACTGATTTTATTTATTTTTTAAATTATAAGCCTCGTGTTTTGGTTATTATATTAAAAGAAATTATATATATTTATAATGAACACTGATTCGTCTGGGTACATAAGTTACATCTGTTGTAAACGAGAGTCTCTAAACATTCTGAAATGCCTTAAGTTAGTATCAGAAACTTTCATTCAAATGGAATGACTGTTATAAAATATTTTTCTCCTTCTAACAAAAATATGATGACGCAACGCGTAGAGCACACAGTGAAATAGATAAACAAATATAAAGTCTTATCACCAAAATCCTTGGGTGTAGTCGATAATAATTATAATAAATAATCCTTACAATATTATCATGTAATGTTAATCACATTATCTTAGCTACGTACTGCTACGAGTGTCAGCTCCGAGAGCTACGGAACTAAACCTGACTAACAACTGCAGTTCCAATGTCTCCGTGATGTTCGATACCTAATTAGTACTGACATAATTGCATTAGATGTTTTCTGTACTAATTAAGGATTTATTTTTAATTACTTTGATGTACAGTATCTAATTTAATTAATTATTTCATTCATTCAGAAATACAAATATTTTAAAACTAAATTGTACTATTTTTAAAGTTACTAGTAATTATTTTTTTATTTGGCTAATATTAAACAATTAGACTTAATTATCTATTAAAAATAATATTATTTTTTAGATTACCTTAGCCTTGCCTCTATCATGTCAGATGAAAATTAAAGAGAATACTAAAACTAAACAATTTAATTATTAGAATTAATGATTTATAAATGTTTTCACTACCAGAACTGGACTTAATAGCGGATTTATAGGTTAAATATTAATGATTCGTTCACATACTTGAGCACGGTCAGGCCAACTCATATAGAAAGAAAAGTAAAGCAAAATATTCAGATCGTTTAGTTACTTTAAAGTGTACACAAAACATTAGGATCATGTAATATTCCAATCTGCCTTTCGACTTGTTAGCTCGAGTACTTTCCAGAATATTCATGGGCCGGGAAACCTTTTAAAAGGGAGCGTTGAGTGGTTTGTGAAGATAGAATCGATGCGATATCGAGAATTAATTGAATAAAACGCAGCATCGAGTGGAAGGTATCCGGGCTCCGGTGGAGTCGTCTTCATGAATATGGATACGCTAAGTGTTCTTAACTTTGTGAAAAAGTTTGAGTTATTAATCTGTGGCCATTAGACTGACAACTACTTAGCGGGTTTATTTATATTGTTCGGATCTAAGACTATGTCTCTTATCAATAAATATTATGTTACAATGTAACATAATAAGATATGTGCAAAATACATATTTTGTTATGTTATTTTATACATCACAATTTTTTTTTCATTTTTTTTACATGGTTATATAATATTTTTGATATAAAAATAATAATTTCAATAATTTTAATTTTCCGTTAGAATTTGCTAAAATGTCGATTTGAAAGTGTACATTGTTTCAGTCCAAAGTATAACCAGTGCATGCACATTCTGGCAAGAAGTAGATTCTTGCTATTTAATTACGCACTCGATTTGCCTTCGCCGTGATCCTGCTGCCGAGTCCTTTGTGTGTTAATATGATAACCGACGGCGCTATAATGCAGAAACAAATAGTACATTGAAAAGCTCAGTACGGTTTAGAACCGATATTTGGAGTCTCGCCAAGCTTTATCGAATTTATGTAAAACGAAGGAAATTGAGGTGAGAAACGACTACCGTAACTACGTCTGCGTTTCTACAGAATAAAATGAATTTAACGAAAAGTTTAACTTAACTGCAGTAAATATTTTAAAATTTTATGATCTTACTTTAAAGTTCATGAATTAAGAAACAAGTTTGGACAGCATGCGAGGTATATTGATTGCGCCCGTCTTAAAGTTACGAGTTTACGTGGAAAAGTTTTATGTATAAATAATGCTACTATTTCATTCACTGTTTCGTTTAGGTTGAGTCACGTCTCTAATGGATAGTAAATGTTCGAACTTCGACTTGAAATAATACATTTTTAACGTTAGCGATAAAGAAGCGTAATGACAGTAATTTGAAGGGGAAATTAACATTTTTATATATTTTTAATTACATTAAATGGCAATGGATACAAACATAAAACTATATACTAATAGATAGATATTAAAAAAGATGAAATGCTCATTATAACTAGTTTTAAATTAGCTAAATATTGTTTCGTAGCCCCACTCTGAAGGAAGATTTAAGAAGAATCTGTTCTTACATCTGCCGTCGATGTTTTCACATCAGGGTCTTATTAAAATTTTACGCTGTTGGCTTTTCAAAATAGAATAAATTTTGAAATCGGAAACATCGAATATTTCAAGTTTCTTGGTTTATTTTGAAATTAAATCTCAAATCCGAGGAGATTTTATGTCAGGTAATAACTTATCTCTACAACCCAAAATTGTTTTAGTAATTAAATTGTAATTTGACCACTAAATTACCTGTAAATTTTACTTACTTGTTATATGTACTTTGTAAGATGAAATAAAAGAAATAGTCTCACCTTCCAACACAATATTATAACATCATTAATAAAAATTTACCATATTTATATCTATAAAACAAACAAACTATAATACCCTGATTCCAAAATTAATCGTATAATCGTATCACGTACTGACTTCCTTCCACAAGTTCCGGATTTATACGTTTTCCGGATAAACCGGTATAATTATGTAACACATTGGTGTCGATACTAACTACGTGAAGCTCGGTCGCCGTAATACATAACAAGTTTTTCGTATCTAAGCAGTTAATCTAACTTTTGTAGCGCAACTTAGCCGATGACAAGTCTATTTTTATAGGGATAGAGCCAAATCTTTATATGGACTTGTCATATAACGTATATACGTTAACTCAAGAAACTTTCTTAGTGATAGCATACGTGACTTTTTTACTTTTTGTATAATTTGATTTATTAATTCATTTATATTTTTTCCACTTTGAATCAATGTCAGTGATTACATGTCTGCGTCAAATGGACGTGACAAGAGAGGTATATTTTGATAGTTATCGAACTAAGCCCTTTCGTAAAAACACTCTCCAATTTAAAAGTAAAGGGTACGAGGGTTCCAAACGAACCCAGATTTTAGAAGAACCAGACAACAAATTCAGCCGGATATATTTCCTTCACTGTTCCACAAACGTCAAATATTTGCAAAAAACTAGAACATAGCAGTAAATTCGATTAACTTAAGAATTAAAAATAATTTAAAAATATTCAGCAACAGTTATTACAATAGAAGCGAATAATTATTACTAGGCATTCTACCAATATAAGAATACGATCGAAGCAAAAAAGATCATGAAATGGTGCACGACATGACATGACCATACGTCACTTAAAGCAGAATAATAAAAATAAAAACTTATGAAACTTTAATTAACCTAATTCATTACATAACGAAATACGATCGCGTACTCCGCTCCGGATATATTGACGAAGCACAAACACATCGGAGTGGTACTTTGAACGAGTGCTTGTTCTTTCGTTGCTTTTTTTTCATTTCAATGCATGTTGTGACGAAAGGCTCTCGAATATGTAAACAAATGCCTATTCTTTATTTTCAAGTTGGGAATAATACCTATTTTGAATAATTAAAGTCTGCTAGTTAAAGATATTTTGATTGTTCTTTTAACGTACGATTTGCTTTTAAAATTAAAGTTATTTAGTTTTTGGCTCACATTTGACACAAATGATAACAATAGCTTCTATCGATTTATATTTTGATTACTTTATAATATATTTTAATTTTTAAAGTTTCGAATCAATGTTCAGGATGGTTTAAAGGTATTAGAAAATGTGTTCTAAGATATATTTCAATTAATTAATGGTATATACTTTTAGTTATTTAGTCACTAGAGGAACACCGCATACACCATTAGTCTCTGTTGCAAGTCCTCCACGTTCCTTTCGATTAATTTTGATTAGTAAAACTAACGTTTTTAACAGGTTTTAGTAAGATTTTTTAATTTCAAGTTAGCATAACTTTCATTTATGAAATTTCACACTTTAGTTGTTTTGTTTCAAAGGCTAGTCTGTGCAACTCTATAACCTAATAATGTTCTTAACCGTTTAGAATATTCGGCTAGAAACTCCAATAATATAAAAATGTTTATAGTATTATAGTAGTATTGGCACAGTCATTGTGCGAAAAGAAACTAGAAATTCACTTAAAAAAGATCAGAAGAACTTATCACTACAAGGTATATGATGCTCCTAACTACAAGATTATAAAAATATTTATTAAATATAATATATATTACTGTTTCTTTCATTTCAAGATTTTTAGATAATAATGATAATTGTACTTTATTTTCCTTTTTAAGAGACAAAGGACATACGAGCGTCCTAGTTGATATCTATCTATAACTTTACGGCAACCATTTATATATTGTAATATGACAGTCCCCTTTCTAGGCCGTTTCTTTTCCTTTGTGTCTCCCCGCGATTGGCTCGTGGCAAGAATTAATCTCAGCGAACAATAGCTTAAGTGGTCCTTCAGAGCGTGAGCATTTCTATACTTATTTATAACAATTGTCGCTTTTTTGTAACAAATACTAGCGACTGATATGGCCTTATCAAAATATATTAACGTTACGAAACGAGAAATAGAATATCTTTATTTTGAAGCATAATCTTACGACTGTGACTAGAATATAAGAAAGAAACTGAAGAAATATTATATTTTTATAACCCTTAGGTAAGGTTGTTTCTGTTTATTAGGGTTCATGTTCCATGGCTTTATTTTAATAAATTAGGTTAGTTTAGTTAGGATTCGGATTAGTCTTATTACACATAAATATACCCAGATCTTGTATGTCTCTAGTTGATTAAAAATAACTTTTCTCGTACACTGTTGTACAAAATTTTATACCCCGTGAATAGAAAGAATCAAGATGACCAGAATTCTTCGTATTTCTGGTATTTGAGTACTGCAACAAAAAGTCCAACAGCCGCCATTAATCGAAGATTTGTAACAGATCTATAACATAAAGATTGCGCCGGTAATTACAAATTCGTCATAAGCGTGATGTCTTTAGTGTTGTCGTGTCACAAGTGAAGAGTGCATCGCTGCCACTCATATATAATATAATTCTTAAAAAACGATAAATCATAACAAGGTTTACTTTAACATGCTACTGCTGGAAACTTTTCCATACCAACCTGCAAACAGTTAACAGGATTAGCATCACGATCCCTTCATTGTGACTTAACAAGGAAACACGCAGACAGGAATAGTACTTATAATAGCATTTCAAACAATAAACATACATTCTCTCTTTACAGCATTATTTACTTTTCCCAGTTTTATAGAAACGTATGTGAATTCAGCGGAAGAGAATAACTGTCTTAACTTTCGCACAAAGCAAATTAATGTACAGTAACGCAACAGCATAGGAACATGTTGCATACTATATTTGGACGGTATTTACAAATCGGTGCTCCACTTAATATTTTGTATAAAATCGCTGTTTTTCGTTGAGAATACGCATTTAATATATATGTATATATCAATCACACATCGATTCAAATGCAAAAAGAACTATGAAACACGTTATGATATCAGTGAAGTGATAGTATAGGCGTTCGTGGACGTGCCTCTCTCGGTCCGACCCCGGGTAATCAACTTGGATCATCCGCTTTTCGTATGAAGTGTAAATATTTTATCACATGTGATGTCTATGTATATAGAATATTGTGTTTTATATTTTTTTATTTCATACATTTTTGTTTAGGTTTTTAGTATAATTACATATTTTATTTTATATATTTGTTTTACATCTTTTATATTAGTATAGTTACATTATTTATTTGCGAATGTTGAAGGGAAATAATTTAAGTAGTTGTTGTTAAAAAAACGTGATAAATTTTAGTTTAAAAACTAATCTAAATTTATTTAGAATATGAACGGATAAATATTTCTTAAATTTTATATATTTTTATATTTTCTTATTATTTAAAAGACAAATTCTTTGTTCCTTAAATAAATATGAAAATTATTAACGACTACGTATACTTTTATAATGGGGTGATTGTTTAACATACAAGTACAATACAACATCTTATTTTCAATTTTATAAAAACAACAAAAAAAGTGAACCAAAACTTAAGATCAAGTAAAATGTGAGACAAAGCCGGAGTCGCTATAAACACATAAAGAGGCTTTTATGGTGTCACGGGTCACGAGATACCAAGACATCACTTTGAGGGGACCTTTATATTATTTAGTTTTACGTATAGCTATAGAAAAATTAAATTAAATTTTATTTTATATTTTTAACATAAAAATGCTCAGTATTCAGAATGTTAATCAAAAGATAAAAAATATTTTATTTAAATAATTTTTACAGCGTAGAAATTTTATTCTTCTCAGATTTTAAATATTTGTGACTTGTATGAGCCTATTCTTTGTAATATACACATATTTTTATTTAATCAATAAAAAAGTATTACAAATTTGTTTTTTATATCTATAAAGATATAAGAATAACAAAAACTCGAATCCATCATAGTCCAAGGAATATTGAGTTATGCTCCTTATTATTTTCTATAAAACATTTGTATTACAAAATAAACCGAGTTCATCTCAGTGAAGTGGCGAAGTTGCGAGCAAACAAAGAAACTACTATTAAGGCAGGAGTACACCCGCGCTAATCCGCTCCGGTTGTAAGTTGTAACGAAACTTGAGACCCCGCCCTCTTGATATTGAACCGGTTTATACTGGCTTTATTATATTAGCGCCTCGACGTTTCGCGAGTTTAGCGGTTTAATTACCGACTGAGAACATGCAGCGTGTTAGGATTGCGGATTTGTTTAATTATCCATATTTTATGTCTGGTATAACAGTATCGCATGTGTGATGTGTCGATGGTCGCTTACCTGCGTTTTATGGATGCAAAAATGAACAATGTACCTATAAACGTAAAATATGATACGGCAAATGTGAGTCGAGTATGACGCCGTTCTGATACAAATACGATATAAATTTCATATATGTATTATGAAAGTATTTTCGTAAAGATTATAGTTGCCAAGTCTTATCCTACGATCATAATAATTAGTGTCTTAAGAAGTAGGTTACGTATTTTAAATACGTGCTCTGTTCATCCGTAACCTATGAAGACTAGCAGCATGATATAATTAATTGTTATACCTTTAACCACACTATATTGTATTAAAACAATACATAGATGAAGGAAACTATTTCCCATTCATTGTGAAAACATATTTAGGTATAATATGATAAGGATCTTCCTAAATTTAATATGTTAAATATGTATCTGTTTAGCGAATTTGCGAATAAAACATTTTATTTCACCTCAATCTAAAACTTAAACGTATTATACAATGTTTTTTAATTGTTATAAAATAATAAATAGAAAAATAAAAATCTTAGATTAATTTGAATTAACTAATTTAAGTAAATAATAACTCAACATAATAAAACATTTTTTTTAAAAGGAACGATTTCAAAAATCTGGAAGTGCAAAGTTATAAAATAAAATATTATTTTTAATAAATTATAAAACATATAAAACAAATGTCGTAGGACGAATAAATTAAAGGGAATATAAGCACAAGATATTTGACTAAAGAAAAAAAAAACATAATTTGTTGACCTACCTACATATTAGCAACAGTAGTCCAATAAAGAATACAATTTGTATAATCCTGTTTTTTTGTTTGTTTCAGGTACTTATCAACAGACGGGGAGTCAAGGTTTTATTCAAAATGACGAAACAGAAATCAAAAATATTTTTTGCTAAAGCATTGTGCATTGCAAACATATTTGAATAAAAACTATAGCACCATAATTTCTCAAAAGATACGATAAAAATACTTTTCAAAAATATTTCCAAATTGCTTTAAAGTTATCTGAACTGCAATAAATGGAATCCACATAATTTTTTAAAAGATGTCATAATTCAACAAAAATAAAGTTTCGTCTATCTCTTATATCATCTCGTTTGAGGGAATGGCCTCTAATGTCGACCATTACGAGAACTAATGTAAATGTGTTTGTTCATTTATTTGTGGTAGTCGGTCGTATTGTATGGGTGTTTGTTTGTTGTTCGCCGACGACGATATTAGGCTGAATACATTTGAAATGTAAACGGCGAAAAAACACGCGACTGACGAAAAAAATCTGTGAATTCTTACATAATTTGATGATTAACAATTTGATTGCATGTATTAAGAGCATATTAATTGAAAAAAATAAGCCATGAAATATCTTTATGCGTAAGTTTATGTCGATGTTATCGGAACTGAACATTTCCAACTTCAACGTCCCTTCACAGAACTTGTAAATAAAAATTAAAACATTTTTTTAGTCTGAATTGAGATTTAAGATTCCTTCATCTAACATCTCAAACTTCAAGTCTAAATACTTAGAGAAAACCACAAAGTGAAATATACGATATTCAAACTGTGTTGAAGCATTAGCGATGATCCTGCTAACATTCTCTGAAAACATGAATTTAACGACTGCACTATTCCATTTTATGATAATAATTCTCAAAAATTTATTTATTTTATAACAAAATTATCACTTAGATATACGACAGTAGAATTCATTAATGTGTAGTAAGAAGTCAGTTATAACAAAAACGGTTAGTATTTTGTGAGGCTTTTTTGTATTATTTCTACATCCGCTTTGTCCCTAAAGGATATTTCTATTGCATTATTCATAACAAAAAGAAATAAATTTATTAGTATGTTTCTTTGAAAACAAACACACTTACTAACATGTTTAAATTATGATGCCATCCTCGTGCCGTCGCCACAAACGACATTGTAGATCCTTTGTCTTAAAGGTAAACTGGGCTTAGTTGTTTATCCGAGTTCAAAACAAAGTTTCAGAAAAGGTGACAAGTGAGATTCGAAATTTAGGGTTACGTACTCAAGTCACTGTAAGTGTAAAAATTATAGGTGATAAAAATATAGTGAGAATTTATAAAGTGACCTAAATTTTTATATATTTCAATGAAGTATATTTTTGTTTTAGTTTTAATATTCTGAAATGAGAAAGATTTTTTATTATTTTAAAATTAAAAATAAAAATAATAGGGCATATAAAAAGAGTCCGTCGGTGCTCTGTCAATTGAGATAACATGTCGGTACTCGCTTTAATAAATTAGCAACCAAAATAGTATAATATACGCGAATTTGCGTTTATTTTTCTACGCAGATTATTAAGTGACAGTCTATCACCCTTTAGCCACTTACACTCTTCTTTAACATTTTTCTTACAATTTGTCAGGCCAAAACAATCTTTAGACGATATCTTGCCCACTTGTCGTCTAACAGAACAATAGTATTTTTACCCTAAATAGAGCAAGCGAAGCTGCTGGCAAAAACGTAGTTTTGCATAAAATCATCTTAATTTTGGCGCATGGTTTTAGACGTCACAGATTCGGACTCAATTAGTGTTCATGAATTCTTCATTCTATATTTCTTTATCTGGTAAGTCAGCATTACAAGGCCAAAATATTAGGAATGATTTCAAATATCATTTTTTTTGTTTTAAAATAAACCTCTCTTTATAATAACCCAACGCTTGAACCCAACTCAATTTATTTAGCTTCTATTTTTTCTTACACAACTTAGCTCTTAAATATGACGACGTTACTTCCCAACTTTAGGATGAGAGGCAATGAAAAGTTTCCATTTTGCCTGTCAAGTTACACCCCCCTTGTTAAAGCGCCTACCACGGAACAAACTAAGATTGATTCGCGAACATTCATTCCTTTTGACTCCTACAGATTTGACTTGTAATAAGTTTTGTTACTAAATAGTTAGTGTTTTTTTTAAAGTCATATGATAACGAAAACTGAACTTAATATTGCAATATTTAATTGAGGTATATACCTTAATTGTAGGGACAATAAAACTAGAAATGTTTATCATTAATAAAAATAGTTAGAGGGTAATAAAGCAAACAAGTTTTTCGAAAACCATTCATCAGCTATTCGACGAGACGTATTTCTATATACGTATTATATAGAAAATCAAATATTTCTTAACCTAAAGCGAAGATGCGTCACACGTAGGACCCTCCCATAAATTGTAAGACTCCCGTCGTTCACAGTAATAAATCTAACCATTCACTAATACACCGCATTCAAATGTAGCGAAAATCGGGGAAATTCCGTATGCGAGTTGAGGCTTTCATACGTTTCCATTGTTAGTGTCAGGACAAATGAATATCTTTTATATTGTTCTTTTTTTGCATGCAAGTCGTCTTAGGACACTTGTAATCGACCACCACATGATAACTATATGTGATTATTTTGATATTGTGATGTAATAATTTTACTTAACTAATATAAAAAGTAAATAAATGCATAATGATCTTACTCTGTTATATGTTAATAATTAAAGCATAACTTCTGAAACTTTTTTAAAAATATGTAATAGTAAGAGTAAAATCAAATAATGATGTTATTTACATTATAATAATAGTAAATCTCGTACACATCTCATGACGTGAGTACAATGGTAACAAATCTTGACACCTTTCAGCTAAAATGCAACGCGTAACGGATGCTCGTATTTATCTCATGATATTGTAATATATAGGGTTCGTTTTGTCTATTAGGTGTTATAAATATATCGAAGGTGCGCTAATATTGTAATAGCAATATTTATATTTTATTTATTTGATCTATCCCTCACACCTCACGACCATTCTATACTTTATTCAAATTTACTCTTATATTCTTTCGAGATGTGAAAAAAAAATTACTATTGTTTTAATTTAACTTAAACATCTGTCGCAGGTGCTTTTAAGAGAAACTTAATCAAGATCTTACGTCTTTTACTTTTAATATAATGAATATTCCATCTTCCCTCAGACAGCTTAAGGCCGAGAAAGTTATTTCTGCGTTGAATTTAGTTTTATGTTACTATTTTAATTTAAAAAGATAAAAAGTCAAAACATTATACCTACAAATCCACAAAATCATTCATTGAAATTAATTAAATAATTTTACTTTGTTGTTGTAACTAATTGTAAGTTATCATTATTCAACATCCTCCTCTTATGTCACTGAGATAATGGAACAGTGCAATTATAATTGATATTAACTTGGATGGGAATTTAAAAAGTATTGATGTGTTTGAAAACTACTAAACTTTTTGCAAAAAAAAATTGTATTCTTCGTTTAATAGAATATTCTGGTAAATTGAGCCGACGGCCCATACATTACTCTCTAGCGTGCGATTTCCATCGCACTCTGTTACACCTGGAAACAGGTTTCTTGGTTTCTTTCTTGAATATTTACTTAAATTTTAAACTTCGGTTTATATTCTCTGCAAAAAACGTAATTTTTTTATCTAAGATTTAAGTAGAAAGTTAGGCTTATCTTGAGGTACCTATACCTCCAAAAAACGTAAAGGTGTTTCTATGTCTGAGATACAGTCTTAGAACCTAGTTCAGACAGATAATTTAATGAAGAAATAATAACCTAATGTAGTATCAATAAATGTACTTGTGTTAAAAAGAAAGAATTTTAATGAAATTTATTATTTTTAAAATATAAATTAACTTTAAAAAAAGAAAAGATATAAAAGCACTTCTTGATAAAAATAGGTTAAATATTGCCCACCAAAAACTAGATTTGCACAAAAAAGGGTATTCACCCTTGTCCTATATACAGGTACCCTCAACAATTCTACCCGGTGAATAATATGCTCTGCTGTAGCGGATTTAGCAACGTCACATCTACAAAGGGAAACGCGACTCGAGTTATGACCCTTGGGCTTTCTTTTGTTTGGGTAATGCTGTCGTTTTTATTGCCCTTTTTCTTCAACGTATGTAAAGTTTTTTGCCAAGCGAGAGCGGCCAAGTATTATTACAAAATGTTACCAATTCATTTGTTTTTATTGTGGGCATTATATTTTCTATATAAGAAATATTAAAGTTTTTTTTGTAGAAAAATTTTATACAAATATCTATCACCTTTGTAAGATACCGTGGCAACAATTGAAATTTGTGGTAGAAAAGAAAAAATATATATTGCTAAATATTTACTAGAATTAACCTGCTACGCTACAGACTTATAGAAAGTGTCTTGCCAACGAAAAAAAATATATGTGAAAGTTGACATTTTCTAACGCAACTCCTCAGCAGTTATATATTTCAAAATAGACACTAATTGCAATACACACCCTCTGAAATTAAAAACAAAAATAATGTACTATCTCGTATAAACCATAAACATACTAGTTATACTAATTTAAAACAAAATTTCTAAATTATAAAATAAATGCATAAGAATGAAGTTTCGTAAAAAAATTTTTGCTATATTTTTTGTTACTGTCCTTGTTTTTTGCTATTTCATTGATACAATTCTCAAGAACTTTGAATTTAACATGACAATAATTAAAGTTTTATACATATTTTTTAAATCAAACCTTCTACAACAGTCATTACGCAGGGCCACAGGTTTACCTCTTATCTTGATAGAAACACAAAAGTGTTATTTTTATTGCGACCAGATGTGGTTTTCCTATCTATAATGTCTAAAGAGCAATCTTCAAGAAAGTAGTATTCATCACGATTAACCTTATTATTAGAGACAAATCAAAAGAACCACTAAAATATTTAACATTCTTTTAAGATATTTATATAAAGTTACGCGAACACAATGTAACAGAATACTTACTCAAACGGATAAATCTGTCAATTGCCTGTTGCATAAATCAAGCTGCCTATAAGGGTTTTATATTCTGACCCATTAAGTTTATTTTCAAGATTTACTCAAAGTTCGACATTAAAAAGTTTAAGCTAACAAATACAGGTATTTGGGTTTACTTTTAAGTAATTATGATTATATACTACCAAAGAAAATTAAATCATCTACGAATATAAAAACATACGTATATAATACGGTATTAAAACTTTCTTTTAACATTTTAATTTTTACTGTTTACATATATATATTTATCAAGGACAGTGACTTATAGGTCCTGAAGTTTTTTGGTGACATTTGTGATTGTAGTTTATTATTAAATGTGTCAAATTGTGTCCCATCGAGTTAACATGTAAAACGTTTTTGAAATTGCACGCGCGAGTGCACTCTGCTATCACCTTTAGGATTCTTATTCAGCAACACTGCTTCGCTTAGCATCACCCGCCGTGCACAGTGGTGGACCTAGTTAATTAAGTAACAGCGATTCTTCTGTTCTTCTTTTCAATTCTTCTGTTGAATGCTATGGCCACCGGTCTCACTCTGTATATTTGCTTCCCTACTTCTTGCTTTATCTTAAAACCATTTACTACTTAAAAATACTGAATCAGCTGAGATGTCTACTTCATCAAATGTTTTGTTTTTTTTTGATAGTTTTTATCTATTTAATTTCAAAGTTGTTGGGTCTCCATCGTTAAATTTAAAAATAAAAGATGTTGTCATTTTACCAAATTTATGTAGTTTATCATAGTTAGACAATTTTATTTATTGTTCTTATTTGTTATTTAGAAAGCGATTAAACGATTATTTTTTATTGTACAGATTACTTACTGAATACATGTTTTTTAGTTATGAAATAATATTGGTTTCATTTTTATTGTGTTTGTTGGTAACAATTATCAACGCCATTAAATTGGACAATAAATAATAATTTCTCTCACAATAGAACGGGGGATTCAATTATTCCCAACAAGTTGGCGGTCGGTAAAGCCTTCAGATTGAGCAAAATAAATTTCGCAAAGCCCCCCTGTACTAAACACCATAATTTACCGACTTCGGACGTCGAACAATAGATGTAATAGCGATCCGAAGAGATCTCCAATAATAAATGGAAGTGTAGTTAAAACTCCCGTTTATTGCTCCTTTATTGTATGCATTATTATTAGGACGCAACTAGACCTGTTTTTTATATACGTTTTATCGAATGTCTGAGGAAAGTGCTAGTATATAAAATAGTAGCTGATAGTCGCGGTGTTGCTTGATTAAACATTATATGAAAAGTCACGTTTACTACTTCAATAATATATATATATATATGGAATTGCTTGTTATAATTTTTTTTCAATGTATATTATTGAATTTTGCGATTCAGGCAGTATAAAAGTTGTGATGTCATAAAAAAATTTAAGTAGTAAATGGTTGTCCATGATCACGTATCGTAAGTATTTAGTAAAACAGAATCGTGTCAAAGGTTGTAAAGAAGGCACATTGAAGGTTACAAGAATGAATGCGAAGATTTAAGAGGACGTCGCGTTTGTGTCTCAGTAACATAAATCTGCTCTGTACATTTTGGGCAAGGTTAGGCTACGCACACACTGGCAAAAAACTCATTAAAGCATTAAGAACGCTACGCTCCGGTTCTGGAGTCACGTAACTAGGGTTGCCCTGTCGGTTCACAGTGAGTTATTGTGACAATGAAGTTAGTATTGTACATTTACGGCAAGTTCAATTTTGTTTATGTTTGCTATAACTTTTATCAACTACAACAAATTAACAATAAGCAGTTCTAATAAAATATAAATTCATAATAAGTTCAAATTCAAATTCAAATTCAAATTCAAAATATCTTTATTCAAATTTTTTTTTTTTTTATGATATAGGAGGGCAAACGAGCGTGCGGGTCACAGGTCAAATGTGATCACCGCCGCCCATGAACTCTTGCAACATCCGAAGACGCACAAGAGCGTTGCCGGCCTTGGAGATAAGAGTAAACGCCTTTTTTGAAGGTACCCATGTCGTATCGATCTGGAAACACCGCCGAAGGAAGTTCATTCCACATCTTAGTGGTACGTGGAAGAAAAGTCCTTGAAAACCGCACAGTAGAAGATCGCCATGCATCCAGGTGGTGTGGATGGAAATGCAGGCGGTGACGTGCTGTGCGGTGATGGAATTCGGCGGCAGGCATCAGATTAAATAGCTCTTCGGAACACTCCCCGTTGCGATAGAAGACGCACAAAGAAGCCACGTCTCTACGCAATGCCAAAGAGTCCAGCCGTTCACAGAGCACCGGGTCCCCGACAATCCGTACGGCTCTCCGTTGTACGCGGTCAAAAGGTAGAAGCTGATATTGGGGTGGTCCGGACCAGAGATGAGAGCAGTACTCCATATGTGGCCGAACCTGCGCCTTATAAAGCGCAAGTCTTTGGCCAGGATTGAAATACTGTCTCGCTCTATTGATCACACCCAATTTCATCGAGGTCAACTTCGCCTTGCTCTCCAAGTGACCACGAAACTGACAGTCGCTCGAAATGTCGAGTCCCAGTACTATGATACTTGGCGAGGCATCGAGGGGTGTGCTATCGAAGAGCGGCGATACGACAAATGGGGTTTTCTTAGCGGTAAACGCGCAAACCTGTGTCTTTTGGGGATTAAACTGAACGAGGTTCAGTTTACCCCATTCTGAGACCGTCCTCAGGGAGGTCTCTATAGAAGACACAAGTTTCTTTCGGCACTCGTCGACGTTTTCCCGAGAGAGACCTGCACGGCCGGAATATACCGCATCCCCAGTGCTGTCATCCGCATAACAATGTATGTTGGAAATGTCCAACATATCATTGATGTGCAATAGGAACAGGGTTGGGGATAGCACGCAGCCTTGGGGTACACCAGCATTCACGGGCTTGGGGTCCGAGCAAAAACCGTCGAGAACGACCTGTATGCTCCGCCCAGTAAGGAAGCTGGTGATCCACTTGCATAAACTCTCGGGAAGCCCATAGGAAGGAAGCTTCGAAAGAAGCCCTTTGTGCCATACACGATCGAAGGCTTTCGCTATATCCAGACTAACTGCCAGACCTTCTCCCTTACTTTCAATAACCGCAGCCCAACGGTGTGTAAGATATATCAGGAGGTCACCAGCCGATCGACCATGGCGAAAGCCACATTGTCGGTCATTGATCAACTGGTGAACCTCAAGGTACGCGAGGAGCTGTCGGTTGATGATGTTCTCCATTATTTTGGAGAGAAGAGAGGTGATGGCGATAGGTCTGTAGTTAGCCGGGTCCGAGCTATCACCTTTTTTAGGGATCGGATGGACAAAAGCACACCTCCATGAGACCGGGACTACGCCTTTGAAATAGGAGTACCGAAATAGACGCGTTAGCACTGGAGTCAACTCAGGGGCACATGTTCGTAGCACGATTGGGGAAATGCCATCCGGCCCACTCGACTTATGAACATCCAAGGAAATTAGAGACCGTCGAATGGTTTTTTGCCGGAAAATTATTTCCGCCATTGAACTCTGACACCGCTCGATGGTAGGCGGTGTTTTCCCTTGGTCGTTCAAGGTCGAGTTTGAGGCAAAAAGAGTGCCCAAGAGATCGGCTTTCTCTTTTGCCGTATGGGCCAGAGAATCATTCCCCGAGTGCAGTGGCGGTAGGGATGGCTGGCAAAAGTTACCCAAAGTGGCTTTAGAAAGCGCCCAGAACTTGCGCGTGCCTGGTGGATACCTTGTCAACTGATCCCCAATTTTGACGACATGCCTAAACCTTGCTCTAGCAATTTGCCGTTTGAAGAATCTGGAGGCACGATTGTATTTCCTCTTCAGAACTCTAGAGTTCGGATCCTTGATGACTAACGCATTAACCCAAGCCTGATACGCCTGACGTTTTCCGGCTGCTGCAGCCCTGACAGACGCATCAAACCAAGGCCGCGATCTGCCACCAAGTGGTAGCACAGAGCTAGGTACAAATAGTTCCATGCCCTGTAGTATCACATCAGCTACAGCCGCAGCGCAGTCACTGGGATCATCGGAAGAGAAACAAATCGGCCCCCATGGGTAGGATGCAAAGAAAGACCGTATTCCATCCCAATCCGCTGACTTGTAGTGCCAAACGCGTCGGGTCGCAGGTTTTGTGCGAGCCGGACGTTGAATGGGCACTACACTCCGTACCAAGCAATGATCGGAGGACCCAAGAGGAGCCTCGACAATGACCTGGTACTTTCCGGGATGTGTAGTCAGCAGAAGATCCAACAAAGAGGGCATATGGCTGTCCACGTCCGGTAGACGAGTGTGCGTCTGAACCAACTGGGACAGACCATTTGCCAGAGCAAAGTCAAACACAGATCTCCCCGCGAAGTCAGTGGAACGCGACCCTAGCCACTCGGCATTGTGCGCGTTAAAGTCCCCGAGGACTATGACCTCAGCAGAGGGAATCTGTGAAAGCAGGTCGTCAATCTTCGCCTGTACGTGGCCCAAGAGTTGCTCCGTTTCTGCATTACCACTATGGGATCTGTAGAGGCACGCGTAGACTCTGACATGATCGTCTATGTCCACGCGCAGCCAGAGTAGAGACAGATCCCGACCTTCAAAAATCTCGAGGCGACGGTAGCAGATATCCTCCCTTACGAACACAGATACCCCGGCGTGGGGTATAAAATGATCTTCTAATTTATACCCGGGGTATGAGAGGTACGCTGTGTCGCTAGGTTTAGATATCTGCGTCTCCGTCAAAAACAACAAGGCCGGCTGCGCCGTTTCTAGGTGGTAGTGGACGGCGTTTAAGTTTGAGTGAAGTCCCCGGATGTTGCAAAAGTCCACACTTAGGGTGGAACGGGGCGCCGCAGTTTTACCTCGTCGTTTGCCCTCAGAAAACACGAAATGTGATTCTTTGCCCGCCCCAGATACGACGGGCAGCCCGAGCAAAATCGGAGAACCGTTTCCCCGATTTTGCTCGGGGAGGGATTCTCCGGCTTCACTAAAGCCGGTACCCTCCTGGGGTATATTTATTTGAGCAATCACATTCATATTTGGCAGGGAGGAGGAGGGGGAGGGGGTGTTGGGCTTCCGGAAACTCTCACTCACCGACGGAACATAACCAAATGAATTTGGTTACTGCACGTCGATCTTCTGTGAGAGGGTGGTCCTTCCCCGGTCGAGCTAGCCCAATACGTGCTGCAGTCAAATGACTAAAGCTAGGCTCTACCACCTTAAAAACCAAATAGGCATTTACACGCACTTTTGAATCGTCAATTATTACATTATAAAAATGTCAGTAGTCAGTCCGTCCTTAAGCTACCATACCATACAGCTAGCATACCATAGCTATTTTGTATAAATGACCAATACCTTAGAAGTTAAAAAATAGTAGATGTTCTAAAAATTAGTTAAATTGCACAATAATTTATATTGATCATTTAATATTTATGTAATCTTGATAACTTTCCAAATACCAATTAGTTATTTATTTGACAACCCTACAAACAAAGGCCGAACGCCGATGTCTGTACAAATAAAGGATTCTATTAATAATGCTCGCTTATTGGCCCTCCTTTCGTTTCTTGGCACCGGAATAGGGACTTATAGGGCTCACCGAAAAATAATTTATATAGCCATCATATTATTTGTTATTTATTTAGCTAAAGCCGCGTAAATTCGCCTTGATGACTGAGAATAAAAATAAATAAACTTTTAAGTTTTTAAAAATTACTTCTAAAATATATAACACAAAGATTATAACTGAATCAAGCATTTTGTGGCATAAGACTTAGGGACCGAAAAAATAAAATATTTTTTTCCCGTTTAGTTTAAAAGGTCAGTTTATGCGTCCGCGTCACCCCAAAAAGGTATAATAAAACCCACGGTTCTATCTTAAAATAGGTATTAATATTTTATACTTCGGTTATCCAGGTAGTAGGTCCCTCATTAAAAAGTCGTCTTTCGGAAAACTTGAACCATTACGTAATAATAATACTTTGCGTAAGTAAATACGAGTCTACGGGCGGCCACTTCGGTATTTATGATGATCTATCGATTTAACAAATTTTCGACTTCTAACGTATATTGGGCTGAGCGTGCCTTTTTAACTTAAATCCGCCTTTTTAACTTAAAACTTTTTGTTTTTTTTCCTTATCTTAAAACATGAGTATTGCATTTTACCAATAACCATCGACCGAATTATTTTTCTGATTTCAGTTTATAATATAATATATAAAACTTTATAAATGTCAAAATTTATCATCCCACATGTCGTTATCCTCCTAACAAGCTTCTACTACTTCGCTAAAAATTGAATACACTTAGAAGACTGGAGACTCATAAAACACGTATTTGTCAAAATAAATAAAACAAGCAAACTTTTCTAGAACTTATTTTAAAGTAAATATTTTATAAGGAGTCAGCAGTTTCAAATTCTTTTATGGACTATAGATAATTTCTGGGATGAGGATTATTAACAAAATAATATTAGAAACATATTTTTATAATCAGCCATTAGAACTGTTATCGCCAGAAGACCTTTCAAGTCAAAACACTGTATTTTAAATTTTCAAACTAATTGAAATATTACAAATAAAAATACCACAATTTGAAAAAGAAAATGATGAACACAACACTAATATTATGTGACACGTGACTCGTGACAGTGATAGCCACAGCTATCGTGATTTGATGAGATGTCGATGACGGGAACTCAAAAAACTTAAAATTCTCACACAAAAATACAATGTATTTGCATGCGGCAGCAACACGCGCATTAGCATGTTGCTAACGTGAGTCTTTCAATTTTTCGTGAACCCGATATGCAGTAGTTTTCACTTAAAAAATTTCACTCATTCCTACTTTACGGAATAATGAAGCCGACAAATAAAACATCTGATAAATACATCAGTCATCAATTCATTCAATGTAATCAGCGAAATAATAAAATTCTACCGCAGTCCATTTTTGTATCCCACTAGATATCAAAACATATGTACCTGTTTACGATTTCGAACGATCTATTAATTTATTTATACAGATAAAATGTTGTTCGTCGTATTCCTTTAGGAATGTACAAAACACGTCATAGTGTTTTTAAACAATTCGTTTTGGTTATTAGTCACTAACTAGCTCTGGGTCTACCGTGTAATGTAAACGGGATTATTTAAGAATCCGATACAGTTGCTCCACTAAGTATAAAAATCTATAGAAAGAATAAACGGTAACAGTCGTGAATAACTAGAAGTCAATTGAATAAACACTTCTACGATCTAAAAACACATTAATTCGGTTGCGGATCGCAAGTTTATTTTAACGCAACACTTGGCAAGTCCAGACAAACAGACAAATGAAAATTAAACCGCATTCAAAATCGGCATGGCGACTTAACATTAATTATTCATTCGAGCCGCTTCAGATTTAATGATGCAACCCTGGACTGCTGATGCTTCTACAACAGAGAAATTCTCTCTGAAGATCAGATGGCATAAATAATAGTTTTACCACGTTTTTATCCAAAATTTGAATGTATATAACATTTTTAATATAATAAATTATTTTATTTTATAAATTAATCACTATTGAAACAAAATACTTATATATATATTTAAATATTGTTTTTGATGACGTTAATTTTATTTTGTAAAGCCGTAATCCGACATAACGATAAGTACGTACAAAGCTCGGACACAAACAACGAGAAATTATAAAAATCAATTATAATTTTAACCTCATAATCTCGTGTCAAACACAAAATTCGTTTAATAAAGTGCGGTCCTGATGATGTAAGGCCCCTCACTTACCAGTAACCATCGGTGTTACATTTCGCATGGGACACAAATTATCCCCTATTGGGTTGACGTGTCACCTAATTACTGTGATTCATTATAACCGTCAGACGCAAGGGTTGGCGTGAACGCTACTAAATAATTTAAAGGTTGAACAACCTTGGCCATTAACCCTTTTAATCTGATACGTACATTAGCAACATATCAATAATTATTATTGTTAAAACACTAAAAATAATTAAGTAGTTACTTGGACTACAAGAAACTATACAAACGTATTCCCAGAGTATTAAGAAAGTTCTTCTATATACTACTTTATTTTGAGGGCGAACAAAAGTGTATACGAGAAATAAACTGAAACCGCTTTCGCATTGAAGCCCCGAAAAATCTGATTAGCGTAATATGACCCGGGTTGAAATCACTACGGTCTATCAAGACCGCGAAATTTCATTTGCGTTGCTTGCATCATTAGGGACAAGAGGGGCACAGAGCGCCAGTTAGGTAAGGGATGCCAAAATTTGATAATAATATTTTTTTATAATAATCATATTTCGGTGAAAATTGTACAACCATCTCGATGTGGTATTATTATGTAATTTGTACTTCGGTGTGGATCTGCATTGTAAATAAGGATTTAAATTTAATAACTTTTGACCCTTAGTAACTAAATATCTCGTCTTTCCGAGTAAGTTTTTAAATAATTAAAATATAACGCATTTAAATTTTTTAAAAATAATATTGTTTAGTAATGAGTCTTTTTAAGTCCAAGGCACGACTAAAGAAAGTTTTTTATCTATAACCATTGAATCAAGAAGAGAATAAATAATAAGTGTTTATTATAATCAAGACACATGTTGGATACATCTGAGTCTCTTCCTCAAGCTATTATTTATTTATACAAGACTGCACATCCCTGTAAGTAATATTAGAGCGCATTGTCGAGAACTCGCTTCTCGTATTTCTACATCATTAAGCGAACGCATGCCTTTATAAGTCAAAGCACTAGGGTATGTTTATAGAGATAATTCAAATTATGTATCGAAACGGCTCATATTCTCCTATAAATGAATACTGTAATGTATGTATATATTTTTAAATATTATTTACATAAAACTGTTGTTTATGTTATATTATAACTTATAATAATGTTGTGTTACACGTATGGTAATGATTCAGAACCATGGTAAATATCTCTTTGAAGTCTGTATTGGTTTCAGTCAAATGGTTTCAACTTTGTACGTTGCTTTTTAAATTTTTGTTTACATTTTCGTAACCGGTTGCTATAAATATACGACTGTTATTTAAACTTCTGTAACCGTATTTTTGCATCTTCATATATTTAATTAATTGTAATTTTAATTTTGTTATAGAAAATTACTTTAACGTTTTATTGCTTTAAAAATGACATTTATTTACAAATTTTTTTAATCTTGTGGATGTTATATACATATTTTTTTTTTTATTATTTCAATTTTATTATGATTTCTTTCACAATAGAAATATTATGTCAGCTACACGATCATTCTAAATGCGACAACGTAGAGAAATATATAAATTTAAATCTCTTTTTATCCTCTACTAACTCAATACCTGTACTTTCTTTGTAATAGAAAAATGTGTATTGAAAACTCACGTATGTCCCAAAACAATATTTCTAAATAAAATACCCTCTCTGGGCACATTGAGTGACGTCACAAGTCATAAGCGCAGCGATTCGAAATGCATCATTAAATCAGTATTAAGTCTAAATAACGCCTTCATTTTTGACCACAATACTTAGAGCCTTCGTACCACTGCCTACTTAATAGTTATGTGTATGCTAGTTGAAATACGTATTTATTATAATATAATAAACGCATTAGATTTTAAATATAAGCACAATACTTTGTTAACTAAATAGCAATCACAATTTTGTACACTTTTATTAATAATATAATAAAAAAATCTTTAGATCGCAACTTCCTTGCTTTTATTCCATAAAAGAATCTAAAAAAACAAGTACCATTGCCGCAGTATCACCCGCGTTATATTTAAGTGGGTAGTTTGAGCGAAAAACAGCGTATTGTTGTGGGAATAGAATATAAACTCGTTACCTCCCCCCACCCACCGCTGCAAGGTTTGCACCGTCGATTGTTATTTATTTTTATTTGATGACATAACGATATATGATCTATAGTTATATTTGGCATTGTGTAACTCGCTTTATCAGGAAAATATTTATGAATGTACAGATTGTCTGTCTGTAATATTTTTATCATTTTGGAAATAGTAAGAACACAAGTAATATATATGTCGCAGACAGCAATAAAATTAAAATATGTCAATTGATTATTTAATATTAGAGTAAACGCTGTGACGTCAGCTAATTTATAATGGTTCTCGTGGGCAGAGTCGCAGATGTAAATATGAATAAACCGACTACTATCTTTCCGGAGGCGGGGACCTGGACACTTGGTTTGATTGTCGTATTGTACTGTTGTTCTGACACACTGACAATATGGGTCCCTTACCACCGATTCCATATGATAACGGTCATATCGCTACGCCATACCTGTTTCCGAAACATATATTATCTTCAGTTCACAATATAATATCAGCCGCTTTTAATATTTTTCTCGAACATATATTACATATAAAACAGTAGATGGTCGTGCCCTTTTATTAAATATATTACAATTTAATGCGAGCCGTTAATTTTATAGCAGTGTTATCGTTTATTATTATTAATATTAAACTTTAATTTAAATACACTTCGTTTAAATTTGTTGATAATTATTGTTTATACTTTTTAACAAGTATAAATTATTAATTAAACTTTTTAATTCATGTTATAACAAATAATTCAGTTAATTGAATTATTTGTTATAACATGAAATAAATGTTAACAAAATGTTATGTTAAGTAACCAAAAAAAAAAAATTTAGTAAAATCTAATTTATTGTTTTAAATATTTACAATTTCTTCCTGTTTCAAACTAATTTGTACTTATCTTATAGCTTGCTACATTTGATTCTGCTTGCCTCGCCAAGTTACAAAAAAAAAACAAAACCATATTAGGCTACAAGAAATTTCCCTTCGGCAAAGAGGCGTTTCACTCAATCTGTCAATTAGACCTCAAGACTGCATGCGGGGCTTTTATACTATTAAGTATTAAAAATGTACGATTGTCTATATGTGTATGTTTTGGCTTTATTGATCTACTCTGTGCTCGCGGCTTCCTTTACCTAAGTAGCTACTTTAACATAATTCAATTTCTAAATTAGATAAAGTTATATCCAACAGAAAAGTTGTTACTATACAAATAAACACTAACTCTCTTCAACTCTATTTCAAATTTTAATAATTTAATAACTATGTTATGCAATAAGCATTTCGTGTCTGTTATTTCTGTCATCCTGCAATGGATGGGTACTCTAATTAAACCAAATCTTAAAGTTTTCAAAAGGGCCAAAGTACGATAATATATCTCAGTATTAGCACTTTCAACACCAGCTCACAGAAGCCACATAGCAGCGAACGTAGGAACGAATATTGTAACTAAATATAATGTCCATACGTTACACCTATATATTACAAATGTAGGTGTTTCATAATTTTAAAAATATTTTGAAAAATTATATCATGTTGTGCCATCGTCTATATGTACTTTTCTCTTTATATATATAAATAACAAATAATAAAAAAATTGGTTAAATTTACTCCACATTTTTAATAAAAAAATAATAACAAACGTAAGCGAGGTACAGCGGGCCACGGGGACAAAAGTCCTCTATTTGTAATAAAACAAGTCGACCACTTGGACGACTAACAAAATTATGAGCTTGTATAAAATGATGGTACATTTTTATTCTTCGCGCAAATAACTTTTATTTAAAGCAATGTCATGAGAGCGGAGTGAGTGAGTTTTTCATCTGATGTCAATTAAGGCTTTAGCACTTCCCCTGCAATGTGACAAATGAAACACTGTCGTGTTTTTTTAAATATACATATAGCAACTATTATTACACTTGTATCTCTGTGTTTATGTTATATTAATATACATTTCGTGTAAGCCCCAACGCAGTTGTAATATAAATAGTTATAATTAAAATTTATGAATTCTATGCTAATAAATAGAAGTAAAATCCATTATTTATGACAAGTTAATAAGTAAGCTGCGCTTTGATTGTTCAGGTAAAATTAATATATAATGGAAACTTTTTCCTATTTTAAGCCAAATATAAATTTATTTGTCCAAGACAATTTTTATCTAATTTGCAAGTTTAAGCCTTAAGGAATTCAACTATTCTATGTTAATGCGATGTTTTATTGAATTTTTATGAATATTTGGTCGTCAGTACTCGGTACGCCGACTTGTCGGTAAAAATATATAGTATTTACGGAAACATGTTTGACGAAACTCACACATGACACTATTCACTCGGCATCAGTCGTCGAGTTTTTTTCCGCAAGCCGACAAATCGCAGTCGAAACTAACTTTACTAATGTCACATGTGTCGCACCGATCCATTCGTGGGTTACGCTTTGGGAACAATAAAAAACCGCTCTTTTTTGTCCCTCCTCTGTACTCGTGTGACTCCTATATTGTGCTTCTCACTCGGCTGCTCTAAATGTAACAATTTGCTGGATTTATGCGAGCCCATTTTGAATAGAATTTAGATCTTTTACGTTTTTCATGATGTAAATTGTAATGGGTGTTGTGACAGCGACGATTTTATACCTGCATGTGAATATTTATGACACGGTTAGACTATATTTATTGTTCGGCATACATTTATTTCTATTGTATTTCCCACCATTTGTCTATGCAAATGAATAGATACGCGGAAGAATTTAGATAATGAAAGTGACTTTGTATTCTTGTTTATTTTCTATAATTAGCAAGATTCACTCATCGAAATGTTGTGGAAATAAGTAGATAATACTTGTATGATTAATTTTAACTTTACATAACAAATCTAAATATACATAAACAAATTACGACATTAATTACATTAATTATAAACTACAACATCTTCCTTTGTTCCAAATTATTAAAGATTTTCGTATTATAATTAATTCAAATGACAATAATAATTATGAACCTGTATATTGAATACAGCTCATTCAACGGACTCGTGAAAATGACGTCGTCGACGGTCATCTCAGATGTAAATCTATGAATCATTTGAAACCTATATAAGGTTTAAATGAAACATTATAATTGAATCGAATATTTGGGGTTTCCATACTCTTTTATAATACATCATTTCAGAGGAGATGTCTATATCTTTTTCGTTCTGTCTCTTCTGTCATAATGATACACATTCTTACTGAAGATAAAAAGCACGTTCTGAAGTGACTAGAACCACTTCAAGCTACTTTTTTGATAAAAAAAAGTCTATTTCAAAAATTGGTCATTAATTGTTGAAGAAATACATACAAATGAATATTGAAAACGTAGAATCACTTACGCTATCTTTAATTTTAAAAATTAAAAAATTTTATAATATGCAGGTTTTATTACTAAGCAAATTTGTCATTAATAATATATAAATGTAGTCGCTGCGTGTAACCCGTACAATCCTGCTTTAGCTTTCAACTCTATTGTTAGACCCATATTTTTATAACGCTCACTCGTTGCCGACTCTACATAGTAAAATGAAGTTCTCGATCATTGCAAGACTTTTTTTTGTTGACTATATACATACTTGTATAATACAATGTAGAATTGTGCTTTACCGTTGAATGGATGAATTATGAAACAATAAGAGCATTCCATTCTTTTTTCATGTTTCTACAATTTTATCCGTTGCTGTTTTAAATATATGATTTTTATAAGAATCAAGATTATCAAATATCCGTCACCTACCTATAAATTGGCGAATATTTTTTGCAATATAACTAAAAGGGTTTAAACTTAGTGAGCCATCCTCAAAACCATATATCGATTTTTTGTTACAATTAGTTACAGATATTTTGTTAAAAAAATACCGAAATTGTTATTGATTTTTTAGTCCGTCTCCGAACATAATACATGAGATTTACGTTAACAGCCACTGAGTTATAAAAAAAGTTTTCAATGAAAAATACATAAAAAAGTCGTGAAATCATATAGATGTCATTAACAAAATATAATATTTGTTTTTGAAGTAATATGAAGCGTCTAACTTTTCAGAGTTTCTTTCAGTATTTAAAGGACATACGACTATTAAGAGACGAATACTACTTTTCATCTCTTAATATGTCACACATCTACATCTCATCGTGAACACGATTGCTGCTAAACATTGGAATCACAAATTCCGTTACAAACAAATTTTAATTTCACTATTGTAAGGCATAGTATTTTTATTTTAAATGAAAATAGTAATCTCACCCGTGAAGTGCATCGTAAATACCCAAACTTACTCGTCTCGTATTACTTTAATCGCTCGAGCCACTCGTGAAGATGAGCTGCGTACATTTGTTCAATCAATTATTAGTTCGGCGGTACGTTGCGGTGTCATTTATAATGGTGGGCGCTCGACCTAGTGATCCGCAACCCACACGTTGCTACTCTGTAGGGAACAATGATTGCACCAGAGGGTTACCGTATAAAAGAGAATCTACACTACGGACTTAAATCAACATCTGATTCTAAAGAGCGTGATATATTATACTTTGTTACTCTATATAAAAATATTTAATTAAAGCGAAGGTAATCGAACTAACAGATGGTTTATTATTGTACTAATAGGAAACTAAGACTAACTAAAGTTCGATTTGGATAATGCTAGCGTTATCTAGCCGGTACAGTTGAACGAGCCCGGCGGAAGTGAGCTCTAAATTAGTGCTCGAAGCCTTCGTTACATAATTGGGTGCTCGTGTTAACGCGGGGAATTAATGGCGTACAATGAGTGTTCTTTAAATAACCTGGACGGTGGCTGGCTGATGTTTAGAGGATAACTATGATAACATTGAGGCAATACCTATGTATATATATAAATACATTTTTTATGTCAAAATTATTAAACTTTCACTAAATAATTATATTTTAATGTTAAAGATTACAATAGGAGGACTATGGTATTGTAATTAGCTCTAAGCAGCTTTGATGTAATCTAATATGTCAAATTTGTATGAAATACTTAACAACTATTAATGAATAATCTATTCTTCAATTGTTAGTTTTGTATTCTTGTAATTAAGTATATTAAAGAACAACCTAAATGCTACATATGTAACGCCTCAAATAAATATTAATCTCCTGCTACGGGATCGCTACGGCGTAGCGCTTCGTAGCGGAGGGTGTTAAGCAGACCCTCATAAATAAACTCGGCAGTTAAATGAATAATTAACGGACACTAACCGTTTTATGAGCGAGACACTACTGTATTGCAGTGGTTGAGATTTTATTTTATCACTTACGTTAGTATAAATTGTATTAATTAGTAATGAGAATTTGACTATTGTATTATCGTATATTTATATATCAATGAATAATTAAAGTAAATAAAATTGTATTATATTTAACGTTTAGTTTGAACTACTACTATGGAGTATCGCAAGTGACCCGGCGACACGGACACGGCAGCAGAGAGCGCTCCGACGATTATTCCGTTTCATCACATGAAGTTCATTTGTTCGAGCCGTGAGCCTAATTCCAATCTGCCGCGCGTCCGATCACCTATTTGTAGTAGACTCAAATCGATGTCACCGTGTTCGTGTAGGATTCGAAATGTATTTGTCGATATTTTGGTTATTGTACCCGGCGATAGTAAGTAGACCTATAATTAACAAAGAAATACTTTCAAATAACTAAAATGATATCATGATAATTTGTATGGAAAGAATCAAAAATAAAAAATTGATTTAAAAAGCTTTTTGTTATTTAGTAGTTTAGTTTCTATAGTTTGTTTTTTTGTTTGTATTTGTAATATAACAAGTTCATTATGTTGAAGGTACTTAGGGTTGAAATTTTGTCACTTGTCTCATATAATTATTCGTAACAAACACGTTAAGAAAATATGCTGAGCAATTTTATTAAATTTCTTTAGCAAGTAATAAAGAGTATTTTTAAAAAACATTTTATCTTACAGCTATAAAAGTTCGTGACATTGTTTATTACAACAGTTTGTGTGTTTTATAAAAACTAACAAAAAACGCATTCTATTATGTGTTTATAAATAATATTATTTTTTTAAACTAGTGGAAGGTTCATAAAATGTGATATTTCACAATTTTCTTATTGATGACTAAACTCAGTTGCTTATAAAAATATTCAAAATCTCTCCCAAGAAATTTCCGTCATGTGTAGGAATAGACGTCAAAGTTGGCGTGAAAGACGTTTTCTAACTTTGAAACTTAGTTTATTATAGTTTATAACTATCCGCACTCGAAACTTTGTCTCGTGCGGTGTATTACACAGTCTTTAATATGTGAACTAAATATTGTTAATAGTAAAACACCTAACGATATGAATAACATAATGTCAACACAGGCCCTATGTCAGATTTTATGACAATAACTAGAAACAAGTATTGCATTCAATGATCAAGGTAACTAAACATATTTCAGTACAACTAAGCATCGCCGAAATTGCAGCAAACAATGCACCCAACTTAATATCTCAGTAACAAATGACCAGTACTTAGTTAAACTGTTGTATTAATCGTTGTTTTGTCTACTCGGCCTCTAGCCATCTTGCGATTTATAGTATCCGACCGCGGTCAATAGTAACGAGGGAACTATGAAACACACAGAGATACTAACAATATATAAAATATATTTTACAACAACAAAATAAACTAATATGTATTTCAATCTTGAGTTAAATTACGTTGAAAGGAACCTTAATTTCTAACATCATTTAAATTTTCCCGGATAAATTCAACCTTTATATAATATATATATATATATATAATATATTTAAAATTAAATAATAATTTTACGGAAAGTTTAATATTTCAATTGTTAAATCGGAGATGAAATATAAATTAGATATAGACTACACGACTCAATAGACTAAATGTAATCCAACTTTTGTTATTTGAAAGACAGAAGTAAGCTGTTCAATTATTAATTTAATTTAACTTGTGTCGCGGCCAATCGTTTTCTGTTCTCCCCCTCTATAATCTTTATTGTTTTGTAAGATTTACAAAGGGGGGGGGGGAGTGGAGAAGAGAAATGTATTTCTATTTGATAATAAGCGGGCCCCGTTGTCCCCGGGGAATATTGACGTGATGGTTTGGATCTAATATTTTATTATAACGTATCATTCTTCACGCGATTCCCTGATGGCTGAGAAAAGTATCCAATATATATCAAATCGGATATAAATAACGGTCGTTGCTTTTTATCAATAAATCGTTAATATTTGATTAAAAGTTTGTTAAATGATTTTTATACTTCGATATTAAAATGAGGATTTTGTAACAGAAATTAACGTTTGTAACATTTGTAAAATCAAATTTTATTCAAATTAAAAAATTTTGCATATTTTATTTAATTGTTTGTAATAAATATAATGGAAGTTTTGAAAACGATAGTAGCAGATGAATACTCGTAATATTTATTTTATTCTTCTACTTCCTTCGATGTTAAATGGAAACAATCGGAACGGTTCGATCTCTCGTCAGAGATCAACGAAACGGGGAAGCCTTTGAAGAGGGAAAATTAAGAAGTAAAATGTAAAGCACGCAAACAATGCAGACCAGAGACCGAACGAATGAACCCTTCGTTCACTGAACGTCTACTTCCTTTGCTTCTTCATGTTTCGTTCGAGCTGTATAATGCAGCCTTGTTAGGATAGAAGTCAAACAAAAGATGAAAATAATAAGAAATTTCTTTGTTAGTATTATCCTTTTTATTTAAATAACTTGGCATATTATATAAAGAACTTTATAATTATTATCATTTTCTTAGTAAATGTTATGTATTGAATTAGTTTTTTAACTTTACTTATTTTAAAGGATTCTATTTTTTTTATATTAGTATAATTTAAAACATTAAAATAATAACGTAGAATCAATTAATTTATAAAATGTATTGAGGTGTTGGATAATAAATAAATTTAAACATATTAGTTTGTTGAAATAATATTACTTACAAAAAATGTAACATAAATCCGACATTTTTTTTATATTAAACGGAAAAGTTAAAAATATGTAATTATTTATATAAAAAATTTATAATTTTTTATTTTTATTTTAGTAATTTAAATTAATTAAATTTATATATTTATTTTATCTTTTTTGTACTAACAGACAGAGTTTATTATAGAGTATTCTCTACCAGTCATACAAAAAAAAAAACAGTGAAATGAAAGGTATGTCAATGGGTTGTGTTGTGACTCCTTCTTAAATAGAATAATTGTTTAATATTTTATTTATAATATATTATTTTTAAACTTTACAATTACTTTCCACCAGTCCCCACACAATCAAATTTGCCAACGGAATCGTACAAGCCGAATCGCGGCGTGAACGATTCCGCGTAGCTCAGAGCTAGGGAATAAGGACCCGAATGGGTTCGAAAGTGATCAATTATGATCGAGTATTACATGAGTAGAGGCAACAAATTATATTAGGATTCTTTCACTTAATACAAAAATATAATAACTTTTAATCGACTTAATAAAAAATTGGTACCAATACAATATTTTAAATTTTTTAATAGATCTCCTCGAGTGAGGTCGAGTGAGAAACATAAATAGTATAATTCAGCGGCGGGCGTTGTGGACGTGATTTACGCACTCCGTACCGGCGCCTCGAGCCGTATCTCTTGAACGGTCCACTGAATGTTTTGTTTACGATAAATGATTGCCTTTTGCGAAATAAGGCTGTTTTATCTTAGCGATTTATTGTCACTAGTTTTTGCTCGCGGCTGCTCCGGGACATCGACATTCAGTTTGCTCGTAGAATCGAATTTAGTCGATTAGAATATTTATCAAAATTAAAATTTGTATGGTTAAATTGGCTTATATTTTTTTAACAAAATGTCATTCTCTTAGAAGTTTTTGAATCAAAATTCATCAACAGCACAGTTTTCAAGATATGGCAACTCGCAATCGACGCCTGAAATAAGTTTGAAACTTGAATTTCACCAAAGAGTCATTATTAAAAAAGTGTGCATGAAAACATGTTTTCTTTAATGAATGAGTGTTGTTTTGACTGTCAAAACCATCTCAAGTAAACTGATCCAACGTGTGACGTTTTATAAAGATAAGGGTAAGCTTATGAAAGTTAATTGAATTATAAAATACTAATTTGATTGTACCAGTTTATGACAGTCCTTGTCGAAATGTGACATTAGGGGCTTATACAAAATACGAAGCTCTTTTAACATATAAAAATGATCCCAAATATATATAGAAGTAACAACTTACAATCGACACCCGCAGTAACATCCAATCGCAAAAACTCGGCCAACAGTCGTTGGGGCAAATTGTCACCATCGGCAGTTTCAACTCTATAACAACCGTATGTGATATAGTGTAAGGTTGAAAATTAAACAAATATTTAATATCCGTCTACATCCGCATAGAATAGGACAGTTAAGACACAACTTCGACCATAATCATTATCGCTGTCCCGCCCTTAGAGTGCCGGTACAAGTTTAAGTTTCCGAGCGAGTCGCTAGTCCCTTATTTATGAGCTGCTTTTGGCTCGAAACAATCGTTACCAGCGGTTATGGCCTCAAGTTTTCAGTGCTATTTAGGATACGTTATATTAAGTATTGTTTGAATATAAATTAATATTCTGTAGGTATAAATTCTTGACAACTAATTTAGTGAGAATAATTTAAATTTTTTTCTGTATTTTATTATTAGGCTAATACTACTACACTACCTTATTTTATCTGAATAAACTATTATTGACTTTCAAAAGGCAAGGCGAACTGAGTGCCAACGTGTACATATACGAGGCCAGCTACATATATCATATACTGAACATGGCAAAATGGTACAGACCTTTCCGGACCAGCTTTAAGTAACGTCACGTTTTAGACTTAAAGCTTGAGGTGTTCTCACTTTCGATCTGTATTCTTTTAAATCAGATTTTAAGTCTATGGAAAAGGTCGATATTAGATCAATAACATCGTTTTAGTACCGACTGTTGTACAAAAATTATATTTCACCTATATAAGTATTGAGTTACAAAGTTACCAAAACATTCACACCATCCCTATTCCCAGATCGAGTCCTCGTATACGAAGTCCCAATCCGTTTATTGCTTAAAAAGTAATTCAACGGGTCTCATTTACATAACTCGAAAAGTAGAAAAAATAACTTTTTTCTTTTTGTTTAACATTTCTGAGACTGGTGGCATGAGAGGTTTATAATATAAACAGTGTGACTTTAAATTCCTACTTTCATATAGGTACTTGCTATGTAAATAAATTTATTATGAGATTTTTTTGGTTGGATATTTTTCATTTCATTTCAAAATAACATTCTGCTTTATTTATAAATAGATGTTGTTTTTATTTTATTTTGGTTTTTACTAATTTAAACAACATCTTTATCTAATAATATAAGCCTTAATAAAGAAAAGAACTCTATATGGGTTGTTAGTGATCCGGGAAGTGAGATTAGATCAATAATCCCGTAGTGGAAAACTTAGCTCCCCTACTAACAGACCTAGTCCCTATTGGACTATATCCAATCCGGTTTTTTACAAAGAGGTTCATATGCGTTAAAACTAGTCGAAACTGATGCAATTTTAAACAAAGTATATATTCACATTTGTGTCGAAATTACATACGCATAACGCATTATTGTAATATAAAATTGTCCTTCTATAATTTGAAAACAATATCAAGGATGGCGTTGGTCTACACAATTCTCAAGACTGTGAGTTATATGAAAATAATAAGTTTTTTTTCTCAAAAACTGCAAACTGATACCAAATATACCACAGTCCAAATTCCAAACTCTGTTTTTTAAGACCTACCCACGAAAAACAATACTCCCGGGAACGTTACTGTGAGGATAAAAATAAGATTAAAATATAAATTAGGTACTTCTTGTTAACATTGTTTATAAGTAACAGTATGTAATTATTAATGAGATATTAAAATACTTCTAGGAAATTGCAGTGTGACTAGTTTTTAGTCTTCAATCATTCAAATATTCTTATATCGCTGACATATATTTAAATAAGTTTTATTAACTAGTTGTAAGAAAAGTTTTAAATTATTAGTATGTTTTTTGATTATTATTATTTTTTATCTATTTTATTAATTCTAACGCTACAGGTATTAAGACAAATTATTGCAGATAGCATATTTCAAAACTTTAAAAAAATAAACAATACTTGACATCTACTCCTCATCATTTTCATTTTCATTAGAAACAGAAAAGTACAAGATACATTTTTTTCAAATTGTGTTCACTTTTGCTAAAATTAAAATCCTTCGATTGGTATCATCCCAATAGCGAAATTAGTTTTTTTTAGGATACAAGATATTCAGTTTAAGGGAAAACTGCTTGGTCGATTTCACAGAAAAACGAATCAGATCTAAGCTAGGTGAAGAGGCATCGATGCGTACTAGAACGAAGTAAATTTCATAATCAGGTCGCAAGAAAATGTAGGCAAAGAAAACGCTTACATACATATAAACATACATACTAACACTCATACACACACACACACATATTTTTATAATAAAAAAGTATCTATAATTACTCAACAGAGCTCAAACGCAATATTACAAAAAACACGATTTCCAATTTCGAGTGATTATAATAAATTAATCAGGAAGTTCTTTAGTTTTACTGATGTTCCCGGAATTGACGGAATGATGCGTGTATTCCCTAACTAGCGATATATATATTAGGATTTTGAAATGATTTAATGAATCTTCTATTATTTTTTATTTATTTACAAAAATGTAACTTTAATTACTCAAAGATCACCAAGTATACGTTCTTAATAAACATATTGATATAATTAACGATATAAAAATGAAAATATGTTTTTCTTGTGGAATAACAGGTCTAAAAGAAAACAACATAAACTTTTAGTCAAAAATGGAAACGCATTATGTAAATTAAATAAAGGAATAACTTATATATAAAAAGAAACGTACATATCTTTATCAAAAACATGTAATTCAGTATCAGTATTCACGATATTATTTTTTGAAAAAAAAAAAATTTTTTTTAAGTGCATTGTATAGTGCATTTTTTTTATTTTTTTTTTTTGGCTCTGTTGCGGACGAAATTTAAAAATGTAACTAAAACGTCTCTATCAACAACTTGTCTAATAAGAGAAAACATATGTTACTTATAGTTTTAGAAAGTAGTTTAATTAATACATATGTACGTTCCAAGGGATATTAAGTTTGCATGTAAGATTCCTTCTCTTTGCTCGTAAGATAAACCCGCCTTTATTTAGATATATCAAATCAGCTATTGCAACAAATGAACAGTAATCATTGAAATAAATATATTCGTAAATTAATTATTGACTGTTTTTAATAAATAAGTGTATCGTGTAACTTTTAATGCAAAGCGTTAAAATACGTAATAGTCCTAGATCTTTGTGAAAGAGTGGCCACCTCCAGTTGGCGCGATGTAATTATATTCTTTGCTCGTCGCGGTTGGCCGCCGAGTAAAGCTTGCTTAAGAAAACATCGAGCGAAACCATAATTAACTATTATTCTTTATAAGACTTAATAATTTTCATATTTTGTATCTTTTATATTTTAAACAATAATTATTAACGCAATGAAATTAATCTATTATATAGTTTTTAATGTTTTATCTATTCACAGTTTATTATTACTTGAAAACGAAACGATTTCCATAAACAGAATAAAATAATAAAAGTTATATAACTTCCATAAAAATAATGTTATTACAAAACTTTTCATCTGATGGCACAATAACTAATTAATTATAAAATCGACAGTCGCTATTCGTATTGAACAAATTGAACGATGAATAAAAAATACTCCAACGTGGACTACGAAAGCTTGGAAGTGGCGCATCCTTAAGCTACCTTAATTAACGTCTCTCTAATTAAAATTCCATTCATTTGACCGGAAAAAAACCCGACGTGACTTATCATCGGATATTCTTTTATCTAAATATTCTCAAAAATGTAAAACGTTGAATTAATGGTAATAAGTGGTAATATAGTAGTATTTAATTTGGCACACTCTCAAATTTTACAATTTTTAAAATACATTATTACATAATATTTGAATAAAGATTTTTTTGAATTAGAAATTGAATTTAATCATACTAGCTATGATTAAATTCAATTTCTAATCCAAAAGGTTTATTTATTTACCAATCCTACATACTATATATTAAAATTGTTCAAGATAACTAAAACACTATGACGAAAATACGAACAGTAGTTCTAATGTATTCATTAAATTAACGATATTAAACGATATTATTTATAATGAATTTTACTAATTGACATTAAATTGAAGCCTCACTATTCCGGGTATTGAAATAGCACTATGTTAATAAGTGATTGAAGTACACAGTTTGCAGACTATATACCTGACATTTTCATAAATATTTACAATGTATATTAAGTGTATTACAAATTATGTTTTTTTATTTGATTATTTTTGTACTTCTGAATCATTTTATTTTTAGTTGAAAAGTTTGTTATATTTTTTGTTTCTCAATTTAAATAATATGTATACAAAGTATATTATAATTCATGAGTGGTCTCATAGCACCGTACAATTTACAGTATGGACGAAACTTGTAATATTTAAATACTCAACATCATAGAATTAGCTTTATCATATATACATTTTTCTGGAGCAATATAATATCTATTAAAATTTTGGCTACGGTATATCAGGGTAATATCCTTTAATACTTGCCATCTTCACTAAATCTATGACTAGAATGAATAGAGAAGAAATACTCTCTCTGTCGTGATAGAGAAAGCATAATACGTATTGTTCAACATCTAAAGACTTAGGAATATATTTATATGAAACTTTTGCTATTAGTTAAAGTGTAAAACAAAATCTATCTTAAAACATTATTTTTTACGCTGTCTCTACATCGACCTTGACTTTTTTTTTTATGTCTAATTCCTACGAAATTTATATTAGCATTAGCATTCTATTTTCAATACTTGATTATGTTGATTCAAATGACATTTATGGACCCCAAGACGAACTAAACCATCTTGAAATCATTCCAGGTCCTTGCTATGTTATATACGAAAGTAAGACAGTGTTAGTCGTTTTTCACATATACCTTCTCTTCTGCACTATGTATTATTATTATTTCATCAAACGACATCCTCGTACCTAAGAGAAAATTGGAATTCCTAGGTCTTCGCTTACATCACAAACTCTCATTACAAAAATTATTATGAAACCTCACTAAACTAAGAAAAACATTATTAAATTTATTTGGTAGACAGAAAAACTTTTTAGGTACTATAAAATCCATAAGGAGTACTATATACGATATAGTTTTTAGTTGCTTTTTTAAATACACTTTTACTATGAGTTATTTCAGATTATTAATCTTGTATTGATTAGTGTATATTTGATAGATATTGTACATGACGCACAAAAAAAAAGATTATTAAAACAAGATCGCCATTAAGGAAAAAACGCGCCTTTTATACGGTACTACTTTTTAAATATTTTTTGTGTAATTTATAATAATTTGATATGTATTGTGGTTTGCAATATAAGTGTAATTAAATACATGTGATTGACAGTCTTATCAAAAGGGTTAAAAGTGTAGCTTGTATGATTCACTATCATTTATTACATTCTACCTGTATTTGAGCAGACTGAGGTCAAATAAAAAAACAGTTCAAGAAGCTAAACTAAACATCCTGATGTTGTATTTTGTAACAGCGAGGTGAAATGCAGACTGCTCTGACTTCGAAAATAATATCAATAATATTTTCTTGAAGTAATAAAAATTCACTAATTAAATATAAATAAAGTGGGTGCTTTATTGAAATTAAAGACAACTATCAAAAATAGTTTATATTTAATGTAATTTTATTTTAAAAATAATTTTCAAACCGACTATATTTTATAAGAAGTTTATTAATTATTAACATACCTAGTATGAGTACAACAATTTTTTTAATTATGTCCACTTGGAAAATTCAATGTTCTAGCAAACTTTAAAACCTTACAACCAAAGTTTTCCATAATTACCGGAGCGCCTATTTATTAGGTCGCCAACTATATAACATTAAAATTGATCTCGCAGTTTGTGAGTTGGCAACTTGGCGACGGCTAGTGAATTTTCGTGAAAACTTTATCAATTTTCATCGTTCCATTGCCGCAGGCGGCGTTCAATTACAATATCATCTAGCCTGTCTCCTCTATAGCGGATCGGTCCCATATTAATATTGATTCTGTTTAAAAGATTGAAGATATTCTTTTTATTCTAGTTAAACATAATCATTATATTTTCAGAAAATGATAAACTCCTTCACTTTTATCGAGTTTCTTTTTTCAGTTTTCATAAAAAAATTGGTAAATTGGGTATGCTCGTATAGTCTCATTTGTCTTAGACAATTTAAGGGACGCAATTAGATATAACTATGTATTTGCGATGCTTAAAAATTAAAAAAAATAACACGAAATACAAAGTTACTATTCCGTAAGCCGTGTACTTCCAAGTTTTCTGCACCGGGGATTGTGGAGATTTCTACAATTTCCAGGATACGAATAAAGTCAAACAAACGGTCAACACGCGACAAGTTTTAATAAGATTTTGTTGCGCGCGAACCATATTGTCGCCCAATCGCGATCCCTTCACGCTTTTATTGGGCTAGTTAGCATTTGAGAACTTCTTCTTCGTTCTAGAAGACTTTTATACTTATTTTCTTTATTTTTCAAGTACAATCGTTTCCGCTATTGTTAATTTTAATCAAAATAATCAAGTTTTTTATCATTATTGTATTTTTCATATCAAATATTGTGACTAAAGTTTCTATGTTTATCTGTAGATTATTAATATAAACTTAACTCTAAAATTTTAGCTCTTATCCAGTTCTTACGAATTAAATAAAATTAAATGTAATGTTTATTTTCATATAAGATGGAGTATGTAGGATGCTAAGTTTTTTGCTATGTGGGTCGTGTCAGCGAATCTATAAGGTGCTCACTTAATCCTGGGACAAAAGCCTTAGAGACAAGAAAGATCGGATCAATAGGGTTGATACTTGAGATATTTCTACAACAATAGTGGTGAAGTAAATTTTTTAAATTTACCGATGAAAATAAGTTTAAATCTTTATTCCTCAATGTTATTTTAACATTAATATTTTAATATAATTATTTTTCCAATTAATTAAAATTTTAATATTATTAAATTGTTACCATTTTACAGTAACTTCATCGAAAAGTTAATTAAGAGTAAAATAAAAATAAACTTTATTTATCACTATACTTGACATTATTGTATATTTTTTTAAATAAATTTGAGACAGAAAAATTTAAATTTATCAATTATAATTCTTATTTCAGATTCATCAAATAGAATAGTTTTTTTCGCTCTATTTTAATCGCCAGCCCTGAGGTCACTTGTCAGCCACTTTGCCGCGACCTGCGAACAACGTCCTATGACAAGAGGTTCGAATAAGAATTTGCGGGAAATCTTTTTGTTTTTTTGGAGACATTCGAAAATGATTAAGTTGAGTGTCCATTACTTGTACAATAGAACTTTATCAGGGAAGTTTTTCCACCATTTTAAAAGTACAATACCTGTACATTAATTGTTCATCAAACTAATAAAATTACAAAGATTAAAAGCTTTGAAACTATGAACTATCTATTACTATGAGTAATAATCGAGACGGAGTCAAATGTAAAATAAAGAAATTTAAATTACAAAAGTCACTTGGAGCTTAATGGATTTGAAACCAACGAGGGGACAGTTTACAAGAGATTTAAGAAACGGAGGGCAACAACATTTCTAAATCGCTGGTTCAAATTTTATAACTCGGCAAATGTGGAAGCATGTGGCTATTGTTTGTAATAATAGCTTTGTTGTAAGCTTATTTTAAAATATGACTGCTATAAGAATAAACAAGATTGCCAAGGAATTATTTTAGAAGAAAATATACTCTTTGTTGAAGGGATAAACACAATAGCGAACTTTTAAAAGCTAAATACAAAGAAATAGACATAAATTATATTTGTACATAAAGTAATGAAGTTTAAGTTAGAAAATACATATATATATTTACCAATTAACCTTTAATAGTAAATTAGTAAACCTTATGTTACACCATAAGTTTTACTGGAAGCTATGAACAAAAACAACGGCTAAGGATCATGCAAAATTTAGGGTTATATGAACATTATTGTACTTCAAAATACTCATCACAGCACGTATCCAAGGGTTTTCCTTAAGAGGATATTATGAAAGTACACAGGACCTTCCATAAACATGCTTTAAGATAGATACATATATTTTCAAGGCTTCCAAACCGCAATATAGCAGGTGGCTTCCAGTCCAAACTGCCACTCCACTCCAGTATAATGTAAATATTAGTTAATTAAGTGTAAACCTAGAAGCATTTAGCTAGTATGGCGATTGTTTGAGTTAGGAGTTTAAAAACCCTTGAGCCAACATCCTAGATGAACTTTAGTCCTGCTTGTTATAAAGTATTAGAGATATATATTGTAGTACCTAATATAATGTTTAATTTATAATCAGATAATATTAAAAACGGTCATATATTTTTGCATGTTGACAGAAATATATTTGCGTCATAAAACTCTCATATAACACTTAGTATTTTATATTTACTATTATAAAAAAAAAACAAAATAAAAAAAAAGTCTAATTTGTGTATGCTATGTATAGTATTTACTAGTATTTACTCTAGATGTTAAACTCTGAAATAGATTAAATTATTAAAAAGGACTTGTAATATTAATTCTATTCACTCAATTTATTTCAATTCGAATTTAAATAAATATAAAAACAAAATTATAATAACAATACTATTATAACATCATACTGTAGATAAAACACACTAATTGCATTAAAACCTTTATATTCGCAGCCAAATATCAGGAAATAAACGATGATCTGAAACGGCACGAACCAATTAATGTTACCCGCGGAGTCGTTTGAAGTTCCAAGCAGACGCACATATTGCCCCATAATTGCCTATCCGCTTGTCAATGCGTAAAATGTGCCTCGGAGCGGAAATCAAACGTGATCCACTAAGCAACCTAATTAAAGTTATCAATACAGAATATTGTAGCAAGAAATAATTATTAAAACAAATTAATCACATACATTTTTTAAACAAAGATCGTAAAATTGAGAAATATCAAAAATATGTTTTATACCTTGTAGATAAATACAATAAGTTTCACAAAATTTTATTTCAAATTCTTATAATTGATATTTTATGATCACATACATTTTTTAAACAAAGATCGTAAAATTGAGAAATATCAAAAATATGTTTTATACCTTGTAGATAAATACAATAAGTTTCACAAAATTTTATTTCAAATTCTTATAATTGATATTTTATGATATTATTTATAATTATCCTGCTGTATTCAGGAAAATACAATCGGAATTTGTCCGACTTCATTTGATTAATTTGATTTTGTTATTTTATTAATAAATAATCTTGTCAAAGATTTGTCGAATGAATGGGCATTAAAATCTCCCATGAAATAAATACTAATTTGAAAAAAACTATTATACACATTAATAATTCGTTTTGATAATAAAAATTTAGAAATGGTTATTTCTCGCACAAAGGTAACTAATAATATATATAATAATATATAAAGGATAGACTAATAATATATATAATAATAAAATAATATATAATAATAAAAAAAAGTTCTAAAATTACAATAATATTTCTGATGTCTGATAGGTATATTGAGTAGTTGGGTGTAGTTCAATGGTATAGTATAGCTGATAGGTTTAATTCAATGGGTATGGTATCTGCATATTATGGTTTTCATATGACTGAACATTTTGAGAGGTAATTTCGTAGTAAAAAAAGGTTAAGTTTGGTTTTAAATGAAATATGTAACGTAATTATTTTGACTTGTAAGTCTTTTTACTTAAGTAGAAACTAAGAAATATTTCCTTAGGATGGACTTAAGACTACTTGATTAGATGATTACCTACCCTAACTCCACCTACCGAATCATTGGCTAAGATAATCAAATAGTGCGTATATATAAATACGTTGGTTGCAGGCGAGCGGTAGTGTATTACGCTAGCGGCAGGAAAACATTGTGGGGAGGAAATTACGTTTCCGCGGCGAAGGCCCCCAGTGAAGGTTGTGTGCTTCTAATTTGTTGAATAATTGTTGCGAACACCCAGGAACGAGGGCATCTTGTATTTCATTGAGTTCTGTTTGATCAATTTGAAATGTATTTTTAAACGTGACTATGGTGTTATTTTTGTGTTTGTGTGTCTGTATGTTTCTCTACATAACCTAGGAACGGATAAACCGATTCTTATGCGGTTTTTATGGAAAGCCTTGTGTGTAAATGTTTCTTTTCTGCGTTTGGTAAATATATAATAGAAATAATAATATCCAAGTTATTCAGTTTTCATTAGAGCTAGCGATATGATCTCGACAGGTTAATTATTCCGAATGTTGGTTGAATATGTTTTCCTATTATATTTTTAATTTAGCTGTTACTTTCGATGTCGTCTGTATTCAATCCCCCCCCCCTCCCCACAGACAATATTATTTGTGCCGTTTCGATGATTTTCAATTATTAATAAAAAAAAGTTGTATGTGAAATTAATAGACAGCAAAAGATAAACTTTAGAAATTTATCCTAACAGAAAGCGCTGCATATAGAGTAATAGGTATATTAAGATAATTGGAAGTTTTATTATTCTTATATCGGCCTCAAAAATTTATGTAATTTCGTGTAATATTACATTACATATAGCTTATAGCTGATAAATTTGATTAGTTTATTATATTTAGTTATATATTTTTATATTTTGACAGTTTGTGTTTTATATATAATGGTCAAAAATATTTATGGAACATATTTTAATTTATAGACTCCAATTATTATAAAACAAAGAAAAATATCTTTAATCTCTTAATTAAGATAATTAAGCACTTCATACCAAAATTCACCAATCACGAAGCCCTTAAATAGACTAAATTTATTTATAACGATTTCTATTAAAATAGTTTTGGAGTCCAACATTCAACATAAAGGCATTTCCACTGAAATGTTAAATTCAAAATATAATAACCCATCACGAACATTGGACTAAAGTTTTGTGAATGAAAATTAATGAAATTCTCGAGCGCCGGGCGAGCCTTATAAAGTCCTCGTCGCCCAAACGAGTCCAGCTGTAACGTAGATATTGTTTACGCTGGATAAGCTCTTTAAGCCCTTTTCAATATTGCCTGTTTTAAGCACACAAATAAATGCCTTAATCAGCGATCATTTTAAATTAAATCTGTATTATATTATACAAATATTTCTAAATTCTAACACTTGTATAAGCATATTTTAAAACACATTAAGCAAAACATATCCAGATATATTGTATGCAAGAAGCTGCGAAATCGGTACTTCTATAGCCACTCGGTGGCCTTAACTTTAGTCCTCAACAAGTTGGCGCTCAACTGACCCACTGCAGCTGTTCCAGAACAGTTTAATAAACAAATAATTACTGTTGACGACTCAACACCACGAGAGCTCTTCTTTCGTCTATTTTGAAGCTCAAAAACTTGTCTTGTCTTTTTCATTGATGAGAGAAAAAGCCTTTTTTCAATAATCCTTTTACAAATTACAGTATTTGTTCAAACACAAAGTTTGTAAGCTATAAAAGTATAATTATATATTAAATATATCATGTAGAATCTCTTCGATAAGTTTATAATTATTCACGACAACCTCGTTTAGTTTAAGTATTTTCGAGACGTTAATGAGAAACGTAACTATGTCATAACGTGTAACTAACACATTAAACTATTGGGTAACTAATGTTCGATGAGGTATCGACGCTAAAATTTACAGCCTCATAATCACTATTTAATATTCTCTATATTATAACCAAATAATATTCTCTACAGAAACGTTAAAAGAATATAAGGTAAGGATAAAATATCGTACATAATATTACGGCTTGTTTAGTGTACTCTTAATGTCGCATAATGGCTTTTCAATTTACGACGAAATGCCGGGAAAATCCATTCGCGTCCTCGAAATACTGACAATAACCTTTATTAAAAGCTTCGTCGAAAATATGGCAATCAAATGGGGAAATTCACAAAAAAATTCAACCCTCGCTCGCTAAGCATTTCAAACGTTTAGGGTGCGCGCAGGTTTCGTGCCGTCGCGTCGTCGGATTCGCGTGTCTGATGAAAAAAAATTGCAATTTATGTTCACATAATTCGCGGTGCGGATAATTCCCCCCCCCCTCAACCCCTTAGCGGCAATTTAGTACCATAAAAACCGATTGCAATTACAGAGTATAGTATTTTAGTTGTACTTTTTTTTTGTATTGAGTTGATTATAAAAATTATATAAAGTATATAAAATTTTAAAATATATATATTTTAAAATAAACTGTTTGTCTTAAATAGGGTAGACGTCACATTTTTCTACCGCTTCTGTAAATTGCCCAAATGGTTGACGTTACTAATATTTTCCTAAATAAAATTCATTTCCTTTATACTTTAACGAAAAATATGTCTGGCTTAGTAATGTACCTACAAAGTACATGAATGTTTGGCAAATGCACAAAACTACTCAGCATTTGGCAACAGACCCAAGCGAAAACTATTATCTCTTGAAATGCTGTAATCGAATTAAAACACAAATTAGCGCCTTAAGACACCTTTAGTCATGTCAAAAGAACAAATTGTTTTATTTTAAGCTCAACGAGACCGGATTAAACAACTACCGACCATTTAATAAAGAAAAAACCCTTTTTGAAAAGCTACTATTGTAAAGAATAATATAAGGCCGATCTTTGATACAAAAGAAATATCTATCCCAATTGAGATGGCAATAAAAATATTTTCTGTAATAATTTTCCGTTTTGTTATCAAAAAACTTTTAGTTTTTTGTTACCTTTTCTTGTTATTTCACAAAATAGTATTTTATTATGTTAGCACATTTACGACACATAGTACTCGATTGCTGTTACTTTTATGTCAGGCGATATGAGTATATGAAAAAAATAGTAAACAAAACTTAGTTTATTAATAAAAATAATAATCAATTAAAAGTGAACTAGAAAAAATGAATTAATAAATTAGTTAAATAATACAATCAGCAAATGAACTGAAATGAAATATCGCAACTGCTACATGTAACATGTTTTCGCAGAAAGAACTAGTAACTGTAGAGAGTAGTAAAGACGGTGTATGAAGTGGTAGTGCTGGTGAATTTAAATCTAGAATATGCCGGGAGCATGTCACAGCAGGACAGGACGCTGACCCGTTTTGAAATTTGATCAAACATTAGAAGCGTGTGTGTGAGTGTCAGGTGGCGATGACGCGAGGGGCGGGTGTGCCCCCGCGCTTATCAGAAGATAAGCCGGCGGTTGATAACGGTAGAGTCGCAAACGGAGGCGAGGCTTCACCGTGACCAGGCCGCTAGGAACCCAGCGGCCGCCGCCCGCCATGCTACATTCATTGAACGCACTCGCCGGCAAGATATCGCCGGGCGGCGGCCTCGACACTAACGCGAACAGGCACACACATCCCAACAGAAACCACAAGACATCAGCGCCATCATCGCCCTACTCCAAGACGAAGTAAGTACTAGCTTAAAATCTATGTAAGCATCACAAACTATCAACGCACTTGTGACGACCAAAAGTGTGAACAAACGCTTCGTTCCGTCTTGTTGGTTTAGTGATGTTCCATTAAAAAAATAATTTTACTTTATACGGCCTAGCTTACTTTTCCAAATGGCGTCTCTATTCGAAAAATAGATTTAAAAAGCTTATATAGCTTTTGAAAACAATGAGTCAGTACAGTATGATATGTCCCACATCTTAGTATGCCATCTACAATGACTATACAAGCTGGGTCATCTTGAGTTAAGCCTCGGAACCAACTGATAAGTGAATAGATAATAGAACTAGAGATAATGATAACCTTAACGAAGGTTTACACCACTTATTTCAACGTTAAATTTAGTTATTGATTGTATATTTTCCTTACTTTCAATAACAGTAATTTAACTGCATTAAAATTGCTAAGAATTTAAAATATCCAGTGATATTAACTTTATCTTGATAAGTTATCAATACGCAAATAAAATATTCCTCAGCGGATGCTGAACCCACAACGATGGCGTCATCTATGTCGACTAGCGTCATAGTTGGTTCAGTATTTTTGTTTTGCTTAACATTGCTAAATATTTTCAATCTGTTTTTGATTCACTATTTCATTCTCTTGTAATATCATGGAACGTTTGCTGGAAACCTCTTATAATTGGAGAAACGTATCAGCGCACGGTAATGCCGGTTCTATGCGGCTCCTTTTCAATACTAATTTCTACCTCGTGTGACCAGACGAATCTTGATCGTAGTTGAAACAACAGTGTGCATTCAAACTAGATGCGTGGCATTATAGGAAAAGACCATCCAAGTATTAAAATTCACCATGTGATAAAAAGTAAATTGATTTTGATAGAATTGAAACTGCCATGAATCTTCTTTATAACATTTAATAATTCTAAAAATGTAACACTGTCTTTGCGCTCGTCTCGTTTGTAATAATTACTAATTCACCTCGACATGTGACAAAAGAAATAACATTCAACTTCCAGAAACATCACTTTTATTCGCATTTGAATTTTAATATAAACTCAAATGCGTCACTTATAATATTTATTGTGCACGATATACATTAATTTAAGCTAGACGCAATTGTTTTGGTTTAACATATCATGACAGGTATTACTTAAACTTATGAAACGTTAAAATAATATAAAATTCCCAAAGTGATTCAAAAGCAGACTGTTAACAATATTTTTGTATTTAATTTGTTCCATCTTGTTTTATATTTATAATCTTATCAGTATTTTTATCAGTCTGATATCATTTTAATGTTGAAACACTAACAGCACTATAGTTATATCTGAATAGTAAATTACTGATCTTGTCTTATATAATATAAATATAAAAAAGTCTTATTTATTCTTAGATCTCAATAGAAGTTCTCAAATAAAAGTACAATATAAGATAACATATAATATTAATTTTCTAAGACGTATTAAGATTTCTAAAAATAAATCTAAAATATATTATATATAATTTTAGGATTAGTATGTTTTAGTCAAACCGATTATTAATATGATTTCAGCTTAAATATCATTTTATTTTTTTTCATACAAATTAATATTTGTTAAATTTATTACAAGCACCTAACTGTTGTTGATTATTGACATGAAATATATACAATGTAAAAAAAGTATTGAAACTATTTTGAATTTTGTTTTATTAAGATACTACATACGAGTATTAACAATAGCATTAACAAATACATTAAGCTTAATCAATGTAATTATGTTTATTTATGTATTATTTTATATTGTAGCACCTTAAATATAATAATATAGGAATGTCACAAACGAGGGGGACGCTCGTTATTACAATAAAAGAAATATATACCGTAGCATTATTAATACGAACAGATGTTATTAAGAAATACAGTACAGTAAAATCAATTATAGCAAAATCAAACTACAAATCTCTTTTTTTGTGATTTTGATTTCTCGATTCAATACGCAATGATATAAAGGTATCAAGTTTGTTACAGTTATGTGTTACCGGTGTTATATATTAATTTTAAACCATATACATAATGTGTTTATACCTTAAAAGACAATCTATATATGAAGGTCCCGTGTTATATAGTTGTATAAAAACGAGGAATTTTTAAACTTGAAATATGTAAAATGTTTATTAAACTTGCTATAACTGAAATCTAATCTATCATAAAGTACATTGTTTTTAAACCTAACCAGGTACGTTTTTGAATACAGCCCGACTGTGGCGAGACTGTGCTCGCAGCCTCCGACATAAAGACTGTAGATGTGGCACGCTTACCTTGGAGGCACCTATTTACTCTAGTGGAATATATAAACAAAATATGTGTCATTATGATTCTCACTCTAATTTAAGTTCGATATAACTAAACAAGTACCCAGAAAAATAACAATTATATAATAGATTCGATTGAATTTACTAAGCATCAGGGTATTTTATAAGTAATAAAAATAAAATGGCTCAATAAAAGGAGTTGAAGAAGTTATGCATATAGTCTATAAAATAAGTTATAATATGGAATTATTTTATATAATTATAAATAGTGTACATATGTATATAAAAAATATAAAAGTTAATGGGTTCAGTTTTATAAACAACACAGTAAAAATTAAAAACGTTTCTAATAAGTTCTTTCTTCTATCAAATAACTTTTGTCTTATTTGTTCTATTATTAATTTGTTTAGTTAATTTTTTCATATCTTGAAAATTTCAAAAATAAAAACATATTAAAAGGACGTGAACTTTAATAGCACGTGTAGTTTGCATGTTATAATATAACATCATGATAATTTACTTTAATTCCTTTTTTCCATTTAGCAATGCGTTTTGTTAATTGCTATTCTATAACACTAATTAAATAAAACGTATTATACACTATAATATTTAATGTTATGTATTACACTGATGTCTTATAAAAACGTCATTTTATATCAAACTTCAAAACTAACTGATTCCATCACAGATAAAATCATGTTAATTAATTTATTCACAAGTTTATTAATTAATTGTGACGTTGCCGTATTATGTTTTTATTTAGTGTTCTAATAATTATGACAATTTTATAATGGTTACGATATGGGTACAATAAAACTATTATTACGTTATTCTTAGCTGAAAACAAATATATTTCAGTATGTAATACCCATACTAAAAAAAAAGAATAAAAAGAAGGAAATCGAAAAAAAAATATTTTTTTTAATGAAAATGATAATTAATAAAAAAAATTGAATGCGTAATGAATTTTTACAACAAGGCATATATTACAATAGCTATTTTTATAACCATATAAAAACTTTTTTTTGTTTGAACCTAGTAAGTCTTTAATTAGTTGTCAAAATGGAATTAGAAAATTTTAAATGTCTCACAAAAAATGAGGATAGTTTTTTAAAGCTAAACGCGCTTCTGCAGACTACGCGGTGACAATCGCGAGCAACACCAATTTTTTAATATAACAGAAATGTTATTTATTAGACATCGATATAAATATTATTGTGACGTCATCCATATTACAGGTACCGAGCGGTAGGAATCGACCGTTACCTTATATTTATTTGACACGGATTAGGGGATTTCAAACTGATAACTCGCCCTAGTAAATTACACTATTATATCTAGTTCGACACCCCCAACACAGCAACATGAGACAGCACATACAAGGGAATGTGATTCTTAAGTAGATGCTACTAAATGTTATATTAGGATGCATGTATTCTATTAGTTACCTATTATATTTGTTAAACTTTTGTATCTATCGAAAGATAAAAGTTGATAACATAATATGAGCACCGTTTAGTTTCCAAATACAAAGTTTTGATGTTGTTTTCACTAAAAACAGTATATTATGTTATATACAGTACAGAATAATATATATACCTACGCAACTTTTGCGAGAAATAGTCTATTTATAGATATAATCATATTTGAGGTATAATAATATAATAATATTGTAAAATGTAGTTTTTATAGTATTATTAAATTTTTAAAAGCCTAAGTATATCTACAAGACCGGCTTGGTGCTAATAGTACTAAAAACAGTCTGTAATATATTATTTATAATTATAATATTATATTGTAGCCACTTTAATAAGACATATTTATACGGGAATCATAATTATCAGTTCGAAATGATAAAATATTAATAGATGTCACTTGACTATTACTCAGAATAGAAGCGACAGGTAGACGGACAGATGAATATACGGGAAACAGGCAGACATATGGACAGATAGACGTACGGATGGACACACAAACTGGAATCCTAAATGTAATAGTACATGAAGTACTAGGTATATCTAGTTTTAATATAAATTTATTAATAATACTACATTCAACACCAACATAATTTTATTAGATCTTTTTCACGACCGAGTCTAACATATAACTAATATTAATCTAGTTATATATTAACCTTAGAATGTTATAATTTATATGAATACCCACAGACCTACACGTTTTACTACAACATATATTATGTATAACGTCTTGCACTTTGTCTATGGTTTGTTAGAAATTAAAATTAATTCATTTGTCAATGCCAATATGTACTAGTACAATTTTATATTACAATTAATGTATATAATACAATCAAATATATAACATGTTATAAAAACGACTAAACATTATTATTCAAATATAATTTATCAAACAATTAAAATATTTGAAGTTATCATTCAGTTGGACACAAATAATAATATATATAATGTGGGTAGTTGTATAACTCCACTGAACATGTTATTCAGTTCCAACCTGCGCTGCTTTGTAGATCGTGTGATAAGTGATAACATTATCAAGTATGTTCGCTTTTATCGATGATAAGACCGCGAATAAGTACGAGTACGTATGGAGCGGGTTTTCTAGAACAATAAGGTAATTCTGTTCTATTTGATAAGTTTAACATTTGCATGTTTCTCTATTATTAAAGTATATGAAGTAAATATTTCTTCGTCATTCGAATAGAATTAGATGTTCTTACAGGAATGGCTAAATTGAATCGTATAACGGCTTCTCATTAAAGCCTGTATTTGCATATAACAATAATTATTATAAAATTAATTTTCAAAGACCTTATATATACTTAAGCTACACGTGACGCATAATCGTCAACAATAAAATATTGTTAATAGAATTTCAATCGAGAAACAGTGATTAAAAATTTAAAAATTGCTTACAATTTATTAAAAATCCCCGATTTATAAAATTATAATTGTGCGGTACAATAAACAATATCATTTCTATTTAATACTTATCTGTAATTGTTAATTAAATTTGTGACGTAATGCTAAATACACGAGATGATGATAATTGAAAATAATTTATTTTGCTTTTCAGCCATGTCATTTTTTGTAATCATTTTATATTTTGAAATTGAAAAATACAAACTACTTAATTCACTACCAATTATTGTTGTATTATTATTATAGTACTATAGTAAAATCAAATAATGATAATAAATCATAAATTAATGTGTTCATCTGTTTGTTTCAGTGGAGTGAATATGAACATCAACAACAATAGCACCAGCATCAACAACAACAATAATGATGAGAAGAGTGATATACCGGATCCGGATTATATAAAGGTCAGTGACATTGGTGATGGAAAACATCATCATCATATCATCATCATCACCATTCAACGATGATTCAGTAATAAATTAATGTTTACATTTGTTTTTTTGAACTGTATGACTTAATTTAAACAGTACAAAACGGATACAAATCTGTCTTTATGATATCGGGATCTCGTGATCTCGTGAACGAGCTCTAAAGCCTTTTGCTTTAAAGGTCCGTTTCGGAGACAGCTGTTATCTGATCTGTTTGAATAATTTATTTGATATGAATGCGACTACTGTAACATCGCAGTAACATTTAGTTTAACTTAACGAAAATAATCGTACTATACTGTAACTGTTTATTAAAAAAAAAAAAAATACTGTAAGAATACTATTCTATTTAACTTTTGTACGTGTTCTATATCAGTGCCAAGATATAAATATTATAATATATTTAATAATAATTTAACCAAAAACAAGGAAGGCTTTCGTTCCTTATTTCTTAATTGAACATTTGCTCTATAGTTGAGCGGCTATAAGCTCCTATAATTATAAATACTTTAAACACAAAGAGAGCTGTGATTTAGACGGTACAAATCCCGCACTCCGATACAAATCTTGCGGGATGATGTCTAAATCCCTGGCATTACTAACAGGTTGAAACAACTGGTGGGAACCCGAACTCCTCACGTCTTGTTACCGGATTTAGAGTTATCACCGTAATGCGATTCATTTTCGTTGTTTAAATTTTACATTTTGATTTTTAAAATTTGTTTTTTTTTTTATTTTTTAAATTTTAAAAATACTCCTTTAAACATTGATGATCCATGATTACTATTAAATATAATTATCCGGCTGTATCGGAATTTGTCCGACTAGTTTCGAATACATTCGGATTCCTGTTTCATGAGCTCTGAGCGTGTCAGTCGCACAAATTCCGGTAATAAGAACGTGAGTACGTCTGCATAATTATATTTAAAAATACTCTTTTTACAATGTACAATATCGATTTTTTTTTTACGATTACCAGTTTGATATACATAAAGAGCACTACGATATCTAAGTAGCCCCAGTAGTTCTCTAGTACTCATTACACTAAGAAGTAACCTAAAACAAATCTCGGCTTCGTGTAAGAGAAGGGCAAACAAATAAACACATTGTATTTATTTAATAGATTAGGATTAAGTGGTTTTGTGTAATGTACGGAACCTTTTCCCGGTCTGTAATTTATAGTAACAAGATTGATAACACATAAAGGACTCCAAATAAAACCTTCAATCTCGTCCGATCTTTCATTCATTTCGGGTCGTTTCATTCAGTTCAGTAACAAGATGTAATCACCATGTGAAAGCGTGCAGGTGTGTTCATTCGACCTACTTACTCTGATAACGATATCATGTACCTATGCCCGAAATATTCTTATTTTTGTTGCCAACACATTTTCCATTATAATATGAGCTCATTTTTGTTTGTTATTGTATGGGATATAAATAGATAATATTGTATATATAGGTTTAAGTTAAGGGTTCTACATTTTATTCTTACCTTAGAAAAGCTAATCTTACAGTAAATCATAAGAACAATAAATTAAAAATGTTATGCAAAAGCTAAATAAATATTTTTTGAATGAACCATCCTTAATAATTAAGGATTACATCTATATATGTCCTATTCTAAGATCTACTGAAAAAAAAACGCAAAATTTCATAAGAACGGTTCAAATCGTTTCTTCTACTGCACTAGAATTTTAAATATCAGATTTATATTATTCAACTACTCGTAGCAAGCAAAGTTTTTAAAAGATTTCAAATAATACAGACACAAGATAGCGCTGTCATGTGTTCGATCTGTATACCTGCAGCTTTATATAACATGTCCCCACACATTATACAATTAGAATAGCTATGTAGCGTAAGATAGTATGTGGATATATAATTGGAATATGGAATAATAATTAATTAGATTGCTCTCTCGTTACATTCCACATCCGAACCGGAATCGGAGATCGAGTACTTCTTCATAAAATAACATTTAATGTATTTTAAAATAAGTTTATTATTGGACATTAATTAAGAAAAAAACTACTTTAACTGTGTTGGAGAAAATGAGTTTATAAAATTTAAATAGAACTCTGTTTAAATAAATAGAGAGTATTGAATTCCTGATGATATTTTCAAACATTTGTTAAATTCGATAAAGTCCTGACGTGAGCCGCTCAAAAGAAATTACTAATAATCAATTTGCAATAAATTTTATTTGAGAGAATAAGTTTTTCGTTCGACGGCCGTGTTAAAAGCAATCAGGGTGCACGGGCAATACGGTCGGCGACGCGTGTTCGATGCATCCATGTTGTTGAATACCGCGTTTGTAATTAAGGAGAACCTGCGGGGGATACTGTACGTGCTCGCATCGCGCTTTCGAGCGTAACCTTTTTAATTACGCCAATATATCACTTCATTCTCGAATGTTAAAGCGCGCTCTTTGTTTGGAGAGCTCTTGAAGTTGTCTACGATTTAAATAGACTTCCGTTTTATCGTAAACTCTTAAATGAAATAAACATTATAGGTAATATTGAGACTAATCTAATTCCTCTAACGTACACTACGAATGCTTAATAGATTGTCACATGTTCCAGATGTTTGTCGGCCAAGTGCCTAGAAGTATGGACGAGAATGACCTGCGATTGATGTTTGAAGAGTTCGGGAGGGTGCATCAGATTAACGTGCTCAGGGATAAGGTTACCGGAGCCAGTAAAGGTAAATAAATGTTTTACTTTTTACCAATCAAGGAATACTTTAAAAGATATCAACGAACCCAAAGACACCAAAGGAGACTGCCATTACTTTTCGTAGATTTAAAATATAGTTACATAATATGGTCAAAAATGAATTCAATATAATATTTAATGACAGTATGTGTATGTATTATGGATTATAAAAAATGTCTACTTACAAAAAGTAGACGCGTGCTCGAGTGTATATTTCATATAAATAGAGTAGATGAGGCAATTTAATATAATATATATTGCGTTGTTTGTTGAGAGCGGTTAATTATAAAAGGAGGTCGGTTGAGGCTTTTATTATAAACATGTCTCGTACCTTTGAAGCGATTCAAAACCATTTAATTGAAATTCTTGCATAGAACGTTACAAGAACAACCGCGATTGTCGATCTCTGGATTATTAACAAATATATGAAATATATTATAAAATTAATTAATAGAACCTTGAAATGTTCCAAACCTTAATTGTTTTATATTACTGTTGCGATAAAATCTTTAAATAATTTTTTGTAAAAAAAACAGATTTCTTTATTAATTATATATTTTTTTTAAGTAAAGGACGCGACAAGCAACTTTTAGCCTATCATGATAAATATATTTTTTAAAATATATGTGTATGCTAATTTAAGAGATTATTATTTATAACTAATTTATGATACTATTTCAAATTGCTCGTGGGCACTATTCTGTGTAAACTCCATTCACAGTAACTAAGGCAGCTTAAACACTGAATAGATGTAGTTTAACCAAATATCCCGTAGGCTCCCTTCACACGTCACTCATTGTTCAGCGAAACAAAGGAGTCCATGTTGACATTTTTGTTGCTTTGTTACACGTATTTTATATGAAAAAGCTCCTTTTGTAAGTTTTCATGCAAATATGGGGCCTTTGTTTAATTTCACTTGCCTGATGCCGGATGCCTGATACAAAATGATGAAGAAATTCCTTTCTTCTTAAATTTTTATTTATTTAAAAAAATATTTTTAATGTACCTTATTTCTATAAAATAATTATTTTCTTAACTTTGTACAATTTTTCATACCTAATTTAAAAAAAAATGTGCAATTTGTAGAGTGATATTGTGTTACATTTACTCGTCGTCGTCAGCTTACTTAGTCTTAGACTATATTAAATAATATTTTTAACTATTAGCTTAAAATGCTAAGACCTATAATTAAAAGTGTATTTGTGTGCGTAGTTGATTGTAATGTGTAATTAGAACGCGTGGCGTTTGTGTGAGTTGATTGACCTGTGTGTGTGCAGTGTTATGTATGTGTGCGCTTCTGTTCCAGGGTGCTGTTTTGTGACGTTTTTCACGCGGAAAGCGGCGTTGAAAGCTCAGGACGCTTTGCACAATATCAAAACGTTGAGCGGGGTAAGTGTGTTGATGTTATATGTTAATATATGTATATATGTTAGTCGGTATATATGATAGTGTTATTAATTCCTAATTAGTAGCGCATTTAGTATTTTTATAAATTGTCACGTGGTATAATTGAATCAACAATTTGAGATGAAATTTCTGAACAAATTTTAAAAAATAAAATTTGTTTTTAATTACAATTTTTTATAAATCTTAAAACCTTTAGATATCTGATAAAATTCCTTATTGCCCATTTTCTACTCATTTAAGGACAAAACGAACGATCTTTCTAATTTGATATTTAATTTCATTTCGTGAACCGTTACATTTAATTAATTATAACCACTTTCTGAGATAAAAATCGCATAAATGTTAAAAATATTTATAACATGATTGCAAAAAAAAAGTTTATATATATTTACAACTAAATAATGATTTTGATATATAAAATACATTAAATATACGTATAATTCTGAATCCAATTTGTCTCGATAACATTTTGTTTATAAAACCTGTTGCGTAGGAATCATAACATTTTTGATTAAAACAGCTTCGAGCAAAAGCATTTCTCTCTCCAGCTCGTTTGCGAACACAATCGAATTACCGATTCTTTCATTCGAGGTCTCGCCTCCGTAGTCTTTGTTATAATTCAATTCTATTATATGACTGGTTTTCTCTCTCGATTGGTTTCGATTCTTTCCTCGGAACGCCAGGTAGCTAGCGTTCAACGGAATTGAGGGTAAATATTTGCTGATCGGTGGCAGCGGTTCTGTTTGTTTCTTTTATTTCGATCCTCGTAAGCTTAATTACTGATCAAAATTGCTCCAGCGATCTATGTTTCTTTCTGAGTTTCGTTTTCTTTGATTTATTAGCTTTTCGCTACTTTAAAGAATTATTTATTTACGTTTTGCAAATTATGAATAACCCAATCTTATATGTAGACGTAACCTTGTCGTCGAGACTGATTGATGAATAGCTTATTTGGCAATTGCGACTCAATAATATTTTTATTTATAGTATAATCAATATACACATTTAATTCTATTTGGACTTGTGTATTAATTTGATATAAAAATACAACTGAAATAATAAATCAGATTCAACCTTAAAAACCAACTAAAACATGATAATCTGTGTAGCTTAGTACTAAATCAATGTTACCGAATAAAACCGGATAAAAGCGGTTATAAAATGAGAAAAGCTGAAGCTGAATAAAAATGCGCTGTAGTGTGTTCGGTCACGGGCGGTCAGGGGCGAACTTTGATCGATGGACCCCGATTGTACCTCGCTCTTAAGTAATTGACCTCCTAAGTCGCAGGGGATAGAATTTCTTTCAATATTGAGCATCTATATACTAATGGTTTTCGCATGTTTTCAACATGGTTGCTATTTGCCTTAATTGAAAGCTGTTAGTAGGTATTCGATTTTATTATGTTTTGTTAATAAATAGAGAAAATAACTCTCATTCATATCTGATGATGATGATTTCAACCTTTATGTTATAGATACTGGTTTATATTTAATTTAATATAAATATATTTAATATACAATGCTTAGGCACCAATAATATTATACCACGTATCATTAATCGAATTGCTGTGTAATTAATAAAAACGCCAAAGCAACGTTTAGACCGGACAAGGCAACGATCACGGCGGCTAAAGGGTTAACTTTGAACGATGCTTAGGGATTATAATACCTTTTAAGTAATTGACCGGTCCCATCAGTGGGGCAGGGAGGAGGCTACGATACTAAAAATATTTTATTTAACAGGTGATTTTCTCTACGTAAAGATATTATGTTAAAAATAATTACAATTGGAAATGATTACAATTGTGAAGCTTAACTTTATACTATTAAAATACGTTTGGACGTTAATCTATAAAGAGATTCATTCGATTATAATATACGGCCCGCATCTAGCTCGTACAGCTGCGACCTACTCGCGTAGACTGAGTATGTATGACAGAATAATTACAACGTACAATATAATAACTAGACAGAGTTGCAGTAACATTGAAATAAATAATATTAAAATTCATTTATCAAGTCTCAGATCACTATTAATTCAGGATAACTTTTATTTTTACTAAAACATTTTTTCTTTTATTATTCCCTTTTGTTTGCTACAACCAGACGGACGTACCCTACCGTTATATTAATACTAATGTAATGTGTAACGCGTCGTCGTACGTTATGAGCACACTTTGAAATGTCACAATGATATCCTTTGAGTTCGCTATTAAAAATAACATTTCAGAACTCTTAAGTAGTCTTCCATTAATGTATATTCGGTGTTTGCAAAAATCCTAATATTTAGCACAGCTTTCTTTGTACTAATTTTAATTAAATGTACAATAAGAATGAAATTTCTAACTAAAATTCTATATTATTTATTTATAGTAAGATTTGTCTGAGTGAGTAATGTTTGAACAAAAAAGTAATTAATAAAAATTTAGGAGTTATTTTTGTATTGTCAACTTTAAAATTGAGAATATCATTTAGTAAATGTAAATTTACCAGTCGGTAATGCTTTATTTAAAATAAATCAACTTAAAACAAACATTGTTCAAATAAAGATTATTATTATATTATTATTATTATTTAAAAAATATTTTTTTGGAATTTTAAAATTTTTACTTTTCGTATGGCACTTCTGATAAATTCATATGACATAAACAACTTACTTATACAATAAAACTGTGGCAATGGGTACCATTCAGACCTATCCAGTAACACCCACTGGTTTTTTATCTAACCCTGTGAAAAGTTTCAACTCGATCGGTGCAGGATCAGCGAACACAAATAAATATTCACTTTTATATATAAGGATAAAATGAACGGATATAATTTAATCGCATTACGATATAGAAGTTAATTTAAAGAATGTTTTGATAAATTATGAATAGACATGAACTTTTTACATCAAAACAAAATTGTATATATAAAATCTGAATAGTAACAAACTTTACGACAATGCGCCGTACCATGCGATTCTTTAATAATAATTATACACTGAAATAAAACCACTTGATACATTTACATAACTACAGTATACAATTTTTAAATTATCAAGATTTTTAATAAAAGCTGCTTGATATATTATAATTATTTACAATATTTTGATACAGGAAGACTAAATCTGGTGGATGAAGTGTATCATAACAGCTAATATACCCCGAGGTCATATACAAAGTCGTATTTCTGAAGTACCTCAAACTTCTCAAACGGGTAATAACAAGTTACATTATAAAGGCGCCGGGGGGAGTCGTAAGTGCTTCTATGGACTTCATATATTGGTATCGGAAGCCTTCCTATTATTGACATGGGATTTTCTCGCTCCCTCACGACGTTAACGGTTCCGTATATAATGAGCGTGTGAGGGAAACATACAATTACATGTCACTTATATATCTTTACGAAATATTTGTGACAATTTTACATTAAAAAAATCGAAATGGAAATTTATTTATCTTTATATATTTCTTATATCTTTCTAATATTTTTATTTTTCTACATATAAAACATTTAATATATATTTAATATTTTAAGCATCATATTAAAATTCCACGACTCATATAATATTGAAATGTCAAAGAGTTCATTACATCGACGGAATCTTTGCAAATAATCGTCAGAGATACCCCTTTACATAAGCCGAATTGTTTCACACGATCCTTTCAGAACATTCCAACTTCAATTGTACGATTTTAATAACATGACTGAAAAATGCAAAGCTATTTGTAAGATTATAATGAAATACATTCATTTTAAAGGGTGTAGGGAGATATTAAGACCGATGTGTTGTATTCTTATTTCAAAATAGATATACGATATACAGAAATAATTTTTATTCAAGTTTCTTCATATGTTCATTGTACGTAATATTTAATATCTTTTTTTCTTTTAAAAGATACTTTCTCCCCGCCCTACTATTGGAGTAACACTAAGTATATAAGTCTGGAGCATTGCCTAAAACAAAATGAAAGAAATTAATTATTATACTTTTTACGGAAATCTAAAATACATTTCCTTCACTGTTAAAACCAGCCACTACCGCTACCCAATACAAAATCCTTATAAGTTACACAAATTCCTAGAATACGTAAACTTTACTTCTTAATAAAAACGTATATTATTAGAAAAGTCTCGGGAGTAGTCGTACAAAGACAGACGGGGACATGTTATATATGTATAAATACAATAGAACAGATTCAAATCAAAACACAAGCACAATTATAAACTAGAAACTCTCACGTGTCACTAACTAATTAACAAATTGTGTCACTTGAGACGTCAGTAATTACTTACATATATAATTATTAAGGGATTAGAACCTTCCCACAAAATGTGACCCGTTGATCCATTACAACTAAACCGGAATAATGTATTATTTTTACCCTTATATAATAGTTTGTTTCAAAAAATATCCGAATCATATTTTATTGTTTAATTTTATTTTTTTATTTATTTTCCACTTTGGCATCAATACAAGTGACTACTTCGTACGTCATTGATGACATGTTTTGATTTGATAATTAATATTTGGTTATGGATAAATTTTGACAATATTCAAAAGTAACATTAGATATTTACAAACAGTTTGAATAAATTTCTCCAAACTCTTCCTTACTCAATTGTCTATCGACGCTGAACCACTGGAATGGGAACTTAAAAATATAAAATAGTGACTGTACTCGTATATTTAAATGAGTTTTTTGAAATTCCATCCTTAAGAAGGTTAAATTGAGGTTGAAATTTCGTATAAAACCTCATAAAGTTGGAATATTTTCTCGACGGCCGTAGTTGCGACCAAAATCTGGTGAGTAATATAAATAAATAAATAGTTTGATCACTAGAATTCCTAAAAAATGTGCAAAACATTTTTTTTTTTTTTCGAATAAAAAATACTAAACCTTTTAAGCAATATTCATATAATCTAGAAAGTGAAATGTAAAAGATAAAATCTTTCTAAATCGTAATTGCAAACATCCAACAATATAAACTCGTTTATTAACCTCAGTTAGTCAATAGTCAAAGTTATATGTCTATAGTAATATGGAGTTGCGTCGCTTTTCATCTTCATTATAGTATCCAGCCTTACAGGACTAAGTCGTTGACTGAATGCTGCCTCGACTTGGATCTAAAATCAATAGGAGATTACACCCTCTAGACTAATTGCCGGCTTCTCCCGGACCTGTAAGGTTGCCCGCTAAGATCGTATATAAAGATGAATCTTGGACGGCAGACTACATTTCTGTTTTGGCGTCTAGCCATTTTAAAGACTCGTGATAGGCTGCTGAGGTTTTGTTCGGCTCGAGGAGATTAGACAAGTGACGGATGAAGGCAATTATATCACCAGATTATAACAGCTTAATACAGGGTTCTTATATAAATTAAGTAATTTTAAATTCTATGAACATGCTTATGTATACCATGTAATGACTCCATTGAACCGTTTCGTCAACGTTTACACAAACCGGTCCACTGCTCGGGTTATTTATTGAAGCTATGATTGATTAAAACATTTGATACAATATTTGTCTTTACCCAATATATCGGTTCGTTTGGTAGAACCTTTAGAAATACATATAAATACATACGATATTCAAATAATTATTTAAATATACATAATACAAACCTATTTAAGAAAGATTTATGTAAAAATAATACTTATATATTTTTATTTATTTACCGAAATGCTTCATTTACAGTTTTTATTACTAGTATTGATTTTTATTATACATTGTTTATTAGTTAATATATGTTTAAAAATACTTTAAGGACTTTTTATGGCTATTCTAATTAATTCAAATTCGAATTAATAAAACTTTATTTAGACTTCCCACAAATATACATAAAGAAATACAAACATAAATATAATCCAAAAAACACAAAAAAAATCTAAAGAATTAACAAAGAGTAAGAACAAATAGAAGTGTGACAAAAAAATGTAGAATAGTAAGTGACCATTACCTTATATATTTATGAATTATGTTGTTCTCAATAAACACTAATGAACACAAAATAAATGTAATATAAATAAACATACCGTATAATAGTCGTTTGTAACATCACGGACACGGCCCCTACAAATCAGGGTTATGTTTAACACAATAATAGCTTTGAATATCAAGAAAATAAAGAGGTCACCTCGGGTCGACCCAAATGCATCTTCGCCTCTGTCTCAGGGTCATAGATCATCTGACAATGAAACTCGTGCGAATATTTATTTGAATAAATGATATTAAAGTAATTTTTAAATATTTTTAATCTTGTGTTTTAGTTTGTAATTACATTTATGTGTTTTTATATTATCTATCAATGTTAATAAAATATTTTATTCGTAATATCTCAACTAATATAATATGAATTGTGGTATTGTAACTGTGGCACGGTACAGGATCCAATACCTTTTGAAGGAAGGGGATTTTCTAAATGCGCTAACAAAGCTAAGCTTCTTTACGAAGCACTCTGAGAAATAAACATAAACATAAAGAATACAAATTACAATCTCATATCAAAGTTCTCAAAACTTACAAATGTTTCTTTGGAATTTATAATTACAATTTCCGTAACAGTAATAAAAAATAAAACATTTATTCTAAAACGCTACGAAGTGCTACGAAATCTCAGTTCGGTATTACGAGGTAAGGTGAGATTAAGATCTCGACGTGGTCGAGTCATGAGGCCGCAAGATGTTCCGGCCTCTCCATTACAAGGGTCTCAATGTACAACTATGATGGATAGTATAAAATGTCGGAAGATAAATACAGCGAATTTCCTTCATAATAATACAATAAATGTTATAATATTTTTGAAATTATTGTTATGCTTGTTCACTTCCTGCCTTACAATATACAATAATGTTAACCATAGCACGTGCTAAATAGTTTTTCTATAAATTAGAAATGTTGCTATAACGGTATTCCATAGCTGAACCATTATAAAGTCATAATAAGTAAGTCCGTTTAACCGAATGGCCTCTGCCCGGTCCGCTATGATTGATGGACCAAACGGCCCGTGTAAGAAACAATGTAGTGGAAGCAACGGTCCAAAACCTTTTTTGACCAGCGCAAATTGGTCTACTAAATTTACGACACGAAATAACGAAGGTAGGGTTTCTTGGGACTCTCTGATAACGTACTAACTCTTTCGGTGTACCTATACTATAATCAATCTGAACCATATAAAGAAACGACTTTATTCTTTGGGTTGTTCATTTTACGTAACATAAATATAGTAATACTGAGTTCAAATTCGTACCTTAGTAATTAGATAAAAGATAGAGTAATTAGATCACCTAATACTCAATTCATGTAGTGGTCGCCACGTGATCAAATGAGTGACCATCCATGAAAATGTTAGATATTTTGTGCATCTAGTTGTCAGACCTCAGCCTACCACCGCCAACCTAATTATCAAAACCCTAGGACAGCGTGTATGGGGGGGGGGGGTATCATTGATCGGTATCATGAAACGCACGTGAGCTACTCAGTCCTTTTAATAAATAACAATAGAAATCTCTGTAACATAGATTGAAGTGTTACAGAATGATAGGCAGCAATATGTCGAAAGTTTTATTTTATTGAGATAAAAGTAGCCCAGATATCTCACACCTCTGAAATACTTATTGAAATGAAGGTCGGTAAAATCAACATACTATACTGAAATCGGTTATTGGTCATTGTGTACATAAATAACCATTACTCACAGCCATCTATTTATATTATATAAAAAAATTACAAAAATACGTTTAACTAAAAACTGAAAATTTAAAATTTAAGGTTTTACACAACAAAACTTTTAGGCTGATTTAAAATATAACTAATTTAACAATTGAGTTAAACTTAAATTTACTTGAAAAGTATTGAAAATAAGTTCAATTTATTCCTTTATTATGACTTCAAGTTATGTAGTAAATCAAAATACGAGACTGACTGACTACGAATCGAATACTATGTTATTATTACACCCTCATTATACCGAAGTTGCATCTTCTGATAATTCTAACAACCCTACTCTGCTCCTTTGTTTTTGAAAGTTCCAACTCTGTGTTAAGAAGGATTGAAAATGTGATAATTTTGTCACACATAAAAGTGTTTTATCTGAAATAAATTATAGTATCCAATTTCAAACGGTCACGTCCTATATATTGAAATTCGACTAGTTTCTATGTTTGAACAAATAAGAGTAACCTGCGAAGCGTATGATTAGTATATTACAAACCATATCAGTTAGTTGAATCTAGTTTTACTAAGTTTTGCTTTCAATGCAATCATTATATAATTTATACGAATATAAAATACATCAGTAATAACAACTTTCACACAACCAGCTTTTGGTCACTTTAAAAATTTTACATCCTACTGATAAAATAAAATAAGAAAATAAAATATAAGTGTTTTTTTTTTTTTTCAAAAGTCCAAATCGCAGTCAAGAAATTCTGAAATCATTTCTGTTATATCGATATCATCAAGCCTTTGAAATACATTTCCTTGCTCTTTACTAGATCTGAACAAACCATGCGCTATCTACACGATCCTTTGTGTCGGACAGAACGGTAGAGAAAACAAGAAAGGTTTATAGCATACATTTAAATACCAAAATACTTTGAATTAAAACATATTAAAATTTGGTGTTTTTTTTGAAAATATATTATATTATATACATCTGATATAAAGACCTGTACACAAAAGTTTAACATTAAAGTTGGTAATTCAAGAATCCCCCAACTCCTGGATGGTCAAGTGGAAACATATTAATTATATTAATTATACTTGCTTTTGCGGGTTTACTTGACTGTATTAATACACAACGCTGGGAGTAAAACTTTATTATTGATGATGTTTGATACATTAACGCCAACGACAGTTTGTTACAGAATAATTGCTTAAATTCGCCATCGATATGTCTATTTATATAATTATCCTGCTTTATTAAAGTAATTACTTTCGGTGTTTGCCTAATTTTGAACCCATTCTGGGTCCTTGTTGATCTGAGCTTGGTGAAATCGCGGCGTGAAACTAGGTTGACAAACTCCGATAGTAATAAAGTGAGTACAGTCGTATATAATTGAAACCATGGATCACGAACGTTTACATACAAAAAACAGATGTCCATTGTTGGTTTGTAGTTGTTATTGAATGTTACGCCACAAATATAACTTATATTAAGATATAATTAATCCCTTTTAAGCTGATATACGTATTCAGATCATATAATGTATAGAAATGTATTATACGTGTAGTAAAATGACCGTGTCTTGTTCGCAAGCACTTCATCTAATTACTTAAGCCTTAACAGTAATTACAAATCGACATTTACACGCTCTAATTCAGATCGTTTCCCTTAACGTTAATAGGTCTGTCGAACATCTTTACCGCGGCGCCCTGAAACGAGATTTGACAATTTTGTCGATCGTGAAATTTTCCGCTCCATATCGCAAGTGAGCATCGGGCTTTAAACAAAAAGGCTGCGCAGGCAACTTTAAAAGTTCATTCCCGTCGTCCGCTCCATTAGTTTTGGGACGATTTTTCCAATCCTCTAACTTTTGGAGGTTGAGTCAATGTGCCCAAGTCTGGTGCGCCGCCGAAAATAAACAGGGATCACAAGGATTTTTTGCAATTACTTCCACCCGACGAGTCACATGGATGTAGGTCGACAAATTGTAACTGTATTAGGGCGTTTACACAACACTGGCTTGTTGACCTCTTTGACAGTACTGCCAAATATATTCTGGCTTAAATTTGGCGACTAAGATATTTAAACGAGTTCTCTATAAATATTTCAGTACCAATTTTTAATTAATAACACTTAAACAGAAAATTTATTGTTTTACAGCTGACTGAGCTGTCTTAGAATATGTCTTCTATAACAATAATTACTTTATAATATTGTACGTATAACAGATTGTCTAATTGTCGTTGTCAGCGAAATTAAATTAGAAGTGCTTCAATCATACAATTCTGATAATAATCAGAGTACATTTTAGACTCAAATCCCTTAAGATAATATTTCGAGAGATTTAAATTTTATTAGAAAAGAAATATTTCATTTTAATTTTAAAGTTCTTTAAAATGTTGTCTCTCACTGTTTCATAGTAAATTTGATTTTTCATCGACTAAATCGCGTGGAAAACTGGCGAGAAGAGAAAATTTACATATGCTTGAACCGTATTTGCTTTAACTAGCAGCCGGTCTGAGATGATACTCCTATACAATATTTGTATTTATTCTCATATCTGTGTGCAAAGTGCAATGTTTGTCTTAAAGTTTAAGTTTTATTAAATAATATTTATATAAATATGTATATTATTTATCACTCACTAGCAGTTAAGACTTATAGAATGTGTTAAAAAAATATATTAAAAAAAAGATATTATAATTACTTCATAAAGGTACTAATATGAGAAACTAATTTCTGTAGACTGTGGAACTGCACAATATACTTATTAGAGGCTTCAACTTATTACAGCTTCACTAATATACTATATGTACAACCAATGAGCAACTACAAGGTACAGGTAAAGGTTTTTTAATTTAAAACATTTATATCAATATTGTTATTATGCCAGTAAAACTTATGGAGGCTTGAACGTACTGACTGCTATCAGTTTTTATTGGATAGAAATTATAAACTAAAAGCTTTACAAAATAATAATTATAATAACATTATTAAACGAAGCATTATTTAAAGTGCATTGAAATATGTAAAAAAATTGTATTATTTTTAAAAGAGAAGCAAGTTTCAGACGCAGCCTAAGACTGATTGATGGATATCAATGACAAAAGTTTTTAAAAATTTGACAATCGATTTAGCGTGAAGAAGAATTATGAAGATAGGAACACCAGTACCGTTTAAATAAAGATAATATTTTGTATAATATTTAGTTTCAAATCAATTAATGAAATAATTAGTAGCAGCATTTGTGCAGCATGTAAAAACTCCAACAGATTTATATGTGTTTATATAAGTGTTAGTAGATACGAGGACGTATTATTAATTATTTAATGTATGTTGTATGCGAGTATGATTGTACTTAGATCCATTTTGTGATAGGGTTAGTTGTGGTACAGTCGGGTCATAAATTGAGTTTCTTGCAGACTACGAGACTGTGTGACTTATTGTTACTTGTAGTCAGTAGTTTATAACTGAAACTATAGTATTAAGATTTATATAATTATAACAAAAATAATATATAATATGATACATCAAGATAATTTAACCTTATAGAAAAGAACCAAACTTTTCTTTTAAGGCTTTAAGATATCTTAAACATTTTATTTATGTTAAGACGAAATCTCGAAATAAACTTTTAGTCAAAAGGCAAAAGAGTTAATAAGCTTCCCAATAGATCTTTTATAACACCTTTTACCGATAATCGAGACAATGCTGTGCTTAGAATGATCTTAATCTGTATCAACCCCTACATTCCTTAAAGAGACGGCTTTTTAAGTGTCTTTTTAAGTGTAAGGCAATTTTTAAGTGTAATTTTGCTATAATAAGCCTGAAAGCTCTTTAATTCCCTTCGAATGTGATGGTTTTATTCACCTCGGATGGCCTTTACAATCGGTTAATGCCAAATCGATATACACCCGCCGTGACCGCCGTACACATTGCTGGCTTTTTGGTACTAAAATAAAATCTTATTGATTTCTACTTAAATGATCTCCATATAACGTATAATAGGTATCGCGAGTAAACGGCTATAAATTATTTTGCCATCCCGCTAATGAGCCCATCGCTCTTGGCTCAAACACGTGTGATTTATTTTTAAAGTCCGCACTCGCTTCATAAACATGTCATGTGTAATCAGATACGCACATTAGTGACGACTATGTCAATAATTGTGCAATTATTATTATTAGATATTAATTATACAAATTCTGTTAGAAACTTACAATAAGATCGATAATTTAAATTGTGATTCATATAAAAAATAACCACAGAAAAAAAAAATTCTTATGAGGACAAGGTTTGTACGACTGAAAAAATTTTTTTTTTTAATTTGAAATATATATCTCATATCTATAAATAAAAGTTCTTCTTAAGCATGTTTTTTAAATACAACAACCAGCATCAAATATTGAATTTTTGGTTGAATTATTTAATATAGTTTTTATTAATTATCACTAAATTATATCAAATAATGTTGAGAGTAATGTTTACAACAGCCATACACATTTATAATTCATAATTAATACAATAATTTTTGTATTATTATACAGAAATAGGAACACGTAATGCTGTATAGAAAGTACTTCATTTTTATTATAATTTACGCAACACAGTTCAAAAAATTCATATTTTTTTAGTTGCGTAATTCTAAAATGAATATATGTCAAAGACTTGGGAACTATGAAGCTCTGTCTCCACAAAAACAAAGCAATTAATAAACTGAACGTAACTCCTTGATCGTAACGGGCTCTCTCGCTATCACAGCCCAGCTGTGGGCCGACGGCTGATAGCTCTACTAATCCTTTACAAACACGTCTCTTGGCATCGATTTCAATGAGATTACAGCAAAATCTACAGATTCGGGTCCACGACTCGCAGGATCGTGACGGCCTTACTGATTCTTAAATTGCTAATTACACGAGGACTTTATATAGCCTGTGTTAAGAACGGTTAGATTACGAGACGATCTCTTTGAATCCTTCTTTACGCCGATTTACAGTTTCACTGTACTCGTATATGTTATTAATTATGTAAATATGTTGCTTTATTGTTTTATAATATTACACAGCTTAAAGAGCTTAATGCTATTTTCCTTTAGTTTTTTCTTCCCGTAAATAAAATCAAGATAGTGACCGAATAATGTCGGTGGGTGACTTTAGAATCTGGTTGCAACTCGGTGTGAAGACAGTCTAATGGAAAGCTCAAGGCAATCTGATTAGGGCGACGTGACAAATTGTTCAGTTTGTACACTGTTTGTCCGTACTGCGGCCTGATTGATGATTGTCTGCGCCTAATTAGATAAGGGCTTTGCGAGATGTTAGTAATTCTCGCGTGATTCATAGCTGTTTAAATTACGCAGTTATGTGTCGGCTGTCGTGTTTGGATTGATCAGAGTCCACGACATATCGTTGCCTAAACAAGATTAGCTTATATGGAGCCTACAATTACTCCTACTTTTAAAATACATTTTTTCATTTTTGTGTGGAAACTTTAGTGATTCATTCATTCATTCATTCATTCATTACTTTTAAATATATTACTTAAATATATATAATTATCCGGCCGTCACGTTGCTCTCGGAATATTCCCGACTAGTTTTGAACTCATACGGGATCTTTATCCATGAGCTCAGAGCATGGCGTAGTCGTGGCGTGAACTGAATACAGCCAGATAATTATGTATATTTTTCATTTCCCTGCTTAATTTGTTTTTCTCCAAAGTAACAGTAAAGTATTCATTATTGTTAAAAGCTATACAAATGCTAAAATATTTAGATAATTAATAAATATGAAAATAAAAAAAGAACAAAATACTTTAAGATTATATAAAGAAATACAAAATGTAATTTAAACCATGTGTTTATACGTTTTAGTACACTGTCTCCAGAGTGCAAGTCGATCGGTACACAGTTTATTTTTACGTCTTGTATTGGCAAGTGACATTTTCTTGCCGCGAATAAAATCGTTTCGCTTTTGTATAGCTTTCCAAAGGATCGGAGGTTAGATTCGATAACAGTTTATTGATTTGAGTAACTCTCCTTTTTGAAGTGAAGCTTCTTTCTAATGGTTGCGATTTGGACTCGATGAAACGTAAATTATTAAAGATAAAGAAGTAAAACACAAATCTTTGTCAGAAAGAGTCAAACATTCAATACGAACGCAAAATCACATATGACCTATATAAAATAAAAGTCAGTCAACTGACTTTCTGACAGACACTTACATTTCGTCTACCCGGGAACACGAATGCTGCAAAGTATTCGAAACGTCGGGTTAAAATTAAAATGTAACCAAATTATACGCGAGTTTTAATCCATAAAAATAGTTTTGACCTGTATAATTTTAGAAAAATATTAACACCTTTTTCTAAATATTAGTTTTCTGTTTTTTTTAAGTGTCGAATAATCGAATAAATTTATATTTTATAGTTAATTTTATAGTTTTAATAAACGTATAGGTTTATTTTTGTCGGCATCTAGCGTCGAGAAGTCTTGTCGTAGGGGTTTGCTTTAAGTTTTTTTTTATTTTATTTCCTATGCTACCATAAGTCTTAATGACATGAAATAATAACATGGAAACTGAATCATATGTACTATAATATATGTATATGTAATGTAATATTAAATGTAATATAAATAAAAATAATAAGCCTTGCAATTATCTTAACACTCTTCTTACTCTATATTCATCTTTTTCTTGAGTAGTAGTAGTAGGCTACTTTTCTGAAGTTTCACTTCTACCGAGTGTGAATTGCACACACTTCTTATATCTATATGAATATTAATGAGAGATAAAGTTATTAAGTTTAATAATTCGTTTTTGGAAATAATCTATAAAACTATTAATTTAATTTTACAAAGTGCTTTCTGTAGTCCATGCGGAAGTCTCAGCCAGCATTCATTCAAAGATTTGATATAACATTAGGTTTTAGCTCCATAAATATTAAGTTGGTATAGATAGTTAAACGTGAGTGTCACAAACATAAAGCATAGAGGAGGTACAATGAAATTCCTGGCCGCTTTAGTTTATAAATCACGTCCACACTGGATGTGTTTACAAATAATTTAAATAGCTATTTCAGTTTGTTTGAACACGTCAGCAAATAATATTGTTGAATGCGGACCTCATCAATTATGTCATCAAATATAAATTGTAAACGAATGTGTTATCTGTTGAAATACTTTGTGAATTTATATGATGATTATAAATTTATAACATTCTAATCGGCAGTTTTATTTTGTAATATACTTATTATTTGATTTGTTCTAGGTATAGTTGTTCATGACTACCGCTCATCGGAACATTATCTTATTATTTCTTACAAATCAAAAAACTATAAAGAAATTTAATTTATATATATTTTTTTAATCAATTGAACATGAGATCAGTTCAGGCTCGTAATTTCTTTAATGAAAACTCAATACTTAATTAATTTATAATTACCACCTTAGAATTAAAAGTTTATTAAAATTATCAAAAGAAAATGTTCAGCGTCAAATAATATAATGAACTTTCATTACGACCGAAGATTTTTCAGGAATTTTTTGTTTATTTGGTCCCTTAAACCTCAGACAGCTTATCATAAAATAAATATTGTATATTTAATAGCGATAGACTGGTACAATTTGAGCTCTCTTACTGAGGCATATACCTGTATAGTAAGCTCAAGAGAAGTGGCTGGGTTAAGTCGCAAAAAAACATCTAGAAGAAAAAGAAAATAGAATTTATAAATAACAGTATATATTATATTATATTATTATATATATATTTATATATTTTTTGTTACAGATGCATCATCCAATACAAATGAAGCCAGCTGACAGCGAAAATAGAAACGGTAAGTTAATATATTTTATATTTGATATTTGTACACATAGGTACGGAACGGTATTAGATAGTTATTGAATTCAAACGTTAACTCGATAGAATTTGAAGAATTATTTTGTCAATGAAACTGTTCCCTCATTATCACACCTGCCCAATTTCAAGTTATCGAAGTAGGCATTATTGTTTCGGAAATTTTATTTTCCTTTTTAGGAGATAAATTGTATTGTATTTTTTTTCACTACAATTACAATTGAAATACGAAACCCGCGTTCAATAATTAAGGATTCAATTTAAAGCTGTTGTTTCGATTTTTTTTTTAATTTTTGTAATAATGTTTATTCAGCAGCATAAAAATGTTAATAACATCTGTGATAACTTCCAATTTATATATATATACTGACAACTGCATGTGAGATTTAAAACGCTGTGCAAGACAAAGAGTCTCCACATTCAAGATTATCCTTTTGTGAGGTTATATGTTCCGCAAAAGTGCTTGGCTTGCTATAAAGCTCTTCAACTATTAAGCTGAGGAGCGATACACTGAAGTTACACAAAGCAAGGTAGACAATATCTTGAGTCGCAACTAAGTGTCGACTAAGTTTCGTCTAAGTTTGCTTCAGACCCGGTCCAGCCCGTTACTTATCTAGAGCGTCAGCGGCGCACATTTAGTTCAATGTGTTCGTGAAGGAATGATCGAACTGACAAATAGTTTATTTTCGATTGGAAAATGCTTTCATATTGTTTTTTATTTTAAAAAAGACTATAGATATTATTTTCGCTAAGGAAGCCTAAGACTCTATACGCAGTTCTAAAGATTCAATCGAGTTTTCTAATTAAATTATTATTTAGGATTATTACATTTGCATTGTATTGAGTTAACGAAATATTACGTGAAAAATAATCGTTATAATTTATATCAATATATTGAAATGAACCTCGCTCCGAGTTTTTATTAATTCTACAAACAATTGCCCCGTTTATTAAAAAATAATAAAAATAAATCTATAAATTAACTAATTTTCTTTGACGAAACAAATAGACACATATTCAACAACATATGAATTATATATATATAATAATATAAATTTATATTATATTAAAATTATTTATTTTTTTATTTATTTATTATTATTTTTTAAGAGTATTCTTTTATTAGATTAAATATATAGTTATTTTATAATTTACGAAGAGGAAAAAAAATTGAGCTATAATTACTGTTTTTCAAAACTACTTGGCAGATTTTAGCCTTTATGAAACTAAGCCACCACAAGTATATGGTGGCTTAGATAATTACAAGAAAATAAGTGAATATATAATACTTACAATTTCAAAGGATGGAGGAAGGAAGCAGATTAGGTTACTACTAAATATAATTATCCGGCTGTACTCACGTTATTACAATCGGAATTTCCCCGACTAGTGTCGTTTAGGTTGTTGAAAGCATCTAGTATTGTAATAAAATATAAAAAATAATATTCATACTAAGCGATTACCAAACATTTAATTTTGTGATGACGTCAATTCATTTGAGTGTGTCTATCAAGTACCAGCTACCTCAGACGAGACACGAATATTAAAGAGTTAAGAGTTCATCGTAGAGACACTGCGCTCGAGCGAAGGAAAATGGTGTCACCTGTCACGTGACACTTTGCTAGTCGGTTAAAATGTTATAGATTGATTTTAATTATATTCTTTGAAGTTATTTAATTTTTTAAACCCGCAGGTTTTCAACAGACAATGAAAGTCTGGGTTGCCCATGAATGTCTTTTAAATTTTTAGGAATAAAATTATGATTATTTCAGGACTTGATTTATATAGATCTTTCATGATTGACTAAGAAAAATACGACCTTTAACATATAAAATATAAAGAGGATACCTATCCAACAGTTCACATGTTAACAATTTTTTAATAACTTTCGATATTTATATCTTTTAAGAAGATTTTTACTTGTTGCACATTATCAGAGCAGATGAATTTTGACATTATTTTATACCATATTCTGGATATCAAGGTCTTTGCATAGACAAGTAGACTCCGTGCCGACAAGTGAATTACGACCTGAAGCAGAAGCTCATTAGAGGGCGAGGGGGGGCCTGAGGTGACACAGTCTGACATAGAATGACTGATTGTTCGTCAGCGCGCGCGCACCTACCGGTAGGATTACGTTAGTAGTGTCGCGGCCGCGGTTGAATGCAGACGCGCGATGTGGTGACAGTGTGTGTGTGAAGGATGCGCGGCGAGGCGGGCGCTCGCAGCAAGACCGGGAGGTCCGGAAACTATCCGCCCATCAGCGCCGCCTACTGGCTACCGCCGTCGAACCCCACCCCCTACCATGTCCCAGGTTCGATCCGACCGAATGTTTATTAACTTGGCGATTGACTAGTCATGCATTAGTCAAGTACTCATTTAAATATACATTCTAGTACACTCGAATAAATCTTGCAAGGAGCTGGTATCTGTATATTTTGTTCTTATTTTTTTGAAAGACATGCATTAGATAAGCGAACGTGAGTTACCCACACGAACACAGGATATTACAGAGTTGTTAATGTCACGTTTGTGTTCGGCTTATCACCGAGCCACTCCGCCATATTCCGCAAGGTGAAGAATGTTCGAACACGGCGCTATGTAAAATGTGTGAATACATAAACGAGCAATCCGACGGTGCGCGCTCAATAATCATTAACTCGACACCAATATTCTGTGTAATTTATTAGCGAATCCGCGTTAAAATGCTATTAGTGAAAATCAGGTGCAATACGCCAAGAATCTTTGCGCCAGTTGTTTGCCAAACGTTTGGTCCAACAGCAAACATCGAGCTATTTGTTATTTTGTAGCAAATGACGGCGCATTATCCTCCTGTTGCCGTATTGCTTACGTTTATCTCGTTTATTGAATCTGTTTTTTTTTTTTGGCATAAATGTTTGAAATCGAAAGCTTGTGACATTGACCGACATCCTAACTGAAAAACAATACCGTTTCTCCGTCGCCGTTGTAATAAATTAGTTTAACTCGAATTACTAAAAAATATATATAAAATCTTACGAAGATTTTTCTTAATTGTCTTGTACAAAGTCAATCAAAAACTAGATATATTTTGTTAGTAATACAATAATACTAAAAACTTCTTATTTTTGTTAAACAAAAAGTCATTACTAAAAGTTATAGAAAAAAAAATATATTCTACAAATATTGGAAATTGTAATACCATTGTGTTAAACAATTAATTACGCACCTAGTTGTTCAGTTTCAACTTTGAACTATTCAAATCTAATTATTGCGCCGTACGTCTGTATGACATATGTACGTAACTACAGTGATATTGAATATAGCTCTACTAGACTTGATTGCCTCCGACATAGAGCATGAGACGCACAGGAGTGCGTTTGAGCCTTTTACCAATTGAAAAAATTACAAATTATTTTTAAAAGGGTTTCTTAAACTATATTCTTGGGTTCGAAGTCCCATACACTGCACTCTGCATCCTTCAATGCAACGGGACCTGATCCCGCATGTTGAATTTATATAAAAAGTTTAGTCTTACTCTGTTTTTATTAGAGAGTAATATCTACCAAAATGTTTAAATATTTCTAATAATAGAAATCAAACAAAAGTATAGAATATTGAAGTTAATTTTAAATTATATATTCTACAGAGATAATACAAGTGGTGTCTTCTAGATCATTACTCTGTGCGTCTAGGAACGAAAATAAACACCTATTTGTTTCCTCGTTTTGCACTAAGTGTCCACTAGTGGGATTGTTGCTAAGCACGTGTCAAACTAGATATATATAACAACAGAACAAAAAAAAAACCTTTACTTAAATAGTCTATTTGTTTAAGTATAAAATATCTTTTTTTAGTACAGTATGACAATATTAGTATCTAGATTTACACCGATATTTGAAATAAATTATATATATCATCCAGAATATTTGAGTCATAAAAGTTCATCGTCCGCTATAGGTAAGTTTGGTTAACTTTTATAAAGAGATTAACAAGAGATTTGAGGTTCACATGTTTGAGATAAAACAAAAAGTTACGAAGTATGTTTTATACATTTTATATTAGTTCACTAATCGAGATTGTTCCTACATTATTAAGGCACTTAATAGTTTTTCCAGTTCGATATACATTCATCAAACTCTAATAGATCTATCGACAGACCGCAAATGTCACTTATCATTATAAACTATTTAATGAATATTATAGAAGACATCTTAAAAATGTACGATATTTGATTGTTTCAAACTATTCGGTGACAGAATAAACGGATGGTTGCAAATTGTATTCACAACAGATACAGCACTGATACATTGTTCAATTGTTTGTATAACATGCACACACACAAACAAACATGTTGATATATCCATTGCTTTACACTAACACCTATACTGTGTCACCCTTACTAATAAAAAATCTCTGCTTAATCATAAGTGAGACAGTGATAAAACAGAGAATAAATTCTACTGAGTATAAATGTTTTTATTAAAAGCTACTTTCATCTAAATTATGTTTAAATAATGATTTTATTGTTAGAGTACTCGTAAATTATTATTAACGGCCGTTGAAATAACAAATTATAAGTTAATCTAAGTATCAATTAAAATTGGCCTCGGGTCATTTATTACGATTTCACTCTAAATTGGACGCAACGCAATTTGGTAGTTAGAAATTACTGTTAAAGTCTTTCATTACTATTTTAATGTACCCTTTTTATATGTTTACCGTCTAGTATACATTTAATAATTAAAACTTATTACAAAAAACCAAGATTGTTAAATTGAAAATTATATCAGAATCCTAAAGATATATCACAATAAATAAATATACACACTTTATACAACTTCTTGTCTGCCTATTATTATTATTTTCATTATAAATACTATGTAATATGTATAATACTATGTATTTAATATTAGGTGTACATATATACAATTACATTTACATATCATTTCTCTTGTTTTACCTAAAATTCATCTATTTCTTTTTATCTCTTCTACCTTACGACATTAATTCCGCCATTGTACTTTGCTTATAAAGTTTAAATAAATAAATAATTCTCAATTCTGGATAAAAATAATAAATGATATTTAATATTTATCTCAAGTATTATAAGAATATTTTAATGTATGTTATCAGTTAGCTTGGTGTTGTTTGAACAAGTGCAAAGGGTCTTGCGCAAGAGGCTCGTATTACAATACAGCGTTCAAGCTGTGTGTTTAACAATGAGGAAAAAAGACTAAGTTGAACTGAGCATGAGACACGGTGTTGTTGATTTTATTAATAAACTAGCTGTTACTCGCGGTTCCACACGCGGACGAACGATTTTGTTTATTATTAAATTATCTAAAAGCAGTAGAGTAATGCATGTAGCCTTCTTCATGCACCTGACTAACAAAATCATTGTTTTCAAATCCATTTGGTAGTTTAGAAGATGTATACATACAAACAAACAAACTTTATCGGTTTATAATATTAGTTAGTATAGATTGTTTAAATTATTATTCTGTAATAATCTTGTATGTTTTGGAATTTTTTTCTTCATGCAAGGTCTTCATATTGTACTATATATAATTTCAAATTGAATTGAAGCGTGTATTTAAGACATGAGAGTTTCAATTTCTCATTTCTCGTAATTTTTCCATTATCAAGATTATGTTTAATAATATTTGTATATAAATATATATGTATGTTTATTTTCTGAGTACAAAGAGATGTCGCTCCGTTGACAACACTTTGATGTAATAATTGACATATTATTTATAGGTATATATTATGAGTAGTAAGGAATTATACTTAGACTTACATAAAAACGTAATAAAAGTGTATATCTTATGTAAACTGCACAAGTAGATTAAGGTATCTTAAGAACTGTAGTATTGTTGTAAGTTTGTTAAATAGGTATAACATTAAATTATTCATCAATATGAGGTGTCAATAACCTCGGTGAATCTAGTCCATATTTATATATTTCAAATACATATATATTTTATAACTCTCCCGCAATAGAAAATTAGTCGATGTATCGAAGGGGGTTTCACAAACAGAAATAACGATACAAATAACACCCAGACTCGAAACAGCAATCTGTTTATTAATCAACTGTCTGTGTGAGAATCGAACCTCTGGCCTAGCACCAACCCCCCTAACAACTAGACCTGTCGTGCACTGCCATTACATGATTATATTATTTACTTCAATTTTATAGAAACTGATTTTAATTTTATCGAATTTATAATGTTCATAGTATACTTGTTCTGCATCTGTGGAGGTGTTGGTAGGTGCTGGTATATCACATTGTTTTTATTAATCTGGCCTCCGTGAGTCACGTTTGTACTGCTTGTAAGGAATTGAAAACATGCAATTGTAATATTGAACAAAATTCTAATTAATTGTTGCATATTTTTTATGAGTTTAACACCGACATTTAGTTTTATAAATGTTAATTAATATTGTCTATTGTTTTATTGTTGGTTCTATAACAGCAGGTTCATAAATATTATTTACTGGTCATATGTTATAATCTTTATTATTGTTAGAAATGAAAGAGAATAAAGTGTCGCATTCGTAGCTAGTGAACGTATACATTGTGAGTACGTAACCTGAAGCACGGTAATCATTCCCATAGCAACCATACCATGAGATCAGCCGTCTGACAATAAACATGGAACACTAATATAATTTTATAGAACAAGTCTCGCGTGCAATCGGTACTCGCTCGTATCGCTCGTACCCAGCGAGCCATCTAAAGGCAACAGTTAACTGTTTCAAAGCGTCGTATCAATGCATAGCATCGCATTTCGGTTCAGGGATGACAACAGTATACTGCTTTAATTGTAATTCAAAGCGTCTTTTTATAAATATTTATTAGAACACGTGCATGATATGGATAACGTATGCATTTTGTATCGTTGCCAATACCATATCTATATTTTTTTTTTGAAAATTTGTAAAGGTTAAAACGGTCTTAAATTTTAATTAAAAAATCCCCTAGTTTTAGGTTTTTTTTTAAATTCAATACTTTATAATAGGTCTTTTAGTATTTCATTTTTCGTGATCCATTACTATTATTTATAATTATCCGGCTGTACTCATATAATTACTATCGAATTTAACTGAGTAGTTTCGAACCCATTCGGGTCCTTATTCATGAGCTCTGACCACGGCGGGGACGCTAAGTCTCATAATTATTTATAATAGAAATATAATATAGCAACCCTACGTCTAATGAACTATAACACCCGTCGTCGTCGTTCCCCGGCGTATTCTCTTAATCCACCATAAGCTGTTTTAAATACCTCCTCTACCTCACCGTGCTGTGATCATAGAGAAAAAATGTTTTATATATTTTATAACTTATACAATAGAGTAATAACAACATATTCCTTATTAATGCCATCTAATATACAATATTTTCTTATTCAATTTATACATTTGCTTAGGTTTTGGAATGTCTTTTTAAATGTTACTATTTAAGTTTAATTGTTTTTTAATAGATGTAATTATTATATAGGTTTTAAGTTATTTTAATGACTCTTTATTAATATGTAGTATCACGATTTCACAATAGAAATACAACAGATAATAAATTGATTTGAATAAAATACTATTTACGAAAATATAAAAAAAACTAATTATAAAACGAGAAATTTGTATTTTTTTCTTAAAGTTATTAAATTTTATATATTGAATATTATCGGAATGTCATATTTAATCTAGTTATAATTGTTAATTTTGTTTTGCACGTCTGGCCAACACTCTGTTGGTCTGAATTTGTTTGTTCTTATCTACAAAACAAGTCTGATATAATACGCCCGCATCGTTAGGACCATATATATCTAATATCTTTGATATGAAGGGTTGAAAGGAACCTATTCATGTTTTTAAGTTTAATAAAGAATATATTATATTGAAATATAACCAATATACTTATAATAACAAGAAAAAAACGGTATACTTATACTACCATTCTCATAACTGAAGATTTATTACTAGATACTTCGAAAACGAATTAACGGTTTCGAAATAATAAATAGAAGGTACAATACCTGACTAATTTCAGATTACAACAGCTGTCAACAACACACCACAAAACATATGTTACACTAACACAAGCACTAAAACAATTTCAGTCATGATACGCGTGAAATATCACTAATATTAATAAAGTTATTTCGCTGCACTGAATTGCTTCGCAAGCAGAGATCTGACCAATAATAATGGCTTCCTGTCCTGCACGTACAGACTCCACTCGTACTAAGTTTGATATACTTACTGTACCCACTAACGATTCAACTTTTAATCGAGTTGAAAACAAAGACACAGGACTTAGACAAGTACTGAATGTGCTTAAACCCAGGATTGCTAATTAGCTCTCGACTTTCATATAGCTTTATCCATTGTCAAATAATCAAACACATTTTATTTAAACTTATGTGATCCATGACGAGGTATATATATTAAATGTGTCTGAGCGCATGAATGAGGACACCAAATGGGTTCGAAACTAGTTTGGTATTTAAGTGATTACAGTCGTAATATTATACATAATCATATATGTTATTTATTTAAATCTTATTCCAATACATTAATATTTAAAATAAATATAAATACAGTTTATGATATTAATTTTAATCGATTCTTAACAAAAATAAAACAAGTTAAAATAATAGTAATACTACAATAAAATAAGAAAAAAAGGTAATAATAAAAATGTATTTTAAAAAACACTGAAAGATATTCACCAAATATCAAAATTCTCTTAAATTATATTATAATGATTACATAAGTTGAAAAATACTCAGATTGTTTCTTCTAAAAGTACTGCCGTACTCTTTAAATTAAATGTTTGTCACTGATTTTTTAATGTTTAAGTCCTACAAATTCCAGTAATCGTGACCTGTAATGGTAACTAAAAGGTCGTCCGCAAAACTTCGCGTTTGTTCAACAGATATTTTAGGATCTTCGTAAGCTATGACAGGTTTTATTTTAATTATAAACTGCAAATTACTTAACGACACTTACCGCACTTACCGAAACCTTTTTTATCTCTTTATTTTTTTACCTTTTTTTTTGGTTTCTTTATTTTTTGTCCCATAATCATGGGACAGAAATCGGGTTGATCTATTAATATATAAAATGTGGAAAAAAGTAAAACCATTCGAAGAAAACGCAAGTGTAAATAGGAGATACCCTTTCAAATGTTGACGAGAGAAAATAAAAAAAAAATCCCTAAATAAAAAGGAAAATCGAGTTATTCAGAAAATAATATAATGTCTGAAGAATTTATAATCGATATATATTCATTTTAATCTGAGTGAGTGAACCGATATGCTATGGCTTCAAAATGAAGTTCATACACGTTTTCTTAAACTCATTACACGAACCTTACAGCCATTGATTGTAGTAAAGTATCTATATTCTCATGATAGAAGTCGCTAACGACCTCTAAACGGTAGTATTTCCGACCTCAACTTTTAATCGAGTTTAAAACTAAAGCCACTTCGCTTCACTATTGCGCCCGCGGAAAATGGTGTGCGTGACCCTAAAGACGAGACATTAGCTGTAATGTCTAGCAATCTAGAATTTCTTATGGTACTAATTTAATGAAATTGAATTTACAATATTTATTGGTTACCAAGAGACTTTCAACTGAATAAACGAAACAGAAATTTCTAAAAGTGATTATATTTTGAACCTCTGCTAAATATTTCAACATCCTTACCCCGGCGCTTCGCGAGACTTCGACTAAGTGACTCGACGTTTAATCGTATTTAAAACAAAAGACCATCGCAGGACGAGACTCTCGCACGCTCCCCAAAGACAGGCGTGCATTAGTAATAATAGTTCGCAGTTAGGATTTCAACCAATTGTACCGACTTCCGAAGTAGGGCAGAGTTGAATTTTGAATGAACATAATGTTTCCTCGACAAAGGCAAATAGCGCTCTCGGCGGATTTCATCGCCTCCGCGGCGGACTTGATAGCGTTAATAACAAACTGAATGTGTAGTTTTCGTTTCACACGTACGTTGATTTGTTGAAAGCTTGGAATAACTTTAACTTAATTAACTTATACGTTGCTGATTTCAATAGCTTTCTACTTATACGAAATCACTATTTTTGTAAGGATTGGACAACAACATTTATTATAACAGGGTATACCCTGTATGTTATAACATAACCAATGGTGTTCATTTATATTATGAAGAATAATAATTCCAGATCTAATCCCCAAGTTTCAATAACTTATGCTGACTAAACATAATAGAAATTACGTAATATTTTATCGTAACAAATTCACTAGAGCAAGATCGTTGCCAGATAGTAATCCTCGGAGTTTATCGAATTGGACGCGGTGTAGACTCGGTATAGGCTCGTATCACTTCCGACCTGATAAAATATTGCCAATGTGGCCATTTTCGAATGGATTTTGTTGTTTTTTTTTCAGGCTATGCGTCAGTCTAGACTTATTTTAGCTTCGGGATGTTTTAGTTTTTTGTGTAGTTATTAGTTTTCGACAGTTAGAGAGTTAAAATAGTATGGATTTGTTCAATCGTACCTAAAAATCTTTGGCTTTTATATGCATTGTCAGGGATTATATAATAAAAAAAAAACGTATTTTGACCTTAAAATATTAAAGAACTGACAGCCCCTTTCATCAATTCAGGTACATAAGATTTAAATTCGCGTATCCAGTTGAAATATTAACGAGTCACGAAATGCAATCGGCGTCAGTCGAGCCGCGCCAGTGGAGCGTGAACAGTCGATGCCGTTTCATCTCTAGCGTCCTTGTAGTACGTGTCTTAGGAAGGGTCCATAGAGGCGTCTGTGCCATGTCAAGGTCGTTTACTAAACAAATATATTAAGAAATTATTATTTTTATTATTAATTTGATACTAAGGTAATAAAAAGAATTCGCTCAATATAATTTTTTGTTTTCCATTTTAAATCAACGTGGTGATCAATTATGTTCGTCAATTAGAAGTCAGAATTTTGAATTTTATCAAAATAAATCCTTATTTGAAAACAGTCTCTGATCTGAGAAGAACCACAGCACCAGCTCAGCCGGCTGTTCTTTCATTGTCATTATTATTAACCAAGAGCTAAAGCAGCGTGTCAATCGCAAAATTATTGTGAAAATATCTTTTTTTTTATTCTGTTAGAACACAGGACTATGAAATATGAAATAGAGGACTTTGATAGTGGAGGAATATCATTTTGTGTAGTTAATTTATAAAATTTAATCAATAATTACTTTTTATTTAAAAATCAAACCCTATTCCAGGTAACATTTATATTTGAATATGCTCCTGTTATTATTTTGTTGTGAAATAACTTTGCATTGTTGATTTTGATGATGCGTGAAATATTTTTGCAACGAAATTTCATATTTAAATTTTTACACAAAGTTTTCGAGGTTCATTTCGTTTGAAAAATTTGTTCATTGAAATTCATTTTTTATTATTTAATGAAAAAAAATGGAATGTGGTTGTTTTTGTTTGTTACATTTTTTAGTTTTCATAAATTCCTTTGATAACTTCAATTTAATATTAAGTATGGTAATTTATTTAATAAAACGTAAGAAGCGTTCTTTTGTATAAATACAGCTTAGATTAACCAATTACATTAACGCACGCACACTAACTGATGACATTAATACACACTCACTAACACAATGATATTATATTTTATATTATGACGTTACGTTACATTTGATAGTCCTTGCAAAAACGTATGTTTTTTATAGATCGATTTAAAGCAATAGGTATTTGCGGTCTGTATATTCCATTGCTAATACCAGAACTACTTCAAACAATCAGTATCTAAAAAATGCATATTATTATTATTATTATATTCTCAACTAATTTCATTCATATTTATTTACCAATTAACAAATTAAATTGAGTATTAAATATTAATGTATTTGCAAAATGAATTAGTAATAAGGTTGACTATTGTATAACTCCATTTACAGATTACTTGCATTGGGCACGCGATTGTTTGATTTTCAATTTTCATAATTCAACTAGTTTTTGCAAGTAAATAAATGTAAATAAGTTTTGAAGTACATATAAGAAACAACTTTAAGCAGCGCACTATAAAGCTTAAATTTGCATACAACGACAGCCCAACAATAGCAGTGACCATGTAGGTAAGATAGCAAAACTGTCAGAGCATTATGTACCTTAATGCTTAAGGTCGTAACGATGAATGGAGTCGGTCACGATGGCGTGTTATATAAGGCGATGCTAAACGCATTGTGCCTTGCTTTTGTGCCAATTAAGTTAGCGACTCGCTTCTAAGAGCCTCGGTTTAGACTAACATTACCAAAGAGGTAGACGTAATATAATTATATTATTTATTAATTCGCAAACAACATTATATCGTTATTTGTCCTGCTATTTTTCTGTGGATTTTGATACTTTAATCCGAATATATTAATTCAAACTCCTTTTGAACTTTGACAACAAAAAACACTACACAGACGGTGAAGACAAAAATATTAGCAGTCTGAATAACTTTGTTTGAAAATTTCAAAAACAGACGACCAGAGATTATAATAATATTAATATCTTCAAGCTCATCATTCTACACATAAAAGGCTTTATATTAATTCAAGTTCATCATTATTTTTCTACTACCATGACATTTTTAATAATCAACAAATATGAAAAAATTCTTACCAAAACTCGTCTTATGATTCATATTTAAAGAAAATAAATAATAAATAATTATAATATTATTATATTATAAAATATTTTATATAAAAGACATTATTTTGTTTGATTTAAATGGACAACATACGGACCTAGCTAACAGACGCTCCGTGTTTAACGAATTTGCCGGACGGCGCTAATTAACTCAGAAGGTCCCGTTTACTTTACTAGATTATTAACCAAAATAATATTTAAATATTTTATATTACGTTATTAAATATTGATATATTATATTGTAGTAATTTTCAATTCAATTACATATACGAAAGATTTTCTGTTAGAACTATGAAATAATAATAAATGTCGCAATATCGGCACAAGAAATGCAAGTTATCAAGAAATATTTTTCGGTGTTTTGTTTGTTTGGAGGTCGCTCTGTTTCATAACTCGACCTCGTTCGTAATTTCATTTAAAGATTAATAATGCTGATGATTTTCTAAAAACTAAATAAAAGGAATTAAACATTTATTTTAATTGCATGCAAACATAATTTGAACTATATTGCAAAGAATGTAAAGATAAATTTAAAACAATCTGAAAGATTATACAAATATTTGTAGTCGATATTTTATAAGAATAAATGACGTCACATGAATAAATGAGTAACTAACGCGTGGCAGAGACTTTGAGTAATGTTTAGTTAATTACTGTAAGTTATTTAATGACGTAAGTAGAGTTTACTTGTAAATAATAAGGTGTTGTTTTAATTACAAGTGGAGTTACGTTCAGATATTTCTAGGTTTCGAATGCTTCATGTGCATTTAAAAAATGTGATTGATCTGTGATTCACAGCGTTTTATAATATATATTTTTTTTCATATAGTTCAATCAACATATTTGTTGTAACTGAAAATCGATATTAGCTAAAAAATATAGTAAATGTAGAGCACCAGTCCACTTCTAACGTTTCTTTCATATTCCACTTGACGCGTGACATTCGGAGAAAAAGGGACAAAGAAATAAAACAATAGACGTCATTCGTAACACAGATTAATTCTATTACTATTCTCACTTTCGTTTCCTTGAATTTTCCTCTCACAATGTCCCCCTACTTGCTTTAATGCGCAAAGAGGGGGGTCATAATTCACTATTTCCTACGGCGGGACCCCGTTGCGACCTAATATCACCAATAACAATTTTTTTTCACCCCCCTCGTAATCTCCCCAGTCCTGAATTATAACTCAATGAATCATGGTCGCGCCTATCGTTTTCGGTGCGAATATGCGAATGTATTATTTATGGACGGATTCAAACGCGCGAAATATTCGATGGGCTCGTCCGCTATCAGCGTTATACCGCGGGCTCTCGCGATTGATGAGTCGCTTGTGACGTCAGGTGTCGGTGTGTTTGTTTCGTGCACGTTACACATGGTTCGTAACATCTTATACATATACAGTCTTTGATAATCTTTAGTTGTATTTTTGGATTACATTAATCAAAAGAGATTAATTTTTTAATATCTTGTGCTATTTTTAAACATGTTATATAAAATTTTTGGAATGCCAATTTTCATTTCAAAATTCCATGTTGATTTTTTTGATATTATATTAATTACATATCCCACTTCTTAATATCACTAACAATAAGTTATTTTGTAAATTTGTAGATGAATCCGGCAAGAAGTACTTTACTAATATTGTATGGTGTATTGCACAGTATAGATAAACCATAACCTGGAAACGAACAAAGGATTCTTTTTGTCCCGGAAAAAATATAATATTCTCGTGGGAAAAACGCGAGGCCATCATTCGTCAACGAAGGACGCGAGGGGACGCAATGGATGTTTAGTTTTTAGTTTATCTCATGTTTTTAGCTCCTTTTACAGAGTGCCATCTTTCCGGTAAATGCAAAGAGTAGGCAAATTTAAATATAATTTTAAACAAATAATAGCTTCATTGGAAAATACGTAAAAGACCGTGAAATTACACGTGACGACCGTGTATCCGTCACATTACGCCCTCAGTGACAGCCGAGATACATCACAAGCGAACACTCTTCGTATCAAATTAACATCCTCCTATATACCTCTCTTATAGACTTTATTAATATATAAATAAAGATCATTTTGTATTAACGGTAACACTTTGTCAAATGTTGTTTTTAATTTTTCAACACAATTTTCATTAAAACCCGCGCCCGCATTTAGTATACTTTTATGTTAATTTGAACGCTAATGGTCGCCTAAATAACTTTATAATTACATTTGTTATCTTTTGAAACCCGTGTCTTATTATTAAATACTAAATAAATATTAATATTGTCTTGAGGAGATCGTAATACATTAAAACTAAAATGTTCAATTGTTCGTTCTAAAGGTAGTACATACGTCGATACTGTGCGCTCAATGAATTGCCAAGGAGCAAGGTGGGTGTTGTACTTTGATGGATGTGAGTCGTTTCGCTCTTCTTATTAAGATCACATTTTCGGCTGCCACTGTCACCGGCTATTATATACATTGACGACATATATTTATATTAACATTAAACTTAGTATTCTCATTCTCAAATAACTATTTCTACTTTTCACTGTTATGCCTTTGATATTAAATTGACCATATTAATACACGTCCGTAAATTTTATATTCTGAATATAAATACCAGGCGCTACATGTCAACATTCGTACATAATATAATCCTACTCGAGTAGCTCGCAGGAAAAATTGCATTGAACTGTTTTATTAATTCTCACAAAGACAGACTAGATTAAATTACAATTGCTGGAGACAGTCGGCAATCAGACGTGTTTAGTGTTCTCATTATTTGATTTTCCTTTTGACGATAACATGTTCTTAATTATATTTTAGGATTTTATCACATAATTCACTTGTTTTTTTAATAAGACGGCAAAATATTAGACATAATATACGATCAAAAGACCATGAAACATCTGCATCTTAAGAGAAGTAGATACGCTGAAATAGAGAGAAAACGAGGAATGAGAAACCCTCAGTTTTTTGGAAACATTACTATGTGGCTTTCTCTACCGAAATTTGAACCACTTAAATGTTGTTGTTTTACCTGAACTTTACAGTTTAGTGCTTTTTTTTAACAGAATAATTATTTACAATGTAGCTCAGCCTATTTTTGTATTGCGAATAATGTCGTTAATAATAACATGAGTCAACAATACCTTAAAGTGAGTGTATTGTGGTGTGTCGTGTCGTTGTCGTGTCGTGTTGTGTCGTGTCTCGGTAAGCCGTAATGAACTCTGTTGTGTTATTACGATTGTAGAAATAGTTTCGCTGATAATTTAAATTGGCTCCAATATTTTATTTATTTTTTAATTTTTTTTCTGTATTATTTATGAGATCTACTTATAAGAATGTTAACTTAAAATAAATAATATACATTTGCAGAATTATTCATACATCTAATAATTGTTTTATCCTCATTTGTTAACTGAGGCACTTTATATCCCTACCATGAAATCAAATGAAAAGGAAACTACCGAGAGAGTCATCGAGAACTACCGAGGTCATCGAGAACTACCGAGGTCATCGAGAACTACCGAGGTCATCGAGAGACTAAAATTATAAGTATCTACATCTACATATTTTAATTTATACAATAACATGGCTGTGATTTTTCTCACCCATTAGTTAAACAAATATTTATTATATTCTCCATTGTCTTAGTGAAACTCAACTGACGCATCGGTCATTAGAGTATTAGATAAAACGTAACCGCCCTGTTAAGACCTTTTAGCGTGCGATCATTGTACCCGCGACGCTGTATTTAGTATGGGCTTCAGGGGTCATTGCTGATTGGTCAGTTATAAAAATAGGGTTGTCACTTAACAGACGGCCTTTCGGTTCCGAATACCGATGCAGAACCGATTTGGAACGATGGCGCGTCACTCAGCGCCTCTGACGGACAACACGCTTATAATTGCTAGTACGGAGACTGTGGGTATATCTTTATTTTTAAAACTAGTAACTAATTGCTTTAGAACTCAATAATGATTTTAGCGAGACTTTGTCTTAACTTTTGTATTTGTCGTCATGAATATTAAAATTTCTTGAACTGGATATTGAGTTTGTAGATTCGTGACATTTAGTCGGGCGAAGACTTGAGAAGTTAATTGAATGAAAATTGGGCTCTAAAATAATATTGAATATTTGAATTTGTTATTAATCTTCTAACTCTAGATTTACTGATTGTGACTTCGAAAGGATCTATTAAAGTATATACATCTATATAAATAATTTTATAATAATCTAGCCACATATATATGGAATATTTTTTCTAAAAAATTAATTAAAAATTAATTAATTAACACTAATCTTAATTTGTTTGAAAAAATAATTCTATGACACATCGAGTATATTTAATAAATATTGTCATGTTGTCAGTAACTCGCTACTGTGATCTATAAATAATATAGAAACAATACCAGACTCAGATGGCTGAGATTACAAAGAGCTGCCAAGACGCTCACGGATGCTCCTGCGCACATTAGTTACGTGATGGATTCTTGAAACTTACGTGGCGCAGCTTGATTGATTTGAATCAATATCATTTTGTGGTTTTGATAGGCGTATTGTTTTTAAACTTTCGCGATGTTTATACACAATAAAAAAAAATATATCGGGAAATGTCGCGTGAATAATTTTACCTTTTATTTACCCGACGTTTCGATTGAAATGTACTGATTCGATCGATGTCAGCTTAGAAGCGTCTCTTTGAGGCCCTATAGTGTCACAAAATTATGAAGACCAGATGAGGGTAGTTAGAAAAACCCCGCTCCGTGATCACGATCGGTGTAATTCTATCAAAACGTTCAGTAAATAAAAGGTAAAATTATTATTTTTATTTAATAGGCCTCTTAAACGCTATAACAATATATTTATTGTTAACTTTAAGAAGTGAAAATAACACGTAAATACTAAATATGTTTTAAACAAAGTAACGCCTCTTTCCTTCTAAGCAGACTTTTTTTAATACACCAAAACCATAATAAAATATCTGTTTTTAATATAACAATACCATATTTTTTCGCCATCACCCATTTCAACCCTTCACAATTAATGGCCCTATTATTTATATTTTTTCGTTCATTTTGTTAAATATTGCTTTTATTAATCTCATATTAAAAAGGATTCCTAAACAATACTTGTAATAAGTCTTCGGCTGAATTACAAGTGATTTTATATGATGAAATAAATAGCACTACAATTCAAAGCTCTAAAAATGCTTACAATGATAGCAAAAGCTATAAATTATAATTAAATGTATTTTTATTGAAATTATTATTAAATTAATATGAAAGTAATTATTTTGGTGAACAATAAGTGGAAGAAAATAATTATTCCGTCCTATTAGCGCAATGAAATGACATAATTACACATACAAGTAGGTTCAATGGCCTTCATTAATTGCGATTACACGACTCATTTCCTGTTTTCTTAACGAATTATACCGACTGAAGTATTTGCGATTTGATGAGAATTAATTATATATTTCTATTTTTCTAAATTAATGTTTTAAACCGATAGTTCTATTATCTTTAACTAAATAAATAAGCACTTTTATATATAACTATGCCTTAGTAGAATGGCGATTCCACCGCATTCATAACTCATGAACAAAGACTACTAATGTATTTAGAACTAATCGGGCAAATTCCGATATAAATTACGTGAGTACAGCCGGATAATTATATAAAATAGTAATAATGGATAAAGTTTACATAAATAAGCACTATAGTTAGGTAATAGGAGAACGCTCCTCTCGTCTTTGTGATAAGAAATCTGCGAATTCCAAACTATCTTATAAAAGCGAGAAGCATCAACGGTTCTTATTAGAACTAGCTAGTGTCAGATAGAAAAGAACTGTAATGCTTTGAAAATATTCGCTTTGAAGCTTCGAAACGAACTCTTTGAGTGCGAGCTTTGCAGCACATACAGATGTATGAAAATGAACGGATTGAAAAATATGTAATCAGCAATTACAATCGTAGAGCGACACTTGGCTCCTTACGAGCTATTTCATACAATTTATAATTTTTTATATTGGAGTAATAACTTTTATGAACCTGTTGTCAAATTTACGTTTTAGTTTCTAGGTTTTAAAACTAGCTTTAGATTAAAGTCTTGTTCAAAATGATATCTACATGATTTTAATACATAATAATTGAACTTATCGGTCATCGATCAAAATCCTCGCTGCCGACACCTTAGCGATAGCTCTTGTGGGTCAGAGGCATGATTCATTGAGTTTATTAACACGGCGTAAATATATAAAAGTATATATAGAAAGTATTTAAATTATTACGGTTAATATTATTTGTGATTTCATTTAGACTTATCCACCGACATCAAAATTAAGAAATTGACCTGCCTTTAGAGATTATATTTATTTCCTAACCAAATCAATTACAAAATTTTCGTATACCATTAGAAAGTAGGTTCTCCTTAATGTACATAATATGATATAATATGACATGATAATAATATGACGATCTATATCATATAAAAAGCGAAGAAAAAAGAATTTTCAATTCAAATGTTCATTATAAGTTCAAGATATGTCAGAATTAGGAATTTGGTAATAAAATTTTAAACCTAAAATATATTATATAAATTAGTAGAATTAGCTCTTGAAGTAAGATGATTTAGTTAAGTATTTGTAATCCATCTATTGTTATGTATTTACAGAGCGATGTAGTGTCAATGTAACTTAGTCCATCAATAAAGATTATAATAAAGTACATAAATTGCTACAAAACGTTGTAAAGACGCGTCACTTTAAAACTGATAAAGATGTTAATTCTATTTTAAATCAATAAGTCTATTTGAAGGCGACCTGAGCCGCAAATTGAAAACTGACGGACCTTTAAGGTTTATATATATCGATATATTTAAATTAATAATATTTTTATTTACAATATTTTCTTTCACAATTATAAGCCTCAAAGCAAAAAAAAAAACGTTTTTTTCATAAATATATTTTGTAAATAATTTTTGTTTCAATATACCAAATGATTTCTAGATTTTAGAGATACAAAGTTTATTAGAAAAATGAATATTATTTTATATCGATATTTTATACAGAACATCCCTACGACTGGAGGATTATCGACAAAATATCAATTACAGTTATTAAATGTAATGGAAAATGAACTGAATATAAAAGCTATTAGGTTCGTTTAGCATTGACATGTCGGTTGGTTGTTTCGAGCTCTCTGTGGGCTTAAAGACTTTGCTTTCAAGTTTTCCGATTTAAGTTTGGTAGGATTTAGATTAAGGCTCTGTTTTATTACCTTCTACTCAATGTTCGAAAACTGTATTTTCACTGGTTGCATAAAATTACACATTATATTGAATTTATAACAAGAATGCTATAATTTAACTAAATCTTTTATACTTACTAAATAACTATCTTAAGCGACAGTGCCGTCTGAATGGGTTCAACATACATACCTACGAACGGACGTAGAGCGCGCGGCGTGCATAATAAACTACACACTCAGAATGGATACATACTTGTATGATAGATAGTCTTTTGTGGAATGAAGTACTCCGGTTCTATTTTTTAACATTGCATTCAATAATGTTTGGTATATACTTAATTTACAATCACACATATTTGATATTAAATATCAAAATAAAATTTAATGACAATAAAGCACGTAATAGTAGTATAAAATTTACATATTATTTTATTATCCAATTAAATAATTTTAACGTTTTTGTTTTATGTTTTATTATTTTAAATGTGTCACAACGATGTTATTATAATGTTTCATATAGTGTGCAGTGGGAGCGTGTTATTATACCAGTGTGTTTCTACAATAAGTTCAATAACCTACGGCAGGATGACACGAATTCGTGTCATGAACGCCACCTTCGCTCGGGTCCTTATTGTTTTCTCCAGATACGGAGTACTGGAATGCTTTGTTTTATTTTAAACGATATTTATTTCAATGTTTTAGAAGTCTCTTAATTTAAGCTAAATTATTTTATACTTGTAGAAGTAATGGATAAACATATTTATATATTTATAGAATCCTTAATGGTTAATACATTTACCTTTTCCGCGAACACTTAACTTGGCGGGTCTGAATTGCTCACTAATCCCACTCGCCGGGCCACAAAATCAAAAGATCACACAATATCAAAAACTAGTTTAGCGCAGAATGTTCAGTCTCGAACGCTGAATAAGTAATAGAGGGGCTCCCAGTTCGGTTACCGAGCGATACAGTGAAGTGCTCCGAAGTGACTAAATCCGTAAACCTATTTTGCATTTCACTACCAAGATTGGGACAAATTGCCTTTTATTATTCCCACAGCGGTTAAGATGCAATCTACAAATGGGCAACAGATAAAGATGAGGTTCAAGAATACAAGATTAATAAAATAAACCATGAATGCACTCGACACAAGAAGGAACAGTAATATAATATGTGCAAGTACTGAGGCACTCTAATTATGGTATGATTTGATACACAAGCGTTGTGATAGACGTTTTCGTGCAAATATCTGACAGTCACTAAACGGCTGATAGAGACAGGCTAATGAGAGTGTAGGCAGAGCTTTTACAATGTTTGCTGTTTAGAAAGTAGTTGTTTTACATTCAAATTACTTAATTGACAAATATATCTCAGATATATATAAATAGACAAAATAAAAAATTCGATTTGAGATTTTGGAAGAAAGAAGTTGTTGCATATATATAATGAATATATAGTAAAAATCTATTGTTTGTATATGATAAATTAAAAAGTCCCAATGTTAGTATATAAATATTTTTTAAGGTTGAATAACATCAATAATAACAATAAGATATTAACATTCGAATTCATTTCATCGGAAATATGTTAATGATTCGTCGACCCATGCTTCCATTCCGCGAATGATATGATGTTTGTGAGTATTGTTTGATGCAGCAGTTGGGTTATACCTGTACTTGATAATCTTCGTTGTTATTTGTATTTGTATTATATTCTGTACATCTGTATCTTTGTAACTGCAGTTGATAAGTCAAGGGTAGTTTCATTTTTATTTTGGTTGATTTATTACAGTCTGAGAGTATGGAGTTGTTTTCGTATTTTTTTGATGATTTTCACATAGATATACATGCATGAAATAAAATAACAATGAATATTATTTACTATTTGAGTCACAATCATATATGAAATGTGAGAACAAATTAGAATTCATCTCGGGCGAGCGTGGTGCCGAAAAAAGACTAGAATAACTAAACACTCTACTAGTTCTATGACACTTACACATTTACAAAGATTTTAGGGATTCTAACTTTAAATGTATAAAACTATAGTAACTATGCAACGTCTTAAAAGACTGTTACAGCGATTTTTACTCCTTAGTATTATGATGAGCTATAGATATGAAAACGCGTTTAATACACGCATTAACTTTTTTATCCATGAATTCGGTGATAAATTTTGACAGTTTTTTATTAAAACTGATACCATTGCCCAAAAATGACTTAGTTTGTATAAGTCTAAAATTCGGATAAAAAAAAAGGATGAATAAAATTCATAAATAGACAGACTAATTTATATTTATATATCGATTTTCACACTAGATGTTCGCATATTTTTGTACGTACATTGTCATCATATTATTATTTTATTTATTTAGAGTGACGAATTCGTAAGTATTGTAGCCTCTTTGAAATCTGTTTTAAGGACTCTCGAGGACCCATGTTATATATGGCAACTATTGCTCTCTTTTGTAAGATAAACTAAATTCTACATTTGCCCTGAATCCCAGGAGCATAATGGCGTAAGACAAAATGCTATTGAAGTATGCAAAGTAAACCGACACAGATGGCAATATCTAAAGTGTATCTTAAAATAAGGTTCCATAAACTCTTAATTGCGTTGTCATCGAGAATTATATTTCGGCCTATTTTTGGGAACAATAGGTAAAGCAAACTTGAGACATTTAGTTTTCTTATTGTTAAGTAACAGTACATATTAGTGTGATGCACCACTCACTCGACGTGGACTATAAAGCTATTGTTTACATATTAAACCGCCGGGACTTTCCTGTCTGATTTAAAAATAAGTGAGGTGTCATCGGCAAACAAGATTATATTATATGTCTTGTTCATCAAATACGGTAAGTATTTAAAATAAGCTAAGAACAAAAAAGGACCAAGAAGTCATCCTTGAGATATATCCATTTTAATATACATTTCTTTTTATAGTAACTTTCTGTTGTCTATTCGATAAATAATGTGTTATAAGATACGCGGCCCGGCCACAAACTCTGGCCACGTTTTTCAAACCTATTTGTATACATATATTATTAGATATCTTTTGAATGCTTTAGTATTATGAACTGTAACCCTTCCTCTTTTAAAATAGACTTTCGATACTAGGACCGTGTGACGTCACTACTATTAGTACTTCACCGCGACTGAACTGCGAGTAATTCGCACCCCTCACTAGGCTTAGGGCTGTCACGTGATTCATTAATCATTTACACCTTATATTTTAATATGGATAATGAAATTAACCATAATTGTTGTGACACGCGAACCGTTTGGGTGCAAACATAAATTTATAAAACATATAATTAAATTTTTAATGTACATATAAAATATATATATATATATATATATATATATTATTTGATTTTAAAGTTAGAATATTACTAAGTTCCAAGTTCCGGGACAAATTGGTTAAATTCAGTTGCTAACCCTAATTCGCCAGTTAACCATCGCCGGTTCCCTGTGGATGTTACATCGGCGCATTAATTGTCTATTGACAATGCGTACTTTCAACGAAACTCACCATTCTGCTGTACCATACATACTTTATATATAATAGCATCCATATTTAGCTTAACTATACCATCGAGAATAATATTATGAAAAAGGTTTGTTTGTTTAAACGTATTAATCTTCGAAACTGATGTATGGAATTGTAAATTTTGATTGTGATAGTCAGGTTCATAAGGAGGGCTATGGGCAATCTATTTTAACTCAACCATTCTTAGTAAATATATTAGTTAGTCTCCGAGTGGAATCGCGAGTAAAAGCTAGTATTTTATATATGACATCACAAAGGTCATAAAATCTATACTATTATTCATTAGGTAAAATATATTTTCTACTTAAATTATTTGGAGTGATTAATAAAATGGGAAATTGTAGTAATCCATATCCCCAATGAAGAATCGTACTCTTCTCGTAGTATTTTCCCAGACAATACTAAAGACGTTTCGTAATTATAAACTTATTTTTACATCTCACGTGAAGGTACACCTCACCTCAGACAGAGCGCGGATATGCAAATTTATCACACAATAACATTTTACGTATTCTCGAGAATATTTTAACGCAACCTGCATAGTATTCATTGTGCTAGCACACCACTTGACTGACGAGGACTCGCTTTACTTAGATAATGAATCGCTGCGAGTTATTTAATTATAACATATTCAAGGACGCTACTATCTTTTGTATTTTTTAATGAATACAAATTATTTGGACAACGGATTGGTGGCCCCACATACTGAGCTGAAGATCGTAGGTTCGATTCCCACACGAAATAGTTGTGTAATCCATAGCTCGCTGTTTTCAGTCAGTTTGTTATTTGTGTCTGTCATTTCCATGTTTGTGAAAGCTCCCGCGAACCAGAAATTTTTTATATAGTGCGGGAGTTGTTTTAAAAAAAACACCTAAAAATAAAAATTACAAAAATTTCTTTTAGTTTGCTAAGAAAATATCACCATAACCTTACTGTAAGCCACACCAATATGAACCCGGTTTCTTTTTCAGCTGCATACAAGCAGGGGTCATGTTATATTAAAGCTGTCGCATTATCATACGGCGCAGTCAGCGTCGATCTGCATCTTAAGCCACTTAACTAAAGTCCTCTTAGTTTAGGATTAGCACATTACCACTTACTATGTACCAACGTTTTAAGCTTAATGTTCTAAGTTATTATATTTTATAAAAGATATAATATTTTCAAAGAAAATGGTTTTTGTATTCAGAATAGCAATTTTAAAATCCATTATGAGTAAAGACATGATGGCTCAATTATCAATGCGCAATCAAAATGGTTGGAAGGTCACAACTTTCTAGTTTACTGTGTTAATATGCAAATTAATTATATGAATTATTTGAGTATAATCCAATTTAACTCGATATATTCAATAATATATTTATATCTGTGATAATGGAAGCATTGCGTATAAATTCGCAAATTATTGCTAGTATGTAGAGCTATTCATTTGCGGTTTCAAATGTCTTGGTGACGATTTAGAATTCTTGTATGTTTGTGTGCGTTTGTATTTAGCTAATGTACGCGCGTATTGTTCACAGGTGACATACAATATGCGTCAGGGTTGTCATTATTTAGAAAGGGATATTATATTAAGCGACATAATACAATGGTTAATTAGGATGACAAATTTCAGACATTCATAAGAACTATTAGTTATATATGTTTCATACCGAAAAACAGGATCTTCATACAAATTAAATTATATATTAATAAATAAGCATATTATTTTTCTGTATTTACTTTAATACCGTATTAAATGTTGACGTCAAATTTTATCTAATATATATTTTTAATAACAGAACCCTGAAACTAGACAGCCATATCAATCAATCATTCTCCCAACCCTGGCCTTGGGCATGGAATTATCTGTATTCTACTAATGTGTGCGTGTGTTATATTGTATGTGTGTGTGTCACATAGGAGTGATAACAATGCATCTGTTATGTCGACTCAACACCTCACAGTTAAAGCGATACTCCCTGAAGATTAGCGTGTTTAATTTGGCGCAAGCTTGCGTCGCGACTGAGTAGCAAATTAATATATACCAGTGCGTATAACAGTATAACTTTACTGTTATTTTAACTTAGTTTAATTAAATGTTTAATTCAAGATTTTGTATATTTTATATATACGTATTTTTATGCAATATTTTATTATTCCTTGATTTGAAATCAAATTTATTATTAATAACTGTTTTGCATGTATATGAATATTCTATTATACATATATAATTATGCGGCTATGCTCGCGTATATGCTATTAGCATATTCCCCGACTAGGTTCGAACTATGGTCAATCTTCATAAGCTCTGAGCATAGAGAAGTCGCGGCGTGAACAGTTCATGACCACCATGACCCCAAATGGATTCGAAACTACTCGAAAACTCTGATAGTATAAACAGGAGTACAGCCTGTTAATAATGTTATATATATATATATATATATATATATATATATATATATATATATATATGTAATATAGTATATAGTAATCGTAAATCACGAGTATAAAATAAATAAAACGTAAATTTTCCTCGGATTTACCGGTGCTCGTATACAGTAGGCATACATAATTTGATATAATTCTCTGTTCCATTAGTACTCTGCTCTACAATTACTCTACAATTGCTCTATGTGACATCGTCTGTCCCAGCTCCCAACGCCTAAGCTCCATCCTCAAACGGGATACAATTTGCAAATTGACGCTTATAATTTTTCGTATCCACCTCTGTGCTCTGATATCACAAAGTGGAGTGATTGCTTGTTATTTGTGAAAGTCCTTCCAGCGTCTTGTTACGTTCGAGTGGTTCATTTGCGAGGATTCCATCTTGTGTAGTTTTTCTTTTGACCCTCCAATTGAACGTGTTGCAAATTGTTGGATAGGAAACGAGATTTTGAAGCTATAATTGGAATTTTGTTGTTTGTACATCTTGTGTTTATAATTATTAACTTCCTGTTTCGGGAAGTTATTTTAATCACCAAGATTTTTTAATTTGGATTTTATGTTAGCGTGTGTGTGCGTTCGCGTGTGTGTGTGTAAGTGTATGTAGTACCAATCGATGTGTGTACCGAAGTGATCGCGTGGATAAAAATATCTGTGAGCTTTCTTATTTTTTAGATAATATAAAAAATAGATACTATCAAGTTTATTGGTAAATTATTATTGGTATATTATTATTATGAAATATCTGCAATAATAAATTTAGTACAATCAAAATAGATTTTATTTAAAAAATAAGTAATGATGATAATATAACATTTTTAAGCAGAAAGTTAACGTGTTGGGATTCGTACCCATTACCGCAAATTAATTTTTGTTTACATTTAACGTACGCGCCAAATATGTTTCATTGAATTCAGAGAACGCAACCTGACGAAGATGTAATGAATACTTTAAAAACTTTAAATCTATATTCTCTTTACTTATGAGTCAAAATGAAATATTCATCAATCGGACTCAAAGATGGCCATTTGTGTGATATGCTAAGTGTAATGCATCTAATGCATCAAAGAAATATCTTACAATCTTCTAACTCTTTACTTAAAAATCCTTAAAAGTAAGCATATTAATATAACTCGACAATAGATTGTGGTCCATATATTGAGATAAATCCAATCTGTACGTGTAATTCGTTGTCATGGCAACGTCCAGAACGGATAGAAGAACTCTTATAAATCAAAACCTAATATCGCTCTCGCGATCGTTTTATCGCACCGATATATTACTTATGGAAATTTTAAAGAATTTCCTTCGCTTCGAGATGAGATATGTTGAAAGTTACATGTGTGATACATTGTAGTAATATGTTATAAATTTTTATCCTTCTAATAAAATTTAGTTAAAAATTTATATAAAAATGTTTAACAGTAAATTTCTTTTACAACTAACACATCGATTATTTTCCTATTACTAGTTCATAAAAGTCGTAACGGTCATATCTAAACCCTCCATGAGACACCTGTCCCGCTACAACGAGAGATCCTATCCTATAAGGCAGCACAAATCCTCAGGATGTACGATGCACTTCGCTATCCAATAGTTCTTTTATAAGCTATGGATGCACGCGTTTTATGTTTTTATTACAAACAATATATAACATAAGAATGTTTATCAGATATTGTTAATTAAAAACATATTCAAATTACTATTAAATCCCCCCCATCCTAAATTTTGTAAACAAACAGATCAATGTAGTTTTAAATATATATATATATAAAATTTGACAGAAATAATTTCTTAACACCCCTCCTCCCCCTCCTCTTATATGAATGGATATGAAACATCAAATGTAATTATTTTGATATTGTACAGAACATCAACAACAACTGGTACTCTGTATTGCCAATATTTCAATAATAATCTCTCGTATAATGAACAGATTGTATATTAAATTTCCTATTGTTATAATTTATAATTGTTATATTAATATATGTAGGATATATGTCTACTTATTTACCACTGTTTCCTTTGTTAGTAGTATTGTAATTGGAAATCACATCAATATAAAATATTGAGGTATATTTAATTCTTTACTTTACACATACATGTACAATAGACGAGCTTAATTCAAGAATGAATTATCTTCCAGCAAACCAAAAAGTAATTTAAATTAATTAATTGATGAAATTTTAAATAATCTTATAAAGATATTTTATAACTAACACAATTTGCAAAAGTGGACAACTATCTTAATTTATAATTTACAGTAAAAAAATTTTTTTTTTAAATTTTTTTTTTATTACAATTTTTTTTTCAATTAAATTACAATTTAGTAAACATTTTAAACTTTGAAATATTGAAGTACTTGAAGTAATATCAAAAAACAAAGCTACTGTTTCACAGAATAACAAAATACCACTACACTGCTATTACTCTGGTTTTCCATATAATTGATGCCACAAACCTTTTTCAAAGCTTCGGCTTACAAATGACAGGGCCGTATAATAATTATATTACATAGAGGGCAGCACCAGTTCATGCACCTAATGATTTTGTACATAATTAAAATGACGTTCTATAAAAAAACGTGCATATATAATAATACACAACTTTGTTTTTCTTATATTGATATTAAAAAATTCATCGTGGAAACTTCATTTCATTCATAAAAGGAATCTAAACGATTTAAATAAATAAATTTATATTTATAAATATTTTTTCTCAAACAATACTTAACGAACGGATATACGGCAACAGTAATCGTATCATTCTTATTAAATGAACCTCTAAAGCTTACATAAGTCTGTTAAATCCATATAAATAGTATTTGTGATACAAACGCGTCTCGAGTATCCTCCCCTAGACTACTCGATCCCCAATTAAGACCCTACTCGATATCTGGAATTATCTCGGAAGTGTATCGATTCGATAGTCATAAACGGGTGCCAAGGTACAACACTACCTGTCAATAGTGCAGTGTTGAGACTGTTGTTGTATATCTATTTATAATTCGGAAGATAAGTATCTTTTTGGATGGAAACTTTCGTGTCGATGATTACTATTTTAAGAAAAGTATTAATAAAATAATTAAATTACTTAAATGTATTTTTTTGGTATTTTTTTGGATTATTGTTTATGGTGTTGTGTATGACTTAGTTGTTTAAAAATCAGTTTTCTTTATTATCTTATAAGTCTCGTCTCTCGTCTGACTTTACGAGTATATAGTATCCATATTAGTAATTTTGTAAATTTCATAAATTTGAATAATTTAAAGATAATATTGTAAATAATCACGTATTAAAAATAGTCAAAGTATTATAAATATTTATCAATATCTCAGTTGAGTGTAACGTCGAGGTCGCGTGGACCGTCTCTCGGACAGCTAACAGGCTAATACACAATTAATGCACTCGATATCTCAGGTATTATCGCATGGATCGATCCGAGACTCGCCGGATAGCGATCGGTGATCTCAAATATTGACACTCGCTGCCGTGGATGTGGAGGTTTGCTCTCGACTCTTGTATTGGTTCATTTTATTATGATGACTTCAATGTGTCTGCATTCGATTAATGGAGTCGTGCTGTTTACTGTTATCTCGTACTGTGTATGATTTCAGTGTTGAAAAATATAATATTTTCTGCAAATATATAACATAATATTTTTAATCAAGTACTTGAATTGTAATAAAATCTTAAAATAATATTTTTTTTTACTTTGATCTAAAAAAAAATTGGTGGAATAATTGATTTACTAAAGGATATTTTTTAATTTAATTAGGAAATACTTATTTTTTTTTTTTTAAATCAATATTTATTTTGTTACAGGTAAGACAGATATTGCCCTTGTATGGTAACTATTGTTGCTGTGTGACGTTTAAATTTTTATAGACCTCAGTTATTAAGACACGGTGGAAGACATTTGATGCTATCACCGTTAAATATTGCATCGATACTCTAAAACTAACGATTTTGCTGTCTAAACCTGGCTCTATGAGCTCTAGACGTTTTCTTCCCCTAGAAGTAAATATATTGCTTTATAACCGTAGGTATATGAGTTCTGCATTAAATAAGAGTTTATTGAATCCATTAATTAATTTAAAGAGTCCGTTCATTGAACTTTTGTTTACGTAATTTCTCTAAATTGTTTACCCTTTATAAGACCCGCAGCTCTCAGTCAAGACACAAATATAATGTACAATTCACAACGGAGCACTTACTGAAGTGCCATAACATAGATACTAAGTAATAGCTTGCTCCGACCGGTCTGAGCACATCATAAATAATTTAACAAAAAAACCCATTTCATAAATTACCCCTATAAATAGTATCGGAAGTGCGCTGTATGAATACAATAAATCTATTTTAAAGCGCTTAAATCGCTAATATTTCAAGTGCATCTTAAAAGCGATTACTTTAATGTTGTATAATTGTGTCAGCGCTTGTGATGTAAGAGATGAAAGCCGCGATGTCATTGTTTAATTTTCTCACACATTTGCGTGATTCACGAGGGAGCTATAGCGAGCGGTTTTAATTAATTTTCATAACATGCGGCCGCCCGCTTATTAGAAGAGATGAATGCATCTGGTTTGCTGTTTCACTGTACTTTTCTATATACTCGAATTTATAAAAATTGATTTATTTAAAAAATATATATTTTTAATCATATTTCATTACTCTCAATACCACTTAAACAACGTGTCAGGAGATTTCACAATATTACTTGAATTAGCACAAAATGATATGCCTTGATTGGATGTTTTGAATGCACTCGATGTACTTAATTCAGTTAACTTTTACTTATAAAGTTATTTAACATGGACTTAATTTTTTTTTTATTTGAAAAAGTGTTTTCGTTTTCCAATCCGCTGCATTTCAGGGCGTTTCCTTCTATTTAGTTAGAGACTTCATGATCTACTCGTTCGAGTATAACAATAGTATGTAAAGTGCAAAATCCCAAATGAACGTACTTATTATATAATTATATAATTTTCATAACTTATTTACTATAAAATAAATAAAACATAAACTACATTACATATAACAAAATAGTGAATTTTTCACCTGGTGTGAGTAGTTGCGTAATAAGAACACACACATACACACACACGCACATACACGCACGCACGCACGCACGCACGTACACACATACACACACACCCATACACCCATGCACACCCACTCAAACACACACACACACACGGACGCATACATACACAAATGAGTATCTGTTAGTTTCCATTGCTTAATTTGTATTTGCAAGTCCACGAATGCAGGCGGACCTTCGTACGAAGCTACAGTACTGTACATTTTTTAACATGTCTGATCTCCAGACTGTAAAGCTTATTAAAAGAGTTGAGGAAAGTATATATTAGTTGTTTGTAAATCAACTGGCAGCAGTGTCGTCTATTTTCAGGTTCCTCCATTATTATCCTTGATGTAAATATTTTACGGAAAACAAGTATTGAAAAATGAAACATCGTTTTATTATTTCAAACATATATATATATATACATGTACATATACATATACATATACATATACATATACATATACATATACATATACATATACATATACATATACATATACATATACATATACATATACATATACATATACATATACATATACATATACATATACATATACATATACATATACATATACATATACATATACATATACATATACATATACATATACATATACATATACATATACATATACATATACATATACATATACATATATTATTATTTTATTATTATAAATGTTAATAAATCAAAACATAAATAAAGCACGTATGTCATATATAAGTTGTACGAACACTAGTCTTGTAAAAGCTAGTCATTGAATACATGACGTGAGTGACCTACATCTGACTTGTTGATATCAATACGTCAATATACTTGTATACTTGAAAATGTCAAAAAGTTTTATATATAGCTACTTGGAATAAAATTTTGCATGTTTGTGCTGAATATAAAGAGTTGAACGAGTGTTTTTTGTACGGTTTGCTCTATTTTTATATTTTTTTAAAACTGCACTAATTTTAAATAGTTATAGAGAGTAGACTGCCAATTTGTTCACAGGTAAGTGTTGGTTAGATGTCGGTGGCGCTGACTGCTGGGCGAAAAGTGGGGGGTTCGGTTCCCACATCGGGCAGTTGTTTGTGTGATCCACAAATTGCTATTTTGAGTCTGAGTTTTATTCATGTCTGTTATTTTTCTACGTTTGTGAAGCCTTACTTCACTGATTATATCTCTAATGGGGGAGTCTTTTTTTTTTATAAAAACAGTAGGAATAATTTTAAAACGAATAGTTAATTATTTTATTTTAGAAAGACAAATACGGTCTCCTATACAGTAAGTATATGTTAAGTATACATGTTATTATTATTATTGATACTATCAAGGGCTGGTTCTGATCGTCAATATGATATGTTTTTCTTTACTACATTTTTTTCCCCTCAGAAGTGTACAGTGAATTACCTCTTTTATTGTTATTGTATTGTATCAAATGTGAATACATTCTCATATATATTGTAGACCCACAAACAAATAATACACGGCAATTTTTATTATACTTCTATAAATGGAACTGAGGTATGAAAGAGAATTGATACCTTATAATACAATTGATATGTACATTTTTGAATAAAAACATTTTGAGTGTCAAAATGACATTAATAACTGGCTCAAAAATTAGAAAAAGAAGAAGGATCTTCAGAAGCATGCTTTTTTCTTGCTATGTGAATGTTCTGTGCTGTGCTGTTCACGTCTCTCCTTTATGTTCACATAATTTGAATAGTTCATGTGGTCGTTTATGTAGTCGTTACTCGCTCGCATAAGATAGTTTAAGTTAAAAGAGGACAGATTATTTATAATAATTACAACTGATTGTTTTAAATTGTATATTAACATCTCTAATAGAAGAGTCGCATGTGTTGAGGATTAAGCCACAGTAGGATTTTATAATTCTAAATTCTTAAAATACCATTTTTTCTTGGATATTTATGTATATAACGTCAAGAGAGCAATCAGAAAATACCGACTAGAATACTCCCAAGTTGGTTTCAACGGAAAAGAAATTTGAATTGCGTATGAGTAGAATTCTAAATCGATTCCAGGCGACTGCAGTTGTACATTTATACCCAAGGATGACGCAGCTCTTGCGACTCACTCATTATTCTTTTAAATGTATTCAATGTTAGGAGGCGATCCGTTCAAATAAGACGACTAGATACACTTCCCGTGTCTATTAGCATTTGGTAACGTTCCGTTTCGGAATTGTAATATAACGTACATATATTTAAAATATATCATAATAGTTTAAAAAAACATGTCCATATAAAAGATACAAGTAGTAATTGAAAATAAAACTAGATAATATATGATCTTTTTGCAATGGCGTGTTCAAAACAATTGTTGAAAAAAGTGTTTCCACAACACGAAGGATAGAAATTGACATATTTTTCTGTTACTGATATAACTTTTTATCATAACTTCTGTAACTGATGAAGTTTTAGTCGAATGACTATCTTTAAGAAATTCCTTAAATTATAAAACGATGAAAATCTAATTAAAACTTTCATATTACCTCTGAAGAGTATCTTACATAGCTGGCATAAGTCTAAATAAAGCTATCAAACTCGATATTTGGAACCCGGTGTTCTCGTTTCGGGAATAGAAAACTGGTATCAGTTCTCGAATGAACAAAATAATTTCCGCCGACGCCGGTCACTGAAGTGAATGACAAAACCGATCACACATTTTTACATCGTCTTTTATTTGTTCTAAACTTGAAACATGTTCATTCGACGACAGGAAAAATTGAAACCGAGAATATTGAACAAAACACATTTAATGTTTAATTAAAACCGCAATTAGTCTTCCTCAAGTTAACAAAGTATTTACATTTTAATATAGAAATTGAAATTTAACTGGTAATTGTACATTTTGACTATTTTAATAAAGTTGTAGCCAAAATAATTTTCAACCCGCAATATGATTTCATAGAGACGATTAACAAAATTAGTGTCGTAGTTTCAATTGCGCCACGAATTGGCTCCGCGCCAGGTTTGTATAACAATATTAAATTTCCAAATCTTTATGGTGGCTTTCTGGACTTTAAACCGAAAGCCAAAAATTAAGGCAAAATAAAAACTTAAAGTTTAATATATATTTTTATAAAAATATATGAAAAAATACACAAAAATACTATTATTAAATAAAATACATATACTGTATTAGGTGTAATGAATGTGGACCTAAACTTGGAAGAACATAAAAAATTCTATTATGTAATGTCTATTATGTAGTATAACTATTTATAACTATTAAAGTTACGGTGACTGTTAAGTCCAAAAGTGACCGAACTGCTGGCTAAAGCACAAAAATATAGAAACGTCCGGACCACAGGAGCAAAGCACGAATGACTGAAACGTATGAAACTTTAAAAAAAATGCAACTAACGTATTATATTCGAAGTTCCCGGGGCGTGAATCTTTTGAAATTACCCCGCAAACGTTGCATTTCCTCAACATTGTTTCAGTGGTGGGTGTGCACTGGCGGGTGTATGGCGGGTGTATGACGGGTGTATGAGGGGTAAATCTCGCGTCCTTATTTGACGATACTTTATTATGTGAGCTGAGTGAAAACCCTTGCTGGTTCAGGTCGTGATGAAGCTTCATTAATTTTTAACGCGAGCACCAATCAATGACGTCGAACGAATATTTAAATTGTTGTTTACTTTTTACAATGTTATTTATTTAAAATATAATTATGCTGTACTCACATCAATTATGTGATTACAGCATAATTATATCGGATTTTGTCCGACCAGTGTTGAACCCCTTCGGTGTACTTTTGGCGGAATCGCGGCGTGAACGGATTTCCAATAATATTAACGTGAATACAGCCGGATATTTATATTTAATAGATATCGTGGATGACGAAAGTTAATCTTAATAATTTCTTTTGTTTTTACTTTATCCATTAATTCACTATTCATTTTCTAATCAATAATTGTTGTAAACAAAAAACACGCAGTATTATTATTGTAAAATTCTAAAGACGTACTCTATTTCTTGTAAGTATTAAAATGTTTCACGTTTCAAAAAGATTAACCAGATGATACTTCACAGTGATAAAGATAAATTAATCTTCTTAATATGATGAAGCGTGATGAAGTAAATCACACGGCACGAGTGATGTGTGAGAAGTTTTAATTAAATCATCTTAAAAACAAAGCTGCTGTCACTTAGTACAGCTCAGTAACAGGATCCGCTTAGACCCACCCCATGACGACTGAATTACAATATGTCAGTTAAAGTACACGAAACTCTCTTTACGAATAATAGGATAAATGTTAAAACTTTCAGTAAATAGTAGTTGAGAAGCCAATCTTTATGTAGATTATAAACTAGCTTGTTTTTATTATTAAAAGCAATATTGATCTACTTTAAATAACTTAACTTTTTAAATAAACAGTTTTAGATATTTTGGATTTATAATTTTTGAATAGTTTACAGATCATTACATATAATTCTATAAATATAAGATGCTTAAACTAAGCCTCGTATATATCAGTGAGAGAAGCTGCGTAAGCAAATTAAAGGAGTATAGTTCAATAATAATAATGCTGTAATTACTTCCTTCCTAAGCGCTAATTACTACGGAACATGTGTGCGAGCACTTGAGAGATAATCACAGCGAGTATATTATACTGCTGGGTGTGAACAGTTTAATATCACATCAATTCCCGTTAACCGTTTGAGTTAACTCGATGAAGTGATTATGGATTTTGTTTTGGAAGGATTTTTAATATTATTTTTTATGTTTATTATAATCGTATGCCTTATGTTTTGTTTCTGAGAAAAAAAGGTTTATTTTTTTTATCTTTAATTAGGTACAGTTTATAATAAATAGATATTGTGGATGCATCTGGTCTTTTATTTTAACTAGCTTCCCCTGAGGCTTCGCCCGCATGGATTTCGGTAACATGACACTTTTAGTTATCATAAGAAGTGAGTTATTATTATGAATAGTAAATTGAGAATATGGTTAGGCAAGATATTTTACGATAATCATTATATTTCAGTCGATTTGCTGATATAATTAAATCATATTGACATATATACATACACCTTTCTCAGAAAATAATAATATGTAATTGTGAAAACTTTACAAATATTCGTTTGGTAGTTTTTAAATTGATCGCGTTCATACAGCCTGACAGACATACGACCTAAAATCTTTGATAATATTAATAAATATTGATACGTGTATTTATTCACCAAAAATATCATAATGAAAAAAAGTATCAAAAGTAATCAAATAAGTAACGTAGTGTAAGTAATTAATACAAATTTTAAATGTAGTCGGTAAGTTTAAATTTAATATCTGTTTGGTTGAAATTGAACTTCAAGAGTCCTGAGTGTGAAGACGCCGCAATGTTGATATCTGCGGCATGAACAAATAAACTCGCTAACAACTCGGTGCAGTGTTTTAACTAGTTTTGACAATTTTGTAACTACTTAATAAGAAGGTAATTAGTTCCCGTTTCAAAGTCGCTTCCCGCTTAAGGAGGATTATAAACTTTAATAGAACTTTCAAGTTGGATGCACGAGGTTTACCATTCCTCTTTTCGACTGATTCAACAGTATATATATACACAGTATATGTGAGATGTTAACAATCAAATAATTTTAAAATTAAAATAATATATATTTAATTATTTTATCTATTGACATTTTTAGAAGCAATTAAGGAATGAAAAATTGTATTATTATTGTATTGAGCTTTTAAGTGATCAAATCATTTTCAGTGTCAAGGCTCTCGAGCAAACTAAATGTATACAATGTGGACATAACTGCACATAAAAAATATTTAGTAACTAGGCTTTTTAAAATATTATCACTGAGTATTGTATATAATTATCCTGTACTCACGTCAATACTGTCACAATTTCCCTGATTAGTTTCGAACTCATTCGGGGTCCTTATGAGACCGCAGCATGGCAGTGTCGTGGCGTGAACTGGTCGGGCCAATTCCAATATTAACCTGAGTACAGCAAGATAATTAAATTACATATAATAGTAATCGTGGATCACGAAAGTTTAAGTAGAAAAATAATGAAACATCGTCAGTAGCCTGAGCCATTCTCAATAGTTACATTTAACAATATCCTTCAGTGTCATATCGTGTGCATGCTAATTGTATGTATGTATGTCACATAGTTCGCACCTCGGCACTGCCATGGCGCTCCATTTTGTGCCTTCAATGTCACAGTAATATTTTAAACGCGTTATGAATATGAGATTTTATTGTTACACTATTATATTGACTGACTATATTAATACCATTAGGCTTCAGCTCTTTCATTGCGCTCGCTAGCTGCAAGCTGTCTTGAATAAAAATTACTTTACGATATCTTAATCGCTGTAACTTCAACAACGCTAGCCTTAAACCTAATTCATAATTAGTAGTAATGTTTTGAGTGTCACGCGAGAGCTGAACGCGTGTCGCTAACACGTAACCATCACGTAACTACACCATAATTCCCATCTAACGACACATTGTCTCAGTAACAAGTAAACGCACTCCGACTAGAAGGACGCGTAATATTATTCTATGTGGTGACCATCTTAAGTTACTAACGGGAAAAAATTATGTATGTAATATTTACGCAGCCTTTTTGTTTATTTAATACATAATATCACACCAATTATTTCATTTTGTGTTGGGAACTGTCTAAAAAAACATATTTGTTTTAGTTTACTAATTTTTATGTAAAGAACGAACGAGTAGCTCTATTGGTAGAGCGACGGAACGGTTCCCTGTGATCGTGGGTTCGAATCTTGATCGTGTCGATAAGTTTTTCATTCTGCCTATTCAAAATTTAAATATATTAGATTTGTAGACATAATTGATGTTAGTTACGATGGATGGCTATACTTACTGTATTATTGATCTACATGGGTTCATATAAATACACTTCAGCTCGACTGGGTCGGGTCTATAACAGATTTAATACTGTTTGTAAAACCGAGCAAACATGCGAGCATAAGTTATGTGTTGCTAACTTAATTCTAGTCTTATTTCATTAAATATTCATTTTATTTCTTATAACTAAATAAGTTTATTATTTACATAAAATATTTGATTAAATTATATTTTAGAATAGTTATAAAACGAAGTACAATTCGATGAAGCGCAAAACTGTACAATAAAGAAGCCAACACATTTCCTAATAATAAATTCAAACTTAACGGTTCTTAGGAACGAGTCAGATATTTAATACATAAAATCACTAACGATCGTTATAGTTTCAGTTTAAATCTTACCATCGTAATCTAAATATAAAGCAAAAGTGCACAGCTCCATCTAGTGACAAATAATCGAAAAAAGCTTTAAAATAAAAATTATTAAAAAATCATGGAAACTGAATAATATATAATATAGCATATATATTACATATAATGTGTCATGTAACATTTTAAGCTACTTTTTATTAAGTTAATTTCCTTAATTAATTGTAGTCACACCTTTTCTTATTGAAGTAAAATACTAGAATCATTACTTTTAAAATTACAAGCGGTAAGTTCATTAATTTGACAAGCTAAATTAACAAACGATAGGTAATCTTTGCAGTTTTATTAACACGGACAACTGCAGCCGACTAAAAAAAATGATTAATGCTTCATGTAGATGTAAACTGTCACTGTTACAAACTTTAACAACCAGTCCGATGTAGACTATGGACGAGTCCTCGACGATTTTATTCCAGGTTGTGACAAATATGATAAATAACTATAATCCGGTTAACTTTGAAAGTTTTATGAATCCCCGTGATTTGAGGCGACTTAAAAAAGTTGCGACAGTTTCTGACATTAACATTTTTTGCAAATTGTTAATAAATAAGTTTTAAGCTATTTAGTATTTACAAAATGTTATAAATGATTTAAAGTTTATAAATGTATATCCTGATATTAATAAAATATTGAATGACATCTCAAAAAATAAATATATGTAAATAAAAGTTTTTATAATTACTTCATCGTTATATATCGTTGTAAATACCTCAAAATTTTCAATAAGGTACCAACAAAATGTCATCAATTTACCTCTTATTTTAAATTAATAATTTCAACCGTCGCATCGGTTTTGATTCGTTTAAAATTAAAACCGAACCGATGTATGAATAATTAAATATTTTATTAATATTTAATTCCTCGCTACAAATTACCCCATTCTCTGGGAGTCGGAGGTTATGTAAATTGTTAAACAAACGACGCCGTACCAAAGCTATGGTACTAAGGCATTAACATTTTAAAACGTTATTTGTTAAGTACACAATTATTTGTTCGTTTAAACTGATTAGTTGTAGCGGATTCTCTAATACTGTAATTAGTTGTAAGAGCCCTATAATTGACTTTATTTGTTTTAATGCTATTTTTATGTGTTGTCGACTTAAGCTTACGAATACTGTAGTCCGCTTCGACCCAACATTCGCTGTAAATGTAAAAAAACCTTTTTATTAAATATCGATAAAGACGAAATAATTCTTTTCGTCCTATTTCTTGAGAGTACACTGGCTCAAAGCTTAAAAATAGTGAATATATATGAAAATGTATTATCGTTTTGTTATTTGCTGGCATTAGATTTCGTCGATTTCTGATTCTACATCGACTTTCAAAAACGTATCAACGGCAAGTGTCACCCTGGCACGTTGCCAAATAAACAATGCTTGTACCGTATCGGATATCGTTTGGAATGATTTAGCGAAGAACAACTTACATGAACTAATTGAAATGCGAGAGAATTTTACACTTCGTGCTTAAATCATAATACAGATTACATATAAGTAAAAACACTTTCTTAACTTTCTTCGTCTGTATTTTGCCCATATAAAATAGTTCGTTTTTTTTTTGACAAGAAGTTTCTATTGCGGTCAAAGAATTTCATAATATCCATTAGTTGTGAGCGCCCTATCATTGTCCGCATTTTTGGTATGGTTTTTGGAGGTTTCCGGGCGAATTTGACGCGTGTTCTTTATACGTAATTTGACACGCTTGACCTGTCTTTTAGGGGCTCGCTCCTTCCCGCTATTTTAATGCTAATATTTCGGTAAATGTTGATTTCATTGAAATGTTTGTAGCATATTCATTGTTGTTTTTTATCTTGTGTTCGTTGAAGCAAAATTAAGACATTTTGCGTTGAAATGGGTCTGGGTTGCTCGTTGTTTTTGGCATGTGAAAAAAATTATGAAAAACTTTCATACGTATGTAAAATATGTAAAATATTTCCGTAACACATTGAACCATAAATAATAAACACAAATTGGTTATAGAAATAAATGTTTTCTTTAATAGTGAACTAAAAGAGCAATAGTTATATTATTGATTTACTACGAAGCAGTCATTTACGAGTAACAATGAATTAATAAAGGTTTTAATACGTTTATTGTTTATTTATTATAACATACAGCAATATATACGTACGTCTACTATCTAAAACTTAGTATTTCAGATTATAATGCAAATATTACACGAGCTTCTATTGAAGTACGTGAGATCGTTTCATATGAATCTTTCACGGATTTGATGCAGGAAACACTTTGATCTATTCGTATTATAAACTCGACGTTGCAATATATTCTGATTTTTAGAGAATATGTTGTGAATCTTGAATTGTTCTCTTGTTTTGTTTCTCAAGTATTGATATAATAATGATATTTTTTCTTAATATTAGTTGAAAATGAATTAAAAAATAAATACATTTTTTTTTTTAATTAACAAAACAATGATATTAAGACAAAGCCAATGCAAGATGTAATTTCCGAACAAGTGAAATAACTATGTCAACTTTCCTGTTCGCTTAAGATAATATCTGGTAACCGAGACTTGAGACGCGACGTGTTTTACACGCGCGACATGTGTCGCGTGGGATTTATTATTTAATATAACGAATTGAAGTGTACACGCGCGGGTGAGTTTGGCCGCGCGTGTATTATATTTTGTTAATATAGGGGATGGTTTGCTTTATTAATTATTTTTTTTTACGTTTTATATATTTATACTTAAGCAAATGCACATAAAATAATAGTATAATATAATGTATGTACACATGTGTTGTAGTAAGTTAATTAATTATCATTCTAGTCTGAGATGTATATTTAAGGTGCATATATGAATAGTTTGCATTAGTTTTCATCTTGTTTCATAAGAGGAGCTGTTATTTTATTACCCTATTATATCCTCCTCATAATAACAGATTACAAGAAATAATAAATAAATAATAAAGTAATAATGTTAATAAATAAAAGAAATATATTTCACTGTTTATTTTATTGATTTTAATACTTAATTAGATAAGAATATATTATCGACATGGATAACATTGCTGGTGGTGCCAATTGTAACCAACAGGACCTGTTTTCGATCTCAGGTTCGGAGTTATCATGATATTATTGAGAGTTTTGTAAAAGACTTACTTGCATTGGCAGTGCCCTGCACGACGATAGCCCTTCATATGGGCGTATAGTAAAGGATACTGTATCAATTTTATTAATTATTTTATCTGATTGTCAACAGAACGCAAGTTGTTCGTCGGTATGCTTAATAAGAAGCTATCAGAGAACGATGTCCGTGCTCTGTTCGCTGGTCACGGAGCGATCGAAGAATGCACGGTGCTGAGAGACGCCCAGGGGCAGAGCAAAGGATGCGCTTTTGTCACATTCGTGTCTAAACAGGCTGCTATCGCCGCTATTAAGGTACCTTTACTGCCTGCTTCACAAGAGTGAAGATTACTAAATGAATATGTCGAACTCTCTTTGATTAAAGTCATCTAATATAAAAGATAAAGCAGCTAGAAGAAAACCCAGGTGTTGTTAGTAACGGCACAGCTACAACCTGACAGTCTGTGTTTTAGTGTGATAACTATTTTCTATATTCAATGTAGTTTTTCTCTGAATGGCATAAAGATTATAATTATTTGTTAATACTTGGTAAAGATGGATGGCGATATAAAGAATTGATATTTGTTATATTCTTAGTTAGTGTTACACTTAGTCACAGAAGTATGAATAACATTTCAGACCCTGCATCACAGTCAAACAATGGAAGGTTGTTCAGCACCTTTAGTGGTGAAATTCGCGGATACACAGAAGGAGAAGGAACAGAAGAAGTTGCAGGCGATGCAGGCGAGCTTGTGGGGTCTGACGACGCCGGTCACACCGACGTACCTTACGTCGGAGGCTGCACTGTCGCCGGCAACGCAGTTACAGCTGTTGCAACAGTTGCAGGCGGTGGGGTTGCAACAGCAACTATTGCAGGGACAAGGGTCTACTTTGTTACAAGGTCAGTATCGAAAATTTGCTATTATTATATACAACTTTGATAATGTAGTTTGTATTGCAATTATTAAAATAGATAAGAAAGTAATAACTTTTTTGTAAAAAGTGTGTTCTCTGGTCTTTATTCATAGTATCAGAGTATCAAATCAATTACATACATATATATTTGATATCTATTTAAAATCTTATTAACAAAAATAGAATCTATTTTAGTTTTTTTTTTAATATTGTAAGGAGTTTTTAATTCAGTCCACCGACTGAAAAGCAATTGAGGCAATTTACCAAGACAAAGTAATGGAAAACAATTACGATTAGAACTAATTATGCATTCAGTGAAGCCGAGCCGTTTAAGTGTCTTTGTTTTTTTAATTATCAAAATAACCTTGCGTTTTAGAATTCATATTTAAATATCTTATTCATATAAATGTCATTTGTAACATTTTAAATTCATAGTCACTTTTTCTTCTTCTTTTGGTCATATTTTAAAATTTATTACTAATATTTTTCGCAAAAAAATATATTTAAGTTCATTAAGAATGTTAATTTTTAATTTTATGTATAAATATTTTTATGTCCTAGCAAAGGTTTTATTTTTTGTTTATCCCGACCTAACCTATCCCGTTTCGGTTCGATCCCCTAACCGATTTTATTTCTTAGGTGTTAACTATCAAGATATCGCTTTCAATGGGGCAGGGCTGAGCGGGGGCGTGGGTGTGAGTGCGGGCGGCGAGCAGCTGGGCGGCCTGCTGGCTCCCGTCAGCGTACAGAACCTGGCGGCGCTGGCCGCCATGACGCAGCCCGTGGTGACGCAGGCGGCGCAGCCGGCGGCACCACAACCCGCCGCGCCGCAGTTGTGTACGTTAGGTCTTATTTGTTTGGTTTCTTTGTTTCGTGGAACTTCAAAAACCAATGGTTTATAAATTGTATTTCATTGTATTATTGAGTTTATTGAACATGTGAAACATTGAATATGTAATCATTGATACCCTCGTCCAGATATTGATTAATGTGTATTATATGTGGATTTTAAAAATGGATTTCGAAACCTAAATCTGTTCATTAAAACCATTTGATGGATCGTGGTTTGAGCCACTCTATCTACGCAAATTCGCCGGACATTTCCCGTATCATATCTTCATTGTATATCTATAATAAACGTTTTCTGTGTTAAAAAAAAATTTTGTATACCGACCACAAAATTTCTAGTCAAACGTTTTTCGTTAGCGTATAAATTGCCTTCCGACCGATCCGACACGATTCCGAATTTTGCTCGATACAAATTTCAAAATGTCACCCCTAATTGACGTTTTTGTCTCGTTCCCTCTCAGTCCCTTTCGCAAATTCGCTCTCGGAAAGTACAATTAAGGTACTATAAATTCCGGGCTAATTGCCTTACCTGTCCAAATCTTAATTGGAATGTTGCCACGTAAGATGTCCGTGAAAAAAATCATAATGATCTTTTTTCCGCAAACTTTCCTATTTCAGATTGGGCTTTAATACGTTCAGAGTTAAAAAAAAACGTTTATTAACGATGAAAATTTTTCACACTTCAGGTCTTCTCGGGAAGACTAACATCACAGGTAAAAACAATCAAATCGAAACTGTATGCTATGGAATGATTATACACGTTGGTATTTCTAATACGCAATCTCTTCGTTTCTGACTTGCCTCAATTAGTTGCATCTAATATATTACCCGTAATTTTGTTGATTGAGACAACGTCTAAAACGAATATTGCGTTATGGCTTGGTTTTTAATTTATGTGCATTTTTTAACAGTGATTTAAAATGCTTTGAGTGATTTTTGTCTTTTTCTATTTAAAAATTGGCAACAGACGCCTTTGTTTTTTAACTTTTTAAATAACAGTGGTGACATCATATTTTTATTTTGTACTCAAATATAGATACAAATAATAAAATTTCAGGCAACATTGTTCCAGCCCAGGTTCTCGTTTGTTTTCACAGTTTTATTTGTGAATTCAACTATGGTTTCATATTAGTTCCATGAGCAAACGCAAATTTTATTTTATTTTTTTTAAACCGTACACGCCATAACTATTTGTTTTGATATTTCGTTTTTCCATTATTCGTGTTTCATGTAAGCTGAATTTGCAATAAAAAGAGGGGAACAAAAGTCCTCAGATATAATATAATTATTATATGTTTTGCTCTCAGTTCGGTTTACAATAAAAGGATTCATAATTGAATTGTTATTCGTTATTTGTATACAAAAAGAAGAAAAATATCTATTCATAACTAGACGAGAAGTGCTTTTTAAATTTTATTTATTAAAATAACAAACACTAGATAATGGTACCAGTTGTTTGAAGGTCACTAAAAATAAGAAATAAGACCTGTTTTTTAACTTTGTATTTTAAATGAACAAAGAGAAAACTAAGAACTATCATCCTATAGCAGGTAATTTTTAAAAGAATATTAATAATACTCCTTTATAAGTATGATGCTTTATCTCTATAACTCGTTGAGTTTAGTATTTTTCCTTCTGTAATAGTTATGACTTGACCTTCATAAATAATTATTTGACATTAATTTTCTTATAAATATTTGCTGTAATAAAAACTTAAGACATAGGTTTCGTTTAATTTTTTCGTTTTTTTTTTGGATTGAAAATTTGTCGTTTTATTATCTATTTAGTATGCATGATGAACGCTCGTTATATAAAAAGATAGATTGTATGTTACGTTGTCGCCTCGAGCGCAGTAAATGTGTCGTTTTGTAGTTAATATAACTGCTATTGTTTCGTAAGAGGACGGTATTAATATGTAGTTAATTTTAATTTATTTGTTACATGCATGTCATAGTGTATTTTATTTTGTTGTTCAGTATCTAACAAAAATTTGAATATGTAGGTGTTTTCTAAAGTCGCTATCCAAATATTGTAGGATCATTTCATTTCTAGCGTATGGCATAACTTTAATTAATTAATTTAGATTAAGTATTATTAGTGAACTTTTAGTTTTAAACGAGATATATTATTAATTATGTTATTGAAGTGAGAGACGAGAGTCTACTGGCGATCGCCACATATTTTCAAGAAAATGTATTTAGTATCGTATTTTAGATGATTTATTTCGACGAGTGCATGTTAGAATTTTTTAATAATTACTATTGAGAGGCAAAATGTAAATAACCGCTTCGATCGATTCGCTAAATCATCAGACTCCAGAGCGGGTACACTCAAACGACTCGATATCTATGTACAGTAGCGATGTATTTAAACGTGTCACACACAGGGTCGACGGCCGAGCCGCTGGGCTCCTCGTACGCAGCTCAGTTCGGGAGCGCCTTCGCCGCCGCGCCGCTGGGCTCCGTGCTGGGCTCGGCCGCGGCCGCCGCCGCCGGCAAGCAGGTCGAAGGTCTGGATCTGACTAGCTTTTCTATTTCGACTCTTTTTTTCTTTCTGCTTCATTTTGTACTATATTTTTGTTGACTCTTCAAATTGACATACACGAGTGATCGCAGGTTATATAGATTCGGAGCAGTAAAAATATTAATAAATAAATATATAAAAGATCGAAAGTTACTTTCACTCGTTTATTAAATTACTCTGAAACGTGGTCGCGACGCTTCAGTATTTCTATTTTTCTTTTTTTTTAATAACTTTCTTTCCAATTTCAGGTCCGGAAGGTGGAAATCTGTTCATCTACCATCTCCCGCAGGAGTTTACGGACACCGACCTCGCCTCCACCTTCCTCCCGTTCGGCCACGTGATATCCGCCAAAGTGTTTATAGACAAACAGACCAATCTGTCCAAGTGCTTCGGGTTCGTGTCGTACGACAACGCGGCCTCCGCGCAGGCGGCCATACAGGCCATGAACGGCTTTCAGATAGGTACGAAGAGACTCAAGGTCCAATTGAAACGATCCAAAGAACTGTCGAGACCGTACTAGATAATTCCAGGTTACTAGTGAATAGAAAATGAAAAAAAGACTATGGTTGTTTTTGAACGTTTGTGGTGATGTATTCGGTGCACTGATGGCGATGATGACGGTGGTGACGATGGTGGTGACGGTGATAGGTTCGTTCCGATGCGTGTCCGTGTGCACAGTTGTTATCTAATAAGCGTAAGGTTAAGGTTTGTGTCAAAGGATTTGTCGTTTCCAAAGTATTCCCCAAATTTGTTTTATTGATAATTCTTTTTTTATAAGTTTTAGTCATTTATTAAGCATAAGTCGTATGCACTTATCATATTGCGATTAAAACCGCCAAAGAGCTTTCGATTATAATCTACGCAATCTACTACCAACAGACGTACACATCTTATCTGTACCGTATGAGTATTGAAATAATAAATTAAAAAAATATTTTTGTTGTGTTCATCGAACAATACATAGTTTTGTTATGTGTTACCGCTTAATAATAATTTGTACATTAAGTTACAGTTTTTAATAGTCTGTTTATTTAATATGTTAGTGTAAAATGATCTCAAAGTGATCAATGTATTTAAAGTAACATTTTCGTAATGTACTTAATTTTTTTAACCTTACCAAAAAGCTATGGTTTGTTAAGACAACCTCACCTCGCCGTTTAACTCTAAAAATATAAATATATTTTGATTTATATGTAATAGCTACTCATACTGGATTTACCGAATTTTTCGAGTTAATTACTGGACTGTTTTTGTTTTTACTAAACAATATATTTTGTAATTCGACCCTCTTGTCTACTTACATATTTATTGAACATCGAACTTTGACCCGTTTAGTCAAAATATTTTGTTAGATTTAAGTATTTAAATATAGAATAAGTTTTTTGTGTAAGTTCGACATTTAACGTGTATTCTTTTAAGCACCTTACTTTTATTCTTATAATAGTTCATGGCTCTTAAAATTTGTTTTTTTATTGTTATCGCAAAATAACGCAACACTTTCTTCACTTCATAATTTTAAGTCACCGTTTACTTCTAGAATGTTCTAGTTTTTTTACATAATTATTAAAAATAAATCCCGTTTCAAAAACACATAACTTTTCACGGTTCAATTATTTTCGATGATCGCTCAACGTTTAATTAATATTTATTATATTATGTGAAATATAAGTTTTAAGGTTACCCCCGAATAAGTTAGTGTCAATGCGTAAACAAATATATCGAAATATAAATTTATGACTTGATTTTATTATTTTAAAGAACGAATAAAAGTTATATTTTATTAAATTTAGTTGTGTTATAAATTAAATTTATGCGGTCTTATTATTTACTAATTATTGTCAAGTTTTTTGGTATCTGAAAGAAAAATCTACACTGAATAAGTTTGAATATAATGTACTCCTAAATGATTTGATTGTATTGTGAGTTTGTGTAAACGTTTAGGGGAAACTAGCCTTTTTTTTATATAAGTTTGATAAATTATTATAAATTTTAACTGGGGGATGTTATTTAAAACAAAATTTGAATATATAACAATCACGATTTTGAGTAAAGCATTTTTTTCTTTAATACCTTTAATTGTTATTCGCAATTTGACTTGTTTAACTTGTGATTGTTATATTTTGTATTTTTTTCGTAAAGTAATCCTAGACACGACCACTTTCAAATAAGTGTGATCAAAATAAAAGGATATTTAGTAAGTGTATTTCTACCTGCTTATAACTTCTAGGTGAATCGAATATGATACCTCATCATTGTTGTAAAATATCATATTGTGACCTAATAGCTATTTTAAAAAAATTTGTTCAGATGTCACACTTGACGCTCAAGTTTAAAATAGCTAAATGTTTTAGCTTAATCAGTTGTAATAATTGCTGTTCAAAAATGTTCTATTGTGGTGATACTTAATATTTAAAGCTGACTTTATACGTATACAGTTTTGAAAATTAATATCATACTTTAGAAAATAATAAAAAAATTGAAAAGTTTTTTTGAGGTAGACTTTTAACTTATCGCTAGATTGATTTTGTTAAATTAATTCAAAATTGAAGAGCTTATTACAAAAATATATGAGAAAAACTAATTAGAATTGTTTTGAGTTTCAAGGGGTGTTGTGAAAGATGACTACTATTACAAACACCGAAAATGTTATAACATCTATGACATATAACAAGTTACTATTACTACTAACGTTAGTTATAAACTTGTTAAAGATTAAAAAGTCGCATCGACCGCTCGTTACTCGCATAGACTATGATAATTTATAATTTAAATATTTTTTTTATATTTTAATTAAAGCTTGCAACATTGAGATAAAAAAAAGATGGCCGAGTCACGGTACCTACCTTACCAGCATATCCTACAAACGCAAAAATTATTTTTACACTGTTTCGAGGCACCGTAATTCGTAGGTATACAATTGGTATAAATTATTATAAAGAACTGTTTTATACAACACCCGTTTTGTTAATATAAATGTAAATAAATGTCAAGTTTAACTGTGTCATATTATTTTCAATCCTTACTTATAAGCAGCTTATATATCAGACTATATATATATATATATATATATATATATCTTTTTAGCATTTACTAATGCTCTCTTCTGTACATCTTAAGGCTGGCTGGCAGAGAATGCTTACTTTCTGCTTTCGCCTTTTGTACAAAAATGTGTATATTTGTGCAATGAAGTATTAATATAAAAAATAAAATAAACTCAGTGTAACTGAAGAAAGGTGAAAATTATAAAAGTATAAAAAATAATTATAACCTTCTTATTGAAGCCCTCACCCTAGCTTCGTTTTGGAATAATTACCCACAAAAATATCGACTATATTCTAGTTATTATTGAAGATCATGGCAGTTAACCATTAGATACTCTTCGTTTTAAGTAAAAAGCCATTACAAGACTTTACTTTTTTACTTAATACGATCGATAAAATTATTTATTGCTATAGAATTCTTATAATATTATATACATGATAGTAAGCGTTAATTGATTGATTTAATTAGAATTATTTCTCAAAATTCAGTTCCATAGACATAAAATAAAGCTCAGAACAAATTGTAAAATTAAAAAAAAAATCTGGTGCCGTCTCTTTACTACCGCCTTATTTGTGTTTGTGCTCAAACTTTTCAATAATTTCTATATATTAAATGTAATTATCCGGCTATACTCACGTAATTACTATGGGTCTTTGCCGGACTAGTTTCATCGAACACATTCTAAATCCACATTCATTCCAGTTATATTTAATAGCATGTGTAGATTTTATATTGTAATAACAATATTTTGATAATTATCTTGTCTTTATTTTTATTAAACTTATAATTATATATTTACTTCAAAAAATATATTTTACGGAGAGAAAATACTATTGCCCTTGAATAGTAAATTAGGTGAGAAGGTTAGACAATATATTTATAAGGTTTTGCTTTCTAGTAAAGATCTTTTCCCGTAAAAGAAATGATTAAATTTCAAATTATATATTAACCGCTATTTTTATAAAGTCATTAAGGGTTTCTCAACGTATAAATCTTTTAACTTGTTGAACGTCTTTACAGAACCTACTCGCATTACAAGTGTGTCTGCGACATGTATTGATATCTAATGTATTTTGTTTCTGTAACATTAATGAAGAGATGAGAATGACGAATTTAAGGAATTTAAGGTAAAGTTCTCTAATAATGAAATTCCCCCAAAATTTGGTTGCAGACTGATAACAAAAAAGAATTCTTACTTTGTAAAATAATGTTGTGCAAAAATTCTTCCATTGGATATGACTGATAGGAATCAAAATAATTTGTATAACAAAGTTTTCGATATTTTCATACATGAATTCAATAATACTTTTAAAACATTGATCATTGTAAAATACTTAAACTTAACTTATTCATTGGGCAAACATGGAATGTATAGAAGTAGAGAAAAAATAAATGATATATATATTTCGAAGCAATGTAGTCATGATTCTTTGAAATATTTGACAGTGTTTCTTCACAAGCATAAGGATTTATGTTAGAAACTATCTGTATGTCATTCTAATGATTAAAAAAAATGTGCGTTCTAATAAAAGAAAAAGCTAGGATGAGGACGTGTTGCTGAGAGTTTTTTGCGGCTTCTTCCAGCGCAAATAGGTACATCGTCTATACTTCAGTTTTTCAACTTAAGACATTTTTCAACATTTGATAATTAATGGTTGAAGTGTGTATAGTTGCTTATTTGAATAAAGATATTTTGAATTTGATTTTTTTTCATAGCCCATACTATCGGCACGGCAACAGCTATGTTTAGAAAATTTTAAAAAGTAAAAGTTTGAAGTTGTTTTTTTAAAGCGGTCGGTTCGATGATCGTGGATATTGTTGGAGGCTGATGATGGCTTCTCGTTCAGAGCTCGTTGGGAGTTGCATTGATGCTGAATGCGTGCGGCTTGTTATCGGTTCGGTGAAGATAGTTATCTAACGCGGCAAAATGAATGCGGGGTCAGGGAGTCCTCCCACAACAACCAGCGCGTGTGCCCCCATTGGAAAAGTGCCATCGAAGAAACACAGACGTATGAGTAAGAGATTTTTGTGTGCGAAGTGTGTTGGCCATCGGGTTCAGTAAATATCTTTAAAATATTAGATTTTCTATTCACCAGGGACTTCCAAATAACAAACCACCTTTCAATAAGATTTAGCCATAAAAAATTTCAGAAGTCAAAAAAGCCGGTATGTTACAGACACAAATTCAATATAATGTGATATTTATATGACTTATATTTAAAAGTTACATAATTTTTTAAGGTTATAATTAAACTAAGTTTAATATGAAATTTAATTCATAGCTAAACAAGTCCGACTAGTTCATCCATTAAACTAATAAGTTCTACTCATAATAATGAGCGTAAATATATGATAGAGGTATATGTACAAGTAAAAAAATATATAAATCGCAATTTTATATCTTATTAAGGTAACCCTTTTGTTAATGCAATAAACCTGGTGATCGAAACTGACTCTACGCCATAAAATCAGCGTAACATTAATTTAATTTAGAATATTATTGAAAACGACAGAAATAACACACAAAAATGAATATTATATAATTTTATATATATCACTGAAATAAATAAAACACATTTATCAATCAAATCCATATTTGTGGATATCCTCTAGTTTGATACCGCCGTCGTCCTCCTTCAAGTGTCTCCTCCTCCCCTCGTGGAGCTCTGGAACCGCTTTGATCAATCCATTTTCATCAGCGAGAGGTAAAATTTCGCAGATCAAAGGCGACTCCACGCCCAGGATGTAATGGCAGGTCCTGGGCTCCAGCAGGTACAGAGATACCTGAGCCGGACTCGACGAATTTTCTAGACATTTTAGTTTCACCTCCGTCTGCCGCTCCTTGCCGGTCTTTTCACAGATGTCGCCTCCCGAGTAGAAGTGAGAGACCGAAGTACGCTCGTCTGCAGAGAGTTATAACGTTTTATTAAATTTTATTAAAACTAAGGTCAAATATCATAGGATTTTACCCCTGTTTTAAGACATTTAAATCGTGGAATACGATAATAGTTATATATTAGTTTATTAGGTCAAAACCACGTCCGCATTCATTTAACGAAATATTATTTTCCAAACTCCAGCCGCGTAGTCCCCCCCCCTCCTCACCCACTGGTTTGGGCGCCTTGCCCCTGTTGTCGTTGATCCAGTCGAGATGTTGCTGGAGCTCGAATGTCCCCAGCAGCAGCTCGCTGCGCTCTCCGTTGCGGTGCTCGTGGTACTGCAGCACGTGGCGCCCGTAACAGAACTCGTACTTCCACCACCCCGTGCCCTGGAAGGGATACCGTCAGCGTGGTGTTATCCGACGTCAAAACATTTCCTTCTTAAATGCTCGTTTAAGATCGCATTGAGCCGATCGAGAGTCACACTTGCAGGTCTTTGGTTTTGTAATTACAAATGTAATTACTCTCGAGCTAAGAGGAGAGCTCCAAAGTCGAAGTTCTAAATTCTAATTTACCATTTTTTCAAACATTACTTATTAGATAAATATAGAACAAAATTATTCCATACGCTCATTATTCGCAACCGCGACCTCTACGAAGCCGTCACTCTATCTATTGAACTACCGAAGCTGCTTCGATGAATGTAACATTTTGAATAAAATAAAACTTAATTTATGTTATATGTTACTATCGAATGTTTCTATCTAATACATTCGTATTACATCGATGAATAGTGCATTATAAATATGCATTATAAATACTAACGGTTTACTCGCATTTCCATCTGCGGACGAATGGTTTTATTAACTAAGGGTAGCCTTCAACCTTCCTCGTGAACTACCTCATGATCGGAAAGAAGTTTTCAAATGCATCCAGTAATTTAAAACTTATCTTTTCTATATATTTATCTTTAAAACTTACTCCATTGAGACAAGTCTCCCCGTTCAGAAAGGCTCGAACTGGCGAATCATCTATGATAGTTTTGGGGGCTTCTATCAATGGCGTGTCTGGCGAGGGCTCCTCCAGCGGGTGGAGCTCGAACTTCAGATGAGTTTCACCATCCTAAATGTTATTGATACATTTTTAAGATACTAAAATACAAAATATAATTACAACTAAAAGTACACTTTTAGTTTGATTTAACTAAAAACGTTTTCTGTTTTAGAAGCAATATACACAATTTCGTTATAATTTGTACAAAAGATAATGTTTAGGCCTATTTATTTAGATCAGATCTCTATCATCGCACTGAATAGATGTGTCGGTCATCTTTGGAAACACGAAATGGCCGATGCCTGTTATTTATCTTAAGAACTGTATAACATTATATCAACTCAACATACGTCTGTTTGAGTTTATAATGTCATTGTTTTTTACTTTTGTAGATAACTTTAGAACATAACATCTTGTCAATCAATCACGCCTCATTGGAAATAAAAATAACTACAATTTAGTTTCTACATAAACAAAAAAGAAAAAGAAAGCATATCTACAAAAAGCAAAATCTATGTAGTACAGTAGTAAAGTATAAATCTCATATAAGTTATTATATCATATAAGTATAACTGTTACTGCATCATTGGGCGCCTCACATCCAAATATGTTTAATAAAAAATCATTAATAAAAAAATGTAACAAATAAAAAAAATTACCTTATCAATTTTTTCAACTTTCAACACAGCAAGCACATCCCTAGCTTCTTTATCCTGAACATGCCAACAAATGTTAATGAAGCAAATAAAAATAAATCTATACTTCGGTTAATTTACACTCTACATACGAAAAACAAAAAACAAAGGAATAATTATTTAAAACATTTCTAGAGAACAAAAAACACTAAAAACAACTTTGCTCAGCAAATCAAAACAACTTTTTTAACTATTCAACCTTATTAGTTACACTTACATCACTTAACAGCTTCATAGTTTGATGCTCAAATCTTGTACTCTGACTTTCATGTTTCAGCAAATTTCTAGGTTTTATTGGAGAACCATCAAGCGGTATACAGTTTATTATATTTTGTCCAACATCTTTAGGTTTGAATTGTGGATGTTCACACAATAATGGTGATAAGATGATCATTTCATATTCACAAGTTGAAGTTTCCTTGAAGGAGTATACTTCATGCTTGCCGTGACTGTAGCAAACATACAAGACTCTTGTTAAACGAGGTTTGCCGCTTAAATCACATATTGTACCTAAAACCATAAAAATATAGAATAATTATGATTTATAAAATCAAAAGGAACTATTATTTATTTTAGTATTAAATTAATACACAAAAGCCATCTCCAATGGCAAACACAATCACAAATCATCAGTTTAAATTTAACCAGGATCAGTTGATAACCCTTAGCAGTACATTTTAAATCAATACTTCAGACGGACAATAACATCATACAATATAATTTAAATAATATAATCTTTTGTATTGTAATTTATAAAAAATATATAAAAAAGAATATACTAAATCAGACCTTCATCCAATTCCATTGCAATAAATGGCAGATCAAGTCCTTCCACTTTGGTTTTTTTAGGACTAGCTTTATTTTCCTGAGCTATCTTTAAGTCTTCTTCCAATTTAGCTTGTTTTTCAGCCCTCCAGTGACCCAAGAAATATTCTTGTGTTTTAATATGTTTACCTAAAATAAATTCCGATCAGATCAGATTCATGCAAATTGTTCTAATACCTTTATGTATAATTTAATTAATTATACTTCATTAGATAACTTAACATCATTATTTAAAAATTCCTGTGTTCTGTTAAATGTTTATAATACATAATATACAACCTTCTCGTTCTTCATGATACTGCCGAATATATCTCCCATGACACACTTCATAACTCCAGTAGCTTTCTAATCGATAGGAACATATTTTTTGGCTAAACAGTGGTTTTAGAAGATTTATTGGTGATGGCCCTTCATAATCTTCTATCCTTGTTGATTCCGTGGCTTCCAATTCTGGTAATTCACATTCATATTTTTCCTTCTGTGATGTAGTGACTTTGAGAACTTCTTTTTTCTAGAAATAGTGTACTTTTTTTTAGATATATCATTTAAAAAGACTATACAGTTATTGATATAAGTGGTCAAATTCATTATAAATTATGGTCTCTCACCACAGGAGAATCTATGAGATTTTCTGACGAAATAGATGATCCAGGCCAATTTATACGAAATAATATACTATCATCAAAACCTCTATAATCATGTTCAATACTTAGTACACTTATTGCGCTAATAATTATTAGCCAAATAGATTTCATAATTATTAAATAATATATATTAAAGATATTATTCTATGGCGATCAGCACAATTTAAATATAATTTAAACATTAATATATTTTACTATTATACAGAATTAATAAGCCAATACAATATGATACATTTATAAACTTTATATTTAAAAATTTAAAGAGCGCTTCAACTCGTATGATTTCTTATTCGTATCTTTACATTATAACTTGGTCGACTTTTATGTTGCTTTATTAAATGAGTTGGAGAGTTGTCATTTGTCAATATTATCAAACTCAACAGATATCTAAGAAGTAAGAATCTTAATTAGTATGACTATAATATTAAGCTAATTGCAATATTATTTTTAAAATAATTAATAACATTGCTTTAGCTAGTAACAACTAACAAACAAAGCTATAACATATCGGCCCACTTTTATATCAATATGGCGCTTTAGAAAGGGCTTACAAAGACTTATCGATTGTCACCAATTCCATTATTAAAGGTGATTTTGCTATACCAACGAGTTGGCGCTACCTCTAAGATTTTTAATATGAAGACAAAGTAATTTCATTATGTAGTTCTAATCCATTAAAATTGTGCACAATAACATTACATACACATATATATTATTTGTATATAATCCAAAAAATAACACTTTGTAAATATAAATTTTCAAAATTGTTATTTAAAATTAATTAAATGAAACTATGAGGGCATGTATATGCCCTCATATTTATATATTTATACATGTCCTCGTGTATTCTGTGAGCCTGATAGAAAAATGCTTATATGATAAATGACAAATTATTGTCAAATGTCATTGTCTATTTTGTCGAAATGGCGTTTAGCTTTCCAGCATTTTCGTATATTATAGCTTTAATTGTAGATGCATTTCTAATATTTTTCAGTATATTCCATTTTATAGCCTTCGACGAATTGAAGACTGATTACAAGAATCCTATCGACCACTGCAATAGTCTCAATCCCGTTAGTGTTTTAACTTCAAAGAATGAAGCGGTGACTTGCCAATAATTATATATTTTATTTATTTCAGTTGGTGTTACCGGAATATTTGCTTCATTTATTTATAAATATACTTTTCTTGCTTTCGGGAGAATGGTTCTCATTACTTGTAAACGTGCCATTGATTCTGTATCACATAAACAGGTAGTATTTATAGTAAACCATAGGTTATGTTTTTATTACTTATATTAGCTTTGTAACAAATAAATTATCATAAATTTGATTCACTACAAACTCATCCTGTTTGTTCCCTTTATTTTTTATATAATAAGAATGAAATTGTAATTTCATGTTTGATTTATTCTTAATAAATATTTTTTAATTTTAAGATATCGCACACGACCAGTAATGTCTGGACCAGGATTGTATGACCCCACAAGCATAATGAATGCAGATGTTTTGACGGTATGTCAGAGGGAAGGCTGGATCAAGCTTGCATTCTATTTACTTTCATTCTTCTTATATCTATATGGGTGAGAATACCATTTCTTAAAAAATATTTACTTTCTTAGTCAAAATATTGAATAGAATAGAGTAGTATAAAATAATTGTTAGTACCTATCCTAACTATATTATAATTTTTTCGTAATGATTATATTAGTGTTAAAATTTTTGAACTTAATATAATAGTAATGAACAATAAGTGGCCGTAAATAGTAGGAAGTATTGGGTATGATAAAAATATAAATTTTGTTATCTGCTTTATCCAACTACATTTTTAACGTTCATATCTATGTTATCAGTTTCACGTGATTTGTGTGTTTATTTTTTAATATGTCATATATATTATATTTATTTCTATATCCTCCAACACATTGTTACTAATGTTTCTATTTGTATTTTCAGAATGATAGTGGTGCTGATTGCCGTTTAGCAAGTATGCATTGTCCCATTCATTTTAAATCATTATTTATTGTTGAATTCCATAGAGTATGTGATGAGGGTGTACTAGCTACTAGTGATGACTATACGTTAAAAGCTTGAGTATTTGTTTTCGTAATAATTAATAGTATCAAATCTAATTAAGAACAAAAGGTAATTAAACTCGCCTTTTCTACAAAAATTTAGTAAATTTGTACTATAAAGTATTAAAATAATAAATAAATAATTGATGTTGTTAAATAAATATTGATTACCAAGTATAAATTATTGCCCATTATATGAAGAAAGTGTACAATATAAATTACGAACCCCGAGGCTACTTTTACGTATCAAATGTCGCTAGTAGTGGTTGTACTCTGTTGTAATCCTGTAAGTGTTTCGCTGAACAAATGTTTGTCGTAACTTAGACATTTAGAGTATTGTGATGTATTTTCATAATAAATTCTTAATTTTTAGATGTTGTTTAAATTTTTTATATGCCTTTGCCCGTTTCAGTTTTTGACAGATTTTAATTATTATATTGGTTGTCAAACTATTTATTTGTCGAATTATTTTAAAGTATCATTGTGGAAAATTCAATATTTCTTTGTATGTTCTTATTTCACAACATACAAAAAATCATAGCTATGCTGTATTAAGTCCTTACTTCATTGCATTAGTTAGGACTTCTACAGTATTAGTTACAACTTAGCTACCTCGTATGATATACCAAGTATATTTATTAACATACATTATTTTCACATACATTGTTTTAATAAATATATAATTGGTAATCTACATTCTAGATCTTTTACTTCTATTTTTCTTGCCTTTTTCTTCTTTCTTTCTTTCCTGCTCTCTTCTAAAAGAGAAAACATATAAACATAGACAGTTATTTGTCTACAACAAAATACTCGTATAGACCCAGTCAAAGTAATAAAGACAGATTACGAAGTACCTAATAGTCCCGTTACGTGATATTGAGCGACTATTTCAATGTTAACTAACGGTTTTTTCGCAGTTTAATCTGTAACAGTATTTGATTTATATTTAGGTCAATAACTTGCACCTTCGCACCATTTTCCTAGTATGGTCATAACTAAAACCACATAATAAATAACACCTTGTAAGCCATCATATAATTTACAATAGTATATATTTACAACTTAGTTATGTTTCGAATTGGAATAGGTATGAAGAATTTTAAAATCTTCTGATATAAGTGTAGGGACATTATTTAATTTTCAACTTATTCCGTGCACTTTTAGAATTTTATATACCTAAAAGATACTACTGGTGGCGTTTAAATATGACTGTGTGTTTGTGTATTATGATAAATCATAAAGATATGAAAAAATCGTAGACGCTAGACACAAAACTCAGACGCAGAACTCATAATAATAATAATATATTTTATCTGTTTTTTAGATTACAAAAATCTACGAAACGATTTGGAACAATTATAGAACATTGTATATATTGATATAAGAGAAAACAGTAGTTTAGGCTATAATTACAAGAAACTAAAAATTTATGGATTTAAATAAAATATAAGTACCTAGAACATCTGATACATTTTGAACGAGTTGAGCAACCAACAAGCATTTAATATATATATAATATACCCACATAAATAACAGTATTTATTATTTATGTACTATATTATATTTAAATAATTACCAGATTGATAGTTCGTTCAACAGAGTTAATTCCATACATGGTAGCTTAATGCTTTTAAAGATATAGATAAAATTCGAAGAACCTAAAAACAGAATGAGCCATGCTGTTATACGGACAATGGAATAGCCTAAACAGAAATAGAGCAATTTATTGTTATTGTAAATGGTTATAGGCTACCTTTCATTTTATCTGATAATTTGTTGACTTTACGTAATCTATCCCACTTAGGTATTTATAGAGTCTACAAGAATCACTGACTCTAAAGCCACCTATATTTATATAATCGTTATGTAGACAATATAAAGATAATAGCAATGCAGGTGGCATTAGATAGATACTAGTCCTATTTATAAATGTTTAATGACTACACTAGATTTTGACTAATGTAATCAATTTTAAAAAATCCATTGCAACAAAACACAAGAAGAAAATTAATTTGATACCACTAACTGAAAACAAACGTATAATTAAATTTAAAAATAAAGTTTTGTATTTACTTTTATTAAAAGACTAAACCCTAAAAAATTATGTATAAGAATTTATTAATACTTCCTATAAATTATATAATCCAGCATGTATTAATACTATATTTAGCGTTGCAGCAGAGCTTTTCGAGCAATAATCGCAAGAATCGCTAAGAAATAAATACAAAGAAATTATAATTTCGACTATAAATAATAAACACATAAACAATAATAATCATAAACTTTTGTGTGTAAACTTTGTAATGAAAACTATTAATTATAATTATCCGGCTGTGAACCGTCGCGATTTCGCTATAAGTACTCAGAATTGATGAATAAGGATCCCGAATGGGTTTGAAACTAGTCGGGCAAATTCCGATAGTAATTACAAGAATACAGCCGGATAATTATATAATATTAAAGTCGAATAATAATAAACTTGTTATACCCACCATGAGGCTCAATAATATAGATTTTTCCTACAAGGTTAATTGTATATCTGTTTACAATGAACCTAATGAAGCCTTAAAATTTTCATTTAATAAATTTAAATAATATACTTTTAGTATAGTTTGATTACATTAACGCATCGTATTGCCTAAGAATAAATTGTATTAGACATATCGAATATATAGTAATCTACTCAATTTGTTTGAGGTTGCAGTATTTCATCAACTGGTTGCTTCACACTGCTTCTTTAGAAGTCTTTAGCTGTTGTATGCTGCTGTTGTAACCCAAAAGGGTCGGGTTGAAATGCTTCCTCAAATATGCCAAAGGCTCCCTCTTTTGCTCGTGATCGGGAGTTGCTTGTGGTGTGGTCTTGTTGGGCGAGTTTTATTAATGTTATTGTCATTTTATTCTTATTATTTGACTAAGTTCGTTATTCCTTCATATCTAATCGATTTCAATGGTTGTTACCAAGTTCGCAAGTTTTTTATATGTAAGTTGAAAGCCTCTTCACAGAAAGGCTTATTTTAATAAGTATGGTATCGATATAGGCTCTCCTGACACCTCTGCCGAGACTGACGTAATATATTATAGAGTAAAGAATTTGTCTCATTATATCAGTATGCACATTTAACAGGATGGTCTATTTAGATCCTAAAATCTAAGAAAGTACCTACGTAATTCTGTTGTGGCTTTAATTGAATTAAATTGCTTTAAATCTTATTATGAAATTGAATAGTAGAATCACATATCTAAAACGAAATATATGCGCTAAACATTATAAGTGGGAATCGGATAAGAATGGTTGATTTTATTTTTTTGGACCAGTTTTATTTTTAATAGTAATTTAAATCTTATTGTTTACGCTTCACATGAAAGACCTTTTTGAACCTTATTTAAATACTTAGTAACGAATAAATAAAGAGTAGGTCGCAGCATGTCATCATGATACCTTAGTATAGAAATATATTAATGAATGTAATGGTTCGAGACCCTTCTAATAAGGAAATTTATAAATCTGTATAAATCTAAATATACAAAATAAATGAATATCACTTATTGTTGGGTTGTTGTAAAGAAAAAAAACACAAAATAAATAATATAAAATAAAAAAATTGAAAATAGCCGACAATACAAAAAAAAATTATCTCAATTATTTATTAATAATACACATAAAAATATAACCATCAAAACATATTTTATAAACAATCTATGTAAAATCTTCACTTAACTTGTCAGTACGATCAACCCTTTTATAAGGGGTTAAAGTCCCATTTACAAAAATTATTAAAAGAGATAAGAGTGTTGTCATATTTATAACTTTTAAACATATTAAAAAGTCTTTAATAACAAAAGAAATGTTTGTAAGATTACTAATTCTTATATGTTTTTATTACAGTTACAATACAACAATTTAATATCTTAAGGAGAGCTATAACTTAAATTAACAATTTTACCTCCAAAATAAAGAAAAAATATTCTAAATTTTCAAAAATAGTTGTTACAATAATTAGTGTTGTTGTGCAGTTATTGTGTCAACGGAATTGAGTATTTATGTAAATAATTATATTTGTATAGTCCCTACATATCACATTACAATATCATAATTGAATATGTAAGTGCTGCATCAAATATATACAATAGTTCGACACTTAAAACGATATTTTAGCATATGATTATCGTTAATACATTAGTATTCATTTCTAGTTAATATACTATAATGATAAATTTAATGGCTTTCTCTATACATTCGCTATATTGTTTTTCTCTTGTCACGACTGAACGTCACGTAAGTCATTCTGAAAATAGCAGGCGTGTTAAAACAATATTCACCGGCTATCGTACCAGTGTTCCGTACGCGTTAGGGAAGAGCGCGCGCGATGCGTTATGCACTTGTTATCTTTGCGATCATCGCCCTCGCCAGCTACGTGCGGGGGGGGCGGATCCTCGGTCTCTTCCCACATACAGGCAAGAGCCACCAAATGGTCTACGAACCGCTCCTTCTCAAACTTGCCGAAAGAGGACACCATGTTTCTGTAGTGTCGTTCTTTCCCTTAAAAAACCCCCCCGCAAATTACACTGATTATAGCCTTGAAGGAATTGCCAGGATTGGTTTGGCAACAGTTGATTTAAATCTGTTCGAGAATCCAGGTATCCTCATGCGAACACCAATATTAGGACGCGTTTTCCATCAGCTGGCAGAGTTCCAACCCTTAGCTGGAATGGCATTAGAAGTATGCAGCAAGGCAGTGGACTGGTTACCTGTAAAGGAAGCAATGCAGAAGGATTATGATTTAGTGCTAGTTGAAAGTTTCAACAGTGATTGTATGATGGGTCTGTTACATGTGTACGATGTAAAGGCCCCGTCTGTTGCATTACTGTCTAGCTCCTTAATGCCATGGTCGGCGGACCGCGTCGGAGTGACCGATAACCCCTCCTACGTGCCAATATTAAGTAGTTCATTTACTCCGCAAATGACTTTACTGGAGCGAATTGAAAATACTTTTCTAATGATATATCATAAAATATGGTACCGTTATGCAATCCAAGTAAAGGAACAAGGTTTGATAGAAAAGCAATTTCGTAGGAAGTTACCGGACTTGGATACATTGTCACGTAACATATCTTTAATGTTCGTGAACTCGTTTCATGTATTAAATGGAGTCAAGCCTCTCGTGCCAGGGATGGTGGAGGTCGGAGGTATGCATTTGGATCCGAAACGAAAAAATATTCCTGCGGTGAGTTCTTTTTAGTATACAGAGTAAATAGATTGCAAAAAAAAACTTGTATTCACTGAAATGGCTTCTCATGATAAGATATAGTTGAATAGTTAGCGACAAAGAATTGTACATATACATTTATATAATATATCAATTTAAAAATACATAATCCACACGCCCTAATTACCAATTTTTGAGGTATTCATCAATCACACGTAGTCTCAGTGGAGATTTACTCACTGGTTATATAATTTTTCACGCACTCCATCCATTGTATTCTTACGTAGCCCTTCTCTTATAACTTAGAGCATAACTAACTCATATTGCAAAGTCAAACTAATCAGAGACCAAGTCTCCTAACGAGATAGGAACAACGATATTTTGTAATTTATATAGCAATATGGTACAAATTGAAATAAAAAGATGTACAAGAGAAAGAAAATAGACCGATTAGATAATATTTTAACAATATTATCGGCTTTCTAATTAGGTACACTTAAATAACTAGATCAAGAGGTTATCGAGTACACACGTGTAAGTATAGGTTTTGTTTCGTTGTATCCTCTCGTTATTTTATAGCATAACTTTACAACAGAAGAATTATAAATATAAACATAAATAATATCTAAAAGTACTAATTCAACTTTCAGCAGCAATTGTTTTAGGTTTTATTTCTTATATTCATGTCCGTAATTTTTGTTCCAAGTATTTTTTATCCACTAAGGTTTTAAAATTAAAAATTGTTAAAAAAAAATAAAAAAAATAAAATTTGTTACTCTAAATCTACACATGTAGTATTTTTTAAAATGAGTATTTGTTCGCTGCTTAGTTGTTTATGTGATGTGATACAATTGAATTATCTTTACAAAATCATTTAATTAAAAAAGCTCTTTATTTTCATAGTAACTTTGTAAACTTACAATAAACGAGTAAATAATTTTTCGGTGATATATTTAGGCCGTACGCGTGTCTTGTTGACTCCTACCAGGCTTCAAATTATATTTTATAAGACAGACACCGGTATCCGTTGTAGAGCAGCGACATATTGCAAATCTATACAATTAATTGTTATTAACATGATCAAATATTGATATCAACTATATTATTTTAATAAACAAGTTCTTGTAGTAAGAAAATCTAATTCTGATTTCTTATGTATATATTTTTATTATTATTATTTCTGTTCGTAAAAGATGAAAATTTAATTTAATTGATAAAAAAATGTAGGCAATAGTCTAAATTCTATTCACTAGAGTGAACCCTCGATTTTTATTAGTTGCGTACAGCTTATTTCAACCCTCGACTAAGATGTTATCTTTACTAATTATATAATCAATCAACTCGCACAGCTACGATATGATATCAAGAATTAACGTCATTTTGAAGACTCTCAATTTAAGTTATCAGTTAGTCCATTAGTAGACAGTATTCCTATAACCGAAGTTTGAGGAGCACGCGAGATGCAAATAATTTATTACTTAGCTGTGATTGTCACTCTTGGCAACGGCATCCATGGCGGGAAAATTCTGGGCCTGTTCCCTCATACTGGAAAAAGTCACTTCTTTGTGTTCCAACCTCTTTTGAAACGACTTGCGGAGAGAGGTCATAATGTTACCGTGGCATCGGTTTTCCCACTTCAAAACCCCCCCACAACTTACACTAATATCGAATTACATGGATTTACAGAATTTGGTATAGATATTTTTAATTTAAAAGCTTATGAGAATCGAAGTTTCTTTCTGAGGTTACCCGTGTTGGGTGGTATCATCAAACAGATCACAGAGTACCATACTCTGGCTGAAGTTGCATTAACTTTATGTAACAAGCTAATCAATTTTAAGCCCGTTGCCGAAGCTCTAAAAGAGGATTACGACTTAGTTATAATTGAAAACTTTAATAGTGATTGTGTATTTGGTCTCTTAGAGCATTATGGTATAAATGCCCCTGTAGTGTCAATGCTTTCCTGTACTCCCATGCCGTGGTCATGGAACCTCATAGGAGTTACAGACAATCCCGCTTATGTTCCAGTAATAAGTACTTCAATGACTCCGAGAATGTCTTTACTAGAAAGAATGGAAAACACGTTTATGTTATTCTACCATAAAGTATGGTACCGCTACATGGTCCAGGTCAAGGAGCAAGCACTCCTGGAAAATCATTTCGAGCGCCAACTAAAGGATTTGGATCAATTATCTAAAAATATATCTCTGTTGCTTGTGAATACTCATCCCGCTCTAAATGGAGTTAAGCCCCTTGTGCCAGGTATTGTAGAAGTCGGGGGAATGCACTTAGACCCTATTAGAAAAACACTTCCAGCGGTAAGCTAAAAAAACTCATAAATATATATGTGATTGCGTTGATTGCACTATTTATTAAAACATGTGATCGACATGATTGCGTTTCGTAAAAAAAAACTGTAAATTTTTATTAAGAAAATAATATTTTAGCAATCATAATAATAATTTCGCCATAATAAATTTTACTTTTTTTAAATTATTTTTTAAAATGTTTATTAATATTATTCTTAGTCAGACATAAGTACATTAGTTTTACTGTGTATTATTCTGTGTAGATGTAGTTTTTTTATTATTAATTATTAAGCTTCAATAAATACCAGCTCAACTAGAATAATATATAATGTAGAGATCTTGTCTTGTTATATTTATACTATATCTATATTATTTTATCTCGTGTTATATTATAAGTCGCATTAATAATAATTAATCAGTAGTAGGTACTATTTATGTATTTGATTATACACCGCCTTTTGTTGCCGAACTAGACAAAATCCAAACATTACTCGCTCTGTTGTAAGTTAGTATAGTAAAATAATTAAAGAAAAATAAATATTAAATTCATTTTTTTAATCCAATTAAAAATTTATAATCTACAGACGGATGTTAGCATTCATCAATACTAGATCAAATTATGCAATCATTTTTACAATGTATCGTGCTTAGCCAGTTGGCACGTTTCACGCTTGTATTACTTCTCACTAGGCGTTGTATTGAGCTAAGTCATTCTATTTATATAAAACTGGATGTTTACCTCACGCTTTCTTATATAATGGAACCAAAAGTTCCAAGTGCAAAAATAATGAAATGGAGATTATAGTATTCTTTCTTTCATTCATTGAACGAATCGAACTACTTGAATGTCCCACATTATACTCCAAACGATAAAGGAACGAAGTTATATAAAGTCCAATACTGTGGTCTCATGCGATATAACTACTTCGGTAATGCACACTCTACTCTTTAAAAAGTGTTAACTCAGAATCTGGTGTAGTTCTAGTATTCATATAGCGTCAGCTCGGCCAAGCCAAGACCTAAAGACAAGCTTCTTATGGCATTTCGGGATACTTTCCAAATGTATAAGGAACGAACGATTTAATTTACTAATAATCGGAAAGGACTTTGAAAATCATCACAGTTAAGAAAAATAATAAGTAAACAAATTCTTCCGTGTTGAAATATAATGATATAATAATATAATAATATAATAATATAGATTTTATAGTTTAAGTACATGAGAAGACAACCAATAATTTAAAATCATGTAAGATACAAACAAACAAAATAATATTAATATTAATAATAAAACAAACGATTTAGAATATATTGGTTTGGTATATTACTTATTTTTATTAACAGTTTACCAAAAATTAAAATTACAATCTAATATTGAATAATATAATTATTTGTAATTCAAACTAATTAAATTATAATATTATGCATGTGATATAATAATAATGAGCTAACTACTATACTTGGTGTTTCTTATCGAGACTCTTCATGTCAAGTAACTTCTGAACTAAAGATAATAAAGCTAAAACCTGTTTTTATTTCTATCAATTTCTAGAACTCAAAAACCATTATAATATTATTTTTATATTTATTAAAAGATGACTTGTATTCTATTGATAAAGAAGGATCTTCGTTTTATTGGTTTTCCGTATTTAATAAATTTATATTAATCTCAAAAACTAAAAACTGATAAACCAAAAAGATAAACTTTAGTAATAACAAGTGTTATCGCTATCGATTGACATTTTGAACCTTAAAAATTCAAATATTAATTTATGGAAATTCTTAAAATAGCGTTATTTTAAAGTAATATTACCTTTTCGTTGCAAACAACGGGCTAGAAATAATACATTCATGATAAAAAATTCTTCACTACATTTGTTTATTTATGAAATAGCAATACTCATAATTATTACAAAACTGTAAATAACCTGTTTATAATTGAATATATTTTAAAACTGAATGGGGGTGTAATTAGTAAACGATATAGATACAAAATCACCAATTTTATTTTTTTCAGTCTGTCTGTGTATATGTTTGTTCCGGTATCACACAAAATCTACACAACGGATTTTGATGATATATTGTATTGTAATAGCTGAATATCCTTTTCTTTTTTTTTTCCGTTGAATAAACCCGTTACGGGTACCCCGTCTGCCCATGGGTGACGGCCGGGGGGTGATGTAGGACTACCCGGCAGCATAGAGGATGCTGGCATTTTTAAGGCTACCCACTACAAAAAACCAACGGGTACCCCCTTCGCCGTAATGGGACGTCACGGGATCGCGTTAGCACACACCGTGACGCTCCGGCGAGACCCCCCGAATAAGGGTGCCCCGAGCAATGTGGAGCACCCACCCATCGCAGGCCTATGTTAGGTAAGAGGGGTCACCCTCCCCCTCACCAGGCCTAAATAGCTGAATATCCTAGTCAACATTTACGATAACTTTTATTGCAAGAAAATGTCTAATTTCTACAGAAAAATACAAATATCAATTCTACCACTATATTATATATTGTAAAATATATTATATATATATCATTAGCACAGCATTGTGAGTGATGTCTCAAATAATTAAAAATCGGCTCTTTTTATTAATAAGGTAACCGTGAAGTAAGGTTTAGTAATCGTTTAGTAATCTTTTAATAGTCGTGGAGTAGTCGTGACGCAAATATGGAATAGTCGTAAAATACAATTATTAATAAATAACCTGTAAAAGTTTCATAAGTTATTTTGTAATATTAACATTTACATTATTAACCTATAGCAAAAAAGTTTGTTTGTTTAAATGCTCTAATTTACTAAACTACCGGATGAATTTGAAAAATACTGATTTTAGTTATCCTAATAGTAAATATAACCGAATGTCTCCAGGTGAAATATTAATACTCAAATCATTGTTTTCCAGTACATCGAAAGATTTCTGAACGAATCGGAGCACGGCGTTATTCTATTCAGCTTTGGATCTCTCATTAAGACATCAACTATTCCGAAGCACAAGGAGGAAATCATCATGAACACCTTGGCGAAATTCAAGCAGCGAGTTATATGGAAATATGAAGACAGTGGCCCAGAAGGAACTCTCGTTGGCAATGTCTTGAAAGTAAAATGGCTGCCCCAATTCGAACTTTTACGTGAGTACTTACTATTTTTCCCAAGATTTAATTTGATAATAAAAGTCTAGGGATATGCTTATAATATTTCCACTATATTCGATCTGAATCGAAGAAAATATTTATGATATTAAGAAATTTGCGATTTAGTTAATTTTTATAAAGGTATTTGTCTAGTCCAGTTTAAACTTTCTTACCGTTAGAGTTTGTTATATTGAAAAATTTCAAGAAGGTGGATGAAGAGCCAGTTATTATTAGGTTTCTTTCGAAAATTCTTACCAAAGTTTGAAGTGTGCAATTTTGAATAACATTGAAAATATTCTTGAACTAAAATTGATGTGTGAATATATAAAGATGGTCACATATCGAATGCTAAATTCATCGAAGCGAGTAGCGATATGGTAGATAAATTGATAGAGCGACGGGATGGTTTCCCAGCGATCGTGTGTAGGAACCCCGCTCGTATCGATAATTTTTTTCGTTCTATAATTATTTAAAATGAGGACATATTTTACTTTGTACATTATTCATATTACTCTTTAGTACAGACGCACACGGTTAGTTGTATTGAGTGTGACAGCACCCGGGAATAGTTTGTCCCAAATAAAATGTAGATAAAACGATAGTCCAGTGGATTGAATATGATATAATGTACTCGATTCCGATGAAATAAACTTTGCGTTGACGAATTAAAGGAAGAGATAACAACAACTCACGATACACCACAATACGTGGGTTTTCATAAATCTTAATCCGTCCAGATTGAGGAAAAACAACTATTATATTTATTTAATGATAATTCTATTTGCGTAGATCTTTGTACTAAATATACATACGTATGCAGCCATTGCACTATGAAATCTGTTAGTTACAAACTATATATTACAATTATTCTAACCACCGTTTCACAATGGTAAAGTTACTAACTTAATTGACTCAGTACTTAGTGAATGGTATAACGTAATGGTGACTTAGGAATAGAGTCTCCGACAAAACTCTATATTATTTTGTTGAAATATGGGAATAAAACCTAAATGCTTTTTTAAACAATTTTTTCGAATAACACGATAACTATAATAACAAAATAAAAAACATTTTTATGATGATGGTTATATAAAAATATATTTTTGTGTTTTTGATAATTTCTAAAGAAACGTAGTAAGTGGAAGGTATGAAAATTATATATATAATTATTATATTTATATGTCTTTTTAGCGTTAATTTCTCGAAAGGAAAAATCTTATCAAAATGTTAACACTTGAAAGACGTAATACTAGAGAAATTTTATCAATAAAAAGCCATAACCCTCAATTTTGATAGTGGTCATATTCAAAGACTTTACAAACTAACAAAATATTTTTCAGAACACCAAAAAGTGTTAGCATTCATCGCCCACGGAGGATTACTGGGTATGACGGAATCCCTATACTCCGGGAAGCCAATGGTAGTGGTACCATTTTTCGGCGACCAGCCGGCAAACGCAGCAGCAGCTGCTGCAGCTGGTTTCGGGAAGGTGATCTCCTACATGGACTTCACGGAAAAGGACCTGAGTGAGGCCATTCAAAGCGTACTTAGTGAAGAGTGAGTATTGTTGTATTTTGTCTTTTAGCTGAGGTTTGTGTAGCACAATATTAAATAAAATAGTTTTTTATACATTTTAAATCCATGTATAAATTAATAAAATTAAGCCGCCGTAAATACATCTCGTGAACATAATTGTTACTTGTTCAAACTAAGACTAAGTAAATAAAAATATTCATGTTATCATAATTGTAAACTGTTAATAACATGAAAACATTTAAACTATCTCTATTAGTTTCTTATTTCATATTGAGTACATTGAGTATTGATATTAATAACGCTGACAATCCACACTTCACTTTACTGCACCATATTTGTTATCAATATGTCGTTAACATTTTAATAATAAACTTCACCCGTCTACGGCTTAGTTTTAAACTTTAGTAATTTCATCCACATGTACTTAACATTTTCTGCTCAGAAATATACTCAGATTATAAATACGAAAGTTTGTGAGGATGTATAGATGATTGTATTGATGGCGTTGTTCATATACGCACGAAACTACTAAAGTTATTACATGGTGGTATAGAATAGTATAGCTTTTATATCAGAATCACACATAGACTACAACTTATAATGGTATTATTTAAACATAATGTTTGTCAGAAAATATCATACCTTACATAAATTTATATTTTACTTTTTAACTTGGTTAATCCTATATTATGGTGATTATGCAGTGTGTTTGTGCGTGTACGTGTGAGTGTGTGTGTATGCTTGTTTGTTTAAGCAGTGCACGCTGAGACAGCTCTCTCTATCATATAAATAAAAACATTATCTTTATCGCGATATCACGATAAGTTTGTTTACAGAATGATTACAATAAAGTAATTAACACTTCGATTATATTTCAGGATGCGAGCAAATGCACGGCGAGTATCTGAGATATGGAAAGACAGAGAGTCGAGTCCGCTGGACACAGCTGTGTACTGGACGGAGCGTGTCCTGCGCTGGGGACACGCGGCGCCGCTGCACACCGCCGCCAGAGACCTGGCGCCCTACCAGCTGGCTCTATTAGATGTATTCGCAGCGTATGCACTCATCTTTATAATTATTACATCTTCGGTGTGGTTCGTACTGTTTAAGTTAAGAAGGCTTTTTGCAAAGGCGGATAAAAAGAAAACAGAATAAAGACAATATTAGGAAATAAGGTTAAATAAGTAAAATTATATATATTATTTTGTAGTCAAGCAAATCAAGCAATTCATAGGCGTAGATGTAGGTGATCATTTCTTAACAATAAGGAACTAAATTCCGATTCATTTAGGTAATAACTTTAACCCCCTGTATGTTTATACTAATCGTTAGAAGTAGATAAAAAAAGATAGCGACAGATATGACATGACGTCAGTCCGTTTAGAAGTTTATTTATATTTAAAAGAAAGATATTCTTAAGATAAAGTAAAAAAAACTTGACTTGATTAAAGTTTTTTTAAGTGAAGTCAAACCATTTTAAAATAGTTATTTTTGAATAACTCGTCACAATTACAATAATGTTATTATTATTTTCTTTGGCTGTGGAATACTGCAAGATGTATATAAACCTATAAAACTCTAATAAATATAAAGTATATCATATATTTTTTTACTCAACTAGATGTAAATCTGATTCTGAATGTCCTCCTTCCGTCCTTTTCCTACTTTTTTTAAATGATACAAAGTTGTCTTATAACAATAATGTTATTTTAACAGTTATGTAAAGTACATACATATTGTATGTTACATTCTAATTTATGAAGTATCTGCTTTTGTATAAAATTTAATGGGAGATTAATACAATGAAGATTAATTTTGTATAAAGACAAGTAGTACTATAACTTTGAATGTATTTATGAATAAAAATGTAAATAAAAACATATATAAATGTATATTTTATACACAATATCACATAATATTATATATAAGGTGAATTACAGAACCGTCCCGTATCTGCCTCAGGGACACCCTAAACCGGCGTAAACCAGATTAAGGATAAAGATAAATATAAAGATAAGGATAAGGTTAAGGATGAGGAGACAAGGTTAATGATAAAAAAGGATGCTCTAAAGAGTTTTTAAAATGTGGTGAAAATGACATTAATATGCATTTCAATATACATTTCCAAGGTTAATCGACGCCAGGCCGACTGGCCCGGCTGATGCAGTAAAAAGATTTTATTTAAAAGTATTCCCAAATCTCTTGCAACTTGTTAGATATATTGAACCACATAATTATAACAAGGACAAGTGTATGATATATTATTAGTATATATGAAAAAGAAATTATATATATACGATAAAATATAGTGATATCTCTATACTGATTTACCTACTTGTAGGGACTAATACGTTAGGAAATTAATAAATAATTATTGACAAAGTAGCGATGTCTTAGTTTATTTCTTAATTTGTATATCAATAAATAATAAAAATCGAAGCTATAAAAAGCATTAAGATTTAGAATATGATAATACGTACTTAAGTATTCAATCACTATTTGGTACTCGTACAGAGTCTATGAGATATAAACATCATAGAGGTGATCTCGAGGACAAGAGACAACAGGTACATACAATAAGTACAATAAACTTTTATTTACTTTCAATTTGTAACGGTCTTCAGAACATATGCGCATGATTATTTATTTTTGCAAAATAAACAATTGCAAAATATAAATACAAATAATCATAAGAGTATTTGTCGCTTTAATAAATATGTTATGAAACATTTTTAAAACTTTTAATCAATAGCATAAAATTTAGTGATTTAACAATTTTTAATATAACATTAATTCAAGGTCCCATATAGAGCAAGATACCTAATTTTATGTTATACATTCATATATATACAGGTTTTCATCATATGACAAATGTGAAAACTTATCCTTGTATCAGCGAACTCTATAGAACATATATTTTTTATATTTATATGATAAGATACACAGATCAAAATATACTAGAAGAGCAAAGATTTACTAGTTTTTATCGTTCACTGTATACTATCGCGATACTATATCTTATAAAAGGTTTAAAGTTTCTACCTCTCTAAGGCAGGTCGGTCGATTGTGCAGTTGTGATCTGGAAAGTGAAGGCGCGACATGTCTTCAAGAACATTGTGTTTTGTATTATCATTTATATTTATTTATGATGTGAACTGTGCAAATATTCTGGGACTGTTCCCGCATACCGGCAAAAGCCATCACATGGTTTTTGAACCTCTACTTCGACAACTTGCGGAGCGAGGTCATAATGTCACTGTGGCATCCTTTTTTCCGATGAACAACCCCCCTCGGAACTACGAAGACATCAGCTTTCAAGGAATTTCGGAGTTGAGGGTGGAATCGTTTGATTTAAATTTATTGGAAGATTCAAATTTACTTCATAAGATTCCAATATTGGGAAACGTAATTAAATATACCTTGCCGGTGTTGTCTCCGTTGTTTAAACTAGCCTTGGATATTTGTAAGCAGGTGTTGACATATCGTCCATTAATAGACGCCTTAAATAAAAAATACGATTTGGTGATAACCGAAAACTTTAACAGTGATTGCGTTCTCGGTCTTTTACACGCTTACGGGGTTAATGCCCCCGTAGTTGCCATTCTTTCGGGTACTCCAATGCCGTGGACGGCTCAGAGGATTGGAGCTGATGATAACCCATCTCATGTACCAGGGATCCTTTCACCATTTTCATTCAAAATGTCATTTAAAGACAGATTAGAAAATACATTAATAAACATTATATCAAAGCATTTGTATTACCAAGAACTTCAAGTGAAAGAGAGATCACTAATAGAAAAAAGGATCGGACAAATACCAGATTTGCATGATCTTAGTAAAAATATATCTCTCATACTAACTAATTCATTTCATTCTATTAATGGTGTTAAACCCTTAGTGCCAGGGATGGTTGAAATTGGTGGAATTCATTTGAACACTGAGCGGAAACCTTTGCCTCGTGTAGGTATAGTAAAGCGGCGATTGAATAAGATAGTTATATTAATAAAAAAAAACTTTATGATCGTCTTAAAACTTATATAGCATTATTAAATTTTTCAACTTTCGAATGTTGTTTACAGTTCATTGAAAAATTCATCAATGAATCGGAACATGGCGTTATTGTGTTCAGCTTCGGATCACAAATAAAATCAAAAACACTGCCTAAATACAAGGAAAACATTTTTATGAGGGCCCTCTCTAAACTAAAACAAAGGGTGATCTGGAAGTTCGAAGAAAGTGGCGAAGAAGGGACGTTAATTGGAAACATTCTCAGGGTTAATTGGATTCCGCAATACGAATTACTACGTAAGTTTTTTTCTCCGCAAAAAATGACCTCTTATAATCAGTCAGGGCTTTTTGTAGGTTCTTATATTTCCGTAAATATCTTTAGTTATCAAATGACTCGTCCATTTAAATGTTATGTAATTTATTAAATAATTAAACAATATAAAATATATTTTTAACGTACACTCACGATAAACCAGTAATATTTTACACATTATCGTCAAATGCTTCAGCCTGTTATAACAATTAACAAACAAAATATCTACAGAACACGAAAAAGTAATCGCATTCATCTGTCACGGAGGGATGCTGGGGATGACCGAGGCTGTGTCGGCCGGCAAGCCGATGCTGGTGATACCGTTCTTCGGAGACCAGTTCTCGAATGCTGCTGCTGCATTTGAAGCTGGAGTAGCACATGCCGTATCGTATATTGATCTCTCAGAGGAAGATTTGATTACAGCTTTGCGAGCGGTGTTAAGCGAAGAGTAAGTGATTCCTATACAATTATAGAATATTTACAAACACCTAAGATATTAATGTTATATGTTAAAAGCTACCTATTGAAATAATAAGTTAAAACGGTCAACGCGAGGTCGGAGCTAAAGTAGTTCAGGCCCAGACTTTTATATATTGCGCAACTAACAATCTAAAAATAAATATGTATTTCTATACAAATAGGTATAAAGATTCTTAATAAAGAAACGAATGACCGGTATTCTAACTCTAATTCACCCCAGTGACTTCAACAAAATATTGATAACTATTAAAATATTATTTCTATAATATTTAATTAATAATAATATTTCGTCAGAAGAAGTATAATTATAATGGAGGTGAAGGATTATTTTGGATTTAATTAGAATTAGCGAATACGGATATTATTCAATGTTATCTAGTTTTCGTAGGTCGAAATCTAAATATAGATTGGAATATTTATTATGTTCTATAAATAATGTTGCGACTAGAAACAGATATAAACGATTAACCCCGACATTAAGCATTTAAAACAATTAGTAAATGGTGCAGTTAGATCCTGACCGCGTCTATTAAAAGGTGCTTTCAATTTATTTTTAATAAATATATAATCCGATATATAATATAATTGTAAAATCTATATTCTATTCATTTGATTTAAGTAACTGTGATAAATTTAACAAATAACTGTTAAAATAAATATATATCCAGAAAAAATTAAGTTAAGGTTCATGATGTTTTTTATATAACGAAACAAGAGAACGAACTTGTTCCGTAGTCCCCTTTAACGCGAGATTAGACATATATTATATGTGTCCTTTGTGACAAATGTCAACAAAGGAGCTCCTATATATAGAACTAATGTAAAACCTAATTTCGTCGAGGCGATTAGCTTTACGGTTGCTCAATCAGTAGAGCGACGGGACCGTTTCCCAAACGTCGCGTCGAATCTTGCTTTCATTTCCTGGTTTTAAAGAGATTTACATTAAAGTTTATATATAATTTTAAACAACTAAAAAAAATTTATATTATTATAAAAAAAAAAATATTATAAAAAAATAGTTTTGACATAATTAATTAATTGCGATATTTTTTTTTATTACAGAATTCGTTTAAAAGCCAACCGTTTATCCAAGATCTGGAAAGACAGGCACTCTTCACCTTTGGACACAGCCGTTTTTTGGACAGAAAGAGTAATGAGATGGGGAAATGAAGCACCACTACATTCACATTCAAAAGACTTGCCATTCTATCAGCTTGCGCTATTAGATGTGTTCGGGATCATTGCTGTTGCGGCAGTTTTATTTATTGTTATTATTATTTATATAATATTGTCAGTTTTGCGTCTTTTTACAAGAGGAAGTAAGGAAAAAATGCACTAAGGTTACATTTTGACTCTCAGGGATATTTTGCTTTATAAGGTCGACATACAGCTGTGCTATTATACTTTCCTTTTTTGAAGTACTTCATTTTGAGTTCCTGTTTATATTTTATTTAACCTTAACGCTTAATAAATTATGTATTTTTACAATAAGTATTTGTTATTTGCATCCCAATTATTATCTTTTTTGTATAACTACACCAACCACAATATATTAGCTTTCAGTAACGTGATATTTCTGACGACACAAGAAGGTTATCAACTTGAATGTAGTATAGAGTTTCATCCGTAAATCTTTTGAAACGCTTGTTCTTCATAACTAATAATTTATATACGTGTAAGTGTACTTACGTTACATTGCATTAATAGAACTACAAAAGCTAAGGAAAAAGTTGCATTATTCAGAAAGGAAACTTCTTCTTCTTTAAATATTTCAAACTGCAATTTATCTGTTTTTATGAAGATTTGTGTTATAATAGTAAATACAACTTTTAGAAAATTAATTCTTTAAGGTAAATAAGTGCTCTTATATTATCTTATGAGGTGCTTCGGGTGCCAAACACTGGCACACCGGACCTGTCTGCTACACGATTGATGGAAGTGGTCCTTTCGGAGCCATTCTCGATCTTCGTCGGACACTATCACACGTGTTTGTCCAGTGATAAAATTCAAAGGTTCGTAGCTTTGCCATCGAAACTATGCAGCAGGTATTTCAGGTGCGTCAGCGAGGCTACAGTCTGGTTTTTTTTTCATGTACGAATAACCTATAACACGACGAATTGCCAGTTATCTTGACCGATTAATTATTTTTGTAGGTCCTTTTCGTATATCAGATGACCGACCATCATATTCAAGACGGGATCTGACTATCGTTTATAGCGTGAGCCACAGGTCGTCTATAGTGCGTGCTCTAATAATCTTCTGCCACTTCTGATGGTGGATGTCTTTTGTTGTTGTGATGATGTTGATGTGATCGATCTTAAAGTCGATTTTGATGGAGTTCTCCTGTGCCATTGATTTCCCTCCTACTGTTTGTTGATACAGTGAGGTGTTGGAATGGGGCGCTATATCTATTTATACAGGTGTCACCCTCGGGGTAAGCACCTTATGGCGCTGATGAAATAACAAGTTGAAACAAGATACCATGAAAAAAAACGAAATCGGTACTTTACAAATCCATAAATTTTACATGTACGCAAATGTTTGATAATTGACTGTATGAACTGTATAAACCGATCATACATCAGTAATTGGTATTAGTTATATTTAAAATAATATTTATTAATATTGTATGTGCAACCACCTTTAGACAAGTTTTTTTTTATTTAATAATTTTATATAATAAATGCGGTATATGCAGTTTGTGTAATTTAAATAAAATACCTAGATATTATCTTGAATACCGTATGTCCAAGATTTTTATAAGATATTTTATATTCATAATTTTAACTAAAAAGCAATCTGTAATGCCTTTATTACATTCAGATTAATAAACATGGATAATCATGTATGTGTATAAATTGTGTACTGGTATCAATAATGTTACATAACTAACGGGAAATATATTACTTGTTTCTTTTCATAATATTTAACAATAGATCATTTATAAGTATAACACATACAAAACCAAACTATTATTAGAAAACAGGAAATCGTTGAGTTTAAATAGTCGTTATTACAGTAACATTTTATGTAATAAACTTTGAATTTGACTTTTACTTGTAATTAAAATGATTATCTTTTCTTACATATGTTCTGCCATCACTTGCCAAGCAATATTATTTTATAAGCCGTACATTTGACTAACTCGCGTGCTAAAAAATGTAGCCGTGAACCTTTAGAATTAACTTTTCCGTGATAAAAATAGGAATATGTTCATTTCTCGATAAAGATCCACATTTTGGACGCGGAGTTTTTCTAACTTATAGATGTTGAAAGTCTTTTACATTTTTAACTATGCCACAACAATTTTAGTATTTAATTAGTGTATTTTAATTTTAATAAGATTATTAATAATGTATATAATAAATGTTAATTTATCAGAAATGTCGCAAACAAATTCGTTATAAGGAAACATATTTTTTTTTTTTGCTGGAATTGGGCGTTACAATTTCCTCGTGGGTCAAGATGTAGGCCAGGAATTATGAGATGATCAGAATCTTCTTTCCGCTTTCTGCTCAGTACATCAACATGTCAACATAATGCCGCAGTGTTTTGGCAGATGGTGAGAAACCAGCTGCCTTTATGGCTTTCTTTTTTATGGGTAAGCTTAAGTCTACGCCCAGGGTTCGCTACAATACTTTGTTACAGTGCACTTATGCATATCCAGCCAGACCACACCGAAGACAAAGCACACTCCGATTCCCCCCCGGGGAGCAGACCTGCCCGGTGCGTCCGAGCATTTGGCACCCGAAGCAGCTAATAGGATTATATAAAAACACTTATCTTACGTAAAAACAAGCGTTTCAAATTATTTACGGATGAAACTCTATACTACATTCAAGTTGATAACCTTCTTGTGTCGTCAGAAATATCACGTTACTGAAAGCTAATATATTGTGGTTGGTGTAGTTATACAAAAACGATAATAATTGGGATGCAAATAACAAATACTTATTGTAAAAATACATAATTTATTAAGCGTTAAGGTTAAATAAAATATAAACAGGAACTCAAAATGAAGTACTTCAAAAAAGGAAAGTATAATAGCACAGCTGTATGTCGACCTTATAAAGCAAAATATCCCTGAGAGTCAAAATGTAACCTTAGTGCATTTTTTCCTTACTTCCTCTTGTAAAAAGACGCAAAACTGACAATATTATATAAATAATAATAACAATAAATAAAACTGCCGCAACAGCAATGATCCCGAACACATCTAATAGCGCAAGCTGATAGAATGGCAAGTCTTTTGAATGTGAATGTAGTGGTGCTTCATTTCCCCATCTCATTACTCTTTCTGTCCAAAAAACGGCTGTGTCCAAAGGTGAAGAGTGCCTGTCTTTCCAGATCTTGGATAAACGGTTGGCTTTTAAACGAATTCTGTAATAAAAAAAAATATCGCAATTAATTAATTATGTCAAAACTATTTTTTTAAAATATTTTTTTTTTTATAATAATATAAATTTTTTTTAGTTGTTTAAAATTATATATAAACTTTAATGTAAATCTCTTTAAAACCAGGAAATGAAAGCAAGATTCGACGCGACGTTTGGGAAACGGTCCCGTCGCTCTACTGATTGAGCAACCGTAAAGCTAATCGCCTCGACGAAATTAGGTTTTACATTAGTTCTATATATAGGAGCTCCTTTGTTGACATTTGTCACAAAGGACACATATAATATATGTCTAATCTAGCGTTAAAGGGGACTACGGAACAAGTTCGTTCTCTTGTTTCGTTATATAAAAAACATCATGAACCTTAACTTAATTTTTTCTGGATATATATTTATTTTAACAGTTATTTGTTAAATTTATCACAGTTACTTAAATCAAATGAATAGAATATAGATTTTACAATTATATTATATATCGGATTATATATTTATTAAAAATAAATTGAAAGCACCTTTTAATAGACGCGGTCAGGATCTAACTGCACCATTTACTAATTGTTTTAAATGCTTAATGTCGGGGTTAATCGTTTATATCTGTTTCTAGTCGCAACATTATTTATAGAACATAATAAATATTCCAATCTATATTTAGATTTCGACCTACGAAAACTAGATAACATTGAATAATATCCGTATTCGCTAATTCTAATTAAATCCAAAATAATCCTTCACCTCCATTATAATTATACTTCTTCTGACGAAATATTATTATTAATTAAATATTATAGAAATAATATTTTAATAGTTATCAATATTTTGTTGAAGTCACTGGGGTGAATTAGAGTTAGAATACCGGTCATTCGTTTCTTTATTAAGAATCTTTATACCTATTTGTATAGAAATACATATTTATTTTTAGATTGTTAGTTGCGCAATATATAAGTCTGGGCCTGAACTACTTTAGCTCCGACCTCGCGTTGACCGTTTTAACTTATTATTTCAATAGGTAGCTTTTAACATATAACATTAATATCTTAGGTGTTTGTAAATATTCTATAATTGTATAGGAATCACTTACTCTTCGCTTAACACCGCTCGCAAAGCTGTAATCAAATCTTCCTCTGAGAGATCAATATACGATACGGCATGTGCTACTCCAGCTTCAAATGCAGCAGCAGCATTCGAGAACTGGTCTCCGAAGAACGGTATCACCAGCATCGGCTTGCCGGCCGACACAGCCTCGGTCATCCCCAGCATCCCTCCGTGACAGATGAATGCGATTACTTTTTCGTGTTCTGTAGATATTTTGTTTGTTAATTGTTATAACAGGCTGAAGCATTTGACGATAATGTGTAAAATATTACTGGTTTATCGTGAGTGTACGTTAAAAATATATTTTATATTGTTTAATTATTTAATAAATTACATAACATTTAAATGGACGAGTCATTTGATAACTAAAGATATTTACGGAAATATAAGAACCTACAAAAAGCCCTGACTGATTATAAGAGGTCATTTTTTGCGGAGAAAAAAACTTACGTAGTAATTCGTATTGCGGAATCCAATTAACCCTGAGAATGTTTCCAATTAACGTCCCTTCTTCGCCACTTTCTTCGAACTTCCAGATCACCCTTTGTTTTAGTTTAGAGAGGGCCCTCATAAAAATGTTTTCCTTGTATTTAGGCAGTGTTTTTGATTTTATTTGTGATCCGAAGCTGAACACAATAACGCCATGTTCCTATTCATTGATGAATTTTTCAATGAACTGTAAACAACATTCGAAAGTTGAAAAATGCTAAAAATGCTATATATTCTTTATTGTACACCAATAACAGTATAAATTTACAAAAAAAAAAAACAGAACAAAAAAAAAACACAGTACAATGGGCGGCCTTATCGCCTTAGGCGATTTCTTCCAGGCAACCATAAAGGTAATTCGTTCCATAATCTAATAGCAGAGACAGTAAAGGAGTGCTTTTAGAATTTAGAGTTATGGACGGGTAATTCTAATGTGAGATGTCGTATTGAATTGTCGTATTGTCGTATTGTCTAGGGGTGAACCAAGAAATCTAAATCTCTCCTTAAGGTATGAAGGTGAGTTTGGGTGAAATGAAACACAGTACAAAAGTGAAAGAAGTAGAGGTTCAAAAACCATGTGATGGCTTTTACCGGTATGCGGGAACAATCCCAGAATATTTGCACAGTTCACATCATAAATAAATAAAACTAAATAAAACAAAGTTGAAGACATGTCGCGCTATCCCTTTCTAGATCACAACTGCACAGTCGAATCGACCGACCCTCCTTAGAAAGGTAAAAACTTTATAAATATATTATATTATAACAACTTGCTGTTAAAAAGTTTTTTCACATTTGTGGGTAGTCATGAAATAAAAACAATTTTCATGTTATCTGAATAAATGTCATAAAAACACGTTTTTAACTTTTGAGTTTTCTTTTGGGTCCCGGGACCTTGACTTCTTGCCATCAATGTTATATAATTTATATTAGTGAAATACAAAATCTGTGTCATTGATTACTATTTATAAAGTTTTTTTAACATATTTTTTTAAAGCAATAAATACTATCATTATTATTTTTTTCTTTTGTAGTTATTTATTTTGCAAAAATAAACATGCGGGCGTATGTGTTGTGTAGACAATAACACAATTAAAGTAAATAAAAGTTTATTGTACTTATTATAAATACCTGTTGTCTTTTGTCTTTAAAATCACCTCTAATATGATGCCTATATTTTATACACTCCCCACGAATACCAAATATTGATTATAAACATACAAAATATTTTACGTAGAATGAATCCAATTCTAAATCTTGTCCAATTCTAAATCACCGTATGATTTTCCTGAGGTTGTCCAAGGTATTTAATACAAATATAAGTATCAAGATTAAAAACATTAACAAGCCTCGACCGAACCTTAAATAATCTAAAAAACGATAATTTTGTGACATGCTTTTAAATAAAGTCCCCGTGTAATGTAATTACTTACATCTATTATAAATGCATTAGGTATAGAAATTCTTTATAAGAAAAACTTTAAATCAATACTGATAATAAAACTTTTCATCAAAATTAATAATAAAATCAAAACCTGACTAAAGAATGACAACAACTAATGTATGCTAATAAAAAATTTAAACGTATCGACAAACTAATCGATAATAGTACACATCGAAATAATAAAATTATACTAAATAAAACTATTTTTACAGATTAAAACTCGCGTATAATTTGGTTACATTTTTGATTTTAACCCGACGTTTCGAATACTTTGCAGTAATCGTGTTCACGGGTAGACGAGATGTAAGTGACACTTCGTCGGGTTAAAATAAAAAATGTAACCAAATTATACGCGAGTTTTAATCCGTAAAAATAGTTTTATTTGAAATGTGTACTCGTGAAAATCTAAGAAAAAATTATACTAATTTAGCTAACCATAAAACATATCCTTTAAATTCAATTAATATTCAATTAAAATTTAAAAAAAAACATCTGACACGCGGCAATCGAGCTTGCCGCTATGAAAAACTCCTAATCGGCAAATTATAACTCGCAAATTAATTAACAAACAAAATCACATTTTTAAAATAAACAATTTATTTTAATAATAATTTTTATTTTTTTTATGTAGTTTATGATAGGATTTTAAAAAATTTAAAAATTCGAAAATTTTTTCCATTTTTCGGTAACTTCGGCGGCCGATCTGACCACCTTCCCGTTGGACAATCAACATAATTTTGAAAAGTGAATCTTACATTTAGATGCTGATTCCAAATATATCTTTAGTTTTTCAAAATTCGAAAAATAAAATTCGACACAGACACACAGACACAGACACACATACAGACAGACAGATCGGAAGGAAAAACGGAGTTTTTCGAAAAACATTAAAGGAAGCTTTGGCTAATAAAAAATGCCTAAAAGAAACTCTCAGTACTAATAAAAATCTTCATCGTTCCTTTTATAAGAATCTGAGCGAAGTGTCATACACAGGGGCGGCTTCACCTATGTGTGCAATGACACCCTGCACTATAGGGTCCACAGGGAGCTGCCGTCTTAGGGGGCGCTGCGGCGTTAATTTTTTAGTTAATAGTTATAGCCGCGAGGAGGGGGTGCAGGCCTAGGAGGCGCCAGGGTTTCATTGCACACAAGCGCTACACGACCTAGAGCCGCCCCTGGTATACATTATAGGATTAAAGAATAAGAGCGCATCTGGTTGGAATAATATTTCTAAAATGTTCTTAAAACTAACCCATAAAGGTGTTTTTCTAATCTAAATCATTTAGCAAACTTATGTTTTACAAATGGGATACTACCCCCAATTCTAAAAATCTAGGCTTAGGCTATCTGGTATTACTGCTAGTATTCGTTATCCAGATAGTAAATAAAATCGTTGTATAATATAATTACACAGTCTAGATGGCGGAATTAATGCTACATCATTCTCTACTAGTCAACCGATACATAAAGTCACATACATGAGAACCTTATTGCAAATTAACAAATATGTATTAAGGTAATGGCCAAGAAAACCTGGGAGTTAACCAAATCCAATTCCTTAATATTTAATTTTACATTAATTTTGGATATGTATAACATTTGGTAAAGAAAATTTAATATATTTTGCCTTTTTTTCATGGATCAACGAACAACAATATTATATTGTTATATAATATTGTTGTTCGTTGATCCATGAAAATATTGATCCAGCTGTTGCTGAGAGTGCATTATTAACATTTTTATTTATTGTAAAGTGTGAAGTATCATCAGCAAACAATACTATCCATTTTTTACTCATAAGGTAAGGTAAGTCATTAATGTAAAACAGAAACAAGAAAAAACCTACAAAGAACCTTGTGGAACTCCCATTTTAACTAGTCAATCTGGAGAACCCTTTTTATTTGCGGCAACTTTTAAAATTTTCTCCTATTGACGCAAAATAAAACAACCTTAAAATTCAACCTTAAGCAAATAAAATGCTTTCTTTCTAATTCCATAGAATCGATTCGATTGATGTAATTTTTTAGTCATGCTATACGCAGTCGAACGCATTCAATGAACCAAGGAAAACGCCAAGCGCGTCTTGAGATTCTACCCAAGTTTTATAAATATTCATCAATAACTTCATTATCTCCTCTTGAGTGCCCGGAAGTGAAAGAAAAACTGTTTTATATAAAAGGTTATTTATATTAAAAGGAATAAATAGTTAAGCATTATTTTTTTTTAATTTCACTTAATTTGGGTGATACTGAATATGACGTTATTTTGTGAATGTTAAAAAAAAACAAAATCTAGGAATTAATTTTTACTAGTATGCTAAGACCAGCTAGTCACAATAGATAATACAAAAAATTTGAAAGCGCGCGCAAAATTTCCCCATGCAAAGTCTATGGGAAAAATTAATTTTTTGACTAATTACTGCAATTAGGCTAATGAGATGTGAGAGTTGTCACTATTTTTCAGCAGTGTAGCATAATGAGACCTTTGATTTGAGCCATCAACGATATTTTTCCCTTTAGTGGTTCTCGAGCTACAGTGTGCCAACGAAATCGCTTCCTGCATTAATATATAAGATTTTTTAATAAAAACAACAAGTAAATGTGATTACATGAGTAAAAAGATTCTAGATTAAGCCACTGTGCTACAAGCTAAGATATAGTTTCTTTACCTTTTGAGTATATGAATATTAGTTTTATTGAGTGTATGAATATTACAGTATTATGTGTATACAAACAAATTTACATTGGGATATTTGACTGAATCAAAAAAAAAAAGATTTTCTTCATCATTTAGTTAAAAATATGAATGAATTATTAACAATGTTTCGTATTTATTGTTTACTAGTAAAAATATTTAAATTAAATATATTTTTGAGCTTGTATCTTGATAATGACTAAGTAAATAGTAATGTATTTTAAAATCAGTATAATGACAATGATTTTTAAACAAAACGTCATACTGCATTTGTATAAACATACAAACATCTATTGCATTTCATTATAACTATGACAGTTTTGTTGTAAATTTTTATGAAAGAATACATGAAAATATACAATTAGAAATAATTTCTAAACAAATGTCAGATATTCCATTAACTTACATAAAAATTACAAATTATTGAGATCTCATCAAAAAATAAATGTATGTAATCATCTATGAAATCATTTCTCTCTCAAGCTTTTTAATTTTAATAGGCAGAATGTTGACCATCTCTTGACACAGACTGTATTCCTCACGCATCATGCTGGCGGCTTCAGGGTCATTTTTACAAATATCTACCACCGCTTGGTATGAATCATAACTTTTCCTAACATGAAGCAATTGTGTATTTTTATCTACGGCTATACGTTTCATACTATTTCTTCCAATGAAGGCATGTGCATTGATAACAGGGCGTATAACATCAAGTTCTAATTTATTTGGCATCTTCCCATTCTTGTCTTTAACAGAATTTAAAAAGTAATCATAATTTTCAATGCTCTTCTCACACAGCATATTGACCTTCTTCAATACATGTGGTGTCGGTTTCTCTTTAGTCTGGTTAAGTTTGTCAAGTTTTATATCCAGAATCTCAGAATACACTTCACCCAATTCGTACCACAGCTGTCTGCAATACTGCAGGTAGTATGTTGGGTTGATCTCTCTAATCAGTTCCTCCAACATATCAATTCTACGTTTATGCATTTTGGATCTCCTTTCGTCATCTTCCTCAAAAAACGCAAGATAGGAATATGATTGCGAACTATCCTGTATCAGTTCTATGTAATCAGATGCTAGAGAATCCAATTTATAGTACTCCTTGGCTTTGTTTAACCAGGACTGACAACATAAAAATACATCACGGGCATCTTCATATGTTAGAAGATATTTATAACCAATTTTGTTTTCATACTTCGATACATCCAGATCTTGGAAGATCAAGTTCTTTATATCTCCACCACAAATATTTTCATTATCCTCCCATTCCAAGTTTGACATATCTGAAAAAAATATTTGACATACATTTTACTGTAGCATTTCCGTTATTTTTGTACTATTATCGTTATATATTTTTTTTACGAAATCCAGTCGTTAACTACATTATTTTTTTCATTTTATAAAAGAAACTATAAAACTACAAGATATTTTTTTGTCCAATTGAGTCGATCACGTAATCAGGCGGCCAGAACATGGTGCCGAAAAACGCACTTACATATATATACACACAAAAATATGCATGCAAGCACGCAACACGCACATGTATTAAACAACAGACATATGTAAAAAAAAAAAAGATTTTGAAAATCATGGTGATTATAATAATAAATAAACCTAGCCTTATTTATAGTATATAATAATTTGTTTATTCCTCCATAAGGAAGGTTCCACAAAAAAAAAAAAAAAAGTCATATTTGAGTAGTTTGTATAAATACATATAATACACGAAATATACCTGTAATAACATCAGTTACTTTCTCTGAATCACTCATAAGTCTTGCCTCAGAAGCTGTCATAAGCAGGAGACAGTACTTAGCCCAGCATCGAGCAACATCAGCGGTTCTATGTTTAAATGTCTCCTTCTTAGCCAAATAAGCATCATCATTACTCTCAGATTCATTTAATTTAACTTCATACTGTTCTAATATAGCCGAAGCAGCAGCTAAGTGGTGCCGGGACTGTAAGAAACCATCCTGTTCTGCAAAGTATTGAGACAGTGTTGCAGAGTTTAATGACCAATCAATTGATTCATAATTAGAATACTGCAACTGTCGCCTCAATGTTAAATGGCAAAATATAGCAGATTTTAGGTTTTCTTTAAGGGAGCCATACACCTGAGCTAAATAGTATAGTGTTAATGTTTGTGCCTTTTCTAAGAGCATGAAATCACCAGAAACAACTTCACAAGTGTTGCTTATAATCTGCTCTATAGGCAATGGCATCTGCAATGTGCATTTGAAGTCTTCATAAAGTGACTTAGCCTTCAGAAGGTACGTTTTAGCTTTCTTCGGCTCATCTCTGTTAGACCACAGGATACCGAGATTATTATCTATGTTTATAAGTGTAATGACGATTTCTGGTTTCAATGAATTTTCTATCAAAAGATCTTCCGCTTCACGTAAAATCGTTTCGCTTGAAGTAAGGTCCTCTGTTTCCATGTCTATGATACCCATGTTTAATAAAACTGCTCCTAGCATGGCATCTAGTTTTATTCTCTCCAAACTAGTATTAAATTTTAATACACGAGCTAATGCATCGCGCATATTATTTAATATTTCTTTAGCTTTATATTTTGATAAGTAAGGCTCATTTTCAGGATCATTTTTACTGTCTTCGTCTAGTAATTTTCGCACCTTACCGTAGTTCTCTTTAAAATCGTTAATGATTTCTTTGTCGGACATATCTGCAGTGACTATCATTTTGTTATATTGCTTTTAAATAGTAAGATACTGTAACAAATCCAATTTTAATTAGAGTGAAGAGTTACCACACTGTCAAACTTTGTTTTTACTTATTACTTTTTTATTAATAATATTAAAATATTCTTTAAAAGAAATAAATAAATTTATAAATTAAGATACTTTTTCTTTATATAAAAAATTACACACTTGGTTTTAGACTGACGTCTCAGCTTTTCCATATTTTTTAAAACGGCAAAGACATGATGTTAGGCAGCCTAGCAAACTAAATTTTCAAAATAATATATACCTTATTCTTTAGTAATAAAACATAAAGTAAGATTTTAAAATGTATCTATTCCATTATATATATGTATAAATATACAATACAATATATAATTCTACTTCGTAATATGATTTGCACAATACACAAATGGTCTAAGATTAAATTTTTCAATGTTGATACAATTATCAGTATATTTTTTTATGAATAATGTTTTAGTTTTAAATTTTCAGTATTTTATTCTCCACCAAATAAATATAAAAATAACTGGTCAAAGTCAAAAATAATCTTGATAATGAATTTAGCAGATTTTTCAATTCTAGAAGCCATGGATGTAGTCAATGTGTACATTACTAAAGTTCTGCCTAGCATATACTAAAAAAAATTCTGAATAAAAATTATAATTAATAACAATAATTTCAGAACTTTTCTTCATAAGTTTAAAACCTACCCTCCATGTACACTAAAAAAGATGTGTTTTATAAGTTACTCAGTTCAGAAACTAATGTTATTATGAAATATATAAAAATCGTTTCTTTGATAGTTTTTATAATGACGTAACCCTACTGTAAAGCTTCATCATTATATTATTACAGATAAACATGTTTTCATTTATTCCTAAAAAAATCCTTGTATATTAGATTTATAAGAAGAAAATATATATTGTGATATACAAATAAAACAAAAATGAAATAATTTGCACTGTTTATTCTTAAATACTATTTTTACACCATAGTTCTCTACTTACCTAACATACAAAATGTTTCATTATTAGTGCAAATATTAACAAACATTAGTTTGTACTTATGTTTCTATCACATTTCCCTATAACAGTCCAGAAATGCAACACTTTGTAAAAAACTAAACCGTTTATAAGATTTCAATGCACTTAAATCTACAGCCATCTGGGCCTCCGCCCAAAAATATTAATTTCTGAATTCTGAAATTACATAAGCCAAATTAATTAAAAAAAATAATAAAACAATAAAACTTAAGGACATTGTCTTATTCCAAATAAATTTTAAAGGCTAATAACTAATACTTACATAAAACAATTAGATATTTATAGTCACAAAATGGAAAATAATTGCAACCGAATCAAAAACCATCGCATTTATCCGCAACATATTAATAATTTTTCGATACAATTTTTTTTTTTTCATTTATTCATGTACTACCACTTATAGCAGAGCATTCCTTTATTTGTGAGACAGTCTTCCATTGTGTGTTGAAACTGCACACTGACCAACTCTTACTAAGCTGGCTATAAATAATTGTACATTACTTTTAAATAACAAACCTATGCACTAATTCATGAAGATTTACTTTCTTCAATAATTACGATAACTATACACATTATCTTTACAAACATTTTCAACCTTTAGGTTTTCTTTCCAGAAAGTCTTACAAATGATTCAACTTACATTACTTTTCAAAAATATTCAAAGCAATATAATTTAGTAATAATTAAAATGTGAATACTATGATTAAATTCAATTATTTAAATCATCTAATATAATTTATAGTATATTAGTCAAAGAATAAAACAATTATTCATAAAACTTAAATTGGATTCATAATAATTAAATAAGTAGAACAATTGTAATCATAATTAAATAACTTTAAATTAGCAATCAATTATTCTTAAATAACATATAGTCACAATAATAAACATTTATTTGTACAATACTGTATAATAGAATGAAATAATAACCATTGATATACCAAAAAGTAAAAACCAATGATTACTATTTAATGTTCTTACATATCTTGTGACCCATTTTTAAATATTGTAGATGCATTAATGCCATTTATTACCATATATTTTTCAAATAAACATGCCATTTCCTTAGTCCGTAATTTATATAAAAAATAATCCTAGTTATTTACATTGTTCTGTTAATGTTCATATAAAATATTAAAAGATTAATAGTATGTAGACAATAAAAGTTTTCATGAATAAGGAAATAGCATGTATTTGCACTGTCATAAGCAGTGCCTTCTACATAACAAATGGCATACACAGATGTACGTGTATTAGGAAACTATATCAGGTTCTTGATCATCTGTTGATAAGGTTCTAGGTGGTGTGGTATGTGCACTCAGTTGGGAGAAAACTTCCTTCTCTCCCAATGCTAGAGGATCTGGCTGTGTTGCAGGGGAAGGCACATAAACCATCATTGGTGAAGGAGAGACCGGTCTCACAACACTTGCAGCTCCCGTTGCTTCCTGTTCCTCTAAAAATCTATCCATGTAATCAGTGTGGCCCGGATGTAAGGTATATTTTTTTTTCTCTAATCGTGTTTTATTAGCAAATATATCATGTCTTTCAGTTTTCTTCCAAATATAGTAGAATTGTACTAATTCTCCAACAGACCTCGTCCTGACTTTTTGTTGGCGTATTAAATGGAAATCTTTGCCATGAATCTTGATACCATTTTCAAAATTGCGGCATTCTTCTTCTGACCACACACTGGCGTGTGCAGGAGTTTGCGCCGATATCCGTCGCCTTCTAAGTGCCTCTTCTATATTATGCCCACATTGCTGCAATAAAAACAGAGCTTCCTCATCATCCCTTAACTGCTTGCCTATGGGCACAGCATCAATGCCAGAACCTGAATTCATAGCACAAACTTTTTTCATATAATCTTCAATAACTTTTTCATCAAGAACACTTGGGTTCCATAACAATTTGTCTTCATTTTCATATGGCAGTGCATCATCATAGCTGCATAGTCCCTCTGGTATACCAGCTTGATAATCACTACCTACCATAATAGTTTTTTTCCAGTCATCTTCATCTGGACTGTAGTCATAATCATCTTCCTCTTCAGAGGGTGGTCTCGAGCCAGAGCGTAAACACCGTGTGGCTTCGGGACTAGTTGTCTCAGTATACAGTTGCTGTAAAGCAGACTCAGTTTTCTCATTCTCCTCCGGCACCACTTCTGGTGGTTGTTCGGGACTTGGTTTATCCATACCTTTGTTATATCCGTACAATGCGAGTAATTCTTCTAAAGGCATATCACCTTCTCGTTGCAGGCTATTGAGTTCCGCTTTTGGGTCTTGATGCTCACCTGCCGCCAAAGCTTCTTCTTCGTCTAATGTTCTCTCGTCGTCGAAATCATTTACCATCATATCAATAGTCGGCTCGAAGAGGGATTTGTCGTTTCCCACATCCATGCTAGCATCATGCTCGCTTACACTGGTTACCAGCGCACAGTCTGTCATGACTATCACAACCACTTAGGAAGAAATTGTTTAAATGACATGTCAATTAGCGGACACAAATACATTTACCAGCTAAAACTAATTAATCTAATTACTTTAATGTATCACAATTATTACATATTTCACTTTTAAAAAGAAAAATACGATAAACAAAACAAAAATATTTTGACACGGTAGTCCATGAACCATTTACTGACACATGTCATTACTCAATAAGGCAACACAATCAAACTTCAAAGTTTTATTAATGTTGATTTATTTTTTTATTAGATAATTTTTAATAAGTAGAGATATCATACTAAAAACATATTTAAAAAAATAAAAAGAACTAAATTTCTTAATATACAATAATCGATAAATGGTCTATTACTTAATTGTCTAAAACATATATTTTTAAACAAAATTTTCTACGACTTTTACTAATTTAAAAAATTATTTTAGATTGATCGAAATTGAAAAAAATTAATATAATTGAATACGTTTAAATTTGTCATAAATAACATTACTTATCGTCTATTATTTTATTTATTATAATGCAATTTTTTTATAATAAGTATGAATGTGCTTCTGGTAAACTGTTGAGGGTAAATATAAAGAGTTCGGGCTTATTTAGAGACAAATCGCAATTTTAAATTAGTACTAAATTACAATTTATAATTCGCCTCAATAATTTAAGCGTGCTCCTTATATAGAGCATAGCAATGATACCAAGTACTAGTAAGTTTAGTTTTTCGAGAGGAAATAAGTATCTAAATATTTTATAAAATCATAGTCATGTTTATTTATAAAAATAATCTTATGTCTATTATGAGACCGTGTTTATTGAAGTTTTTCTATACTTTTCTAATTTATATAATTGGGGTATTAATAAAAAGATATTGCAATTTATTACTAAGTGTTACAGGAGATTAAAGTAATTTTTCTTTGTTTTGAGCTTTTTTATTTTAAACCTTAACCTACTAAATTTAACGCATATATTTGGATTTTTCTGATAAACAAAATCAGTAAGCCTATCATCTACTACTACAGATAAAACAAATTTTGTTTCTGTTATTGTCAGGCATCACTCATGTCTTGTAATTTTAAAAATGTTTTAGCTTCTAATAAATAAATAAGAATAATGTTTTGGAGTATTTTTTTTAATACTAAATAAATTATTGCTACTTTGTGTCAATAGCTACTAGTAAATATCTTAATTACAATGCAACGGCTCGTAATATTACTGTTTCTAGCGTTCTTTAAAGTAGCTTTTAGTTTTTCCGATGTTGGAAAATGGGACTTACCTCTGAATGGGGTAGGTATTTAACATTTTATCTTTTATTACCATCAAATCCAAAAACAAAACATTGTTATATTATGACTTAGCAGTATAAATACTATTAAAACATATAAATTAATATTTAAAATCAAATCGCACATATTTAAAATATAGCATGACTCACAAACCTTACCTGACCTGACCCTTGCGTTATACTCGTGAACGGGTGCTGCTTGCGGTGACTGGTCGTCTTGCTGGCTCAGTTTCATAATTATAGTTTTATTTTATTTGCTTAATTGGCTTTTATAATTTAGCCTCCACAAGGAATTGATTGCGATGGTTCTAGTTGTTCGTAAATTGTTTACTATATATGGACGTTTGTGAAACCATGAGCACAATACAAAAAAAAAAAAACCTGGCTGAGTTTGTTGTGTGGTTCTTCTCAGACCAGGGCGCACTTGGAACCCTCGTTGCTTTAGTTATAAGTTGGACAGTGACTCTACAGAAGGGCTTATTTCGATATGTAAGGCATCGAAATAGGCCCTCCCGGCACTTCCATTTGACGTACACAAGTGATCATTGGTATTGATTGAAAGTGGAAAATATAAAAATAAATAAATAAACACATCTAGTGTTTTTGTCATAGGTTTCTAAGGACATGTAAATTTTGCGAAAACTCATTATATATTTCAACTGCCTTGTTCCAGAACAGTTGCAATTTCACATTAGCTAAGTCACTATTTAAGGATTCTCAATTGTTTATAGCATGTAAGTATTTGATATTTATAGTAAATAGAAGAGTCATCAAAGAAATGCCTATTAATTTGCTTATTGATTGATGAATTTAATTACTCTTATAGTGATTGAATTATCTTAATTAAATATAGTTGTAAAATTAATAATTAAGTAATAATCAAATAATAATAGTGTTTTCATTGTAAAGTATTATTTTATAATATTAATAATTGTCATTGTATGAAAAATTGCTATTTCTGTATTTACTATATTATTTTTACAAATCTTTGGTATTTTTTTTTAGTGCACTGTGATGTTTTGGTACCGACAAACATCACAGTCACATACTTATGGAGGCAAACACCTTGCTCTCCAGACTATTTTCACTATTTTGAAAAGGTATAACAATCATATTCCTTTTAAAAAATATATTACAAATATTTTAAAGCAGAATAATAGAATCAGATTAGATTAAATTAAACAAGTTCTAAGTAATCACACTCAGTAACACAACTATCATGTAGGTCTAAAAGATAATTGTAACTTAGATAACATTTTACAAATCAATACTTTTTCAGAGAATTGTTGAATGCACAAATGTGATAGAAAAATCACTTGTTGATAGTAACTATAGTACCCCTCAAGTATTAAATGTAGTGGAGACATTCCTTTGCAATGGAAAGAATGTTATATATTTATATAGTGAGAAACCAATGGCAAGTAATGAAAAGGATGCACCCCTTTTACAGCAAGTGAGTTTTTATAATCGATATACAGTTTGTGTCATATATATGAAGTTAGTTTAATCTGTTTATAATATGAAATATTTCCAGCGAGCCCCTCTCTTAAAGGTGGATAGAGAAGGCATTTATGCACTGTGGATGTCGGTGCATAGTAATGTCCAGTACCAGGTTACTATGCATGTAGAAATGTTAGCACCGTCGGGCTATTTATCGGCATCTATATGGCCCCTGTTACCGGTGAGACGTGGTTTTTATTCATATGTGTTTAATACAAGTTATGTTTAAAAATGTTCTAAAAATACATTATAAATTGACATCTAACCGGATTATTCGCTATTTCAAGTGATCAATTGATATAATAAATTAATATATGTATTTAACACCTCACATATTTTAATTATTATTCAAAGAACCATAACCCCGTGCCGTATACAATTTAAACGATAGTAAAACTCCTCATTCAAAGTATGAGTCCTCAATCGATAGATCTTAAATGTAGGAGCCAGTGGTGTATGTATTGCTCGGTGTCTGTTCCAGTTCTTCGGTGTGCTGTGTGGCGTGTACACTGTGCTGTGTGCTCTGTGGCTGGTGGTGTGCGCGCTGCAGTGGCGCGACTTGCTGCGCATACAGTACTGGATAGGGGCCGTGGCGCTCCTCGGCATGGTGGAGAGCGCCACTTACTACGGAGTGTACTCCTCCATCAACAGGAGTGGGTGCGTACTGGAACCCCAGTGCCAGTGAGGGGTCGGGAGGGTCCTCCTCTCTCTCTCGGCTCTCGTTCATCGCAATGCTGTGCAGGTTGTTCTCTGCGGGCGTGTTCGTGATGGCGGAGTGCGTGTCCGTGTGTAAGCGCGCGCTGGCTCGTATGCTCGTCATCATCGTGTCACTGGGCTTCGGGATAGTCAAGTATGTGGATCTAATTGACAATATTGTGCTCGTCTGTTGTTGTGGCCAATTCTTCTGACTAGTATATTTCTACGCTTAAAACGCTACGGTAAAGTTCTCAAACTCTTTGAGCTAGTTTTGACGAACTTCTAAAAAATATGATTATGATGCCCTCATGGGAGCGAGGCCGATGTCCGTTCTATTTGTCTGTCTGTGTGTGACCTGTTGCGTGCTCTGTTGCTAGTGATTGCTAAATTGCTTTACTATACTTTGTAATGTTTTAGTTCAGGACATAAATCCAAAAAAAGGAATAAAAAAGACTAATTCCATGACAGGTTTCTTGTAGTTTTTCTAGTGATAAGTTTAATCTAACTTAATATTAATTTTGTAACAGAGGTAATATTTTTGAGTGTTAAATATCTTTTTGTTATTTATTACTTTAATAAATCATCAAGGTCACTACGTTAATCGGTCACAGCTCAGAAGTTCATCCTCGAGCGTAGTTTTGACACAAACTCGTGTGAGCCGCAGTGTTGCCACGTCCGCCTCGACACTGGCGCTAAAATATTAACCTTATTGCATTGATCTGAAGATGACTATTTCTTTGAGTCACTTTTTTATTATACCAAGAGTTACTGCTCCTTACCGCGGGTTTATTATGTGTTTTTTGTGAGCTTCCTTAATACTGGAACAGTGAAAGTAAATTTAACTTTAGTAATTTATATTTGTTAACTATTTCCTCATATGAATATTTCATATATCTGTAATATATTTTTTTAATACCTTTACTGCTGTCCATCGATTACAATAATCGATATATTATATAGATTTTAAATTTTGTATCTTTTATGTTGTTATTTCTTAAGCGGGCTGTCGTTCAAAATCATCCAAACATTTGTTTCGATGTACGTAAGATACGCTATAAAACTTACACTTACCGCAATTACGTATCTAGCTATGGCAATAACCAGTCTGCATGAAAAGAAATAATAATTTCAATGCTACATAAAGTTCAGTCGCCCTCGATTCATTTACTTTTTATATTCATTTTCCGTCGCTGTCACACTTGGGGTATATAAAGGGAATGAGAGGGACCACATGAGGATTACTTTTTTTATTTATTTATTTTTATGGAAAAGGAGGACAAACGAGGATGCGGGTCACTAATAAAATGTGATCACCGCCTCCCATGAGCTCTTGCAACATCCGAAGACTCACAAGAGCGTTGCCGGCCTTGGAGGTAGGAATAAACGCCTTTTTTTAAGGTACCATGTCGTATCGATCTGGAAACACTGCCGAAGGAAGCTCATACCACATATTTGTGGCACATGGGAAAAAGGTTCTTGCAAACCGCATAGTAGAAGAACGCCATGCATCCAGGTGGTGAGGATGATAATGAAGGCGGTGACGTGCTGTGCGGTGATGAAATTCGGCGGCGGGCGTCAGATCAAATAGCCCGTTGTAAATGCGATAGAAGACGCACAAGGAAGCCACGTCTCTACGCAATGCCAAAGAGTCCAGGCGTTCACAGAGCAACGGGTCCCTTACAATCCGTACGGCTCTCCGCTGTACGCGGTCGAAAGGTAGAAGCTGATATTGGGGTGATCCGGACCAGAGATGAGAACAGTACTCCATATGTTGCCGGACCTGCGCCTTATAGAGCGCAAGTCTTTGGCCAGCATTGAAATACTGCCTCGCTCTATTGATCACACCCAATTTCATCGAGGTCAACTTGGCCTTGCTCTCCAAATGACCACGAAACCGACAGTCGCTCGAAATGTCGAGTCCTAGTACTCTGATACTTGGCGAGACGGTGAGGGGTGTGCTCTCGAAGAGTGGCGATACGACAAATGGGGTTTTCTTGGTGGAAAAAGCGCAAACCTGTGTCTTTTGGGGATTAAACTGAACGAGGTTCAGTTCACCCCATTCTGAGACCATCCCCAGGGAGGTCTCTATAGAAGACACAAGTTTCTTTCGACACTCGTCGACGTTTCCCCAGAGAGAGACCTGCACGGCCGGAATATACCGCATCCAAAGTGCTGTCATCCGCATAACAATGTATGTTAGAAATATCCAACATATCATTGATGTGCAGGAGCAATAGGGTTGGGGATAGCACGCAGCCTTGGGGTACACCAGCGTTCACGGACTTGGGATCCGAGCAAAAACAGTCGAAAACGACCTGTATGCTCCGCCCAGTGAAGAATCTGGTGATCCACTTGCATAAACTCCCGGGAAGACCATAGGAAGGAAGCTTCAAAAGAATCCCCTTGTGCCATACACGATGAAAGGCTTTCGCCATATCCAGACTAACTGCTAGACCCTCTCCCTTGCTTTCAATAACCGCAGCCCAACGGTGTGTGAGAAATAACAGAAGATATTGCCGGTCATTTATCAACTGGTCATCCTCGTGGTACGCGAGGAGCTGTCGGTTATTCTCCATTATTTTGGAGCGAAGAGAGGTAATGGCGATAGGTCTGTAGTTAGCCGGATCCGAGCTATCACTTTCTTTAGGGATCGGATGGACAAAGACACACTTCCACGAGACCGGGACAACGTCTTTGAGATAGGAGTGCCGAAATAAACGCCTTAGCACTGGAGTCAACTCAGGGGCACACGTTCGTAACACCAATGGGGAAATACTATCCGGCGCATTCGACTTATGAACATCCAAGGAAATTAGAGAACGACGAATGGTTTTTTTCCGGAAAACTATTTCCGACATTGAAGTCTGACACCGCTGGATGGTAGACGGTGTTTTCCCTTGGTCGTTCAAGGTCGACTTTGAGCCAAAAAGAGTGTCCAAGAGATCGACTTTCTCTTTTGCCGTATGAGCCAGAGGATCATTCCCCGTGTGCAATGGCGGTAGGGACGGCTGGCAAGTTACCCAGAGTGGCTTTAGAAAGTTGGGTTTCCGGAATCTCTCACTCACGGACGGAACATAACCAAATAAGTTTGGTTACTTCACGCCGATCTTCTGTGAGAGGGTGGTCCTTCCCCGGACGAGCCAGCCCAATACTAGCTGTAGTCAGATGACTACAGCTAGGCTCTACCACCTAAAAAAATATTTATTTTTAATGGAAGAGGACGCCAAAATTTTGGGCGTGCGGGTCTCAGGTAAAATATGACCATCACCCCCTACGAATTCTTGCAACATCGAAAGACTCAAAAAATTGTGCATTTTTTATCTCAACACCATTTCACAAACGTCCACATTCAATAAACGATTTGTAAACGCCTAGAAATATCGCAATCGGCTCGATAAGAGGGCCCAATGATATTTGTTAATTAAAATTGCAAAAATAGCATGGCGTGCAAGTCGGTCGGTGAAAACTTATACTTATGAAATGTCAGGCCGAGGCTAGGGCCGGCCCTGCAGCGCGTGGTGTGTCTGGGGCTGTCGTGGGCTCTGCTGGGCGCGCTGGAGGCCTGGCTGCGGCTGCACCACAAGGACGGGGACTCCAACAGGGACCTGCTGCTCGCGGAGGCGCCTCTGTCTCTTATGGATAGCGCCATCTGCTGGTGGGTGTTCGTGTCCCTCGCTCACACCATGAGGACGCTGCAGTTGCGACGGTTCGTATACGCGTCAGATTCATTTTTCCCATTCCTTAGTATGTTGTTAAGCAAAAGTAGCATTATTTTTTATTCTCTCCGAGCATCAATCTCTTAATGGTCGTTAAAAAGTAAATCAAAAACAAATTCTTTAATTTTAAATCGAGGCCGAAGCCTCTTTCACTGCACGAGGACCACCTCCGCTGCCAGTTGAATGGATACTTTACATCATAGAAACAAACAAAAATCAATCTACATAAATGTCAAAATTAGGGATACAAATATGAAACATCCTTATAATATAAATCTGATCTGATAATAAAGTTAATAATGTAATTTACAGAAACACAATCAAGCTGTCTCTGTACCGCCACTTCACTAACACACTGATATTCGCCGTCATAGCGTCCGTCATATTCATGCTGTACTCCTTGAAGTCCTACCGCATCATGATCTGTATAGAGGTACCGATCTGTTGTTTTATTCTTTTTAACTCTATTCTTTTATTATTATCATCATTTTTTGTTCTCTTACCTCCCTTTTCCTCTCTAGGCCGGCCACTTGATCCTCTTCCATTTCTGTACTCTGAAGCCATTCCTTTAAAAAGATTTTGTATGATTGTCACGGGTCCTCTTTGATCCTTGTCGTTCAATGCTAAACTCTTTAATTTCATACATGGGGTAAATTTAGTAGATTTTGAAAACTGTAAGGTACAAATCGATTCAAACACCATGCAGTTTTCGATCGTTTCTTTACTTTGGTCATTTTAAAGTTTAGTTCCTTTGTCTTTCTATTATTCTACCTTAGTATCCATCTCGCCTCGACCAAATACCATTTATACTTGGACAGTGTCTTCTATTTGCTCGCCGGAGTATGAACTCAGGACAGACTCTTTACACTCACTATATAGTCATAGTTGATATATAGTCCAGGTATAGTGTAATGGTGTATGTGGATGTGCAGGAATGGAAAGACGTATGGATGGACGATGCGTACTGGCACATGCTGTTCGTGGGGGTGCTGGCGGTCATCATGGTGCTGTGGCGCCCCACCAACAACAACCAGCGGTACGCCTTCACGCCGCTGCTGGATAATGCTGATGATGATGAAGGTATGATAAGCTTTAAGTACAGGAGTTTACTGACTGAAGTTTATCCAATTCATGTTTCTAAATACATACTTGAACTCGATTTGCCTTTCCTCACCCCTCACCGTCTAGAGCCCTTCATATGGGTTTATATAAAATAGAGTAAAATTTTGTATTTCTTTTAGATGAGGAGGATCAGTTCGTGAATGATGCATACGGAGTTAAAATGAGGACAACGAATATTAGCGAGAGCGACTCTCAGAGAGACCCAGAACCGAACACCACCTCCTTGGACTCAGACCTCAAGTGGGTCGAAGAGAACATTCCTACGAGCTCGCTTCCTCTGCTGGACTCAGACGAAGAAATAATCAACACTAAATTTGAAGTATCAAAGATGCAATAATTGTTACCGTCACTTTTGTTTAATTTAATAAAATATTTGATATGCTTATTTGAATTTAATTTATACAATACTTTGGTAATTTTGACAAGTTTTACATGAGGGTGCTCGAATTATTTATGAAGTCTATATTGTACTTAAATATGCGAAATCACAAAACAGGACACATTACTTTCCTAAGAACCATAAGATTCCGTTACACCCTGTATATTTGTAAAGTGAACAAAAATACTTTGTACCTACTAGAGACCTACAGAAAATATTGTCATATTTTAAAGTTTTTTAAAAGTGAAATAAAATAATTTCATTGTGCTTTATTATTTGTAATAAATTCAATAAAAAAAAAAAACAAAATAAGAAATTAAATTAGTTTAATAGTTAACATTGTGTGTGTAAAGGAAAATGTGAATCTTTGTACAATTATAGAAAACATGTACACAAATAAAACAGATTTTATTGCAATATATTTTTATTTATTATTCATATTAATCTAATATTAATCTAATAATCTTTGGTGTTCAACACTAAATATGGTATTAACATTTCAAAGACATTGGATAAAACCAATAAGTAATGTCTGAATACATTAAAAAGTATAATTATGTAATTAATTATAAATCTTATAAACTAAAAAACTTACATGTATACATAAATAAATGATGAATCAAGGAATGCAAGAGATCCTAAATATACTTTAGTATATAATTGATAAAATATAGTTTGTATATTTCTAGTTGTTTTCATAATAAAAATCATAATCTTCTGGTTCAGGGGGTATTTGTGGAGGGTCTTGAGGAATGTCAATACCCTCGGCATCCAGCAGTCTGACCTTTATATCCATAGACAGAAGAGTTTCCAAATCATTTTCAAATGACTTGCTGGTCATTTTTTCTTTTAATAAAGCATTGATACCATCCGTCCAATAATCAAATATTTGTTCATCTGGTGCCACAAAGTCTAAAGATGGGACTTCAGCAGCTTTGAGTATTAAAGAAAAAGCCAAATGGGGGCTACTAATTTTTCCTTTGAAATCTTTCATATGAGGACATTCCTTACCAACAACAACACATTTTATATCACCAACAGCCAATTTTGTGCCCAGCTCTTCTAAACTGGGTGTACTCTTTTCATCACACTCTCCATAGTGTAAAATCTTGTGATTAGGTGACAAACGAACAAACCAAAATTTGTCCTTTCTATTTATTTTCATATATTTTTTAAATCTTGTTCCACCCACCAGCACTCCTAATCTCTGCTGTTGAATTAGATCAATAATCTCTGGAGTTATTTTTTCTTTTAATTCCACAATTGGTCTGGCATGTGACTCCCATACTTCTCTATTTGTACGCTCTTGCTGCCATAAATGAGTTATCTCACTGTATGTCAGTTCTTTAATTTTTTGACGAAATTTATCAAAGCCTTTTGGTGATGCTGTCAAAGCTCTACTTATTTGTTCTCTCACAACACTTAGAACTTTGACAAAATCTTCAGTGGTGGCTCTCATTTCCTTCCATGTCTTATTTAGTAAGACAATACAAATACAAAACAGTTCTTCAAAGGGATGGTCATGAGTAAAGAAGAGAGAGTGATATGTCTGTCCTTGTTCACTTGGTGATTCTCCAATCTGTAATATATCACAAAGTAGCTTCACTAGTTCCACACTAGTTTTACCAAATGGACATTCTTGTTCATCAGCTCTGCAACTATTTCTAAGAACTATTTTAGTATAGTCTTCTCTATAATTTCTTGCAAAATAGAGCATGCAGTCCAATGCTAAAATTCCTGGAGGTGTCTCATTAAAATCCTTGATTGGATCTATTTCACATTTAAAACCAAGTTTCTTGAAGTCTTTTGATAAGCTCCCAGTTTGTCTCCTTGTTGTCACTTCAGCACTGATATTGTTTTCATTATCAAAAGCATATTTTCTAAGCTCCTTTATTTTCTCCTGTGACTCTTGTTCTTGGGCATCAGCTCTAGTTGTCATTTTAGGTTCAAGTAGACCTAGCATCAAGGTCTGTAATACATACAATTGATGAGCCAATTCTGTACCGAGGGCTTCCTTGGATACATTTTTAGTGATAAGATTTTCATAAATCTTGTTCCTAACTTGTTTTGAACTCAATGTAGCCGCAATAGTCTTTCTCTTGGTCATGTCTGCTTTTGAGAAAATTGCATTTATTAAGGCTATTGCATTCTGCTGTATGATTCTATCCTGATTTTCCAAATGTGATATCAAACTCGGTATGGTTATTTCCTTTTCAACATGCGAATTCTTTCCTGAGCTATTAAGCACAATATTTTCAAGTATAGATAAACATGACTGTATTATTTTGGGGTCTTGTGAGGTGGATTGATTGCTCACAAAACTAACAACTTTATTTATAAACTGATTTTCTAGAATATCCCAAGAAATTATGCCATGGTCCATCAATTCTACAAATGTAACTAAGGCATATTTTAAACAGTTGCCTTTAAATTTACCTGTTTCTATGTGATTGACGATAAGAGTCAATCCGTTTTTGTTGATAAATTCCAGTGCAAAAGTGAGATCGCTACTAACTGTTGACAATTTTGACAGGGCAGTAATTTGTTCAGTTTCTGTACCTGTATTTATTTTGGCTAAAATATCTTGAACCGTTTTCGCTGGAGATTGCTCAAGGCGTAAAACTGAACCATTTTTTATTTCATTTCGGTTTTTCTCTGTAATATAGTTCTGGTTATTACTTTCGGAAAACTGCAAGGCATAATTTGTATGATCAGGGAGACCCCACGCCTTGCACAATAGTTGGATAATGCCGGATAATGGATGACTTTGATTGAATTCTATGAGTTGGGGAACTTTGTCTGGTGCATTAAGCATTTCCACCGCGATCTTCAAAATGGTTGAATCTTTCGTCACAGACGGCATTTTTATTGGCTTTACAGACATTTATTCACCATTTGACATTCACTTCCTTGACACAAATGCGCCCACAGAATACTTATTATGTCCACAAAGCCGGAAAACTTAATGGTATGTAGCATCCGTGAATACCATTTGACAAAATCCTAAATCCTAATTGCTGACATTTGTGATTTGATAATAAATAAATTAATATTTATTGTTTTATTAAAAATGATCTCTCTGTCAATGCGACAGTGACTATACAGACAATAAATAGAATTCCTTTCTCTATCCATGGCTATGACGGTTACAGGTAACGGAGCTCCACTTTAATTTCAAAAACTATGCGGCTGCAACAGCGTAGGCTAAATCATTTATAGTACTCTTGGGGATAAATTTTAAAGCTTTTCGTATTACGGTGTTTCTTTGCACATCTTTATATATAATGTACAATAAGAAAGTCTTACATGACTAATAAATAATACATCCTTTAATTTTGGTCAATATTTTATTATATAATGGATATAGATCTGCAGGGCTATACCGTATCTTTTTTGACAAGTTAAACGATGTCATCGTTTTAAAAATGCGTATCGAACGTCAGATTTCGTATTCCGTAACTGCAGTGGCACAATTGGATGACGTCACACCCAACGAGTGGCTATGATGTGCACAGTAAATAATTTTGACAGATAATCTCCTATCGATATTTCTAAATTGGTATTCTGTACCGCTAGTGGACATCCAATGAATACGCCACTAATTTGTCAAGACATTTTTGATGTACACTACTAAAGAGCAGTGTTTTGTAAATTACCCGCCCATTATGCCCATTATAACCCGGCAGTAATAAAAAGTATTCGAACAAAACATTAAACTTCAGTAAGGTGTGTTTACTAATTTTAGAAGGTTAATTTAGTTCTCGAAAGAAATAAACAAAATATGCCGCAGTATAGTGATACTGAGAAATATAGAATTTATCGAAGATTATTTATTAAGTTTGTTACCTTAATTAACTTTTATAAATTTTAGCATATTCATTTTTATTTGCCTGCACTAAAGAAGGCATGAAAAAATTACAACTTATGAGGCGTCGTCACCTTCACAATACTAGTAAATCATTACAACTGTCGAACCAAGAATTTATTCCCAATCTTTGAGTGACAAGACTGGATTTACTTTCTAGAAGTAAAAAACCGCAGAATGATATGAATTAAAAGTAAGTACTGTATGCTATCTCTATAGAAACACTATCTTAAAATAATACATATTATACTCATTATCAAGATACATTTAATACAATAATATAATGATGATTTTTGTATCTATTGCAGATTGTACATTTTTTATTTAAAATAAACAATCGAATTATATAAACAAAATGAGATTGTGGGAAGAGAGGACTAGGGCACACTTGAAGACACACTTTGTTGCTTTTGTGCTTACAGAGCCCTTACTCGACTGTGATTTAATTAAATATGTATTGGGTATGAGTTCTATAACATAATTTATACTCAGAAAACTCCAATTTTAATGTGATTGTCATTAGAACCAGCGAAGTTCCAAAATTTGGAGGCTATACTTAATGGAGATTTTTATACTCCAATAGAAATTTAAGATCACACATGTAGAAATTTCTAATAGCTATAATATTTTGGGTATATACTACAACAATGTAATATTATTCATATAAATAGTATGAATTATCATTTAAATTAAAGAGGTTTTTGGCTTAACAATGTTTTTAAAGTGTAGTAGGAATTAATTTATTTACAATTATCTACATTTTACAGAAGTTTTTGTAACTAAACTATTTAAAATAATCTGTATTAAAACTAAATAGTAGATGCATGTATTGTTAATATCTTAATCATATTAGTTAAATATGTATATTTTTTTTATCACTTATTTTACATATTATTAATGCAATAAAAATTAATAAATTTTAATATCATATCTTATATCTTATAAAACCTTCCATGTTCAGGATATCAATTCACTGTAACATAATGAAGTGACCGAAATTCTTCTTATTTTAAAATAAATTTTAAGTTGTCAGTCACTTTCAATGTTTTCATTAAGTACATTTAAGATTATATGACCTATGGAAAATTTTACCTATTATATAAGGGTTTAAGTATCAAAGATTGACGATTTGACTGCTTAACATTGTTTATCATTAGAATAAAGCTTTTACTTTAATATATGCACAAGTCAGAAGACTAACATGTAGAAATTTGGCTCAAGCTAAGAAAAATTATATACTTTAAATGTAGGTAATCAATTAAATAACAAAATTTGTGCCTTATTAGTATATGGAACATTAGTATGTTCTATATATTTTTAATCATTGTTTATTTTCATACTATATGATTTCTGTAATATTTGTTTATTTGACTTTCAATTACTGTTTTTTAATGTTTCAAACTGATTTTTTCACAATCATACATTTTAGTATTGGGCCATATTATTAGGTCTATGAATTAAAAATATTCTGCTTACAGTTTAATCTATTCTATTTTTTCAGTTAGCAAATGAAAGTTCTAAACAAAGAAACTACTATAACATTATAGTCATCAGTTAATATATTGCACCCGTGGTACATTTTGTCCTTGGCTGGCAAAATAAGGACAATAGTTTCCCCCTGTTAAAAAGTATCATATCAATGAAAATATAGTTAATTATTTAAAACCACTGCAAATCAAATACACATAGTAATTAAACCTGACAGCAATAATTATCATTTTTGTTTACCTTTCCTACTTTATTTTCCTAGTCCTTTTAAATAGATAAGTTAATAGAAACATAGTCCAATAGTAAAATAAACAACATTCTCAAACTCATTTCATATAATTTTATTTTAAATTTTGTTTTATTATTTTATTAACAATCTAAATAAAATTAATTATTAGTGACATCTTTATAAACATTTTATTTAAATCTTGTTTTTTCTCTTCTCAATATATTAATTTAAAATATAATTCTAAAATCCAATACAAATAATTTCAGCATATTTATTTTAATTAATTATAACACATATGCTACAGCCTCTTTCATTTCAAAGAATATTCTGTTGAGTTTTAGTAATAACACATCCGTCTAACAATATAATATTAGTTTATAAGAGAATGATAAGTAACAAGCTAGCAAGAAAATCTTTAACACTTATGTCTAGACCAGTAAGTTTTCGTTTCTATATAAAAGATAAAAATAAGAATAACGAGAAAAAATTGTTTGAGGATAAGAAAACAATAAAGAAATTTTATTTACGAATTTTAAAGTTCAAGCTAAATCGGTTTGATATAACTTTTGTTATTATGAATAATATAATATAATTTAAAAGAGAGAAATTGCTAAATAAATCTAAACTCATTATACTATATAATGCTTTGTTTCTTTGTTTTCTTGAATATGCCCCTACCATATAGAAACCTATTTAAATAAGAATAGTAATAAAATTGAAATTACGCAAAACCGATAATAAATATATCTCTCAGAGTTTCGAATTGAAAATGATAAAGTCTTTATATATTTGATGTTAAATACATTATCCATAAGATTTTTTTTTTATCATAGTATCTATTTTAATTTATACTAAAACAGATAAATTTGTGTATATGTCACGCATGTTGCGTGATAGATTGGTGTGTGGCATGAGCGACCGTAAGCTGCAATACGAGCTGTTAAAGAAAGACAATCTGCAATATCAGGACGTCGTGGACGCCATGGTGTCATCGGAAACTGTGGGAAACGATGTACTTATGATGCACCCTAACGAACATGCGTCGACGTCGTCGCATGGCGCCGAGGGGTCGGCATCATCGACTGTGGAACCAATGGATATAAATGCAGTGAAGGTCAGAGCCAACGTTCGTCTCTGTTACCGATGTGGCGATCGTCATGGTGGTGAATGCCGTTTTGTCAGCTCGGTGTGCCGATACTGTAAGAAGAAGGGACACATCGAGAAGATTTGTACTGCTAAAAAGAAAAACGATTCTAGTAAGGTAAACTACGCCGACAACGACGAGCCGGCGGTGCTATTGAACGGTATCTACAAGGTGGCGACTTCAAACACGCACGTGCCTGCGTACAAGCTGCGATTATCACTAGACGGTGTGCTCGTGGATATGGAAGTGGACTCCGGCGCTGCGTTTTCAATCATTAACGAGCGCACATGGGACCGCTTGCCGCCGCGCGCCGGGCCAAGACCGCTACGCACTAGATTACGCACTTGGAACGATTCGCGGGTGTCCGTAATCGGTGAAGCAACAGTGACGATACAATTTAAGGACATTAAGCGTGAATTAGTAATAGCTAGGGGCTCAGGACCGAATTTGATAGGGCGGGATTGGTTTGAACCTCTGGATATCTCGTTTAAGGTGAACAAAATTGTAGATATTGATATGTCAACGATTGATAAGTTATTGTCTAAATATAGGGACGTTTTTAAGGATGAACTTGGTACCTACCGAGGACACCCTGTCACCATTCGGCTAAAACCTAACGCCTCCCCTAAGTTTTTGAAAGCGCGACCGGTGCCTTTTGCTATAAGAGATAGAGTGGGGAAGGAAATCGACCGTTTGGTAAGTGAAAATGTTTTACGGCCGGTAGCATTCTCGGACTGGGCTACACCGGTTGTACCGATCATTAAAAAGAACGGTGATATCCGACTTTGCGGTGATTACCGAAGTACGGTCAATCAGGCTACCAAATCTGACACATATCCAATGCCTACTGCTAGTGAGGTTTTCGCAACAGTATCTGGAGGGAAATTTTATACTACTCTAGATCTAGATAGAGCATATACACAAGTGGTGGTGACTGACTCCACAGCACGACTCTTAACATTGAACACATGCAAGGGCTTATACACTGTACATAGATTAGCATTCGGTGTGAAGGCTTGTCCAGGTATTTTCCAGCGATTGATGACGGCATTGCTCGCTGGAGTGACTGGCGTCGCGGTACTGATTGATGACGTCATAGTCAGTGGTCGCAGTATGCCGGAAATGACACAACGCTTAGATTCAGTACTGAAACGTATAGAGAACGCTGGCTTGCGTCTCAACATGAATAAATGTAAGTTCGCTAAGGAGCGAGTGGAGTTTTTAGGTTTTGTTATTGATGCCGAAGGTATTCATCCGGCACCGAGTAAAGTAGAATCAATACTTAATACACCTGAGCCGAAAAATGTCCAACAGCTACAAGCGTTTTTAGGCTTATACAACTTTTATGAGCGCTTTATACCTCATAAAGCTACTATTTTAGAGCCTCTACACAGACTGCTCGACAAATCTCAAGAGTGGACATGGACAGATCGTGAGCAAAGTAGCTTTAACACTGCTAAACATCTATTATCTTGTGATTTGACACTGGTGCATTATGACTTGAATAGATCGTTGGCTCTAATCTGTGACAGTTCCGAGTATGGAGTTGGAGTCGTCTTGTCTCACGTCATGGACGACGGACAGGAACGTCCGGTTGCCATGGGTTCTAGAACGCTACACACGCACGAAAGACGATACTCCCAACTCGATAAGGAAGCAACCGTTATCATGTTCGGAGTGAGTAAATTCCATAACTATTTAATGGGCAGGTCTTTTACGATAATAACGGATCATAAACCTTTATTGGGCATCTTTGATCAAAAAAAACCTATCCCTAATATTTTGTCACCTCGCTTAACCAGAATGGCATTATTATTCACTTCCTATAGCTACGACATTATATACAAGCCAGGTCCTCAGATAGGGAATGCTGACGGGTTAGGTCGTTGGCCGCAGCCTGTGCCTGAGCAGCCTGAGCAACAGCTATGTGACATTGCTAATGGCCGAAGCACCTGAAGATTTTCCTGTTGACGTGGAGAAAGTAGCGGACGCTACAAAGCGTGACAAAGTTCTCAGCCGGGTAAGTCATCACATTTTATGTGGCTGGCCAGCTAAGGAATCAGACCGTCAGCTACGTCCATACTGGTTGCATCGTACTGAGCTATCATTACATGAGGATTGTATCCTTCTAGGCTGTCGGGTTGTGGTGCCATCATCACTGCGGGATCCTATTTTGCGCGCTTTACATAAAGCACACAATGGTATTGTTCAAACAAAAGCACTGGCTAGAAGTTACGTTTGGTGGCCACAATTGAACAATGATATAGAGTCTTTAGTTAAAAATTGCAATAGGTGCTTAGAAAATAGGCATATGCCACCAAGAACTAGTTATGAATGGGTTATGCCCGCAAAACCGTGGTCTCGACTAAATATTGACTTTGCAGGTCCATTTCAAAATAAAACATTTTTGATAATGGTCGATGCATATTCTAAGTGGCCTGAGGTATTTATTGTTAATAATATGACTTCAGCTAATATAATTAGGCTTTTACGAATGATTTTTGCAATCCATGGTTTGTGTGAAACCTTGATCTCTGATAATGGCACAGCTTTTGTTTCGTCTGAGATGAAACAATTCTTAGATGCTAATAAAATCAGGCACATTAAGTCAGCACCTTTTCATCCATCCACCAACGGTCTGGCTGAACGTATGGTGCAGACTGTCAAAGATAAACTTCGCAAAATGGACGGAATGTCTTGGGATATTAAAATTCCGAACATGCTTTTAGGACTTAGAGCAACATCATGTACATCAACTGGTAAAAGTCCTGCAGAGCTTCTGTTTAACAGAAGAATTCGTACTTTATTAGACACAGGCAATCCTCATAACAAACAATCTACTAAGAGAGAGAATCAGGTGGTGGAAAATAGTAACAGGAAAAACAGACAGACAGAGGTAGGACAGAAAGTTATGTACAGAAATTTTAGTACTGGACCACGTTGGTTACCTGGTACAGTGATTAATAAAGATGGCCCATCTAGTTATAAGGTGGAAACTAAAGATGGAGTGGTTGTCAATAGACACATTGACCAATTGATTAAGAAATCCACTCGGGTCACGACTGAGCAAGGTGATGAGGAACAAGATAAGAATGGGTCGACGATAATGATAGAACAGAGTAATGAGGAAGGAGAAGATCAGGTAATGGAAGAGATTGTTCCTAATAAAGATAGTGATCAAATCATTGAAATACCTAGTTCTGACAAATGGGCTGAGATGTTAGGTATACCAGTAGGTGTAGAGCCGAGCTCCTCTGGCGGTAAAATTAAAAGTAAGACATCTATTTACAGTAAGACTCCCTACACTAGATCAACTGGTAACTGTAATTATTTGTTGTAAGTCACTTTTCAAGTCCTGATGTAATTATTGTTCTAATTCTTAATAGTTATATTTAAGGTTCTTATAGTGAGTTGTAGCTACCATTAGTATAGATTTACTTTAAGTATAGTTCAAATACTTGAGGGAAAGGTATGTTATGTATTTAAGTGGGTACTTGTTAAATCTTCTTGTAACAATAAGATTAACTAAGTAGTAGGTAGTTCAGTGTTCTCTCGACGACTTTTGTACTACACATGCTACATAGCACATTAAACGTATTTCCTGATTCATGGTGGTTTTAATTGACATAATACAATGGTTTTAAATAATTAACTATATTTTCATTGACATGATACTTTTTAACAGGGGGAAACTATTGTCCTTATTTTGCCAGCCAAGGACAAAATGTACCACGGGTGCAATATATTAACTGATGACTATAATGTTATAGTAGTTTCTTTATTTAGAACTTTCATTTGCTTACTGAAAAAATAGAATAGATTAAATTGTAAACAGAATATTTTTAATTCATAGACCTAATAATATGGCCCAATCCTAAATTGTATGATTGGGAATAAATCAGTATGAAACATTAAAAAACAGTAATTGAAAGTCAGATAAACAAATATTACAGAAATAATATAGTATAAAAATACACAAAATGTGATTAAAAATTTCGGTAACTTCATTATGTTACAATGTTGAATTGATATCATGAACATGTAAGGTTTTATATCTTATAAAACCTTACACAAGATATAACATTAAAATTTATTAATTGTAAAATAAGTGATAAAAAAAAATATTATATTTTAGCATTTAACTAATTAACATATATGATTAAGATATTAACAATACATGCATCTACTATTTAGTTTCAATACAGATTATTTTAAATAGTTTAGTTACAAAAACTTCTCTAAAATGTAGATAATTGAAATTAAATTAATTCCTACTAAACTTTAAAAACATTGTTGAGCCAAAAACCTCTTTAATTAAAATGATCATTCATACTATATATATGAATAATATTACATTAGTGTAACATATACCCAAAATATTATAGCTATTAGAAATTTCTACATGTGTGATCTTAAATTTCTATTGGAGTATAAAAATCTCCATTAAGTTGACAATCACATTAAAATTAGAGTTTTCTAAGTATAAGTTATGTTATAGAACTCATACCTACTACATATTTAATTAAATCACAGTCGTGTAAGGGCTCTGTAAGCACAAAAGCAACAAAGTGTCTTCAAGTGTGCCCTAGTCATCTCTTCCCACAATCTCAGTTTGTTGATATAATCCGATTGTTTATTTTAAATAAAAAAAGTACAATCTGCAATAGATAGAAAAATCATCATTATATTATCGTAGTAAATGTATTTTGATAATGGCTATAATATGTAGGTATTACTTTAAGATAGTGTTTCTATAGAGATAGCATACAGTACTTACTTTTAATTCATATCGTTCTGCGGTTTTTTACTTCTAGAAAGTTATAACTAGAGATAAAGTATTTCGATAATATACTGATATCCAGTCTTGTCACTCAAAGATTGGGAATAGATTCTCGGTTCCACAGCTGTAATGTTTACTAGTATTGTGAAGGTGACGACGCCTCATAAGTTGTAATTTTTTCATGCCTTCTTTAGTGCAGGCAAATAAAAATGAATATGTTAAAATTTATAAAAGTTAATTAAGGTAACAAACTTAATAAATAATCTTCGATAAATTTTATATTTCTCAATATCACTATACTGCTGCATGTTTTGTTTATTTTTTTCGAGAACTAAATTAACCTTCTAAAATTAGTAAACACACTAAAGCTTAATGTTTTGTTCGAATACTTTTTATTACTGTCGGGTTATAGTGGACATCAATGGTAATTTACAAAACACTGCTCTTTAGTAGTGTACATCAAAAATGTCTTGACGAATTAGGTGCGTATTCATTGGATATCCACTAGCGGTACAGAATACCAATTTAGAAATATCGATAGGAGATTATCTGTCAAAATTATTTACGGTGCACATCATAGCCACTCGTTGGGTGTAACGTCATCCGATTGTGCCACTGCAGTTACGGAATACGAAATCGGACGTTCGATACGCATTTTTAAAACGATGACATCTTTTAACTTGTCAAAAAAGATACGGAATAGCCCTGCAGAATTCAAATGTTTTTTGTTATCTATTTCATGCATTGCTTATTGATGTAATACTGTAATTTAAGTATAAAATAAATAAAAGTATAAAAAACTTCTTGTTAATAAATATTCTCAATTTGTTATACGTTTGTTTTCACTCCTACGCTATTCCACCTTAAACCTTAAATAAGGTGGAATAACTTAGAAGTGAAAACAAACGTATAATTTAAATTTAAAATTTGTAAATATAAAATCATAACAGTCTAAATTAAATAAATTATAAATTATATAAGTCCATGTATAAAATATTATTGCTAAATTATTAAAAAATATTGAGACTTTCTTCTCTAAGATGGTTATAGTAATCTCCTCTTCACAAAATAATTCATCGTAAAGATTATCTTTTAAGAAAATAGTCAAATAAGAGTTCCTCATGCCACTTGTGTGCTCAGTTTATACGCCTTTTTCGAGAAAGTTCACAATTAATAGGAAAAAAATGAATCCTGAACACGTTTCTTATTCGTAACAAGTTTCTCGTTTAATAACAACTGTTACTCGTGGTTCCACACATGGACGAACTATTCTATTTACGATTAATATAACTAAAAGTAGAACCGTAATGCTAGATAACCTACAGCCTCCTTAATTAATGAACCTGCCTTCATAATTAGAAAGAATTTTTAAAATCCATGCCCTAGTTTCGAAGATTAGTGTATTTAAGCAAACAAACTGTTCTGCTTTATAATATTTACTCTCTATACTAATATTATTTACGATAAAAGGTCTAGTTGTTTCGAGATCGATACGACATGGATACCTTCAAAAAAGGCGTATATTCCTACCTCCAAGGCCGGCAACACTTTTGCGACTCTTCGGATGTTCATCACAATTCATCTGTGACCCGCACGCTGGTTTGCCCTCCTCTTCCATAAAAAAAAAGTCAGACATAAAATTGATATTTAAAAGTAAAAATATATTTGATTCAAATAAAAATTTTCCATTTCATACGATTCCACAAAATTTGCAGATTAAATCTAAAACTGTTTATGATGTTTTACACAACTACCTATGCATAAACAGAGTATTCCCACTTGTACCTTACAACTTCCGACATTTAGAAGCCTGGCGGTTCTTTGAGATAAAAGACGACGAATCTTGGATTTATAAATATAATTCTGAAACCAACCACAAGTAAAATGTATCACAAATGCTGTCTTAAAACGAAACAACGCCTATGAAAGTAAAACGATTAAGAGGTGCCCTCAAAGTTGAGGGCCTGTTTTTTTTCTTCTTATTGAGATATTTAGTACCAACTTTAAGAAATGAAGTAGCATCTAAATAAAATGTTACATTATTAATTTTCTAATTATATATAACAAAATGTTACATTATTAATTTTATAATTTTCTATGATACACATCAAAGAATTAGAAAATTATTAATTACACATAAATGTAGGCTTACGCGCCTTTCAATTTCTTTGGGTAGCAGTATATTTTCCATTTAGTTAAACTTGATGTACAATCTACAGAGTGCAGGTACTGTGTTAAACAAAATATCAGCTTATAAGCTTCCGAATAATGTTCACAAAAGAACATTTGACATTATAATATTTTCATAGAAACACGCGAAACGCTTACGGTAACAGAGTGTTAGACACGTCTATACCGATTGACTGTCGCTTAGACTGAAGCTTGCGCCCTACATACGATCTTAAAATAAATTATATATTGCAAACTTAAATTGTTTACGAAAACATCTATATATTAAATAAAATTATTCATCACAAAATAGGAGTTATTGTTTATAAAGAGTATAAAACCCTCTTCTAAAAGTGTATTCATTTATTTCTGTTTCTTAAAAAATATTGTTCTTTAGTTAAGTGATTTGATATGATTCATGAACATAATTATTTAATCTAACTTTTGTGATGATTTTTGTTTCAATATAAAAGGTCTACCAGTAGGCTTCGACGTATAGCCGAAAGTTCATCGTCGCCTATGTTTCGCTTGTTGAGGCACTCAGCTCCGGCTAGATTCCAGGTGCGTTCTGGTGATTATCCCAAGGAAGCGGTTCTTAACGTTTACACATTGATAATAATGTGGATTTGCGATTGCCAAGTTGCCTGTATCTCTTTGGTTTCCGTATTTTTGTATTATACCGGCTATCTGCCCCAGACGGCAGTCAGATATTTGAATCGGATGGATGGCTGGACTTTGGGGCGCTTATTATTATTATTGTTATTTATTATTATAATATGGCAATATATTTAAGTCCTATTCCCATCAGACAATGGTTTACAAAAATCAATTATAGGTACTGTGTACAATATAATTATATAACTACTATTGACAATTTTTATCGACGTTAGTTTTGTATTTAATTTATTGTATTAATAATAATAATGAATAAATGTGCCAATAGTGTGTCATATTTTCATGAATTATAAAATCTTAAAAACATGGTCATGGTTAGTAGAGTGCAAATGCTTGTCTGTAGTATATAATACAATATTAGTACTGTTGGACGATTGTGTTACGCTTCAGTAATTAACCCCTTGCTTATTAATTACTTTCAACTTAGATATATGTCACATGTCTAGTTTTATTAATATGTAAGGCAACACGACACTGTAGATATTTGATACAATATACATAATGAATTGTTTTAATTGCTTCATTTATCTCATAGTACTTCATGGCTATAGCAACCGGTTGATAAATATAGTTATTAAAACATATCAAAGATTATTAAACCCTGAGTAGTGAAAAAGTAATATTATATTAATAAATAATTTGTCATGTTCAGACAGTTGATTTTGCTGGCGATCAGTTTGACTTTGGTTTTCAGTTTTCGTTGTGATCGAAAACCATATGGAACAACAACACAGGCTTCTGCTCCAGATGGTAGGTTCAAGTTACTGGTTGAAGAAGCGGAGGATAATAAGTACATTCCCGACCAGCTCTATATAGGTAAGTACTAGAATCTCGTTATTCATAATTGTAGGTATAACTTTACTTTTATTGAATGATAATATGTTGAAATATTGTAACTTTATAGAATTTACAAAAGTAGTAAATTGAGAAATTATTTCTGTAAACCTGTTTTTAGTGAAAATTACGGAAACGGATGGCGAGTCTCGATTCTCTGACTTTATGATATCAATCGAAGGTGATGTTAAACCAGATCCAAAAAACTCTAGACGAGTTGTGTCTCTGCTTCCTGGTGAAATAAGACCTCAGAATGCGATGACGGCGAAGTTCAGCGATCGGTGTCCGTATTCGGTGGAACATGCTATGGCGTCACCAAAATCATTTGTGGAGGTAAAATTTTCAGTGAAATAGAAGTCAATAAAAAAAAAGTTTTATATACATTTCAAGATGAGTCCAGACCTAGAATGAGCATAGCTTCAGTTCATTAAGTTCTGAATAAAATTTTACGATATATCTTTTGAAGTGTTTCTAATAGTTTTTTTATTATTAGAACTTATGAATTTGTTTTTTTCTAAAGGTATATTGGCAATCACCATCGTCAAGCAATGGGTGTGTAACATTACGCGCCATGGTATCAGAAACTCAGGATATTTGGTTTGAGGATGGAGCTCCGCTGACTTTAAAACTGTGCGAGGACATGCGACAGCCTGATGACGTTACTCCTCAATTGAATTACGAGTGCAAAATCTGCGATGAAGCCAAATACGAGGTAAATCTAATTACATATAAAACTATAGAAAAAATAGCTTGACCTACTTATTTATTTACATTCCAACAACATTCCCTTATAAACGATACGAAAATTATAAAAACTACACACGCACAAAGTTACACACAAGTGACCAGTTTTAGTTTATAATTATTATACCATCAAAATAAACCAATATCATATTCTTTCATAAATGTTTGATAATTTATTAATTAGCAATATTGACTTATAAAGTTTTTTAACTATGGGTATAATCTAAAAATCTTATAATATGTAACCGAAGTCAGTAGCTTATGTGTTTAACTTTGCCTAAACTATAACAATTATTGAAAACAAGAGGAGTAGACTTTGATACCGGAAGCGTTACTATTACTAGTAGTAAGTAGTATATATTTTTTTCATTAAAGGTAAGCTTTACGGGTATCTGGTCACGCAATACTCACTCACGTCTATATCCTGAGAACGACTGGCAGCCGCGCTACAGTGAATTGGCCGGCGCGAGCCACGCCACGGACTATATGCTGTGGGCGCCGGGTTCACTAGCTTCCGACGGATTCAGGGAATTTGCAGAATATGCAAACAGCAGCAAACTTGAAGGGGAGATTAGGGCAAAGGTAGGGAGTTTAATTTCTTCAGATGATCACTTAATTGGATCGAAATTTCATATGTTCGGATTGACAAATAGCAATACTGTGAATATAATAATTCAATTATTGAACTTATTTACCAGATTGGCGAAGGAGTCCGCACGCTAATCAAAGCCCGAGGTCACGGATATCGCAAAATGAGTAATCCGTCATATGCGTTCTTTCGAACCGATAACGTTCATCATCTATTTACGGTTGCCGTAGCTTTAAATCCTTCTCCTGATTGGTTTCTGGGCGTAACCAGATTTGAGTTGTGTCAAAAAGACGATACGTGGATGCAGGAGAAAGAGCTCGATCTGTACCCTTGGGACGCTGGCACCGATAGCGGGGTTTCTTATGAGGTAAGTTTGGAAAATGCAAGCCAGTCGGAGGTATTTTTTGCTACGAAATAAGTTTGAGATCAGATATTTTTTTTTAGTCTCCAAATTTAGCAACAGTTCCGCAAGATGCTATAACCCGTGTACAAATGAGTACTTACAATAAAAAATCCCCATTTTATGAGATGGATTTTAAGAATCTGAATCCCTTTGGAAAACTGCACATAAAATTAATAAGAACGTACCACAGAGATTGCGAAGAAAAAGAGGATGAAACAACAAGTAAGCAAATAATGTATAATAAAACAATTTGTATGATAAAAAGTTTTAAAAAATTAAAAATTATAACGCATCAATATTTAAGAAACTGAAGAACCAGAAACATCAACGGAATTGCCGGTGACCGATGAAGGGTTACAGGAGCCGGGTAAGCCTTCCAGGTACCGATACTCTGATAATAGACGGTGAGAATCTCCTGAGTATAAGTCTTAATCATCACATAATAAGCATTTTTAAAACATCGTCCATTAGAACACAACAAAACTATGTATTAGTGCTAGTATAAAGTCAATGTCATTTAATATCATAGTCATAATAACAAATATCCTAAAATTTATTTTATCAGGTATCTGACTCTCAGTACCAACTTATTAGGTAGAAGATGAAACCGAACACGAAAATGTCTAAAAAAACAAAGTCGGATTAACATGATAACGAAAGATTACAAAACAACTAAATTCCATAGCCTACCTACAGTTTTATTATATAACTTATTTCTAACAATATTTACAGGTGAAGTAAATAAAAACGCCAAATATTTATTTATTGTAAGAGAAATAACATTCTCCCATATGTTAATATGAATCTGATAACATAAAAACTATTGTGACTATAAAAATCGATTCCAGCGAAGTCCCATTAGTGACGGATCCGGAGTCGTCTCAGGACTGTCCGCTGTCTCAGTGGCAGGAATGGAGCGCGTGTGACGGCGCATGCGCGGATGGCCGCCTGCATGGCTACCGCTGGAGGGAACGCTACCACCTCGTGGACGGGCTGGCCGTCGAGAAATACGATCCCGACGTACGTTATAACTTGAATTAGGTACTCACACTTAGGTCGAGTTTTTTTTCACATACTGGCTGAATTTTCCGTCCAATTAAATTCCGTCCAATTAAATCGTCCAAATCGTAGAATTCGATTAAAATGGGTGTATTTTATTTAGGTGGAAATATCGAGTACTAAGGAAGTCTCGCAATTTTGCAAAGATCATTTTGATGATTTTGAGAGAGACGAATGCGAAGACGACTGCTCGGAACTAAAAGAAGAGAGTGATTTAAAAGGTGTGGAAATTATAAACTCATTTACTAGAAGAATTGAAACAAGAAAATAATAAGAACATTTAATATTTTTTAGCAAATAAACGAGTTATGGGACCGGTGCCGCCAGGACATGCTTGGAATTGAAAATGAGTAAGCGAAAAGTTAAAAAAATAAATTATTATATATTTTTTTAACTTTTCGCTAATGTTATATGTAATTATTAATGTATAAATGTATATGTCACATACATGCCATATTAATAACCCTGGAGTATGTTAAATTAAAGAACTTTTAAATATACGTACAATATATCAAAATATGCTTACGAAAGGATCTATGCTTATTTTCTTCAATTAAACATCAATTGATACGATATTCAACTATTTTTATTATTTTATTCACAAACAACCGTTCGGTACAAATGTCGAGAATAGAATTAAATACCCACATTATCACATCATTTTAAAATGTCAATAAGCACTTGTCCATTCCTATTCTGCCAAACTTAAATAATGAACTGAAACTAACTAATTCTTATATTAATGTATGATGTAACAATGAGTGTATATTACATAGTATTTAATAACAAATAAATACATCTTAATATATATAATATCTTGTAATTAACCTTACACTTATCATAACTTGAAATTAAAAAAAAAACTGTTTTATCTAGTTTCATTGAATTCTAAACTATTGTAACGGGTCTATCCTTGATAAAAATTGAAGGTCAAATGTCTTTTATTTCTCGACGTTTCCGCCGACTTTTAGTATCCGAGATGAAAGCGTGTCTGATGTTTGCTCAGCGTGAGGGGCGAGACACAAATTACTTCGCTCTTTGCTTACCGTTTTTATTTTTATTTTAATCGGAAAATGAGGGTATTTCGACTTAAAGGACTACTGCAAAACAAATCCAATTACATTATGTCAGTTATGACCCAGAATAGTAGGCATAGCGATTAAAACTAGGACCGCCTGCACGCAAGCGGGCTGAGCTGAGCGATATACAAAATTTACTACAAGATTAGAGAATCGTGGAAATCATAGGAAAATATCGCATCTTTAATAACTTGTAGAATCATATAAGGTTCGAAAAAGTATTCGAATTAAAAACACACTTCTGTAGACATAGTGAGGCGCATTGTTTCTCTAAAATTGGGTCTAGAACATTAGCTGAAGTGGAAATATTCTTTTGAAAATGCCCATTTGATACGTTGACAATCACTTCAGTTTCGCTTTGATTTTTCATCAGTTTTCGAGTAAATATATTAAGACAATCCTTATAGTTTACGTTTTGAATAGCTTCACTGTCTTGCAATAGAACGTTCTTATTTTCATGTTATTCATATGGAACAATTTATTAATTATATTTTAAAATCTACAATTACAATGTTTTTTAAATTAAGTCTAGGTTTATGGAAAGCAAAATTTTAAAGTTCTATATGCCGCCTAGGAGGAGTAGTGACATAACTGCCACAACAATTGTGCCACCCTCATTTCGGTTGAGAAGAGAATATCGCCTATATCCATCTCTATGACTGTAGTATCTGCATGTAATGTGAATATACAGAAGTGCCAGTACACTCGAGGTTTAAAATGCTAATGTGGAGACGTCGTTAATTGTGTGCGTCGAAATTAGGCAATCCTAGTAAGATCATGCGTGGATTGGTGAAACGTCGGCAACTAAAAACAAATTGTGAAAAATATAGATTTTGAAATGTTTTTAAGTTACGATAGTTAAAAAAAAAAACAATAATTTTATAAAAAATTCTATGAAATTAGTTTTTGTTTTTTCACCTTTAAAAAATAAACATTTCGGAATGCTATAAGTAGGTTACTGTACAAAACGTTCTGTGTTAATTTTTATAAAATTGGATGTGGTATTTCTTATTTTCTCAGTAAGTTAAAAGGGTCGAATTTTGTCATATAATATCCATCTTCTATGAAGTAATTAGCTGATTCCGAAAGGAACTTAATTATGCCATATACATGTAAATAAGCAAGTTTTGGCCTAGAGTGCAAAGATATGTCAATCTTTCGTTTGCAGTCAATCTACTTGCCTAAGACGTTTTCCATCGAGACCAAATCTAAATTGACTGACATAATCCCATATCACAATGAAACATAATTCAACACATCAGTTTCAGACTAATTAGTTTAAATTTAGTCTACTTGCGTCAATTGACCGACATAGTTCACTTAATCTGAAGCTTTACAAATCCATATCCTAAGATTGACATATTACTTCTTTTAAAGGTAAGTAAGTACATTTTTCTTTCATGTTAAAATTATGTGATTTACACAAACTTCTCTGCTAGTAAAAACCATTCATCAATAGAACATTTCAAATAAAACAATAGTTTTACGGATTAAAACCCGCATAAAATTATATACGTTTATAGACGAGTTTTAATCCGTAAAAAATTGTTTTATTTGAAATGTGCACTCGTGAAAATCTAAGAAAATACTAATTGAACATTTTTTTATTCAAAATAAATATATTAAACTATCTTTTTGGGTTTCCAACAATGAGATTACATTATTTGTCTATGTTATTTATGGTTAATTTAGAGTTATTGTTGCTTAAAGTTACTGTTCATATTTTTTACTTAAAATACTATAATGTGACCGGAGACGATAATATGTTACAGAATACGAAAAAAAAAAAATCTTCTTTTTACTTATTCTAATGCAAACATATTCGTGTAATGAAAAGTTTTGTGACCTGAAACCACTAGAAACCATGACGGATCCACTTCTGCCAAACAATAGATTTAAAATTGAAATATTGAATATTATGGATAATGCATACATCCCTAACAAATTATGTATAGGTACAAAAAACTTTACATATATCGATATGTTGTTATAGTAAAATTAGTCATATTTTAAAATTAAATAAAATAAACAATGCCTCTAATTGCTAACTGTTGAAATTAAAAAAAATCTTTTTCCACGGCCTTGGAAAGGGGCTGTTCTAATGTGCCAATCTCATGTTAGTTATTATTATTAATAATTATTTTTCTATATTGAAACCCTTTTTAGTGCGTTTTTCTTCAACTGATGGAATATCTAGTTTTATTGCGTTTACTATATCAGTCAGCGGCGGCACGAAGCCAAATGAAAAAAACTCTCGGAAACCGACTCATTTTAGCCCTGGATTAATATATCCCTCACCAGATTCGGAGACAAAATATAGTGACAAATGTAATAACTCTGTTATCCAATATGATATCACACCGAAAATTTCCGTTGAGATGAAAATAAAGGCCAACAAAGCACATAAAGTGAATGACTTACTTGACACACAGACTTAATAAAAATTTTAGTAACTTTCTCAGGTATATTGGCAAGCACCTCCAAAAGACCGCAAATGTAAGACAATATTCGCACTGCCAGCAGTAATACAGGACGTTTGGTATGAATTCGAAGATCTGCTCTCCAGACGCGTGTATTCAAATTCAAATTCAAATTCAAAATATCTTTATTCAAATAGGCATTTACACGCACTTTTGATTCGTCAATTATTACATTATAAAAATGTCCGTCCTTAAGCTACCACCAGCTCGGAATGCTGTTCTGTTGAGAAGAGCTGGCCAGAAACTCAACAGTTGCTCTTTTTAAAATATGTGAACAATGTTTGATGTACAGATTAGAATATCCTGCAAATGAGTCAACAACCAAAGCTCCACAACCTAACCTTTTACTTGATCGAAATACGATCAACTAAGAATTCTTGTATGCTATAATAAGCTTTATTTAACAGTATACTTTTAATTTTAGATTTAAAAGCAAGTAAAGGAAGGTCTAAGATATCTTGCGGTAGCTTATTATATATGCGAACACTCATGCCCATGAAGGATTTTTTAACTTTTTGCAGACGAAATATCTGCGTTGAAAGTTTATTTTTATTTCTAGTATTTATAGCGTGTCAGTCACTGTTTTTTACATATCTATCCAAATTGTGACGTACAAATAAAATGTTATTAAATATGTATTGAGAAACGACCGTAAGAATACCAATTTCTTTAAAGACATCTCTCTGGGAATCTCTAGCTTTTAAGTTATAAATAGCCCGCACAGCTCTTTTTTGTAAAATAAATAGGGAATTAACTTCAGCAGCACTGCCCTATAACAAAATACCGTAAGACAAAATGCAATGAAAGTAACTAAAATAAACAAGTCGAGCTGACCACCGTCGCGAAAGGTCAAACTCCGTCCAAGACGGCCCCGCGAACAAAGCCGCCCCAGGGAGCATAACGGGACCTCGCATCCCGACACCCCTGAAACCGGGCACGAAAAACCCTCTAAAAAGTGTCAGGCCCCCCCACCAGCTAAGAAGTCACAACCTGTTGCCAGGAGTGACCCCAGAGCTAGCACCCTCCAGTTAGTCTCAGAAGGAGACCACCGAACATAAGGTTTCGCCAGGCATAACCCTATAGCGGCACCCCCCGTCGGTCATGAATCAGGTACGAACCCTCATGACCGACCCCCTCAGCGCCGGGCATTAGCCAACGGCTAACGCGAACCCGAAGGAACTCATTAACCGTTGCCCAGGGAGCACCGGCCTGTACCGCTTCCGATGCCACCGGACGTATCCGACAGCAACGATATCGGACAGGCACACGAGGAGGTTCCCGACGCGTAGCCCCCCAACCTAACCTTTTTTTTTTTTTTTTTTTTTTTTTTTTTTTTTTTTTTTTTTTTTGTCGCTGGGAAAAAGATGCGTGCTTATGCATCCCCTCCCGTTGGGGGACGAGAGGGGTATGTGGGACTCCCCGGTGCTCCCGGTATACCCACTAAAAATAACCCCGCGGCGCTCCGGCTTCGCCTTAATGGAGGGGGTCTGGGAATATGTGGCGACCAGTCCCCCTCCGGCGATTGGCCGCCTTACGGCAGGCCCCTCAAACAATCCCCCCCCCGGCTGGGGAGGGGTCCTGGCCAGAGCGCAGGTGGGGTGATCTGTGCAATGCAGGCGGAGGCGCCCCCGCGCCTATCGCCCGCTGATCACCCCTCGGGGCGGATGGTGGCGGCCGTTGTGTTAGCCGCCGAGTTCCGCCCCTTCTACGTCTGCGGAGCGGCGCCGCGAGAGGGTCGTCCTCCCGCGCGCGCTCCGCCGCCTCCTTCTGCGACATGACATCCTCGCAGAAGGAGGCCACCGCCTGCCATGCCTCGTCGCCACTCAGCATGGCGGCAATCACCCCGGGGAGCGAGAGGTCGTCCCCAACCACCGCCGCAAGGGTGCGGCGGGGTTCAGCCCACGATGAGCACACCTCCAGGGTGTGCGCCGCCGTATCCACCGCTGCACCGCAGTGGTGGCACGCTGGAGTCTCCTCCCTCCCTATACGGTGCAGGTACGATCCGAAGCATCCATGCCCGGACAGCACCTGCACCAGACGTAGGGAGAGGTGGCCGTGCCGCCGATCGAGCCAGTCGCTGAGGACCGGCCCGATGGCATCCAGCGTCCGGCGGCCGTAGGCTGCGGACGCGAGGTCCTCCGTCCAGTGCCGGATGACGGCACCCCTCGCCTCCTCGCGGAGCTCCTTTCGCTCCCCCGGATCCGGTGGCTCGTTAAGTGCCCTCTGCCCCGCCGTCCATTCGTAGGCCCTGGCGAGCGTCCAGGCCTCGAGCTCCCACGGCGGGGTGCCTGCGAGGACGCACGCAACCGCAAAACTAATGGTGCGGTACGCCCTCGCCACCCGCTGCGCGATGGCCCTCTGTGGCCTGCGGAGGGCAGTGGTGTTATCCCGCCTGCCCAATGAGTCCGCCAAGATTGGAGCCCCATAGAGGGCCATACTCTTGAGTATGCCGGCGTATAGACGCCGGCATTTGTCCCCGGGCCTCCCGACGTTCGGAAGGAGCCACGAGAGGGCGCCCGCAGTCCTCATGAGGCGTGTCGACAGCAAGGAGAAGTGGGCACTAAAGCGCCACCTGCTGTCGAGCACTAGGCCCAGATATTTCATCTGGGCCTGAACCTCTATGCGGACACCCGCAATGTGGACGTGGGTGTCGGGCGGTTGGCGCTGCCGAGGCCCGTGGAAAAACACGGCCTCGGTTTTGGTCAGCGCCACCTTCAGCCCTAGGCGGGTGATTCGGTCCACCACTCGCGAACCACTCGCCGAGGCCAAGTTGGCCGCCTCCTCGAAATTTCTCCCCCGGGCTGTTAGCAAGGTGTCGTCTGCATAGCAGACGACGGATGTGCCACGGGGGAGATTTCCCCGCAAAAGCCAGTCGAACCCGATGTCCCACAGCAGCGGTCCTAGTACAGAACCCTGTGGAACACCGGACTCGACGCCGTATCTAAGGAGCCGCCCCGACCTGTCCACGACCAGTACTGAGCGGCCCCTCAGGTAGTCCGCCACCTGACCCCGCAAATACGGAGGCGCTCCATGAAAGCGGAGCGCCTCCAGTATGGTGGAGTGGGGAATGGAGTTGAATGCGTTGTCGATGTCGAAAGACACCGCCAACAGTCCATCCCCCGCATCCATAGCCTCCCTCACCTGGCTCTTTAGGCGGAATAGGGCGTCCACCGTCGAGCGCCCAGCTCGGAAGCCGAACTGGGCTTCCGAGAGGTCCGGGCCAACTGTGCCCAAGTGCCCCTTGATACGGGCGGCGAGAATCCCCTCGAACATTTTACCGACCTCGTCCAGAAGGACGATCGGTCGGTATGCCGACGGGGAGTCCATTGGCCGCCCTTCCTTCCTCAGAAGGCACAGTTGGCCCTCCTTCCAGGCCCCCGGCAACCTCCCCCCAACCTAACCTTTTTTTTTTTTTTTTTTTTTTTTTTGTCGCTGGGAAAAAGATGCGTGCTTATGCATCCCCTCCCGTCGGGGGACGAGAGGGGTATGTGGGACTCCCCGGTGCTCCCGGTATACCCACTAAAAAATAACCCAGCGGCGCTCCGGCTTCGCCTTAATGGAGGGGGTCTGGGAATATGTGGCGACCAGTCCCCCTCCGGCGATTGGCCGCCTTACGGCAGGCCCCTCAAACAATCCCCCCCCCGGCTGGGGAGGGTTCCTGGCCAGAGCGCAGGTGGGGTGATCTGTGCAATGCAGGCGGAGGCGCCCCCGCGCCTATCGCCCGCTGATCACCCCTCGGGGCGGATGGTGGCGGCCGTTGTGTTAGCCGCCGAGTTCCGCCCCTTCTACGTCTGCGGAGCGGCGCCGCGAGAGGGTCATCCTCCCGCGCGCGCTCCGCCGCCTCCTTCTGCGACATGACGTCCTCGCAGATGGAGGCCACCGCCTGCCATGCCTCGTCGCCACTCAGCATGGCGGCAATCACCCCGGGGAGCGAGAGGTCGTCCCCAACCACCGCCGCAAGGGTGCGGCGGGGTTCAGCCCACGATGAGCACACCTCCAGGGTGTGCGCCGCCGTATCCACCGCTGCACCGCAGTGGTGGCACGCTGGAGTCTCCTCCCTCCCTATACGGTGCAGGTACGATCCGAAGCATCCATGCCCGGACAGCACCTGCACCAGACGTAGGGAGAGATGGCCGTGCCGCCGATCGAGCCAGCCTCTGAGGACCCGCCCGATGGCATCCAGCGTCCGGCGGCCGTAGGCTGCGGACGCGAGGTCCTCCGTCCAGTGCCGGATGACGGCACCCCTCGCCTCCTCGCGGAGCTCCTTACGCTCCCCTGGATCCGGTGGCTCGTTAAGCGCCCTCTGCCCCGCCGTCCATTCGTAGGCCCTGGCGAGCGTCCAGGCCTCGAGCTCCCACGGCGGGGTGCCTGCGAGGACGCACGCAACCGCAAAACTAATGGTGCGGTACGCCCTCGCCACCCGCTGCGCGATGGCCCTCTGTGGCCTGCGGAGGGCAGTGGTGTTCTCCCGCCTGCCCAATGAGTCCGCCATGATTGGAGCCCCATAGAGGGCCATACTCTTGAGTATGCCGGCGTATAGACGCCGGCATTTGTCCCCGGGCCTCCCGACGTTCGGGAGGAGCCATGAGAGGGCGCCCGCAGTCCTCATGAGGCGTGTCGACAGCAAGGAGAAGTGGGAACTAAAGTGCCACCTGCTGTCGAGCACTAGGCCCAGATATTTCATCTGGGCCTGAACCTCTATGCGGACACCCGCAATGTGGACGTGGGCGTCGGGCGGTTGGCGCTGCCGAGGCCCGTGGAAAAACACGGCCTCGGTTTTGTGCAGCGCCACCTTCAGCCCTAGGCGGGTGATTCGATCCACCACTCGCGAACCACTCGCCGAGGCCAAGCTGGCCGCCTCCTCGAAATTTCTCCCCCGGGCTGTTAGCAAGGTGTCGTCTGCATAGCAGACGACGGATGTGCCACGGGGGAGATTTCCCCGCAAAAGCCAGTCGAACCCGATGTCCCACAGCAGCGGTCCTAGTACAGAACCCTGTGGAACACCGGACTCGACGCCGTATCTAAGGAGCCGCCCCGACCTGTCCACGACCAGTACTGAGCGGCCCCTCAGGTAGTCCGCCACCTGACCCCGCAAATACGGAGGCGCTCCATGAAAGCGGAGCGCCTCCAGTATGGTGGAGTGGGGAATGGAGTTGAATGCGTTGTCGATGTCGAAAGACACCGCCAACAGTCCATCCCCCGCATCCATAGCCTCCCTCACCTGGCTCTTTAGGCGGAATAGGGCGTCCACCGTCGAGCGCCCAGCTCGGAAGCCGAACTGGGCTTCCGAGAGGTCCGGGCCAACTGTGCCCAAGTGCCCCTTGATACGGGCGGCGAGAATCCCCTCGAACATTTTACCGACCTCGTCCAGAAGGACGATCGGTCGGTATGCCGACGGGGAGTCCATTGGCCGCCCTTCCTTCCTCAGAAGGCACAGTTGGCCCTCCTTCCAGGCCCCCGGCAACCTCCCCCCAACCTAACCTTTTTTTTTTTTTTTTTTTTTTTTTTTTTTTGTCGCTGGGAAAAAGATGCGTGCTTATGCATCCCCTCCCGTCGGGGGACGAGAGGGGTATGTGGGACTCCCCGGTGCTCCCGGTATACCCACTAAAAAATAACCCAGCGGCGCTCCGGCTTCGCCTTAATGGAGGGGGTCTGGGAATATGTGGCGACCAGTCCCCCTCCGGCGATTGGCCGCCTTACGGCAGGCCCCTCAAACAATCCCCCCCCCGGCTGGGGAGGGTTCCTGGCCAGAGCGCAGGTGGGGTGATCTGTGCAATGCAGGCGGAGGCGCCCCCGCGCCTATCGCCCGCTGATCACCCCTCGGGGCGGATGGTGGCGGCCGTTGTGTTAGCCGCCGAGTTCCGCCCCTTCTACGTCTGCGGAGCGGCGCCGCGAGAGGGTCATCCTCCCGCGCGCGCTCCGCCGCCTCCTTCTGCGACATGACGTCCTCGCAGATGGAGGCCACCGCCTGCCATGCCTCGTCGCCACTCAGCATGGCGGCAATCACCCCGGGGAGCGAGAGGTCGTCCCCAACCACCGCCGCAAGGGTGCGGCGGGGTTCAGCCCACGATGAGCACACCTCCAGGGTGTGCGCCGCCGTATCCACCGCTGCACCGCAGTGGTGGCACGCTGGAGTCTCCTCCCTCCCTATACGGTGCAGGTACGATCCGAAGCATCCATGCCCGGACAGCACCTGCACCAGACGTAGGGAGAGATGGCCGTGCCGCCGATCGAGCCAGCCTCTGAGGACCCGCCCGATGGCATCCAGCGTCCGGCGGCCGTAGGCTGCGGACGCGAGGTCCTCCGTCCAGTGCCGGATGACGGCACCCCTCGCCTCCTCGCGGAGCTCCTTACGCTCCCCTGGATCCAGTGGCTCGTTAAGCGCCCTCTGCCCCGCCGTCCATTCGTAGGCCCTGGCGAGCGTCCAGGCCTCGAGCTCCCACGGCGGGGTGCCTGCGAGGACGCACGCAACCGCAAAACTAATGGTGCGGTACGCCCTCGCCACCCGCTGCGCGATGGCCCTCTGTGGCCTGCGGAGGGCAGTGGTGTTCTCCCGCCTGCCCAATGAGTCCGCCATGATTGGAGCCCCATAGAGGGCCATACTCTTGAGTATGCCGGCGTATAGACGCCGGCATTTGTCCCCGGGCCTCCCGACGTTCGGGAGGAGCCATGAGAGGGCGCCCGCAGTCCTCATGAGGCGTGTCGACAGCAAGGAGAAGTGGGAACTAAAGTGCCACCTGCTGTCGAGCACTAGGCCCAGATATTTCATCTGGGCCTGAACCTCTATGCGGACACCCGCAATGTGGACGTGGGCGTCGGGCGGTTGGCGCTGCCGAGGCCCGTGGAAAAACACGGCCTCGGTTTTGTGCAGCGCCACCTTCAGCCCTAGGCGGGTGATTCGATCCACCACTCGCGAACCACTCGCCGAGGCCAAGCTGGCCGCCTCCTCGAAATTTCTCCCCCGGGCTGTTAGCAAGGTGTCGTCTGCATAGCAGACGACGGATGTGCCACGGGGGAGATTTCCCCGCAAAAGCCAGTCGAACCCGATGTCCCACAGCAGCGGTCCTAGTACAGAACCCTGTGGAACACCGGACTCGACGCCGTATCTAAGGAGCCGCCCCGACCTGTCCACGACCAGTACTGAGCGGCCCCTCAGGTAGTCCGCCACCTGACCCCGCAAATACGGAGGCGCTCCATGAAAGCGGAGCGCCTCCAGTATGGTGGAGTGGGGAATGGAGTTGAATGCGTTGTCGATGTCGAAAGACATCGCCAACAGTCCATCCCCCGCATCCATAGCCTCCCTCACCTGGCTCTTTAGGCGGAATAGGGCGTCCACCGTCGAGCGCCCAGCTCGGAAGCCGAACTGGGCTTCCGAGAGGTCCGGGCCAACTGTGCCCAAGTGCCCCTTGATACGGGCGGCGAGAATCCCCTCGAACATTTTACCGACCTCGTCCAGAAGGACGATCGGTCGGTATGCCGACGGGGAGTTCATTGGCCGCCCTTCCTTCCTCAGAAGGCACAGTTGGCCCTCCTTCCAGGCCTCCGGGAACCTCTCACACGCCAAACACGCACTGAAGAGGTCCCGGAACCTTTCGCCCATCTGGGAGGCGGCGATGGCCACGACCCTTGCAGGGACGCCATCCGGACCCGGGGCCGTCTTTTTCGGCCGGAGGCGGACGACCGCCCTCTCCACCTCGTCCTCCGTCACTGGGGGGACCTCCTCGGCCAAAAGAGCCGCGCCCTGCGGGGTGCTCATCGCTGGCGGGGTGAAGTTGTCCCTGCGTGGAAACAGGGACTGGACCACCCCGTCCAGCAGCGACGGCTCGAGGGTCTCGGCGACCGGAGGACCGTACGGGCGCAGTTTGTTACGTGCCGCCTTGTACGGCCTCCCAAACGGGTCAGCATCGAGACCCTCGAGCATCTCCGCCCTCGCGCTATCCTGGGCGGCGCGTATTCGCGCCGTCAGGGCCGCCTTGGCCTCCACGTATGCCACGTAGAGGCGGTCCTCGTGCGCGAGGTCGCGAATGCGCCGCCGCCGGCTCCTAGTGTAGGCCCGCCTGGCCGCCACGCAGGCGGCTCGGAGGTCCACCAACTCCTGCGACCACCAGTAGACGGCGCGTCGAGGAGGCGGACGACGAGACCGGGGCATGCTAGAGTTGCACACCCCGGTCAGGGAGGCTCTGAGCTGGACCGCCGCAGTGTCCACATCACAGGCGTCGACGGGGGGCGAGAGCCAATCCTCGAGGAACGCAGCCTCCGAGGCGGCCTCCCTGTCTAGGCGGGTGAGCGCCCACCGTGGAAAGGGGGACCGTTCCACGCGGACCACCTGGCCCCGGCATGTCCGGATGTCGAAACGGACGTACCGGTGGTCCGACAGCGTCTCTGCCAGCTCCACCCGCCAGTCCACCACCCGAGTCGCCAAGGAAGGAGTGGCGAAAGCGAGGTCCACAATGGATCCTCCCTGCCGACGCACGCAGGTGTGGACCGTGCCCCTATTTAGGGGGGACAGGCCGGACGCCACGGACCAGCTCTCCAGCTCGCGTCCCCGGGCATCGGTGGCTGGGTTGCCCCACACCACCGACTTGGCGTTGAAGTCGCCCGCCAACAGCAACACGCCGCGCCGCGCCACTCTGCCGGCCACTATGGCGAGGACCTCGAGGAAATTCTCGAAGTCCGTGAGTGGGCGGTTTGGGGAGAAATATACCCCAATGAGGGGTATGTCCCCCCACGCGGCGGCCACATATCCCGGTCCCCTCTCTAAGAGCGAGAGGGGAGGGGAGTCTGTGGAAGACCGCGCTACTAGTGCCACTGAGCCATCATCGTCCCCCAGCCAACTGCCAGGGACGGAGTAGGGCTCGGCGACAACCGCCACGTCCACCAACCACTCTGCGAAGGTTTGGACCAGGAGGTCCTGGGCCGCTCTGCAGTGGTTGGCGTTCGCCTGAAGAATGCGATGAAACCCGGCCATTAATCAGTATTCATCGCATCTCCCCCAATGGCCGGCACTGATGGTGAAGTACCGGCGGCAGTGGCGGCAGGGCGCGTCGGCGCCTGCGCTTTGCCCTTTTTCAGGGGTGGTGGACAGCACCTCCTGCTCGTCATAACGTGGTCCGCTGGACGACCACTGGCAGCGCACACTGTGCAGCGCGGGGTGGCGGCCTTGCAGGTGGCCGATCTGTGCCCCTCCTTCCCGCAACGGAAACAAAGTTCCCCGCGCTCAGCAGCGGAGGGACAGAGAGCCCGGGTGTGGCCGATGCCGAAGCACTTAAAGCACCGCATCGGCATCTTCTCGAGCGCCCGGATCCCGCCCGAGCTAAATCCGACCTGAAGGTGGCCCTTCTCCAAGACCGCCTTGGCCACCACGATCGGGCACTCCACCCTCATGGTGCCCATGCCTCCGCGCCCGGTCCTAATGACCCGGCCCTTGATGGCTGCAATGGCGCAACCCCCCGCCGCCGCAACAGCGGCCACCACCTCCTCTTGGGTGACCGTGTCGTCGAGGCCGGTCACCTCAAGGGTCACACACTTCATGGGCCTCACCACCTTGGCCGTATTTGCGACGGCTTCTTTCAGCTTCGTTGCGAAGAGGTCCGCCTTGGTGCCGCCCTGGGCCCCCGAAAACTCAAAAATCCGAGCCCCCGTTTGGGTCTTTCTACAAGTGACTCTGCCAGGTCCGAGCTGCGCAGGGTCCACACTCGTACGAGCCCGTCGCAGTACGGACTCGTATGTCTCCCCCCGCTCCGCCGCCTCTGGGGTCAACGTGACCACCACCGCCGCGGTTTTCGGAGGAGGCGCCAACTTCCTCCTCTTGTCCGCCGAAGCCGCAGACTTAGTTGCAGGAGGTGCTGGGGGGGCCGACTTCTTCCCCTTCTTTTTTCTCCCCACCTTTACCCACGGCCCGTTGGAAGGGGTGGTGGAGGGCAGGAGCGGGTCCGTCTGGGTGGTAGTGGCAGATGGGGCAGCTGGGGCAGCTGGGACGGCCGGGGCGGCCTTTTTGCCTTGCCCCTTCCCTTTGCCCTTCGCCTTCTCCGGCTGGGCTGGGGCCGTTGAGGGCCCCGGTGCGACGGGAGCTCGTGCGGGCGTCCTATCCGCCGCGAGTGGAGGGCGGAGCCGTTTCTCCGGCAGGAGCCGGTCCTCTATGCCCGCGAAGCAGGCCCTCGTGAAGGCCCTCTCCTCCATGACAACCTTTCGGATGATGTCCTCAAGGTTGGAGGGTGGGGCCATTGCAACTGGACCTTCAGAGGTCCCTTCAGGCCGAGCCAAGAGGTCGGCAACGCGCGCGTGCAGCGCGGACACCTCCTTCTGCAGGCTGTCCACCTTTCCCTGCAGTTGCCGAGTCTCGTCGGAGGTGGTGCGCTGCGCCAACTCCTTCACAATGCCAATGAGGCGAAATCTGCGAACGGGCTATAAACACAAACCCGGAATATTTTTTTTTTTGGCCCTACTAAACAAATGCCTGAAACACAAATACTTTCCCAGAGTATGGAAGGAAGCCACAGTCATTGCCCTCAAAAAACCGGGTAAGGACTGCTACACAGTACCCAAAGCATATAGACCGATTGGGCTTCTCCCTATCCTGGGAAAGATCTTCGAAAAGATGCTGGTTACTCGCCTCAAATACTACCTATTACCAAGGATTAGTACTCGTCAATACGGATTCATGCCACAGAGGAGCACGGAGGACGCTCTCTTCAACCTTGTCCAAAACATAAAAGAGAAGCTTGACAAAAAGCATCTAGTTGTGGTGGTCTCGCTAGATATAGAGGGGGCATTCGACGGAGCGTGGTGGCCGGCTGTGAGAATCCGATTGGCTGAGGAAAACTGTCCTGTAAATTTGAGGCGAGTAATGGACAGCTACTTGAGCGAAAGAGCAGTTAGGGTCAGATACGCTGGGGAGGAAACAATAAGGGCAACAAATAAGGGCTGTGTGCAAGGGTCTATAGGGGGGCCTATATTATGGAACCTGCTGCTGAATCCTCTCCTCAAGGAGCTCGAGGATGGAGGAAACTGCGTCCAGGCGTTTGCCGACGACGTCGCCCTTATTTTCGACGGAAAAACGGCGCTAGAAATTGAGATGAGGGCCAATGATGTACTCGGTCGTGTTCGGGAGTGGGGAATCAGAAACAAGCTAAACTTTGCTGCACACAAGACCTGTGCAATGGTCATAACAAGGAAGCTAAAGTATGATGAACCACGCCTGAGCATGGGAGGGGTCAACATAAAAATATGCCGGGACTTAAAAATGCTTGGACTGACGATCGATGAGAAGTTGACTTTTAACGCGCACGTAGCCAGCAGCTGTAGCAAAGCAATCGGCGTCTACAGAAAGCTGGCTAGGATGGCAAGAGTCAACTGGGGGTTTCACAGTGAAGTAATTAAGTCTATATATACTGCCGCAGTGGAACCTATTATCCTTTATGCCGCAAATGTGTGGGGACCAGCCGCTAGTAAACTCGGGAACCAAAAGCAGCTAAACACGGTCCAAAGAGGTTTCGCGCAGAAGATATGCAAGGCATACAAAACAGTTTCCTTGCACTCGTCATTAATATTGGCGGGTTTGCTTCCCCTTGACCTCCGCGTTCGAGAAACAGCCCTGCTATACAAAGCAAAGAAAGGAATTACATTACAAATTATGGCGGACAGGGAGGTCGAGCAAATGGTGCCAGCCTCAAATAATGTGCACCCAGCACATCAATTTGAAATGGGGTTCGGCCGTCTGATAAACGAGGACCAATACCGGGAGCACAGTGGGCTCCCAGTCCGAATTTTCACCGACGGTAGTAGGATAGAGGATAAGGTAGGAGCGGCAACATCCATGTGGAAGGGTATCACCGAAGTCAAGACCACCAAGCTCACCTTATCCTCCTACTGCACCGTTTATCAGGCGGAACTCCTGGCAATAAAAAGAGCCGTAGAGGAGGTCCTCAAAAGCAGGGAAGCTGTTTTTGGAGTGTTTAGCGACTCAATGGCAGCTCTACAAACAGTTACAGACGTCGGATCCTCAAATCCTATTGCTTTCGAAATAAGGAAAACCATTGGACGCTGCAAAGCTCAGAACAAAAGCATATCCTTGTTCTGGATAAAAGCACATGTAGGATTTGAGGGGAACGAGAGGGCTGACCAGCTAGCGAGGGAAGCGGCAACACTTTCCAAACGAAAGCCGGACTACGATCGCTGCCTAATCTCGTACATCAAGCGCAAAATCAGGGAGGAGACGCTATTAGAATGGAACAGTCGATATAGGACCGGCAAAACAGCATCCACAACTAAGCTGTTTTTCCCCGACGCTGTAGCATCATATAAAACGCTAAGGGACCTAAAACCAACAAAAATTACCACACAATTGTTTACGGGGCATGGGGGTTTTGCAGCATATTTAAATAGATTTAAAATAAAAAATAACTCTTCATGCATATGCGAAGCTGGCAAGGAGGAGAACATACCCCATATACTGCTGGAGTGCCCCATTTTTGCAAGGGCAAGACACGAAGTGGAGCAGCAACTTGATGTTCAGGTCACAGCTGAAAACATATCAAAATTAGTTAAAGAAGGAAAGGAAGTGTTTTTAAATTACTGCGTCAAAATTGTAGGAATAGTCATACTTAGAAATAAGGAAAATAAAGGGGATCTAGATGACATTATATAGTAATTATATAAGGTTAATCAAATCGCAATAAATATATAGAGGATATAGTTGTTAAAAATAGATGTTAGACTAAAAATTAAGAACATAACAGATAAGGACATAAATATAAATACAACATAAATATAAGTATAAGTGTAAATAAAAATAGATATAATGCTAGAAATAAGAGTACAAGAAAATGAGTATGTAAGTTTGTGGGTTGTGAAGTGTGTTATAGAAATGTGAAAAACTGTGGAACTTTAAATTAACAAGTGCAAGTTAAAAGACGTATATAGTAGTTCAAAAGTTTCAAAAAAAAAAAAAAAAAAAAAAAAACATATTATAAATAAATTATCTCCATATAAAAGAAAGGAATAAAAAATGGACTCTGACTCTGTCAGGGGAATAGCATCGACAGCACCCTGCGATGGCGGGTGCTTTTTAAAAAAAAAAAAAAAAAAAAAAAAAAAAAAACCTAACCTAACCTTTTTTTTTTTTTTTTTTTTTTCGTCTGGAAGCTTTTATTGCTACACGGTCCCCCTAGGGGAAGGAGGAGGCCGGTTATGTGGGACTCCCGGCACCATAGAGGATGCTGCCATTTTTAAGGCTACCCACTAAACCAGACGGTCACCATCTCACCGTCGTAGTGGAGCGCCACGGGAATCGCTTTCGCATACATCCGCGTTGCTCCGACGGCTAGCCGCGTGTGCAGCCACCTACTCGCGGGGGTCACGCCCGGGACCCAAGCATGCCCCACTCCCTCCCGTGGCCGGCTTGTTATAACGTGAAGGGCTCCCCTGCCCCCCACCCAAGCCGACCGAGCCAGACCACTTCCCTCTTCACCGAGCCGACACTTAAGCAGAAACTCAGAATCAGGGAGTACCGGTCCGACTCCACTACTCAGGCCTGGACCCCTAAAAGGAGCCCGAACCCGAGGCCGCTGCCATCGGCGGCGAACTACCCGTGACCTACCTAGATTAAGGCGGCAGGCGGCGATCCTGAGCGACACGCCTGCGCCCCACTCTTCTACGGCGCATCGGAAGAGCGGCTCCGTCCTCCTCTCTGAGCCGCTCCGCCGCTTCCTTCTGCGACATCACGACCTCGCAGAAAGAGCGCACTGCACTCCAACCCTCCTCGCTCGATACCATAGCCTTGACCACAGTCGGGAGCGAGAGGTCCGTCCCGATGATCGCCACGAGTGTAGCACGTGGCTCCGCCCAATGCGGGCATACTGCCAACGTGTGCTGTGCTGTGTCCTCAGCACAGCCGCACTCGTGACATTCCATCGTAGGCTCACGACCAGCCACCTTGAACAGATACCTCCCGAAGCATCCGTGCCCCGACAGAATCTGCGTCAGGTGAAAGGTCATCAGCCCATGCTTTCGAGTGACCCAATCGCTAAGGATGGGGCCAATCGCCAAAGCAGTAGAAATGCCAGCGCTAGGCACCATGAGCCTCTCTTGCCAAATAGCGAGAAGCTCCTCCTGCGCCCTGCGCTTCCACATCGACTCTCCGTCCTCTCCTGCCGGAGGATGTTCCCCCCAGAAACGGGCATCCCTCCTCCGTCGGTACGCAACCGCCAGCGTCGCCGCGTCCAGGTCCCATGGTGGGGTCCCGGCCAGAGCACATGCTGCCTCACACGAGATGGTACGATAACCTCTGACAGTCCTAATAGCCATAACCCTTTGCGCTCTGCACAAGAGGGCTCGATTGCGAGCGTTTAGAGCATACGCCCATATCGGTGACCCATAAAGGGCCATAGACCGTATCACCCCGGTATATAAACGTCGGCAGCCTACGCTCGGCCCCCCTACATTTGGAAGAATACGACAGAGCGCTCCGGCCGCCTTCACGAGCTTCGGCGAGAGACGCCGAAAATGCTCCTCAAAGTTCCATCGACTATCGAGAACGAGTCCAAGGTATTCCATGGAACGCCCGATAGCGATAGAAACTCCGCCGACCAAGAGACTGGAACCGGTCGGAGGTGCCTTCCGCGGTCCGTGAAAACACACAGCTACGGATTTGTGCAGGGCAACCTCCAACCCCAGCCTCCTGATCCTACCAACGACATGTGCAACTCCTGCGGTTGCTAGGACTCTCGCATCGCGAAAAGTGTCGCCGCGTGCAGTAACGAGGGTGTCGTCGGCGTAACAAGTTACGTCGACACCCTGTAGATTGGCACCGCGCAACACCCAGTCGTAGCCGATGTTCCAAAGGAGAGGTCCGAGAACCGACCCCTGTGGAACACCACACGACACCTCCCTCCTTCGCAATCCATCGCAAGCCGGATAACAGACGGCGCGATCGCAGAGGTAATCCTCTACGACTCGCCGCAAGTACCCAGGCACTGTGTGGAACTTTAGCGCCTCCAAAATGGTACCCCAAGGAAGGGTGTTAAATGCATTGGCGATATCTAGAGATACCGCCAATACCACCCCCCCCTGAGATACCGAGGCCTCCGCTATGGCCCTCACCCGATCGACGGCATCAAGAGTGGATCTGCCTCTGCGGAAGCCAAATTGATGGTCACTGAGGTCTCGACCTGACTCCTCCAAGTGCTCGACGAGGCGATCGAAAAGAACTCTCTCAAAGAGTTTGGCCACCTCGTCAAGAAGTACTATAGGCCGATAAGCTGACGGTTCAGCCACCGGCCGTCCATTCTTGCGTAACAAAACCAGTTTACCACCCTTCCACGTCCGTGGAAACCGGCCTTGCCGCAAGCAAGCGCTAAAAAGACGCAGCAGTAACGGCTCTAAAGGCCCCAGTGCCAAAACCCAAGCGCGACCGGGGATGCCGTCGGGTCCCGGCGCAGTGTTTTTCGCCCGAAGCCGAATCACTGCAGCCCCCAACTCAGCGCCGGAGACCTCCTGCGCATCTGCGTCCCAACGCTCTTCTTCGTCCGCCTCCATCATTGGCGCCATGGTAGGTACCGGATGGTCTGTACCTGGTGGAAATAAAGCCGAGACTATGGTCTCCAACAAATCAGACTGAAGGCTCTTGGTCAGCGGGGGGGCCCACGGTCGAAGCTTGCGCCTCACCAACTTGTACGGCCTTCCCCACGGATCCCTATCGAGAGACTCCAGCATCTCCGCCTCGGAGAGGTCTTTCGCTTTCGCAATCGCCGCTACGAGCACTAGCACTGCCTCACGATACTGAGTATAGTGCTGGTCCTCAAGCTCTGCGTTACGTCGTCTCCGTCTGCGGCATCTAGTGTACTGGCGTCTGTAAGCCACACAGGACACACGGAGCCGCGACAGCTCCTCAGACCACCAATAAACACCGCGCTTCGGAGTGACGCAACGTACGCGAGGCATCGCCGTGTCGCAAATATGCGACATGGCTACGCCCAATCGCGCAGACTCGTCGTCCACGTTGACATCATCCTCTGTCGCCCCTACCCAAGCCTGGACCAAGGCAGCCTCAACCAAGACTTCCTTGTCAAGGCGTTTTAAAGCCCATCGTGGGCCCTCCTCCCTGGAAAGTCGGCTGGAACCACTCGGCGTAACAGGTTGTGTGGAGACATCGAACCTCACGTAGCGATGGTCCGACAACGTCTCCACACCCTCCATTACCCGCCAGTTCAAAATACGCTGCGCCAGGATGGCATCGGCGAACGTGACGTCCACGATTGAACCACCCCGCCGACGCACGCATGTATTTACCGACCCCCGATTCAGCAAGACCAGACCCGTAGCGACTACCCAATCTTCGAGAGTCAATCCACGCGCGTCCGTGGCCGGGCAACCCCAAGTCGTGGACTTGGCATTGAGGTCCCCGAGAATTAGGACCCGACCGGGGCTACTTCTTCCAGCGAGAGCACCGATTTCGACCAGGAACTGTTCAAAATCGGCAAGACTTCGATTCGGAGAGAAGTATACCCCTATCAATGTGATATCTCCGACAAGTGCCAAGACGTAGCCTCGACCCTTCGTCACACCTCCAAAAACCGGGGATCCGGTCGCTATCCGGGTTCCGATGGCCACCACACCGTCCCTGTCACCAGCCCAGTCGTCCCCCGAAGGAACAAAATAGGGCTCAGCGACCACAACGACATTTATCGACCATTCCGCCATGCTCTGGAACAAGAGGTCCTGAGCTCTGGCGCAGTGATTGATATTCGCCTGTAGGACCTTTATCTCCATATCCTAGTCGATGACCATAATATCCTCTGCGGGCCTGAAAGTTTGGGTAGACGACCCAGAAACTTTACCAGCCTTTGCCTTTTTCTTCATTTTCTTGGGCACTGAGACACACTCCTTTGCCCCCATCGGATGCTTCGCCGATTTGCCACCCGCTGCGCATATACTGCAATGCGGTACGGCAGAGCACTCCTTGGCCTTGTGCCCCGGCTTGCTACATCGGTAGCAAAGGTCGCTGCGATCGACCTCTCCTGTGCATCTGGCCTTTACGTGACCGAGTTCTAGGCACTTAAAGCATCTCAGTGGCCGATCGTCTAGAACCCGTACCTGAGCCGAAACCCAGCCAACGAGGAACTTGCCACCCCCAGACACCTTCCTGGCCGCTGCAACCGGGCATCTAACCCATACAGTGCCAAGGCCGCCGGTGCCTTCAGTGACGGGCCCGCACCGGACTTCCTCGATCGAGCACTGCCCCATCTTAGCGACGGCCGCAGCAACATCGCAGCTGGCCACAGCGTCATCCAGGCCCGAAATGCGCATTTCTGCGCATTTTGTTGGCCTTGACACCCGAACCTGCTCTTCCGACAGGGTCTCCCTCAACTTTTTAGCGAGAGAGTCCGCCTTTTCGCCACTTTTTGCTCCAGGCAGTTCCAAAATGCGGCCACCCGTCACAGCCTTTCTGAACCTTAGGTCTTTGATACCCAAATCACCAAGGTTCACCTTCTGCTTCGCCTCCGCTAAGACCTGGGCATAGGTAACGCCATTGGCCTCAGCTTCGGGATGCAGAGTTAAAACGACCGCTGTCGAACGCTGAGCCCGAAGTTTTTTCGGAGCACGTCGTGGCTGCGATTGCGGTTGCAACTGTGGCGTGGCTACCTTTGCAGCTTCTTTCGTCCGTCTCTTGTCCTTTGGCTTCATTGCCGTCGGCTTTGTCGCCTTCGGTTTTGCAGCCGTTGGATTCAACGCCGTCGGATTCGTCGCCCTCGTTTTGTCCTGGACCTCCGTAGTCTTCTTACCCGAGGGTGTAGAAGCCTTAGAGGACACAGGACGCGCCTTTTGTGCCGGTCTACTGGGGCCCGACAAGGGTGTGGGCGCGGTCTCAATAGACGATGAGGCACGCTCCGCCTCCCTCTTCTTGTCGGCCGCCAGTGGGGGCCGAAGTCTCGTCTCTGGCAAGAGCCGATCCTCAATGGATCTAAACCGAGCGGTCACCATAGTCCCGACCTGGGACATGACCACCCCACAAATCTCCTCCAACGAGGGATTTTGAGGCTGCGGTGTAGTGGACGCAGCCTCCGACAATACTGGGGAAGAAGGCGCCGGACAACCCTGCTTCCGTGCCCTCTCTATATCTTCTCGTAATGAGGACACCTCCTTGCAGAGACTGTCCACATCGGCCTGAAGGCGAGCATTGTTCGTCTGGAGTAGACGAGTCTCCTCCGTGAGCGTTCGTGAACCTAGAACTTCCATGGCATTGGCTAAAGAAGCCACTGCCTCCTTCAGTTCACGGACTATGTTCCCCTTCAAGTTTTTGGACTTAGTGGCGATTTTTGCGATAATCGCCAAGTCCTCCACCACCTGCTGCTTTGTCAGGGCCGCGGATCTGTTACTAGGTCCGACTCCCGACTCATTCCTCTCTTTTGCAGCTGATGCTAGATCAGCAGCACGCTTTTCCCGCCTCCTGCGAGTCTCAGCGACAGTCCTCTCTAGGTCTTCCTCAGCCTTTAGTAGAAAATCTTCCCGCTTTGCAGCGAGAAGAACTTTCTTGGCTTCAGCCAACCCCTCTTCGTGGCTTGTGGTCGCAAGCCATCCGTGGTTTCTGGTCAGAGGCCGTGCCGTTTCCTCATCGGACAATGCCAATTCGGAATCCGGGTGTCGCCTCTTGCGCCAGAGCTTTTTGCTTGAGTCAGCACTATGCGACCGACCCTCAGAGCAACAGTCCGAGTCCATCGCCTCGTCCTGCCTCCCTACACTCACCTCTTTTCTGGCGACACTCCTTGTCACCACTCCCTCTTTCCTCTCCTCCCCTGTAACATCTTGTGATTTTTTGTTTTTCAATTTCTCCATAGAAATCCCACGAGTACGGTAGGAAATAAAAAGTCCACCCCGGCAGAGCCTCCTTGCCCGGGTAACCCTAATACGCCTGGGAGGGCGGGTGGTATCCCAGGGTTGAGCGCTAACGACTGATGAACTCCCCAGCCGCTCTAACGAGCACCCCGACGTCACGCTTCGAAACGTCGAGAATTGAGGATTTTTTAAAGAGGTTATCTCCTCGCGATCCGGCCAATAAAGGCAAGATCCTCGCTCTCATGCAAGCTGCTAGACATGTCAACAACACCTGCAAGAGTTTGCGACTCGACGGTGGCAAAATGCCAGTTCGGTTGCACAGTAAAGTACTCACCGAACCCGCCGACCGACCAGCAAAAGGGGGCCGCCACGACCGCTGATCCGGTCTTACCCACGACCATTCGCCACTGGCATCGGGTCCGGGCCAACCACCATAACTAGCTACAGTAATTAACTATATGGAACCATTTATCACCAAACACTATGAAACTCACAGTACTCAGCTCCCGGCATAGGTTCCCGACCAATTAAAAAGTACTAAAAACCGTAAACTAATTTCTTTCCACGACTACCCAGAACCATTCACCAACGACACGTTGAAGAACACCACACCGGCAACCGGCATCAGCGAGATCCATCCCCTACTGCACAGGCCCTCCGAAAAGGGCACGAGCAAGGGGCTTATACGGATTCTCTCTGAGCCAAACTAAGAATTCTTCTGCACAGTCAGCTCTGCCAAAAAGCAGGAGGACTGGACCTCGCACACCCAGCATCCCTGGAACCGAGCATAAAATACCCACTAGGGATGCCGGGCACCTCCACCAACAAGGAGCTCCAAATAGAGCCTCAAAGACTGGCAACAAACCCCCCAAACGCATACCACAGTATCTCTCGCCATGTATCTCTGCGAATACAGAGACGACAGGGAGCGATTCAGTAGCAGCGACCCTACCCGAGGGGGACCAGACTCAGCCAGCCTCTACTGAAAGAGGCGCTAGTCTGGTCCCCAGCTGCGCCGAGCATTAGCCAACGGCTAACGCGAACCCGAAGGAACTCATTAACCGTTGCCCAGGGAGCACCGGCCCGTACCACTTCCCATGCCGCCGGACGTATCCGACAGCATCGATAGCGGACGGGCACACGAGGAGGTTCCCGACGCGTAGCCCCCCAACCTTTTTTTTTTTTTTTTTTTTTTTTTTTTTTTTTTTTTTTTTTTGTTCACGTCAGGGGAAATGCCTTTACGCACTGACCGGGCCGCCGCCCGAGTGTGGGACTCGTCTCGCCGAAACGTAACCTTTTTTTTTTTTTTTTTTTTTTTTTTTTTTTTTTTTTTTCACGTCAGGGGAAATGCCTTTACGCACTGACCGGGCCGCCGCCCGAGTGTGGGACTCGTCTCGCCGAAACGCCCCTCCTAAATCCATGGACGCCCGGAATACCCACTAAAACCCCTGCGAAGTCCGCCTCCTACTGTGCCTGTGGTGGCGTGGGGTGGGAACGCGTTTGCAGTCTTCCACCCCTCCGCCAGCACCGGCCGACGCGCTTGCGAGTCGCGCCGGCCTCCATCGGGGACCGAGGTGCACCAATGCCGGTGTCTCCCGGTGACGGCTTAGGAAAGCGCGTGGTATCACACGTGGTACCACGCGCACCTCCTCTGAGGCCTTTGGGGCTTATAGCCCCGGCCCCATTCACGGGGGGCGAAGCAGGGCCCGGTAGGCCCTCCTCCGCGTTCCCGTGCGTCGTCGACGAAGCGGGTGGGGGTCACCACTTGCCACCGAAACGTAACCTAACCTAACCTAACCTAACCTAACGACAGCTCGAATTTGATCAATGATGTGTTTGGACTTCAAGTTAGTCAATATTTGTCATTTTATGCACGTTTCTGACAATATGGGTAGCGACTTTATATATTTTTTTATTAATTATTGTGTTACAGATCTCGGTTTTACTCACAATAGCCACATTCTATAATATCATACTTTGTTATAATAGTGTTGCAAACTATCTTGTTGTAAGTATTCATTTTTTTTTAAACTGATTACAATTGTTTTAATTTAGCATAATATGTTCTGACATTTCTTATTGTCACATTGATATTGAGAGCTGTTTATATTTGAAGGAGGTGGAGACTCTATCGGATCACCAATACATCCGATTTGAGATCTCCGCCACCCGACCGGGTCTGGCCGGGCCACCGCGGGGAGGAAGTCGGTTTCCTCGCTGGGCAGTCAAGCGGCTGGATCGGGAAATGGCTGCGGAGGCAGCCATCGTACAGGGCTGGGCTTTTCCCGATCCTCCCAGCGAGGAAACCGACGTGGAGGTGTTGGCGGGCCGCATGCGCGAAGCCCTCTCTCGGGTTTGCGATGCGGCCATGCCAAGGGTGAGGTCTAGGCCCCGGCGGCGTAGAGGTGTCTATTGGTGGTCGCCCGAAATAGCCGAACTTCGGGCGGCCTGCTGCAGGGCTCGTAGGGCCTTTGTCCGGTGTCGCCGACGTCACGGCTTTGACCCGGATCTGGAGGCCCAGCTGCGGAGCTGTTACCGTGATGCGAGAACAGCTCTGCGCTTGGCGATTCGAAAGGCGAAGGACCTGGCTCGGGAGGAAATCCTGGCAGGTCTCGACAGGGACCCATGGGGGCGAACGTACCACGCGGCACGGAACAAACTTCGCACCGCGTGCGCCCCGGTCATGGAGTCCCTGGAGCCGGATTTCCTCGAAAGGCTGGTGGGGGAACTTTTCCCGGAGTCCACCGGCCACTCGCCTCCTGTGATGGCTCCCCCTTTTCATAGTGGGGGGGTTGGCTCTGTCCCAGACATCACGGAGGCCGAGCTGGAGGTCGCATCGAATCGCCTACGAGTCCGCAGCACTGCGCCGGGGCCAGACGGTATTCCAGGGCGAGTGCTGTTCATCGCTCTGGAATACTTGGGTGGCAGGCTTCGGGAACTGTTCAACCTCTGCTTGCGCACTGGACAGTTCCCGAAAGCCTGGAAGGAGGGCAGGTTGTGCCTGTTGCGGAAGGGGGGTCGTTCTGCCGTCTCTGCTTCCGCATACAGGCCGATCGTACTGCTGGATGAGATGGGCAAACTCTTCGAGAGAATCCTCTCTGCCCGTCTCATCCGTCACCTCGAGGAGGTGGGTCCGGATCTCTCAGAGGCTCAGTTCGGCTTCAGGGCGGGTCGTTCTACGATAGACGCCCTGAGAGCTCTGAGAGATGTGACCCAAGAGGCTTTTCGCGAGGGGGATGTCGTTTTGGCGGTTTCGCTGGACGTCGCTAACGCCTTCAACAGTCTTCCGTTCGAGACATTGGTCGAGGCGCTCCGGTTCCATGGAGTGCCTCCCTATCTCCGGAGACTGTTGGGGGCCTACCTGCAGGATAGAGAGGTCCTGTGGGAGCGCGGCGACCAGCGAATGTACCGACGTGCCGTGAGCCGAGGGGTTCCACAGGGGTCCGTTCTGGGACCGGTCCTGTGGAACCTGGGCTACGACTGGCTGCTCCGCTGTCCTCTCCTTCCCCGGATGAGGGTGTTTTGTTACGCTGATGACACCCTCGTCACAGCACGGGGAGGGAGCTTTGCGGAAGCGGCCCGTCTTGCTACCGTCGGTGCAACGCTCGTTGCGGACCGCATAGGGCTGCTGGGTTTGGAAGTCTCCGACACTAAAACGGAGGCCATCCTATTCCACGGCCCTCGGCGAGGTCCCCCTCGTCGGGCGTCCATCTCCGTCCAGGGTTCGGAGGTGGTGGTGAAGGCCCAGATGAAGTATCTGGGCCTCACCCTGGACGGAAGGTGGAACTTCGGGGCGCACTTCTCCCTTCTCGCCCCGAAGTTGGTTTCCACCGCAGCTGCCTTGGGAAGGCTTCTGCCCAACATCGGTGGGCCGCAGGCTCCATGCCGGCGCCTATATGCCGGCATCGTGCGGAGCATGGCCCTATACGGTGCTCCCATATGGTCGGGGTCCCTCACCGCTGACTCAAGGACCCTGTTGCGAAGAACGCAAAGGGTCCTAGCGGTGAGGATGATCAGGGGGTACCGTACGGTGTCCTTCACGGCGGCTACACTCCTGGCGAGCGATCCGCCCTGGGAGCTACAGGCGGAGGTGCTCGCAGCCGTGTACTGGCACCGGGCAGAAGCCTTGGCCACGGGGGTAAGGCCCGAGGCGGCGCGAATCAGGGCTCTAGCTCACCGAGCCCTGATGCGACGGTGGAATAGGGACTTGGAGTCCCCTGCCGCCGGTATGATCACAGTGGGGGCGGTCCGCCCTCACTTCGACCACTGGATCAATCGGCGGCACGGAACGCTTACGTTCCGTCTTGTGCAGGTGCTGACCGGGCATGGTTGCTTCGGTGAGTACCTGCACAGGATAGCACGAAGGGAGGCGACCCCCTCCTGCCACCACTGTGACGAGTCCGTCGACTCGGCTCGTCATACCTTGGCGGAGTGCGCCGCCTGGGACCACCAGCGCACTGAACTGGTGGGCGTGATTGGCAGGGACCTCTCGCTGCCGCGCGTTATCAGCGCGATGGTCAGCAGCGAGAGGTGCTGGGTCGCAATGGCCTCCTTCTGCGAGCAAGTCATCGCCGCAAAGGAGGCCTCGGAGCGGGACAGGGAGTTTGCCTCGTCCGCTGACCCGCTCCGTAGGGGGAGACTGGGTAGAAGGAGGCGGGAATACGCCCGTCGCTTCCTTCCCCAGTTGTAGGCCTGGTGAGGGGGGAGGGTGACCCCCCTTACCTAACATAGGCCTACGATGAGAGGGTGCTCTACGTTGCTCGGGGCACCCTCATTTGGGGGGTCTCGCCGGGGCGTCACGGTGTGTGCTAACGCGATCCCGTGACGTCCCATTACGGCGCAGAGGGCAACCGTTGGTTTTTTAGTGGGTAGCCTTAAAAATGGCAGCATCCTCTATGCTGCCGGGTAGTCCCACATCACCCCCCGGCCGTCACTCCCATGGGCCGACGGGGTACCCGTAACGGGTTTTTCCAACGGAAAAAAAAAAAAAAAAAAAAAAAAGGGTAAGTCTGAATCATAATAATTAAGGGTAAGTCTGAATCATAAGGTGTCATAAGATCGGCTCTCTTTTAAAGTTTATGTCTTTAGAAGTAGTTAAGGTCAGCAGTATCAACGTTGGAGGACCGTGCGCTCCCTGATGTTTTTTACGCCGGCATCGTGAGCAGCATGGCCCTTAGTGGGTAGCCTTAAAAATCATAGAGTGATCTATACTGCCGGGTTATGTGATGGCCAGAGCGTTCCCCGGCAAGAACCCGACCAGTACCCCCATAGTAATCCTATTACTATAGAATATCTACTATATTTTTTACAATTTTTTTGTGTATTTCCATTAAATAGTGCTAATGAACCTCGAAAATAAATTAACAAACCCATTTACAACAAATATTATCGTATATATTTCGAAAAAAAAATAAACAAAAAAGCTGACACAGTTTTCGAAGCGGGTCAACCTGACAACGTAAATTATGTAATAAAACGCCGCTTCGTGAACGAGTTATGCAAATCGAACCATCTGTGTAGTAACGTCCAGTTAGTGTTCTTTTCCTGAATGATGAATTATTGTGATAGAAATTTTACAAAATCTCAAAAGTGTGTCATAGAGACGAAGGCATCTTAAGTTATCATTATAGATTGAGCTGATAAAATTCGGTTTAAAGAATTTTATTTCTTCATGAAAATATTATATTGTTGGTAACTTACAAGAGAAAACACGTCATTTAAAAAAAATTGTTATCAGAAAATAAAAAGAAATACAAAATTAATTTTATTTATCAACTTGTCGAAAAACTATTTGAAACAAGCTTTACCAAGAATGAAAAATGATGTTACGGAAAGCAAATAGCTAACTGTTCCTGTGTACCCGAGACGTGATCGAAATACTAATAGAGTTCTACAGCAAACTTAACATTTTGTTTTAAAATACGTAAATATGTTTTAAAATCAATATTTTAAAACATATTTCCTAATTCTAGGGAAACTATTCTGTATTTTAAGACGAGACAACTTTTAAGATTTTTATTTATGACAGTTTTTATATAGATTTATGTTATTATTATCTTAATTATAATTAAAATGTTGAAAGATTTTTTTTTATTTAATAATATATAACTCTTCACTTATTTTTTCGATAAAATAGTTAAAAACTAATATAACATTATTATTTCTTATTTTAGAATGTATTAAATTTTATTAAGTAAAATCTGATCATAATTTCTTTCACAAATAAAATTAATTTGACAATGAAAATATCAGGAGGTCAGGTCGAGGAGACAGGAGAGAGACGACCCCATCCTGTCACTCCAATGATGTATCCGCAAACACGACTCTTCACACTTTGAAGAAGTGTGCCATGGGAGACGGCGTATTTGTAATGATTTTTCCACCGAAAGAAAAAATTATAATTCATATGGAAAACGCTGTAAAATTGTTGACTTTTAAGCTCATATTTAAGTCTTGTTATGTAGTAAATATATATTTTTTAATTTTAGTATGTATTAATTTATTTATGTTAAATATATTTATACGCATTTATTTATTTACAAAAGTGACGGTATTCTCTTATGATTATAATTATTATAAAATAATGAATTAATGTTAACACCAGTAAACTATATCGATTGGCTATATTAAAAAATTATATATATTATAATTTTGCGTTTATAAAAAATATTACAAGAAAAAAATTGTATCTTCAATATTCTTTCAAAATGGTTATTGACACATTCCCGAAAAAATATTGTTATCTGTTTATCTCCAGTGTATCTTACAAAAACTGCTGCAAGGATTTTGAAGCAAATGAGTAAGATTATGAGCTTTTGTCTCAAAGCTCAAAATATACGTTACTTCTTACCTCAAAAAAATGTTCTATTTGTGAGTGAAAAATCTAAAAGTTAGAATAAAGTTCTATATTGGAATACAAAAATTGGCTCAAACTGTAATTATAATTAAATAAAATTGTAGATTTGTATAATTTTTGACGCTATACTAAATTAATTATAATTTAAATCAGTAAAGGAGGAAGGTAAAAAAAGTCACTGGCAATAAAAAGAACATTAATAGAAAACTAAATCGAGAATTAAAAAAAAATTCCTTTCATTGATATTTTTGAGACAAAAAACAAAAATTTATGAAATCTTAAAAGTTTAAAAAAAAAATTACATTGGAAAAATATCTTTTAAAAAGGGCTTGTGTGTCTGTATAAAAGATTTTAAAGATTTGTATATGAATTTTACATTAGGATTAAGGTGAAAGTAAGAAATATATCCTTAATTAGGAGTAGCAAAATTTTTAGCATTTTACGAGTTCAATATTTCACAATTTTAAATAATCTGATTTTTTAGATTTTATTTGTTGTGAAATTTGAAAGTTTATTCTTGTTTAAGGATATGTGTATAGCGTGCATAGAGCAATACATATCACATACACTGCACTATATTTTAGCAACAACATATAGCACTGTAAAGCAGAAACTAACACCTATGTTAGTCTCTACACCGTTGATTAATTGTGCTCAGGAGACAGCTTAATCCAGATCGTAAAGTAATTTATCACCAGTAGCTTCACACTAAATATTGTTCTAAATAAACAATACGCTCCAATTTAACAAAGTAAAACAATGTCAATATTATTTTATATAACACTTTGTTCAAAGCGCTTGAGGTAAGATCCATTTAGTGTTTTATGTAAACGATCGGATTTCCTTTCTTAAATGTACATTTGCAGATTTGTTTATATTTTATTTAAACACCACTAAGTACCTAAGCGATCTTTTGGTATATAAAGATTAGCCATGGTAATTAATAGGTAAAAATAATTCAGAATGTTTAATAAAACTTATTTGGATAAAACAAGTTATTCCTAACAAACTATAAGCTTGTCGGGAAAAGCATTTTCGTAATATTTTGTTAATTTGTGTAAAAATTTACTGCATTGAAAATTAAACTGTAATAATATATTGCTTAACATTAACAATTTGTTAATAAGTTAAAAACTATGCAATATATTCTCGTTATGAAATTTTTTATAAGTGTGACTTAAAAAATTTATATTATCTAGTGTTTCTATTCGGAAAGAAATGTAATGTAACATCTTCTGTTAACGTAAATTTTAAAAGAGAGTCAAAGTTTAAAAAAAAAAAAAATTAAAATCAAAATTATTTATTTTTATATTTTCATCAGTATTAAATGAAAAAATAGGAAATTGTAAAGATAAACCATATATATATATGAACCATGATTCCAGAGATAAATTTAGTTTTTCAGAACACCTACTTAGGGACTTTATTTGATTAGGTTTTTTTTTTTTTGTTTTTTTTCCTTTGGAAAAACCCGTTACGGGTACCCCGTCGGCCCAGAGGGGTGACGGCCGGGAGTTTATGTGGGACTACCCGGCAGCATAGAGGATGCTGCCATTTTTAAGGCTACTTACTAAAAAACCAAAGGTTGCCCTCTTCGCCGTAATGGGACGTCACGGGATCGCGTTAGCACACACCGTGACGCCCTGGCGAGACCCCCCGAATGAGGGTGCCCCGAGCAACGTAGAGCACATTAGGTTTAGTTAACTGTGCCCAGATGTAAACTTGCTGCTATATTATTTTATGGCCTATTTTTCAGTATTCAGGCTGTGTTATTTACTTATATTCTATATTGATATGACATATAAATATATTATATAAATTTAAAGAATACAAAGTTTGGAGTCGTCTCAAAAAACTAAATTTTCTTTTTAGGAATATTGTTTGCGTAACAATTTTAATATAAAACTTGAAGTTAAGAGAAATAGATTACACCGGCAAACACCGACTGACAGCATCTAGTAGTGTTGTCTTTTATGAACAATAAAATAAGTTAAAATAAGTATTTTTTTTTTCCCGTGTTTGTGGTATGTGGTATTGTGGTGTGTTCCTGTAGAACAGGTAATTGATTCTTTTTTGAGCATGGCAATTAAAGGTTACAAAATTTCAAATTCAATTGCCAAATCTGTAATTAATTTTTAGAAATGCAATGGTATTGGGGAAATGGGACGAAATACTGCATTAAATGATAACCAAAAATTTTTCCAAAACTACTTTCATAGAAAACTGTTCTAACGCACGTTGAAGCACGGTTGAATTGATGTCCATAACTCGTTCACGAACGAATATTTACTTATATATATATTTTAACTGTATATATATATACAGTTAAAAAAAAGAGTTTGTAAGTTATATTAATATGTGTTTTGTAAAATTGTAAGGAAACTTACTATAGTTTTCAATTATATGGCTATCAAATTGATTATAATAATATTTCTCGATTCAATGTTATTAAAAAATCACACTATTTTGAAATAAAAAAATTTAAAAAGTTATATTTAAAAAGAGTAATAAAACTTAATAAAAATATTACATATACTTTATAAAATAAAATGATAAATCCTATAAATTTCATAAAGAATCAAGTACTGACTCATAATATTGAAGAAAAAAAAGTCTTTAGACAGCTATTTTAGTAATTTAGCAACAAATAAGATTTTTTTTCATCCTATTTTTGTACGTAACATCTTTTATTAAAAATATATTTTAAATTCGTTAAAATAAAAATCTTATCTTAAAAGTAAAGAAATTCATTAATAATAAAATTTTCATAAATAAGAACAAGAAATAATAAAAATAATAAAATCCTCATAAATAAGAACAAAAAAAATTAATAAATATCATTACATTAAACACAAAGATCTAAATGTCCTTATAGAATTTTCTTAGATTTTCACGAGTACACATTTCAAATAAAACTATTTTTACGGATTAAAACTCGGTATATTTGGTTAAATTTTTGTTTTTAACCCGACGTTTCGAATACTTTGCAGTAATCGTGTTCACGGGTAGACGAGATGTAAGTGTCTGTCAGAAAGTCAGTTAATTAATCATCTAGCTAGGTAGAAAATGTAACCAAATATACGCGAGTTTTAATCCGTAAAAATAGTTTTATTTATCCTTATAGAAGCCATTTTTGTTTTATTTAAAATAAATGTTGTGTTATTTTACACCGTAAACATATTTAATCACTTTGCAGTTGTTAAGTTTTAGTACAGTTTCAAAGTTGAGTTAAACTTAACAACTGCAACATGCTTATTTTTCATTCAGTCACGGCGAGCGAGTAGCTACCATTATAAAGTCCGACGTTTTTCCCTAGAGAGCTCTTTCATGAGGCCGAGAGATTGTATGAGGATTTAAAACTATATATAATTTTAAATAGTTTTTGAGTAAAATTTTTACAATTTATTTAGTAACTTCTTGATTAAGAAAGCTTTTCTAATATTTCTTTCTAAGAATATAAATAATATAAAAACAAGCTTTTGTTAAAGTATACTTAGTATACTTAGTATTTTCTTTTTTTTTTGCTAGTATTTGTAATAAAACTATTTTAACGGATTTAATTCGCGTATAATTAGTTACATATTAATTTAATTTTAAAATTATGCTTTCAAATGCTTTACGGTTGCTATTTACTGGAAGACGAAATATTAGTGTCTCGGTCACTTAATAAGTTATTAATTATATGCGAGTTAAAACCGTTAAAAATAGAGTTATTAAAGTAAACGCTTTTTGTGTTTATCTTTTTTATTTTGTTTTAGTCATGGTGTATTTTATTGTATTGTATTGTATTGTATTGTAATCATCGTGTACTTTCATGGGATGATTTTTCAAAAACATGTAATCCGTCATTTTGTTGCAGTCATTTTGGTTTTATAAATAAATAAATAAATTTGATTTGAAGGTGAATACCAAATTTCAGCTCAAGTGTTGAGGTAAACCGAGTCCAAACTAAGTTTAAAGTTTTTTGCCGTACTAACAAACCGACAAACAGATTCAGTTAAATACAAACTTGTAAAATGATTTCTTTGAAATGTATTATATATTAGTTTTTAAAATGTAACTACTTATAAGCAAAAAAGTGTAACTAGAGGTGAGGTGGAGCTCAGATAAAATGAAAATGTGGAGACGGGAGGCTCGTTAGCGCAGGCTTCTTTTACTCGCTGCCGATTGTCACAAGCTTAATATCTACTCACTCGTCACGAATTTCAACTTTAGGCTGCAGCTGTAAGGTTGATAATCTAAAAAAGCACATATTAAAAAATCCAGGGAACAAAAGATGCATAAATTTCTGTATTACAAAGGATTTTCAGAATTGTGACAGACATAATATCTAATTAGATGATTCGTTCATTCTTTGAGAACCAAGGAAAACTCTTTGGATTTTAATTGCAAAAGATCGTTCTTTTTATGCTTTTTAAAGTGATTGAATTTCGGAATATCTGAATTTAAAATAATAAATATTGGCTATTGTCAGAATTCATATGACAAGTTCTTCATCCAGTACCGTTGATAAAATTTAATGTAGAAGTATAACTTTAAAAAGCTTTTGAATCAGTAGATAATTTATATCATTTCTGTTTTATAAATTATGACTGCATAATAAAAACCAAAAGTGATAGCTTTAGTTATTTATATTTTCTTTCTTTTCTAGAATAAAGTTTTTGGGTTTGTGTTTGAGGAGACGTTCATATGAGAAATATTAGCTACGTATTTTGTCAATATTTTTGGACATACAATATTAAAAAAAAACATAAATTGCTTGTACTAAATTATAGGTAAAATATTCAATATGAGAGATTGTAATTTTTTATTTTTTTGAATTGAAAGTTTTACATATATTTATTCTAACATCATGTTCTTTAAGTGTGTAGAAACCTTATAGAAACATATGGCAGCATATATAATTTGTTAAATATCACTACACTTACGTTTACGATGACTTCCTAACTGTTACTGACTTTAATTGGTCATCATTTATTAAAATTAGAGAAAAACTTTCAAAAACGGCACATCATAAATATAACTCCAAAACTTTTTGTAAAATTTCATAAAAAAAAAATTGAGTTTTCTCAAACAAAAATAAGCACAATCTAAACGGTCACGACTAAACCAATGTGATAAGTGCCTCTGTTTAATAAAGTAATGTAATTTTGAAGCTAGCAAAATGCTTCGAAGTGTTAGCGAGCCATCCTTAGGAACCGTTACTGGGTTTGTTAATTGCTTTTTTTATATTATACTATAATCAATATGAAAAGAGACTACTTGATTAAATGCCCTCATTTAACTTCATTTATTTCAAACAATCACGTTTATATGTATGATGTTTAAAAGATCTATTTTATCTTGTTATTGAAGGTCCAAATTTTAGACTTTTCTTTCTTAACAACATCTCTAGATTGTTCTCAAGCTATTTTAGTGTTAGAGTATCTGAATTGGAGGAAGTTCATATTACTTATGCTCATTTTCATCCCCGTTCTTGTTCTCCTTGTCCGCCATGTTATCCTTTTTATCCTTATTCTCATTAACATTTTTATTAAAATATCGAAAAATATTTTAGAACTATAGCTACGGGGATAACTGGTCATGCCAGTGGTATTAATATTGGGACAACAACCTTTACGCACACGGACAGAGGGAAATGGTTGTGGGAGGGAAGATTTGGGTTTATTATACAAAGAATCGTTTTAGCGCCTTGGAATATTTGGTGGCAGGTAAAAACTGATGAAGTATTTATTTCTGATCCTAAAAAAAATATTTAAGGAATTATTATTGGTATTTTTTTTTGTACAGCTGTAATGTACAACAAAACTATATGTATTCTATTGCATTGCTTTTCAAATAATTCAGGACATTCACAGTTTTTCTATATGTACCTATATTTTTCTATTTGCATAGATTTATTTCATTTTACAGATTACAATTGTGTTAATACTCATGTACAAATACATAGTTCATCTTTTACTTGCCTATTATTTGAAAAGCGCCTATGCCTTTCTGACTGTGACTATTTACCTTGGGGAAATTTTATTTTTCTGTGACGTAGTTATACATCTGTTGCATGAGTTTTGGCCAATTTTGAGGTTACACATGCGTGTGTACAGACGAAATTATCTATTATTGGCATATGACGTTATAAGTCTTGTGCCTTTGAATTTCATATGTAAGTATTTATTTTAATGTGTTCGCAAATTGTTGATGCAAATGTCATTTTATAATATAATAAATCTTATTTTTTTTAGACAAGTACAGAGAAAATAACTATACACCCATACTAATCGGAAGATGGTTAGGAATTGGACGAATTTACAGAGTGGCTGGCTTCTTTCAGAGTATAAACGAGTCGGTAAGCAAATATTTAAAAAGAAACATAAGTTTCATTTTATACCTATTTATTGGAAACAGCTAATGGCAGCTGCAGCTCTTTTTACCTATTTCTACTGTATTCGGTTTCACAGATGCGATCTTCGCGTAAGAAGTTGTACGTAGTGGAACACGTCGTATCACTGATACTAGTGTTGCATGCTTCTACTTGTTTCTGGTATTATTTTAATCAGCCACCAAGTAATGTAGAAGAATATCGATACTTTGGTTGGGCTGTTGGTTCACAGAAGCTTAATTTTGATAAGTGTGTACTTTTACATTTTTGTTGTAGCTTGACAACATAAAAACTATTAATATTGTTCAAATTCTTCTTAAGAATTTGGATAAAATAATGTTGACGACACTTTTTCCAGCTACATTTCATGTTGTTACTATTGCACTTGCCGTGTTTTTAATTGCATATTTGGTGATAGTTTTCCATTGGTAAGAAATTTTCATATCATTATGATGTCGGAAAAAAAATTCGCTTATCTTATTGTATTTTTATAATCCTTTCAAAGAGCTATCAAGAAAAATGGTTAACTTCGTTTTTAATGATTATCGGATACGTGTGTATAAAATTTCGCTTTATTGGAGCCCTTACTTGGTGGTTAGTTTTGGATAACAATCGATGGGCACTCTTTGTAGAACAGGTAATGTTTTGTCTAACAAAGATAATTTGTTGGTGATATTGCAATTGTAGCAAGTATATTGTGATTGTATTATTATGTGAATAAAGAAGGCAAATAGATATACATTTTTTAGAAGTTTATAACTATTTACTTTAAGAAAACTACAACAAGGGTTTTGCAATTTCACTACACACAAATTGTTATATTAACTTTTTAACATAACATCATTACATACAATCAATACAATATTACTTTTTATAGTACCACCATATGATCCAGTTTTTAAAGTTCCGTGGTGCATCATCTGAATTGGTAGAAGAGGCAAAGCGATATAAGAAACAGTTATGGAAGATGAAAGACGGAATTTTGACTACAGAACATTTAAAAGAACTGCCATTACCGATGCAGATGGAACTTATTTTTGATATTAATGTTGGAAGTTTTCATGATTCATTATTGTTGAGAGATACAGGTTAAAATAAATTATTTTTTCTAAATATATTTAAACGGTAAAAATAAAAATATTTTAAGTACATGAGCTGATAGCAGCAAAAAAATAAATATTCATGAAATAGCTATTACAAATTAATGTTGTATATAAATAAGAATATCTTATGTAATAATCATCTAAGTTAGTATTCAACCGTAGATGTATCATATTTTGCATTATTATTTTTTCATGGATATGGACAGGTCTACACATTTAAAAATAATGTACGTTTATTGTTTACAGAAAATAGTATAAAGTTTTAGTTACTAGTAAAATAAATTTCTTAAATTAAAATACGTCACATTATATTTTCAAATAAAGCGTTCCTGAATGTTACATACAGTTTTTGATATTATTTAAAACTAGTAGACGAGAAAAGAAAAATTGTCTAATTAAAGTGAATTTGATTTTGTTGTAATAGTCATTTAAACATAAAAATTTTTAGATGAATCATTCATGCGTCATATATCACTGTTTATGAAACACGAGCTATACTTGGCTGGGCAGAAGGTATGGAATCAGGGAGTTGTTAAAAATGGTATGCTCTGTATCAAGAGAGGTGTCTTGGAAATGTTGTCGGATGAAGACGATGAAAGTCCGATGATTGCTTTCAAGGAAGGCACTGTAAGTTTATTATGTAGTAGTAAATTACTTATCTTTAAATACTAAAACATATATAAGAAGTTTTCTTAGGTAATCACTCATATAAATCTTATCTTATAAAAATCACTTACTTCCTAGCATATGTATCTTGGAATGTATCGCAAGTAATATAACATATTCCTATCTTGTTTTAGGTATTGGGAGAAATAAATTTGTTCTACTCGGTTCCATCTAAAGTAACCGTCAGAGCAGCAACATATGTCGAATTGCAGGTATTATTTAAATAATTTAAAATAAAAAATATATATATAGTTTGAGTTTTGAAAGATAATATTTATTAAACCCTGTACAGGTCTTACGACGAACGGATTTCCTGAGAGCAATGACCGAATATCCATTCACGCTCCAGCAAATCCGTGATAAGGTCGATGCTCGGATTAACAGCTCCAAAATAAGACAGGTTTAAAGTATTATCTGATATATATATGCCATTTCATTTAAATACCATTAAACTTGGAACTATAATCATAGAATTATATAATAGTATAATAACCATCATATACTGAAAATATAGTTTTGGTGGTAAATTAACAGTCATAAGATTTATGGTTAGGTAAATGTATATTAGGAAAGTATAATACCTGTATCTTTTAACACGTCCACAGTCCAAGTTACGAAATAAAAAATTTTATTTTACAAAAATCGTTAGCTTTTGTTTAACAATAGAAATAATATATATAAATATGTTGGACATTCAAAAAAAGTCATATCGCTGACAAACAATCTTGGCCAGGCAATCTTTGAATCTAGGAAATGCTGTGATAGAATTAAAATATAATTATATTCTATTAATATATATAATATTAACTTATAATTATTTTAATTGTTATCAAATTATGTTTAAAAAGAACATTTAAAACTAATTTGAAATATATATTCTTTAGAGAGCCATAGAAAACTATGACCGTGATGATTCAAGACTAATAAGAACACGATACCGACCTATGAAAATACTTAAAGAACATCTAGCAGGAGTCGAGGAAGAAGACCCGACATTTGTTGACGATTCTCATATGTACTATAGAGGTATATTTTTAGCTATTAGCTGTCTAAAAGTAGAGTAGAAAAGCAGTTTTATGATGAACAATTATAAAATAATAAAGCTATAGCATCAACTTTTGTTATCTATTATAATATTATAAAAGTACTGGACCGATTTCACTTATACTTTCACCATTAGATTGATACATTATCCCAAAGCTTAAATTAGTTCATAATTAGTAGCTATTTTTTATTCTTAAAATAAATAAAATCGTTACTCTGCGGGTAGAATCGCGAGTAACAACTAATTTATAATAATTTTACAGATGAGAACAATGTAAGCCGTCGTAAGTTTACAACACAATTTTTAGACTTGTATCAAATGTCAAGTAATGTTACTACTATAGAAGAACCTCGAATCTGCTTGCGATCAAACTTCCCATGGATTTTGGAACCTAATACAGATTTGGTACTTCTCATAATTAAAGGATAATAATTGATATAATTGTGTTTACATTAAATTAATTTAATATATTTTCAGTTAAAAATTTTCGACGTGGTTCATTTTATAATGGTCTTGTATATCTGCGTCACTTGCCCTCACTTTTCAGCGACAACTAACTTGAAAAACTGGGAAGAAATTCTTAACACAATTATCTTTGCCGGTCTCGTTTTCAATATTTATACACAAGTCACGACTGCGGTAGTGAACAAGGTATAATTTTTTTTAATAATATATTTTTTTAAACCATTTTTTTTATCGACTTGTCGTTTAACATATTCATATTAGCAGACATACATTCACATACATATTAGCAGAACAGCATTCCGAGCAAGTGCTAGCTTACTCATGGACTTATTACATATAAATGTTTATACTTTGATATTTGATTATTCAAAATGCCTATTTGAATTAAAATATTTTGAATTTCAATTTGATAAACTTATTTGGTTACATACATATATATTTTCTATGTAACGAATATATGTTCAAAATATAGAATATTAGAAAAGAAACAGTACGAGAGATACTCGAAGAAAAGATGTCTACGATATGGTTTTACTTAGATGTAATATCAGTATTTCCCATGTACATATTCACGAATACACTGGATCCTCAAAACAAATCTATGGCCACTCAAATTGCAGTAATGTTACCGGTGCTGCAAGTGTGGCATATATGGGATTATTTGCAAAAGTGGCAATCTAGTTTTAATAGTAATATTAAGGTAATCGCTGAATTACTCTGTATGTGATATTAGAATATTGTTGTTTTTTTTTTTTTCGTAATATATGATTATTTTTCCAGTTCCTTTGTCTAACAAAGTATCTTCTTCTGCTCCTTATATTTTGCTATTGGTCGGGGTTTATTTTATATTTCTTTTCTTGTCCAAAAGATTTATGTCGTGAGGTAAATATATAACGGAATAAAATACAATAATATCTGATTTCTGAGTTCAATATTCAAGACATTTTAATATTAGAATTCATGGATGGCTAAGCTGATCTATGTGGAGACCAAAATGTTTGTTACAAATGACGCTAAGCATGAAAATCCTACAATTACCTCATTGTCTTTTGGTACAGCTGTCCTTACTGGCAGTGGAACATCTAATGCTTCACCAGGATCAGGGGACTTAGTCCTAGTAAAATTTTTAACATATCTTATAGTTTTACATACTTACAGTGAACATTTTTAAATAATAAGTTAAGCAAATTCAAACCTAATCTTTTAAATTTTTAGGTCATGATTCTGATAATCATTGGAAGTTATTTATGCTATTTTTATGTGTCTAAAATATGTTGCCTTTACTTGCTGTCAACACAGAGAAAGTTAAAATTTAAGGTATTTTTATAAATAATGTTGTGATATGTTATCAATTGGAACCTAATTCGATGATTTGACTTCTTTATCCCTCAGGACTCAATGCGAGAATTATTTTACTTTCTTTCTGTGAACCATGTCAGTGGAAAAATAAAAGCTAGAGTAAAAAAGTTCTTCACCGTGCAATGGTAAGTACCGGGAAACATTACTATTTAAAATAATACTTAAGAATTTTACAGATGTTTGAAATAACATTCAAATATTTTTTCACTTGTCAATTGTAAGAAAAAGATGTAATGAATTAAATTTTATAAACAAAATAGGTACTACAATTGCGCTGTCTCACATGAAGAATTATTTAACGATATGTCAAACAACATACAACAAGAAATCCTTGCCTTAGAGATGATTGAAACATTACTGTGTTGCCCTTTGTTTCAGGTCACCGTTTAAAGTTTTTGAGTTTATTATATGTTGACTATGTTTTATAATAATGTTATGATATTTTAGAATTGCAGTCGAGATTTCCTACAAACACTAGCATCTAAATCGAAATGTATAGTTCTACCTGATAATGAAATCGTGCAACATGCAGCAGACATTGGAAGACATATGTATATTTTGAAAAAGGTTTCATCTAACTAATTGAAATAAATTAAGTAAACTAGTATACTTTTATTTTATATATTTTATATTATATATATATTAACTTATTTCAGGGTTATTGTAATAAACTAAACCCACTGGGTAAAGTAGAGTCATCGATTGGTCCCGACAGCAACATTGGAGTCGTTGAAATGCTTTATGGACTGCCAAAGGTTTTTATACTTTAATTATATTTAGAATTATATAATTCTATATACAGATTTTTATATACATTAACAGGTTCATACAATAATGACTAGTACAAACTGCATACTATTGCATATTGAGTACAGCTCTCTCGTACAATGTTGGAGCACTTTCCCTGATATCAGGCAACCCATTTTTAAGGTAGTCTATTAATAAATATACGAAAATTTATTTACAAAAATGCTTAATGTTTATCTTGGTAAAAGTTATTTACCAAAGTTTTTATTTACAAAAAAATCGTTTTAATTTTAAACTTAATTGCCGTCAGGTTATTAGCAGTCCTGATATAAAGAAGGAAGCGTCAAAATTCTCAGATGGAAAGCCGTTAACGGGCAAAATAGACATCAAAACTAACAAGTTTTCCGTATGTATATTAACTACTACTTTACAACAATTTACTATTACTAGTAATATGTTAAAACTGTTTCCGATTTTAGCGTGAAATAAAAGAAAGTTTTGTTTTATTGAATAGTCGCAGAGATAAAATCCAGTATTTGTCAACATTCAAGCAACTTGGTGTACTAAGGTTCATTTTTGTTCATTATATTATGTAACCGTGTGAAAAGTTTACACTATTAATATTACAATGTAATAATAGCAAGACTTCGATAACTATGTTATTGGCCCCACAACAAAGACTAACGCCTTTTATATCAACCCCCAGTAAAATATTTTAACAATAACAAGTCCTCAATTGAATATCAGAATAACATTATAATATTAACCGGAAGTCAAAACAGAATTATTGAAACATCAAAACTTTAACATTATCCAAAAATGCAATAAACTTTATTATGGTTTTCGAATAAATAGAATAATAATAATTGATTAACAAATATATTATACAAATTAACAAATCCTTATTTTTCATAACAACAAATACATTTTTATTAATATTTATTAAATACTTAAATATATTATTTAAACAAGCTAACACGTGTAAATAATTAAGAAAGTAAACTAGCTTTTATACAATCGACATGTCAATAAATGTTATTGTTTACAGATATTTGAGGTATATATTTCTACCTGGGTGTATAACACCACATGGCCTGTTCTTGAAACTCTGGTGCCTAATACGCTTTGTTCTGGCTATATACTACGTATTAATTGTTCCCTATGATATAGCTGTAAGTTAAGATGTAGCCCTTGTATTAAAAACTATTATAATTCGATAATGAAATGATATATTTTCGATAAATCTTACATTGTTTTAGATTAGACGGAGCAAAAACGGTGGCGGCTACAACTGGTCAGATATAATACTGTATATCGATATAATAGTAATGTCCTACGTCGCATACTACGATGATAAGTCACTACTTATTACACACCCCTTTCTCACTATGACAAGATACTTAAAACATGCTTTCTTTTTGGATGTAATTAGCATTCTGCCTTTTGAAGAAATAGTAAGATTTTTATGTATTTTGTGTTTTTTTTCTAGTAATATTTAACACTTTATTAAGTATTGTTTTCATTTAGTTTAAAATTATAAATGAACACGCTGATACAGACCTTTATCGGATCAATCGCATTCTACTCGTAAGTATGCTTTAATATATGAAGAAAGCTTCTTTCTATTAATTCTTGAACAAAATTTGTGACTAATTTGTGCCAAAAATTAAAAATGAAAATTTCATGGATTTCATTAAACAATTATATGTAATGCATTCATTTGATTTATCATTTAAGATACCAAAGTATAAGACTACATGTATACTATTTTTTGTTACATTTTTTCGTAAGTTAAAGAATTATATAATAAATAAATTCAAAATAGGTATTTCGAATAACTGGAACCTTCTCATACTGGGAGAGTGATATCATGCGAGTCAGTCAGGCTGTCATACTTCTAAAGTTCCTTCCTATCGCAATTACTTTAGTAAACTTCGGTACGGCATTCATTTTCATGAACTCCTGCATACCATATTCAGTACCAACTACGAGCTATGTTATGGTAAACTGTACACCAGTTATGGTACTCTCAAGTGGAAAATATAAAGTCAAGTGTAAGTATATTTATTACTAGCTTTTGCTCGGGGCTTCGTCTGTGTATTTTACACGAAAAATAAGAAAACATTGATGAAAAACATCAGCTTTGCACATCCCCTTCACTTCCCCCCACACCTCCCTGTGACATTAGGGGCCTTAAAATATAGAGTATCTTATAGTTAAGCATGCTATATTGTAGACTGCAGGCATGATGAATATCAAACACCTACTTATTTTGCATAAAAAAGAAAACCTATTTATGTGGTTATTTGTATTTTATAAATTAATTAAAATTTAAAATTGTTGCAGACGCTGTTTCTGAATATATGTTCACGTTTTACTGGGTATTTGAAATATTTGTAGGTAATTTTGTTTCAAATTTTAAGTTGCTTTTTAAGTTCTGTTTTAAGATTCCGCATATATTTCATGTACATATTTCAATTCTGCAATATGCTAGAATAATAAATTTACTCTAGGATTTAAAATGATTTCTTTTTAAAACCACAGGCTGCGGTTGTACTCCCGTCGTTGTTTCTAATAGTGTTGACGTAGTACTGACGATGGCCTTACAAATATTTGGGCTCCTCTACTTTGCGTTCATGTTTGGTTATATATCCTCCACCCGCACTGCATCCTCTCACGCCTTGTTAGATCATAATGTAAGACATTACTAATATAATATAATAAGAATTTAAATATAGAGCTACAATTAAACAATTTATTGTCTTAACAAATTCATTGTCAAATGTAGTTTTTATAAATCTGGTGATAAGCTTTGAGAAATGTAAATAATACGCAGTGATAGCCTCTAAAAAGACGGAAGGAAGAACTAGTTGGCCGTTCCGACTTGTTCAATTGATTCACCCGACATATAAAATATATGTTATATTTATTTAGGTTTTTGGACATTTTAATTCAGGATGCTCTTGGAGTTTTGTATGATGGAAGGCATTAGATTGTGTTTACTATAAAACGGTTGACAAATAGTATCACTATGGTATTAAGAAAATTAATCTCAAATTTTTGATTATTTAATAAAATTCAGAGGTTATAATAATGTAATTGTAAAATGTCTTCCGGGGTTCCAGTTAATAACTGGTCTTTAAATATTTAATCTTAGGCCCATTTTTCTTCCTGATTAATTTCTAATAATCCATTTGACAATTGATATTAATTCTTTTGTAGTTAAAAAAAATATACATAGGAAGCAGGATAATGGTAACGGTAGCATAAAGACACAAGTGCGGGCAGCATCACAAAACAGCTTGGAGGCAAGTGTATATCAGGCATCGGAGGCAGAGAAACTTAATGATGGAAGAGGAATGAATTCGGATGTCTCGAACTATGGAGGTGGAGCACTCCATGATATGCCCAGGATGGCTGGAGAACTGCTACAAAAAACTAGGGGAAGACTTGAAGAATCTCGCAACTTAAATCGCGAAATAAGGGAAGAAGTGATAGGTGGCTTGCATGGGCTATATCAGATGATTCTGCGGCTTTCCGATTCGAGAAATCGTCATGTCATTGAAAAGAAGAAGAACCGATCGAGACATTCATATCAGTTGTTCACAACTGATATCAAAAACAGAGACTAGACATACGGGGGCTTTGGCTCAAATACTCAAAGCTCAGCAAGAAACGAATAGTGAAGTGCTAGATAAAGTTGAGAAAACTCGAAAGGAAGCAGAATCGGTGCGCTGGCTAACTTATAAAGCCGAGAATAGGCATAAGGATAATATGGAGGCCATCAAAAGATTGGAAAGAAGGTTGGATCATGAATCCCAGGAACATAAAAAAAATAGTGGAACAGAAACTACCCAAATGGAAAAAAAGAAGAATACTAACGGGGACGATGCGCAAACCGAAAGAGAAGGAAGGAAATCTAAAAGAGAAGAACTTACCTACGCTAGAGCATTGACTACACCACGATACCCCCTCATCCTTGAATCAACAGACCCTAGATATAGTAGTGAGGACGTTATAAAACTGATGAAGAGCAGAGTGGATGTTATAAATCTAGGTATAGGTGTAAACGCGGTAAGGAAGATTAGAAGTCAGAAGGTTATCGTCTCTTGTGATACTGAGGAAGGGAGAACAAGATTGTTGGAAGAACTAAAGAGTAAAGGAGACAAGATATCTGTTAATGTTCCCCATAACAAGAAACCACAGATTAGACTGCTAGGAGTCTCTAAGGATTTGGATGACGAAAGAATTGAAGAAGCGGTAGTAAAGCAAAATCCTAAACTTGTAGAGCAACTAACAACAGATCAGTTGAAGATGAGAGTACTCAGGAGAACAAGGACAAGAAATCAAGAGATGTGTAACGTAATACTAGAGGTTAACCCAAAGATGTGGCAAATATTGGTGGGACGGAGAAGAAGGTTGGAGTACCAGATAATTGAGGTAGTTGATCAATCCCCGGTCCTCCAATGCTTTAAATGTTTTGGTTTTGGTTACGGTGCAAGAAACTGCAAGGAGGATCAAAAATGTGGATACTGTGAGGGATCTCACGACACCAGACAGTGCATAAACAGAGGCCAAGCCCCATCGTGCAGCAACTGTAGCAGCAATAAAACACACCCAGCCTATAGTACAGAGTGTCCCATTTGGCAGAAATGGGATAGGCTTGCAAGAGCCAATGTCAATTACTGTTGCTAAGGGCACCCCTGAACAGACCACAGACATAAAAATTATACAGTGCAACCTCGGCAGAGGGCTAACCGCCACCCAAGAGTGTTACCAAACATCAACAACCAATAATATATCCATCGCACTATTACAAGAACCCTATATTGGATCAGCTGGTTACGTAAAAAACTCATTTAGAACGTTCCAAAAATCTAATAACAGAAACAAACCAGTAAAATCTGCAGTAGTAGTTCTGGATCAAAACCTAAAAATTACAGAAGATCCAAACCTAATTACGGAAAATATAGTTGGTATAAAGTTAGAGTTATGTGTTCAAATGTGGGGTGTAATCTCGGTGTACTGGGAAGGCACAGAGGACATAGAACCATATTTGATGGACTTTCAGCGTATACTAATTGGTCTAGATACTACCAGAATTATAGTGGGAGGAGACTGCAACGCTTCTTCGCAATGGTGGGGATCAGAAAACGAAAGTTTTAGAGGCAATAAAATAGTGGAGTGCTTTAGCAGGCTCAATCTCGAAGTATTGAATACAGGAAACGAACCAACTTTCTACACAATTAGGAATGGTAGGGAATATACTAGTATAGTAGATATTACGGCTTGCATAACAGATGCCCTTCACAGAATAGTAGACTGGAAAGTAACAAGAAACCTGATTACAACATCTGATCATAATGCAATTACATACCGTATAAAGCTGATTAAAGAGAACCATTCCCACAACCCTGCCAGAACAACGAGGAAATATAAATGCGGCAAAGCGGACTGGACCCTTTTTCAAACCTCTCTCAATGACAAACTCAAGGCTGCTCAGATAACAATAGATAAAATTAATGCAATTAAAGAGATAGAAGCATTAGAAAATACAGTTTTAACATATGTTAAACTTGTAAAGGAAAGCTGCAAGCAATCCCGACTCTAAACCCCACGAACTCTCAAACGTTGATAAAGTGGTGGACGAAGGATCTTACTAAGAAAAAATCAGAAGTGATAAGGAAGAGGAATAAAATAAAAAAGGCTAATCCACGAAGAAAACCGTACATTATTGAAGAATACCTAAAGTGTCTTGAAGAGTATAAGGAACAGATTAAAATGACAAGAACCGAAAACTGGAAGCAATTTTGTAGTAAACAAGAAAAGGAATCAACTTGGGATACAGCATATCGAATAATCAAACGCACTGATAAAATACAACCTGACCCTTTACTTACTGATAGCAACAGCGCCACCTTGACACCACTGGCATCCGCAAAACTGATAATGGAAACTTTTTATCCAGATGATGATCATAGCACAGATACACCATATCATCAAAGAATCAGAAGGGAAGTTCAAAATAATAAAGAAGAACTCATGGGTAAAATAGCACAACATTCTCCACAATACTTCACACGAACAGAAATGGCAGCAGTGTTAAGTAGAATAAGTCCTAAAAAAGCACCAGGCCATGACGGGTTTACGGCAGACATATGCAAGGAAGCCATCAGCTCTGCACCTGATGACTTCCTTGCAATACTAAATAAGTGTCTAGAATTAGGATACTTCCCAGAGGTATGGAAAAGAGCATGGGTTGTTATAATAAGGAAGCCGGGGAAGCCCGATTACACTAAACCGAAATCGTATAGACCTATTGGGTTGCTACCAGTATTCGGAAAAATACTAGAAAAAATGTTTGCCAACAGATTGCTCTGGTGGTTGGGCAGCACCAATAATATCAGCACAAAACAATATGGATTTATGCCTCAACGCAGTACTGAAGATGCTTTGTATACGGCCATCAACCATATCAGACAAAAGGTGAGACAAAAGAAAGTCGTCATTGCTCTCTCACTTGACATTGAAGGTGCATTTGATAACGCCTGGTGGCCTGTTATTCTCTCGCAACTCTCAAAATTAAATTGTGAACGACACATTTTAAAATTAATTTACAGCTACTTGAGTAACAGATCAGTACAGCTTTGTTATGCCGGTGAGGAAATGACAAAATATACCACCAAAGGTTGCATCCAAGGGTCAACATGCGGACCAATTATGTGGAACATTATAATTAACACCTTACTCGAGAAAGCTGAAAACTTAGATAGCCACATACAAGCATTTGCAGACGACATCCTTTTAATTGCGGAAGCTGAAGACATGGATGAATTGAACAGAAAGACCGACGAGACTTTAAAACTAATGGCAGATTGGGAGGTATCCAGTAAACTAAAATTTGCGCCACACAAGACCCAGGCAGTAATATTTACCAAAAAACGTAAATATGCTGGCGTCCCTCAGGGCGGCGTACTTTCTCCCTTACTTTTCTCTATATTTATAAATGAAATCTCAAAAATCCTGTCATGTCACTACCATCTCTATGCTGACGATCTACAAATTTATAGACATTCCTCGCTTGAAAATCTCAACAGTACTATACAGTTAATAAACCATGACCTTAGTTCGATAAAAGATTGGGCTGAAACTTTTGGGCTTTTTGTCAATCCCAAGAAATCACAGGCCATCTTAATTGGTAGTAGACATTTTAGGAGTAAGGTAATTTTCAACCAGCTCAGTACAATATTGTATGATAACGCTATTATACCTTTTTCCGATGAGGTTAAAAATCTGGGATTGACAATGGATAAATTTTTATCTTGGACGGCGCAGGTAAAAGATACAAGTAAGCGCATTCACATGACAGTTCACTCACTTAAGCGTTTGCAAAATTTTCTACCATTGCGGACTAAAATCTTGCTAGCACAATCTCTTCTTTTACCCCTTCTTGACTATGCTGACGTTTGCTATCTGGACGCATCTGAGGAGCTACTTAACAAACTAGATCGCCTTCAAAACTTGTGTATCCGTTTTATTTTTGGACTACGCAAATTTGACCATATTTCTGATTTCCGTCGTCAACTTGAGTGGCTCCCTATTCGCCTTCGCCGGAATATGCACATCCTAACCACGCTATATAATCTCCTTTCTAATTTAGCCCCTCCTTATTTACTTGAACGTTTCCAATACTCACTATCTAGTAGCCGTCCAAAACGGACGTGCGTCAAAGTTAAAACTTTTGAAATTCCTTCCTATAAATCTAAATTTTATTCCCAATCCTTTACCGTTAAAGCAGCGTGGTTATGGAATTCCCTACCAACTGATGTAACATCAAGTTCCTCTACTATGATCTTTAAACGAAGATTAAAGCATCATTTTCTATCACAAGCATAAATGATATATGTATGTATTTCTATTGTATATATTATTTGTATTTATATAGACATAAATATGTAGTAGTATATTATATATAGTATTATTGTTATGTATCTGTAGAATTTTTATAGAAATATCTATGTACCTATCTCTGCCCTTTGAAACAGCCTGTCTAACACTCGTGGGTAGCTGGAAGAGATTTCTTTATAGAAATAAGCTCATCCTTTGTATACTTTTTGTTTTTACTTTTTTTGTAACATACTGTGGTGCATGAATGAATAAATAAATAAATAAATAATATGGAGAACCTCAATTTATCTTTGAGGGTGTTACCCTAGAGTGTACTGAATGGATAACTATGCTGGGCGTAACAATTGACAAAAATCTTTCTTTCCAGCGGCATCTGGATAAGACTATTGAGAAAGCTATAAAGTTGTACAAGTCCATCTCTCGTACAACAAGGGCGACATGGGGTCTAAACTCTGAAATAGTCCGGGTTATCTATAGAGCAGTAATAGAACCGATAATACTTTATTCAGCCAGTGTATGGTGCCCCACGGTTTTTAAAGGCTCCGCAAAAAGAAAACTGGATAGAGTCACCAGATTATTTGCATTGAGAATTTGCAAAGCTCATAGGACTACTTCTCTAACGGCCAGTGCCCTGTTAGCCAAAATCATCCCACTCGACCTTAGAGCACAAGAAAATGCTGAGCTATACATGGCAAAAAGAAACTCTTCTTTTTCTGAAATTCTGGACGCAGCCATCGAACGACAAAGATCTGTATTCTCGTTAAAGCATCCAGCATTAAGAACACCAATCAATCACAAGCTGATTGATAATCATGATCTTCATTCACACATTACACAGGACTCGGTATGCCTCTACACGGATGGCAGCAAGCTAGAGGGAAAGGTGGGAGGAGCTGTTACATGGTGGGAGAACGGCATTGAGATTAGAAACACGAGCTTCCGATTGGAAAACTATTGTTCCGTCTTTCAGGCGGAAATGTGTGCCATCGCGAAAGCTCTTAAACTAACATTAAAGCACAAACCCAAAAAGCCAGCGAATATCATCTCGGACTGCAGATCGGGGCTACAAACACTTGAGGACCCAAGTAGCACACACCCTTTAGCAACTGAACTTCGTGATCTCGTGCAAGAGGTATGCTCTCAAGGTATAATAATCAGTTTTTACTGGATAAGAGCTCACTACGGATTTGAAGGGAATGAGAGAGCGGACGAGCTCGCCAAGATGGCAGCGCTCAAAAAGAAAACAGTGGCAGTGTATGACAAAGTCCCAGTTTCATACGTTAGACACGAAATAAGAAGTAAAACTTTAGAACTGTGGCAGGAAAGATACACTTCATCTATACAGGCCAAGACCACTAAGCTCTTCTTCCCTGACATTAAACTAGCGTATAAGACTCTAAGGAATATAAAAATCGACAATATTCATTCTCAATTGTTCACTGGGCACGGCGGCTTTGCTGAATACCTACATAAGTTTAAGTTGAAGAACTCACCCCACTGCCAATGCCAATGTGATGCTAATGAAAATGTGGTGCACCTTCTAGACAATTGTGAAATTTATAGCAGACAGAGAAATTATGTAGAGTTGATTTGTGAACGAAGGGTCGTTAAGGAGAATTACCACACTTTTATGGAAGATGAAAGAATAAGAGGGAAATTTTTGGAATACGCCATTAAAATTGTCAAAGCATCAAACAAAAGAAATGGAGCTACGCAAAGACTAGACTAAAAAAAAAAAAAAATAATAATAAAAAAAAAATAATAATAATAATAATTAAATAAAATAAAATAAAAAAAAAAATAAATAAATAAACAAAAAAAAAAAAAAAAAAAAAAAAAATGAAAATAATAATAATGATTTATTTTTGTTTTGTTATAACTAATTAAAGTCACAAACGTCACAAAATAAAAGTGACGATAAATAATAATAAAAAAAAAAAAAAAAAAAACGGTAACGGTAGAAGGGTCAGGTAAAATATGATGTTGTAAACATAACTCTTCTAAATATTGAATTGGTTTACTTGTATCAACCTATTACTTAATATTGAATAAACAAATCGTCTTGGATTTTCAACTTAAAATTATATGATAATATATAAATATAAATAACTTACTAATCAATGGAGAAACGATAGAAATTGTTTAATAGAAGGAATACACACAAGCTTTCGTTATCTATTACTCGTTTAAATGGCAATGTATGACGCAATGCATGGGTACGAAGCGACCACTGCCAGGCTACTTTCAGATTTAAAAAGATTTGAGAAAAGGCTTTTGAAAAGATAGCAAAAGACTAACTCGTTGAATTTCTGTGGCGCATTATTATTGAGTCTGTGTCAAGTTATTTTAAAAGCTAAAACAACAATGAAAGAAAGTTTAATATAAATACAATTTCAATTAAGGTTTTGATTAATAAAGTTTTCAACTTTTAGGAAAATTCCCAGGACTTAGCAAACTTTCTATATCAACAGAACGTAGATCCTGTGCTTACTATGAAAACTATGAAATATCTAGAATATGTCTGGAAAAGAACACACGGCAGTGATCCACAGGTTTGTTTATGAAATCAATTAAATGAGAGTACATTTTCACTTTGATAATCAAATCTCTGTGTATCTTATTGTTTAATAATATAATATTATAATTATATTGTTTGTGACTATGAACTTTCTCTTTTATCCTAGATTATTAAATATACTTATTATAAAAAAAAAAACATAATATTACATGTTAATTTGGAATCTATATTCAGACTTTGTCTCTAACTTCTTGGTGTCAAGTTTTTCCTTGTAACAATTATTATAAGGGACTAGGTTTATAAAACATAAATGCATAAAACTTATACATATAACATAAATAAACTATTTATAAATTTATACATTTAGCAGTTACATGTTTAAATATATTATTTTATTTAAAATACTATTTCAAAAATTAATATTAATAATAATTACATATCGTAAATAATCGTTGAATAGATTTAGATTTTATTACATATAATCCAAGTTTTTTCTAAAAAAAACAATGAATTTAACAAGTTTACTTATGTCTGCACACTTATTATAATTGTAGAAAATCTGCCGAGGTTTAAACTCGGCGCTAATGGAAGACACCCTCGTGTTCATGTACGAGCGCGCTCTCCGCGAGGTTCCGTTGTTTGGGAAAGTGGAACGTTCTTTCATCAGGGTCATTACACAGCATCTTCATGAAATGTATTTTCTTAAGGGCGACACGGTTGTTCAGTGCAAGGACGTGCAAGAGAACATTTTTATTATTTATAGAGGCAAGGTGAGAGATGCTTTACGACGTACGATTTAAAATTCTCAACTACTCAACTCTAATTTATTATGGTGTACCTTATAAAGACAATGTTATTAATTTTGTTTTAAATTGATGACGTATAAATTTCTGGAACATCATTTTACATTTTCGCTTCAAGTTATGTCTATGGCCTTATAAATTTATTTATTACACAAGGTCAGAATGCAAATGAAAAAGAAGTGCATATCAGCACCGGTACACGATTAAAGTTTTCTAATTAATTACTATTGTCTTTTAATGTAAACGTTCAATGCAAAAAAAAAATATATATATAATATGATGAAAAAACAAGACATTGAAATATTGCACCAAAACTCAAATATTTGGTACCAGAACAAAAAAAATCGTTCTTTATATAATTGATATTATTGTCCTAAATAGAGTGTTTTCTTAGATTTTCAAGAGTACATATTTGAAATATAATTATTTCTTACGGATTTAACTAGCGTATAATTTTTAATTTTAACCCGACGTTTTGAATGCTTCTCAGCAATCGTGAACAAGATTGTCCTATGAAAATTCAAATGTTTGTTATCTAGAATGTGCAAATAATTTAGAATATTCTTTAAATATAAGAGTTCTTTATTTTAGGTGGACGTTTTAAGTTCATATAACGAAATGGTAACATGTATGGGTCCTGGCGGCATGTTTGGTAACTTTACTGGAGTAAGTACTTTATAATTTTCTTTATATATAAAGAATATATATATATATATAATATATTAATTTATATAATATATATAATTTAGAATGAGTTTTATTTTTGTACAATCAAAAATGTGCTCTTTATTTAATAGAGAAAAAAATATTAAGAATTACTTTTGTTTAATGTCATTGTCATTAGTATCATGTCATTAGTGAAATTAGTGAATTATCATTAGTGTAGTCTTTTAGTTTTTTTTTTATTTTTGTTTTTATTTATTGTAATAGTGAATATAAAATGTAGTAAAAATTAATTATATAACGTTATGAATAGTTGCCATTTATTTAATTTAGTACTTGTAAATGATATAAGTAATGAATAGATATTAAGGAAGTTTAACTATGTTATATATATTATATGATAACTGCATACTGCAGCAGCCACTTGTTTCAGCAAACTGTTTCTTGTTCTGAGGTAGCAATCACCGCTAGTAGGAATTTAGATCTGCTAGTTTTGCCTGCACAGACTTTCCTGAATTTAGTCAAATATTATCCTAAGATACAGGAAACATTAGATAAGACGTTTGAGGTATCTAAGGATTATATATTACCTATATCCATGGATAACGATGAAAGTTCTTCTGGTAAGTTAATTTATTGGTCAACCCACTACTATATAACAGTTTATCAATTCTTTATCATGAATTTTTTCGTTGAAAATAAAAGATTTCTATATTATCTGAATATCGTAGCGATTAAAAAGCCATGTGTAATTACATATAAAAACTTGAGGTAAAAAGTTATGAATGTAAAATTGATAGAATAGTCAGGTCTAATAGATATTTCAAGTTGAGTACTTTAATTTTAGAGTATTTAAGAATTTCTAGTGATGATTTTCGAAACTAAAATCAGGTAATTGATTTTACAGAAGATTCTGATTTAGATTTATTATCACAAGATTCAACGCATGATTCCAGAAGTGGTTCCAGCAGATATGATACGGGTTAGCAGATTAATGTACATACAACTTTGAAAAAAATATAATTTCTAAACTATTAATATGCCTAATTACATTATATATTTATACAATATTTATTACTTGTTTTGTATCTTTTTCGATGATTGTTATTTTGTGCCTTTATCGGAAAGCCGATGATAGTTTTAAAATTGAAGTCAAACCATCTTTACTTCTACTATTCGTAAAAAAGCGGCTATTAGTCATATTATTTTTTTTATTTAGTTCAGTTTAAACTATCAAGTTCTACATCAACCAGCAATATAAGTCAAGCAAAGTCCTCTGTCAGTATCATGACTTACAAGAGTTATTTGGATGTTAATAATCTTCTCAAGCCTGGATCTAAATTATATTTGGTAATTAATGTTTTTAAGTAGTTACAAATTTTCAATAATTTTTATTAATTCTGATTTGAGTTCAAATTAATACCTAAAGATTCTGATTCAGATCTGTTTTCCTAAATATTAAAATGAAAGGAAAGACCAATATCACTGTTATTGTACAATTATTTATTTATGATAAAATTAAATTATTTTTTTGTATTATAATATTTTTTCGACAGACTCATGGTTATTTCACCAGCACCATAGCAACAAGTAACTACGTTCTAACCCTGTATGAGCTAATTACTTTAAACGACTGCTATATTATATTTTGGTTACAATGCTTTTGTGATATATACTTCTTCATCAAAATTTACTTATCAATGCATCAGGTATTTGCTAAGTTTTAAAATTTTATTAGAAACGTTGAATATATGCTTTTGTATTAATTTTCTAAAAAAACTTCTTGCAGAAAATTTATAAATATAAAAATAATTCCTTACAACTAACAAAATAACTGGAGCATTGGGTATAATTGTTGCAGGGATACCTAAATAGGCACGGTGACCTAATACTAGATTCAACGAAATGTCGAGCGAGATACTACAGACATAAGCTGTGGATGTGGTCGGATTTGCTAGCAAACTTTCCTCTGGAGTTGTTTGGATTCTGTTTCCAGTATGTAACTATCATAAAAAATATATATATTACACATATTCTTAGCATGGATTATGTAATCATCGTCGTATAACTACGACATTTTGTATTCGTTGCTTAAAATATGCTAATCATTAAAACACATTTCAAACTTTTAAATCGTATCTTGCAATCAGAGCAACCATTTTAACAAAATTTTAGTAAAATCTTATGCAAAATAAATTCAACAACCCAATTTAAAAATATTAAATGTTATTTTATTTTTTATTACCAAATTTTTATTATCATTTCAGTAAACCACTAATAGCTATACATTACTTACGTGCTAACAAGCTATTCAGGCTTAAGTATCTCATCGAGTTTTATCGGGACACTTCAGCTGAACTTACCAATAATCTCACAACGCTTCAGGTAAAATCTTAAAAATTAACTTAACCTACAATAAGTGAATTAAAATAATGAAACTTTACTTCATGTTTCATGCAATATTTGTACGGCTGAAGTTATATAATAGTTTTATTGATATTTTGCGTTCGAATAAATCGAGTTATTCTACTTGAATACTGAGTATAATTGTCCCGAACCTAGTAACAGTACACTTCAAGTGATATTCCTTTCACATACATTGGTTAATATCTTAAAACTCGAGGTTAATTTCTAGGATTTTGCAGTTTTTTTTGTACAAAAATGATTTAAAATTTCAGACAGCAATGACAATCTTTATTGTTGTGTTGTTGCTACACACTTTCACTTGTTTTTGGTTGATAACACTGACGGCCGTTGCTCCTATAAATTTGATAAGGACTTTAAAACAACATATATTAGATGAGTAAGTGAAACTACTGTAATAATATTTATTTCGTTAGGGCTTATGTGTCCCTATATATAATTTTGTACTGTGTAGTATAGTCAAATCAAACCGAACTCATAACAACATAACACTTTGTTTAAGCGACACACCGCAGCGAGAATGGGATTATACAACCTCATTTTATGTCATCGTTGCGGAACTTACCACAACTGGTGGAGACGAATTTGTTGTGGATTTTATGCTTCCTATGGTTATTCTGGCTATATCTCTCGTTTGTGGTAAAATGTTGGCGGCTACTGTAATAGCCACTTCAATGCAAGTTGAGTACTCTACTAAATACGCCTTAAATAACTATGAAAAGGCTACTGGACAACTTATGGATGTTTTGAAGAACCAGGGACTCTCGAGTGAGGCAATTTTAAATTCTTTTGCGCTTTATGTAAATTAAATGCAACCGAATGCTGAATATTTAATTGTAGGTTATCAATTAAAAAAATGTTGTAAATATGTTCGGCAGCTTTGGGTTACAGAAAGAGGTCGCCAGGTATGTTTATCTATGTAATACTTTTGACTATAATTTTTTATATATCTTTTTACATATATACAATGTCGTCGCAAACATTTGCTAAATATCATTAGCACACAATAAAAACTTATATTTTATTATAAACTTAATTAATGTTTGTCAAAATGTTGTTTTATCTACATAACCTTAAGTTTTTATCAAAATTGGTACACCAAAGCATGATTTCAAATAACTTCTTTCAAAGAAATATATAAAATATTACAAAAAAATATATATAGCTTGAGAATGTGCTTGATTTATTCTCGTCAGTTACCAGCACTGCTTTTCAAAACTCCGTACGGACTACGGTGTGATTTGATGTCGGCAATGTTTGGCCAACATTTGCGAAATTGTTTTTTATTCGCTGATACTGGCCATCCGTTTCTACGCCAACTTACGGTGGTGTTGGAATACTCCGTATTTTTTCCTGGTATAATATTTTAACCTTTTTTTCACTATATTTACCCCATCAGCAAACTCAGTAAATAAATTATTATATTTTTTTATTTATATTAGTTATGATTTTCAGTAATAATAAGATTATAAACTTCATAAACAACTTCATAAAGAAGAGTTAAAAAGGGTCTCTCAGTACTACCATTTACGAGAAACATAAGCGGAATATATTGTCATTTGTTTCGGTATATATTCTGTTTAAATAAAATGGAAATTATTATCCTAGGTAATTACATAGTAGTGGAAGGAGATAGTGAAGCCAGAATGCACTGGGTAGCATCAGGCATAGTATCCGTGGTGTCAGTGAGAAGTGATCTTACGGAGACGACGCATGAGCTTCTCGGGTCCGGTGACGTCTTTGGTATACTCCAAGGTCTGAACCGTGGAGTCACCCATTGTTTTTCTTACAGAGCTCAAAATAAGGTACAAATGTTAATTCATTATTTGTTTAAGAACCTACATTAAAAATACACACACTCGACTATACGCTCAATGATATTCACATATTATTGCTCCAATTGCTAGATGAAGCTTTTTGTTGGGAACAAGTATTGTTATAATATATATTAAGTTTTTATATTTACATTTATTTTGTTTGTAAACCTTAGGACCATTAAAAATACACATTTATCAACATTTCGAGAAACTATTAACCAAGCTACAGGTAATAATAAATTTAGAATCGAAAATTAATGTTATTTAAAGCAATAAATTGTTTTTTACCTTTCTTAAGCCAGGGTGTAATAAAACACAAGTAATAAAAAAATGTAATAAATATTATTTTTTAGAATAAGAAAATTTTTGTTTTTATTTGTTTGATTGTTTATTGTATTTTATATAAGTTTTTGTAAATTGATAAAATATATTAAGTGTGACTGTCCTACAAAATAAATCAATCTATGTAAATAGACAGAAAAAAATACTTAACTTTAATTTACATTTTAGGTGACCATTCTCACATTAAGCTTGGACTCCTGGATAAATTTATTACCGTTTTTCCCGAACGCCAAAAAAATCATCGAGGAGAGATCGCAAATTTTATTTACGAATATTTGATGTTATTTATTATTAATTTTATTAAATAATTTCATATTAAAATATTTTAACATCAATCTCATTCAATTATACCTAAATTTTTCACTGTTTTATTATTTGTTGTGTTTTAAAATTAAATAAAGTAATAAAATATTATTTTATGAAATGTTATTACTATAACTTACTTATTTAAGCAGGTATGTTTCGTCCAAACATAAAAACAAATGAAATTGTACGAAGTCGTCGAAGTGTGTCAAATTTTATTAAAATTTAACTCGAAATTTTAACAAATGTTAAAAATTTTACTCCCTAATGGTCCTTGTAATTTACCAACGACCACAAATATTTACATTTACTGGGTTTATAGCACCAACTAAGAAAAAAATGCAGAAAGAAAGACGATACAACTATCCTTCTCGTCACATCTGACTCATTTGGTCATAGAATCCACTAGGGTACCCGATGTTGCCTCCCATACACTCTTTTGCTAGACCTTCTGAGTGATTGAGTACTGATTCTTAAATGTATTAGGCAAAGATTTTATCGCCTGTGGTCTTGTCTGTCCAATGTCTTTGGCTAGAGACCCATCCACTGAATATGAAGTTTAGTCTGTATTTGGCCAATACGTTCAAAATGAGCCTTATTCAATATCTTCTTGAAGGATTTGGCAACCTTGTTAAAAATTCTCTTCTTATTGCAAACGTCCATGAGCTCACTCTATTGAACTGTAGCCTGATCTTAGTATGACTAAAGAATATGCACTTTAGCGCGTCCACATTTAGGTATAAACTTTTAAAAATAGAGCTGATTCAGTTAATGACATGTCAGAAAATGGAATATAATACATGTAGTATATATTCCCATTCGTAGGACATCAGTACGCTCTGGGATCATCCGCAGAGAGTCAATGAAGTTGCTAAGGGAAAGATGCAAAGAAAGACCGCAGCTCATGTCCATCTCTCCTGTATCGCCACATTTGCCGTTTACCCTAATGTCTGCGATCGAGCGGAGAGTAAACGGATACAAATAAAGAAACAGAGCTACCCAATGGCAACGAAGTCGTAATCGAGTCCTGTTTGCGTTAGTCGTTAACACAAGTTCTATCCAATAAGGTGAGTAAAAATCAACATCGGTTTACTTTAGTGACTTTTTGATCTAGCCAAATGAGATCTAACGAGAAAAGGAGCCGTCTAGTTTCTAATTTGTCTCGCAAAATGGTTGGTTGCGATACGGTGGTTAAAATCCTAAAAAGAAACAAAATCCTTTCATTATTATTGATTAAATGTTACCTACATAAGTTTTAATCTAAAACCATATAAAAATGTTAAACTGTAAAGAAAAAATATTATTTGATGATCAGAAAATGTTTAAATGAATTACTTGTGACTATCAGTACTAAACCAATTGCTTTTATTTTCAAAAGTTGACTTGTTACTAAACTTACGAAATATTTGATGATCTTTTACGCTCAGAAGCTGAAGGAATTGATTAGTTAGTATGTTTTTAAGATTTTATAAAATTATTTTAATTATATACATAACTGTGACTAATTTTTATAGTTCAAAACTTAATAATAATAATATAATAAATTCTTATTCTTTTAATAATCTAGTTGCAATCTACGGTATTTTATTTCAAACATTGATTACTTATTGGGCTAGCCCTAAAATTATGATTTATTGAGTACAAGCTGTAAGGAATTTCTGGTTCTATAAATTACTAAAGCGTTTTAAGCCACAAATCCTTTGTGTTGTTGTTCCCTTACAATGAATTCATTGTTGAAAGACTTAATATATAATAGGGCATAAACAGGCAACTATTATATTAAAGTACAAGACAAGTATTTTGTTTCATAAATTTAGAATGAAGATTAAGTCCTATCTTTATTCTTATCATTATCATTTAATTATTATATTAGGAACAACAAATTATTAAATAAATGAATATTATTTTAGTCTATCAGCTTTTATATATTATATTATTTTATATAATTTTTTGTATAAAATTTTCATTTGTAATCAATTTGAAGTCGAATAAACATAGTGTACGTACTCAAGTGACAAAAAATATCTTTAACGGCACGGAGTGGATCAAAAATAGTAGCTTCTCTCAAAAAGAGGGACACTATTGCGACCCAGCAAATCTCGCATTCACTGACCAATGCCGCGATAACATTTGCGGCAGCGATTATTCCCTGTAGTAACGGTCGTCAGCTCAATACATCTTCGGTCCCAGACTGGGCAGTGCGCCTAGGTGTGACAAGCCTTATTTACAAAGTCGTTAAATGGGGCCCCTTGAGAGGGTCATTAGCCGGGATTATTTAAACTGAAACCGGGAAACTGTATAAAATAAATAGTATCAAATTTATTTTTCATTATTCGCAATGAGTTTAATTAATAATGAGTTAAGGGAAAGTAATACTAAATTAAATTATATAATAATAAAAAAAATTATAAAATTGTCCAAATACATAATTAAGTCAATAACATTTAAGAGAATAATTATCGCATTATTGTAATATCAGTAGATGCTTTCTATTGTTAACTTCCTTTTAAATTTACAAAAAACTGAAAGAGTGTCAAAGCAAAATTAACAACCGTGAATTCTGTCCAAACTGAAATTTTACAGATCAATATCTGTTATTTCAATTTGTACGGACCCGCCTTCAACAACTGCAACATGTAGCTAAGGCAACAGATACAACTAAAGTCACAACAGTCATGTCAAAAGCCGCAACATCATCCGTACCAAAAGCAGAAACAAAATAAATACGATAGGGGTAAAACGAGGCCTGATTCAAGGAATGATTACAATATATAAATAGATTGTTGCTAACATTATTTTTCATTTGCTATTGCCGTGAACTGGTTCCTTTGGTTAATCTCGTTGTGGCCACAGAGATCGTATAGACTGCGGCGGCTTTGTAGTCCGAGCTGACCCTATACCAAAAAATGGGTTTATTTAGTAATACTCGTGTGTGTGTGTGTGTGTATGTTTTCATTACGAAAACTTGTCGCTAACGAGCTCGATTCCCGGCACTTTAAAAGTCTTTTGTAATTTTTGAAGAAATTTTCAATAAACAGCTGAGACAATGAATATTAATCCATTGTTTTAATTTATTACTAATTATTTTTATTTTTATTTTTATTATTCTTATTAATATTCAAAATATTAACAAGCATTGAATACTTTTATAAGTTGATTTTACTGTTCATGCTAAGAAATTGTGTAAAATGCACCATTTTATGTTTAAATTTTTTCGACTAACTAGATATATATTAAGGATCTTTGAAACCATGTGTACGAATAAAGCTTTAATAAATTGCTTTTAGTGATAATGTTAAAAAAGTGAATACTTTCAATAAAACCATGTGGTAGTGACTCCATACTTTTATAATTTATTTTAATACTTTACTCTGTATGCACTAATTTTTGTTACTTTAACAATTGAAACATTTTCACATAAAATTCCAACATACGTTATTTTATGTAATTGATTTTAATATATATAATTTCAATTATATATCAACGAGTTAATAATTAATTTAATATAATTTAATATTATGTTAATATTTAATCCAAAAATATATGCCAAAGTTGTAGTAGTTGTACTAGTTTGTTTAATACAAACTGTTTAAGTTGTAAAGTAATAATTATAGTAAAAGCTCAATTGGTAATTGTAATAGGTCACTTTGCTTTTATCAGGGGTTTGTTTGGCAATGGTTAGACCATACTTTGCTCTAGTTCCAGCTCGATACGAATTGGTATTAACAAGTTAAGTTGTAAAGGAATAATTACAGTAAAAGCTCAACTTTCAATTTGTTAAATGCAATACGCCACTTTGCTAAATTTTTATTTACTTAGTTCTAAAATTCTTAATTTAACAATTATTAATACTAAACGGCTGACTAATGAGAGGTCTAGTCGGCATTGCTAATCGATAAATAATCTCTAATTAGAAGTGTTTATTTAAAAATTAAAGCGTTTATTTTAGAAGGTAGACAATGGAATATTTTCTTTACTTTTTCTTGAAATTTCGTCGGCGTGGAAGATCGAAAAAGGGTTTTTATATCGCTATTTAGGCATTACTATTGATAAGTACATTAATTGGTGAGAACATATATGTGCACTAACTGGGCGGGTGACAATTGAGCTGAGCGAAGCGAAGCTCTTTACTTCCTCCTTCAATTTACGAGTTACACGCACATAATGAGCAAAACTCGTTCTGGATTGAAAATCAGCCGAATCGTAATTGTAGTTTTCGAGATAATTGATAAAATGTGTCCCATATAGTTACATATAGAACATATAGAACGCTTATTCTCCTATTTCTCACTATCCTTTTCGAGTAATATTATTTGCAATAATAAATTTGCTCAAAACCAGTATTCACATCAAATCGTAATTTTTATCCATAAATAAATCTAACTCTAGATATTGATGCGCTCGACTGCGTCGCGAGGCTAACCCCGCTTGCGTGTGCCTAGTTATTAACTTTAACGTGTAATCTGTTTTATAAGAGTAAAATATTAATGTTATGTTCTTGCCTATACTATGTAAAGATGTAATCGCGATAACAACATCGAGTCACGTCGTGCAAAGTCGAGGATTACTATCCGACCGTTATACAGTTACAACTAGTACGGAGGGTAGAATGACTTGTATTGGTATTATATCCGAATGTCTAACTCATACGAAAATAATTCACTACTCACTTAAAATTGTTTAGCAATAATGTGTAATAAGGTTTAAATTATTATAGGATGTAATTTCTTTTGTATTTTTAAATAAGTAAATAAATAAATAATTTTGTAGGTGAATGAAGTGGGTATGAATAGGATTAGAGGTGGGGCTCGATTTGGATAGCGACAATTTTTCTTGAAGATGTTTCACAATTACGATTTTTCACAACGTTAATTGTTTTAATCTATTATTTAAACTTATGTAAATGAAGAACAGATTTACGATTTAAGGAAAGTACTCTTCTTGATTGTTGTTAAAAGTAATTAATTTGTTAATTTAGTTGGGGTGGAAGTAGGGCGCGTTAATGTTAATTACGAAATTAATTAAAGCGTCGATTCTGTAATTAATCTTTGCAATTAGCCATGTTGCTTTTAATTATCAAATTATCATTTAAGTTATTTCATGCCGTAATAGAACAGACTTTGAATGAAAAATTACATGAAATGAAAAGGTTTATAGTGAAGTGTGACTCTTCGTGAAAGAGGTGGCCTAAGACCTCACTTTTTGAGATTTTAGTTTCAGTAAGTTAAGTTACTTACAAAATACATTATATTGTGATGATTAATTAATATATAAGTAGTGTATATTACCAGTTATATATACAAAAGATTTTTAATAATTGAACTCTTACCTTATTACCAAACGATTATTTTCGGAAATCCGAGACGTTTTCAAAATAGAATGTATACCATAATAAAAGTATCACCATTTTTCTGAAATGTAACAAGTCACATCACACAATAAATATTTTGCAGTTAGACAGAACTCACGGCGCGAAAAACTCTCTTATGGTATTTTAATTAAATATTTTTATGTTTAGGTTATACAGAAAGGATTGTAGAGCTATTTTCTAGCTTGTAGACTAATTCTGTGGCTACAGCTCATAACTCAGCAGCAATTTAATCAAGTGCACCTCGTGATTGTATTGAAAAAGTAATATATTTTAGTTGTCGCTGAAGCACGACAAGCGATGTTAAATACGAAACTAATTAAAAACGACGGTTCACTAATTAATATACTGCAGGATGCCATCTTGTCGCTGTCATTGATCTATCTTGAAACAGTCAATTATTTAAAGAACATTCATTGTTACAATAGTGTTTATTACAAAATGATATTTTAATAATTGTAAAATAAATATTATTTTACATGAATTACGTCGGTCACAACCGGAGGATCCAAAAAAATACAAATTTATTAACTTAAAATTTAATACTTATATTTAATTTACAAACTACGTGATCCCTGCTCAAAGTTGGAGACAAGAATGAATAAAATGAATTTATAATTAAAGGAATACATAAAGTGTAACAAACAAGGGTTTCAGATTTACATTCTGGGATTTTAACATGATACAATGCACCAGTGCTTAATCAGCGTTTCCACGGTTCGTGAGAATATAGTAAATGCTAATTTAACAATTTTATTATTAATAAGTATATATGAAATATCTAATAAATGATCACATAGTGTATGGGAATATAACACATGGCATAATAAAGAAAGTATAATTTCAGTTTTATGTTTGTTGTCAATCTCAAAAATAAATATAATTAACAATAATTACAAATTCAAAACCACTTTTATGATAATGTTTCACCATTAGCCATGTACCTCTAACACCTTCTTTTAATAAGAATATTAGAAAACTGACAAAATGGTAAATTTAATTGTTGAACACTTATTAGAATTCCCATCGCAGTTTCTAGATCATTGTGTGTGTTGCAATAAATCTTGAATGTTATTTAATTTAAACGAGGGTCAGTTAGTCTAACGCATTTTTTTCTAAACATATTGATATTAATTGACAAAACATAATATGGCCGATATTTTGGATAATAAACTTGTACCTATTTGCAAAGAAGCACAATCTATCTTCTTAAATCTTCTTTAATTTATAGTGGTCGATAAATACATTTTCTATAACGATCTTATAATATTTTTTAGCTTAAAATCATAGTTTTATCATTTTTAGATATAAAACTGTACGTCGACTTGCTACTGTTCCATAATATATTATTTTAATCCTTTATCTCCAGAGTGTAAAGCGAAAACCTTTTAATATCCGCCCCGAGATGAAAGCGAATATATATCATTTGTTTTTAATGTTTATGTGTTTCGTCTCTTACAAAAAAATGTTTATTTTTGTCAAGCCAACGTTATACTTATTAACAAAATAATAAGATAAGGTATTTATCTATGATTTGCTCGATAAAAAAAAAAATTAAGGAAAAATTTGTTTGTCTTTTACTTATATGAACTTGTACAGATAATATTTTATCTCTGTTTTAAATAGCAATATTTAAGATATTTAATTTTTTAATATTTTTAACACTGTTATTTTATTTTGGAGAAATAAAAAATATTTAAATGTTTTTGAATTCCAACATAACGAACTTTTAAAAGAACATTTGGTTGTTTTTTTTAATACTGTTAAGGTTCTTCAAAAAATATTTACCGTCAATATTTTAGGGTACTTCAACAAATCAAGGTAAGTCACGAACTCGCTAGTGCTCAGTACATTCCTTTAGTCTGGATAATAGTAATATGTATTGTTTATTCTATTCATATAGTTAAATATATAATTTTGTTTCTTCTACTTAAAACATCATACAGTGAATTAGGAATAACACTCTCTATTTTAAAATATAGATTATATAAAACATAGCATTATAAGGTACTTAATTCAAGATCTGGCAGAGCGTTACAAATAGTAATATTAATAATTCCATATCATACAGAAACACCAAAATATTTAAACTGGGCTTCGTTATTTTCTAAATTGCCTCATTTGTTTTCACGATAACAAGCGGTATTTATTATAGAAAGCTTTTACAAACTTTTTGTCCATTATAGTAATGATGTGATTAAAATGAATGAGAAGATTAGAATTATTAACAGATGTTGTTACTCCAAAAATAGACGTTGATTAAATTGTTGTCAGTTTACCTTTCAAAAGTGGGAGAAGTATGTCCACAAAAAATTTGAAAACAAAGCAGATTGGTTCATGGCAATCAATTAATACAAATTTTAATTTATAAATGGATATTTATGTAAGTACACTTTTCTAGAATCGCGAGTTTTGATAAAAATAAATTTTAAATGACTTTTTTGTGGTATTTTAATATGCATTTTGAATAAGATGTGTATGAATTGGTCTCTCAAATTGAGTTGTTTGAAATAAAATGTTGTTTAAAAACGTGCAACAGTCGCACGCATCCAACTAATGAAAGGATCGAAAATAGAAAATGACGCTGTGTTCCGAAGACATAAATGAAATTGTAGCTTGTTCGAACTAAATACATGGTAAATTAATAATATGAAATAGCATTTATTAAGAAATATATTATAATCTCTTATCTCTTATAAAGACTTATAATGTCCTATTTTACTTAAAAACAGAAAATACATTTTTAAAGTTGCTATAAATAGTATATAAATAATAAATGTAGAAATTATTCTGATTGTCTATATTTGTTTTATTAATTCCTTGTAAATTTAATGAAATTAAGATGTAAATGATGAATAAAATATTTTGCAAGTGTCGCAATTAAACCGCCAAATTAAGAAACTAGGGCGTGCTTATTTCGGACAACCGACATTGAGATTAAGAAGACTGGTTATATTAGGATTTGAGACTTCATATTTTCAAGTATTTAAAAATATATATTTTCTATATAAATAAAATTTTACATATCATTAAATAATTTGATAATAAAACATTGATTGTTCAATATAAAACTGATACATGAATAATTATAAAAGGAATTTAGGATATAAAATATAAACAAATAACTTTCAGAGTGGTTTAGAGAATTTTCTACTTCTTAATCCCTTTACATACAAAGTTTAGTAACTCCTGTAAAAATAAGATGTGAATTTTAAGTTACGTCGATTTCTTTCAGAGCTATATTTTAAAGTTTTTTTTTTTTTTTTTTTTTTAAACCACAATAGGTAAGCGTTTGACTACAGCCCGCCTGATGTTAAGCATAGGCTGTAGTCTAAAGTGTGGCACGCTTACCTAGTAAATACCTATTAACTTTCGATTTGAAGACCCCCAGATTGTAACAATCAGGAAACACCGACTCCGGAAGAGAATTCCAAATTTTCGCCGTCCGCACAAGGAATGTGGAAGCAAAACGCTTTGTACGGGACTTTGGAACCTCAACCGTAAATTGGTGTTTCCTATTTGAGCTTCTCGTCGTTCGGTGACTGAAAGGAGCTGGGTGTATCAAGTTGTGCAGCTCTGTTGCACACTCTCCGAAATGTATCCGATAAAAGACCGACAAACTAGCCACCTTGCGGCGATGGTCCAAACTTTGGAGTTTTGCCTTGGCAAAGGTGGTATCACCTACGAATTTCCTAGCCCGTCCCTCAATTGATTCCAACGCCCGTAGCTGGTATTTTGCCGATCCATCCCAAAGATGCGAGCAGTACTCCATGCACGACCGAACTTGTGCTTTATAAAGTGTGAGCAACTGTTCCGGCTTGAAGTACCGACGCACCTTCCAGAGAACACCAAGCTTTTTAGCAGCTAATTGAGCCTTAGACTCAATATAGGAACCAAAGTTGAGAGACGAGTTTAGCCTGACACCAAGAAGGTCCAGGTGGTTCGCAATCTTCACGGGTACATTTCGAAAAGTAGGGGCCAGATGGAATGGCCTCTTTTTGGCAGAGAATAAACACGCCTGGGTCTTCGCTGCATTAAACCTAACCAGGTTGGCATCGCCCCATTCGGAGACTGCCTGGAGGGAAAGGTTTGTGCGCTCGACCATGGCCTCTCTGAGTGACTGGATTTCGGCTACACTAGCTCGTGTGTTTGATATATAGCTCTCCACAACGGTGCTGTCGTCTGCATACCCAAAGATACCGGGTTTAAGCAGATCGTTAATGTGCAGCAAGAAGAGAGTTGCGGAGAGCACTGACCCTTGAGGAACACCGGCATTAATAGCCATTCGATCAGACGAGCAGCCGTCGATGACTACCCGTATTGACCGATTCCTCAAAAAGTCTGATATCCACACACAGAAACCAGCGGGCAAACCGTAGGAGGAAAGCTTGCTAACAAGGCTATCGAGCCAGACCCTGTCGAAGGCCTTGGAAATATCAAGAGAAACCGCAAGGGCTTCCCCGAATCTCTCAACTGCCTCACTCCAGATATGAGTGGCGTACACAAGAAGATCCCCAGTTGATCGATTCCGGCGAAAGCCATATTGTCGATCACTGAGGAGGTCGTTTGATTCCAGGTACGCCAATAGCCTGACATTAAGGACGCGTTCCATGCTCTTGCAGAGTATGGACGTGACCGATATGGGCTTGTAGTTGGCAGGGTCAGCACGACTGCCTTTTTTGGGCACGGGTTGCACATTTGCAAGCTTCCAAGAACTCGGCACTTTTCCAGTCTCAAGAGAGAGCCTAAACAAATGTGTAAGTATGGGAGACAACTCGGGCGCACATGTCTTCAGAACAATTGCAGGAATACCATCTGGACCGCTGGCCTTGTTCACGTCCAGATTGCGTAGCGTTTTCAAAACCTCTCTCTGGCGAATTCGGATTTCCGGCATTGCCACCGAACTGCCAGGAAGAACTGGAGGTATTGCGCTACCAGCGTCTAAACGTGAAGATTCCGCAAATAGAGATGCAAATACGTTTGCTTTCTCTACAGCGGCGTGAGCCAGTGATCCAACAGGTTTCTGCAGTGGTGGTAGCGAGGGGCGGCAGAAGTTCACCTCAACCTCTTTGGCTAAATCCTCTTCATTTTAAGTGCACCTCAATAACATTCGGATGGTTTGCATTTTAATTTCGCACCTGTCCCTTACCAGACTGTACAGCCGAACTAATTGTTTTAAAACACAGATACTTGTAGCGCTGCGCACCTACGTTTTCTTGGGTACTCGTTGCTGCACAGCTTCCGATCACATGCCAGGGTTAATGTGTTAGCAAATTACAACCATGTTTATACATGTTCGTCATCTTTAAGGCTCAACTATTTCTACCTTATTGACCTTAGTAGATATTAGAAACGAAAAAATCCTGTATTACTTTGTTTTCTATTCTTATTACGGTAGTCAGGAGACAGCTTGACTGTTACAAATGATTTATATTTATTTTTATTTTCACTTTAGAGATTCAATAAATGTAAAACGTAATATTTAATAGTTATTTTTATACTTAAAAAAAACTCGATATCTTACATCAATAAATATAATTACTATATCAATCAATACAGTTTATATTAAATGGTAAAACATTTTTTCTTATTTTATATGAATAAAATATTTGGTAGCCCTATGAGCTATTCAATAATAATCATAAGCACCATCCTAATATACAAATTTTAGTATTATAAAGAAATCCACATATTTCATGTTTTAAAATATTTAAATTAAAAATTCAATCAAAGATTTCAATTTCTTTGTAAGTGATTGGAACAAAATTTTAATTGTGATTGGACCTAAATCATTATATATAGACATTTGATCGAGTAAGTCAAATTATTGTAGAATTACGTAATAAATAACATTCAATTAATAATAGTTACGTATACGAATTCGTGTAACAATTAATATCTATTTATTCGTTAATTCATAAAATGACAGATACATAATAGTTTATATTAAATAAATGTAAGTTGTTAGGTAATATTCAAACAGATACAACAGTAAAATTAATGGCGAAAAATTCTAGATAGTTGATTAATAATTAACAAAACATTCCATGGAATTTGATACTCATTTTTCAAATAAAAACTTTCTTAAAAACTAATTCACAGAAGATCGACGTGCAGTAACCAAATTCGTTTGGTTATGTTCCGTCGGTGAGTGAGAGTTTCTGGAAGCCCAACACCCCCTCCCCCTCCTCCTCCCTGCCAAACATGAATGTGATTGCTCAAATAAATATACCCCAGGAGGGTACCGGCTTTAGTGAAGCCGGAGAATCCCTCCCCGAGCAAAATCGGGGAAACGGTTCTCCGATTTTGCTCGGGCTGCCCGTCGTATCTGGGGCGGGCAAAGAATCACATTTCGTTTTTTCTGAGGGCAAACGACGAGGTAAAACTGCGGCACCCCGTTCCACCCTAAGTGTGGACTTTTGCAACATCCGGGGACTTCACTTAAACTTAAACGCCGTCCACTACCACCTAGAAACGGCGCAGCCGGCCTTGTTGTTTTTGACGGAGACGCAGATATCTAAACCTAGCGACACAACGTACCTCTCATACCCCGGGTATAAATTAGAAGATCATTTTATACCCCACGCCGGGGTATCTGTGTTCGTAAGGGAGGATATCTGCTACCGTCGCCTCGAGATTTTTGAAGGTCGGGATCTGTCTCTACTCTGGCTGCGCGTGGACATGGACGATCATGTCAGAGTCTACGCGTGCCTCTACAGATCCCATAGTGGTAATGCAGAAACGGAGCAACTCTTGGGCCACGTACAGGCGAAGATTGACGACCTGCTTTCACAGATTCCCTCTGCTGAGGTCATAGTCCTCGGGGACTTCAACTCGCACAATGCCGAGTGGCTAGGGTCGCGTTCCACTGACTTCGCGGGGAGATCTGTGTTTGACTTTGCTCTGGCAAATGGTTTGTCCCAGTTGGTTCAGACGCACACTCGTCTACCGGACGTGGACAGCCACATGCCCTCTTTGTTGGATCTTCTGCTGACTACACATCCCGGAAAGTACCAGGTCATTGTCCAGGCTCCTCTTGGGTCCTCCGATCATTGCTTGGTACGGAGTGTAGTGCCCATTCAACGTCCGGCTCGCACAAGACCTGCGACCCGACGCGTTTGGCACTACAAGTCAGCGGATTGGGATGGAATGCGGTCTTTCTTTGCATCCTACCCATGGGGGCCGATTTGTTTCTCTTCCGATGATCCCAGTGACTGCGCTGCGGCTGTAGCTGATGTGATACTACAGGGCATGGAACTATTTGTACCTAGCTCTGTGGTACCACTTGGTGGCAGATCGCGGCCTTGGTTTGATGCGTCTGTCAGGGCTGCAGCAGCCGGAAAACGTCAGGCGTATCAGGCTTGGGTTAATGCGTTAGTCATCAAGGATCCGAACTCTAGAGTTCTGAAGAGGAAATACAATCGTGCCTCCAGATTCTTCAAACGGCAAATTGCTAGAGCAAGGTTTAGGCATGTCGTCAAAATTGGGGATCAGTTGACAAGGTACCCACCAGGCACGCGCAAGTTCTGGGCGCTTTCTAAAGCCACTTTGGGTAATTTTGCCAGCCATCCCTACCGCCACTGCACTTGGGGAATGATTCTCTGGCCCATACGGCAAAAGAGAAAGCCGATCTCTTGGGCACTCTTTTTGCCTCAAACTCGACCTTGAACGACCAAGGGAAAACACCGCCTACCATCCAGCGGTGTCAGAGTTCAATGCCGGAAATAATTTTCCGGCAAAAAACCATTCGACGGTCTCTAATTTCCTTGGATGTTCATAAGTCGAGTGGGCCGGATGGCATTTCCCCAATCGTGCTACGAACATGTGCCCCTGAGTTGACTCCAGTGCTAACGCGTCTATTTCGGTACTCCTATTTCAAAGGCGTAGTCCCGGTCTCATGGAAGTGTGCTTTTGTCCATCCGATCCCTAAAAAAGGTGATAGCTCGGACCCAGCTAACTACAGACCTATCGCCATCACCTCTCTTCTCTCCAAAATAATGGAGAACATCATCAACCGACAGCTCCTCGCGTACCTTGAGGATCACCAGCTGATCAATGACCGACAATATGGCTTTCGCCATGGTCGATCGGCTGGTGACCTCCTGTTATATCTTACACACCGTTGGGCTGCGGTTATTGAAAGCAAGGGAGAAGGTCTGGCAGTTAGTCTGGATATAGCGAAAGCCTTCGATCGTGTATGGCACAAAGGGCTTCTTTCGAAGCTTCCTTCCTATGGGCTTCCCGAGAGTTTATGCAAGTGGATCACCAGCTTCCTCACTGGGCGGAGCATACAGGTCGTTCTCGACGGTTTTTGCTCGGACCCCAAGCCCGTGAATGCTGGTGTACCCCAAGGCTGCGTGCTATCCCCAACCCTGTTCCTCTTGCACATCAATGATATGTTGGACATTTCCAACATACATTGTTATGCGGATGACAGCACTGGGGATGCGGTATATTCCGGCCGTGCAGGTCTCTCTCGGGAAAACGTCGACGAGTGCCGAAAGAAACTTGTGTCTTCTATAGAGACCTCCCTGAGGACGGTCTCAGAATGGGGTAAACTGAACCTCGTTCAGTTTAATCCCCAAAAGACACAGGTTTGCGCGTTTACCGCTAAGAAAACCCCATTTGTCGTATCGCCGCTCTTCGATAGCACACCCCTCGATGCCTCGCCAAGTATCAGAGTACTGGGACTCGACATTTCGAGCGACTGTCAGTTTCGTGGTCACTTGGAGAGCAAGGCCAAGTTGGCCTCGATGAAATTGGGTGTGTTCAATAGAGCGAGACAGTATTTCAATCCTGGCCAAAGACTTGCGCTTTATAAGGCGCAGGTTCGGCCACATATGGAGTACTGCTCTCATCTCTGGTCCGGATCACCCCAATATCAGCTTCTACCTTTTGACCGCGTACAACGGAGAGCCGTACGGTTTGTCGGGGACCCGGTGCTCTGTGAACGGCTGGACTCTTTGGCATTGCGTAGAGACGTGGCTTCTTTGTGCGTCTTCTATCGCAACGGGGAGTGTTCCGAAGAGCTATTTGATCTGATGCCTGCCGCCGAATTCCATCACCGCACAGCACGTCACCGCCTGCATTTCCATCCACACCACCTGGATGCATGGCGATCTTCTACTGTGCGGTTTTCAAGGACTTTTCTTCCACGTACCACTAAGATGTGGAATGAACTTCCTTCGGCGGTGTTTCCAGATCGATACGACATGGGTACCTTCAAAAAAGGCGTTTACTCTTATCTCCAAGGCCGGCAACGCTCTTGTGCGTCTTCGGATGTTGCAAGAGTTCATGGGCGGCGGTGATCACATTTGACCTGTGACCCGCACGATCGTTTGCCCTCCTATATCATAAAAAAAAAAAAAAAAAAAAAATTATAAACGGCAACAATTTTTTATAACATGTTGGAACACTTAAACAAAATAGATCTAAACCTCCTTCTTCTAATAATATAACTGTACAAAAATTATTACATTTAATGTAATGTAAGTATTGCAATTAATAATGAATGTGCCTTGTTTTAATTTAAAGGAGAGGTCGTTTGTTTATGGCAGCTTATATGTTACTTTATTATTTATATAATAAGAGTAATTTGTAAAATTCAATAGGCACATATTTTAGATAAATATAACAAATTTGGATAAGATTTTAATACAATTATTAAAACCTCTATAGGTATCGGTAGTAAAGAAGCAGAATCCATCTTATTTAATCCACTCCTCTCTTTTTGCTGACCGTTATTACTACAGGAAGCAAGCACATTCCATAAAGTATTTTTTTTATAGCAAACTCATTAAAAATTTTAAAAAAATCTTTAATTAAAATTAATGTTTACAAAGCGCACTTCTTTATTGTCAAAGCTAACACCACCTAGCTGAGTTATTTGCCATAGCCGTAAGAGGTCTCGGCTTATGTTACTTTTAAAGCCATTCTCAAAATACAAATTCCATATTAAAATAAGACCATTAAAATTCAATATTAAAATATTAAGCTTGCCAAATAGTGGCAATCACATTTTATTTTTCAACTGTTTACTTGAAAAATAAAATATTCAAGAATTTTTTTTTTGTTCATATTTGTGTTTCGTAATTATCTTTTTCAGATCTGTGACGTCAAGGAGATTATACTGACACGGACATCCACAGCTAAATTTATATGAAGCATATTTCAATGTCATCTCTCGTAAATGACGCAAAAAATAATGATAAATACATCCCTTCAGTTACATCTCTTAATGACTGCCGTTTTTAGAATTGTATTTTAACTTCAGCTCGCTCAGTAATAGGAAAGAATTTTATTTTTACTCTTTGTTTATATTTTGCTTATAAAAAATCATTTTGGTGTTCTCAGAAGAAAACTTTTTAGTGTAATTATAATGATGTGTTGTTAATTGCAGTAATAGAATCATCTGTTAAGATTACAAGCAGATTGAGTAATTTATCTGAATTAAACTTTACTCAATCTACTTGTAATCTTAACAGAGATATCTGTTAAGTTCTACTTGTAATCTACTTGTAATCTTAACAGAGATATCTGTTAAGGTTACAATTAGATTGAGTAAAGTTTAATTCCGATAAAGAAATAGTTAAAGAAATATAACAATAATAATAATCACAAAGCCAAGCTACCATTTGCACTGATTTGAATCTACTCGAGACTAATATTCATTGGACCGACAAATCATCATTTCAATATTTCCTCCATTTGGGAACACAACTCAATATATAGAATATTAGATTTTTTATTACGCCCGACATACCAAGATCGTATTATGAGCTTACCACCTGTTTCTGCCATGACGTTAACACAAAATTATACTATATATTTTATAAAATTGGTTTTATAACGTATTTTTATTGTGAAAATTAATGAAACGAAAAAATATGTATATCAGTAAATCGATATATTTTTTTATAAATGTAAAAGGTTATTTATTGGTGATTCTAATTTCTCATATAACAGATGTTTTATATAATAATCCTATTTGTTTAATATTTTTTACTTGTTCTTGATTCTCTATAGCTTACGTAAAGGTAAAAGGGCACCTGTTACTAAGCATAACTTAATCTCAGATTTAACTATATGTTCATTTTAATTATTTATAATAAGTAACTCGGTCCTTTAAAATATCAGTCAATAATGCCAAATGAATAGATGAAATGTTAAATAATAGACGATCATGAAACAATAGTACTAAATATCTTGTTTATACTGATTTGAAATTCCGTGATATAAGTAAAATACTCACCCTAGGCTGACCGAATGCTTAATCAGAAATGTAAGGTATCTAACTATATATTCTCTGTCTGATTATCAATAATTATGTCAGTCTATCTTAATTCCTCATCCGCTGAAGGATTTTATCGAAACCATAATTAATCCATAAATGTTATATTCTTAAATATTCGTCTCGAAATAAATATATATCTTTTTTCAAAATTTCCTAATAAATTGGTGTCATAATAAGAAATGAATCAATATTTGGTCTACTTGAGAAAGTCTATATTTCAAACGCTCTAGCTAATTATATTACACTAATCTATTAAATAATTCAAAATACAAACATTTTATAAATGGTCACTCTTACATTTTTTGTCTCTTGCATTTGTAAATAAGTTTCATTTACTGTTTATATAATACATTCTTTAAGATTTTACAAAAAATACCATTAACGGAAACTACTTTAAATTCGTTATTATACATTTTTGCCTAACTTAAAGCATACTCAACAGTAATTAGGACTGTTACGGAAACTTTTAACAACATTTAGGGATGACAACAAACTTTCTTATCAATTAAGAAAGTTCTTAAAAGTAAATTTCTTCCTCACCTTTAAAAAAATCTCCGCTACCAATTGATATTTTATAATTTTTAATGTAGTAATAATAATTCGATAATATTTTTGATTTGATTGAGATTTGTATGTGGCCTTAGTAGTTTCATTTCAGACGTTATTCAGTGATAACATTTGCTTATTTTTTTTTAAATTATGTATATATTGTCTAGTTGTGTTGTAATAAAAACACGTTTAGGTATATTTATCTACAATTTAATTAAAACGTATTCTTAAGAGGAAAATTATCTAATACTTTCCTAAGAGATAAGACATTAGCGTGAGACTGGCGTCTACTTTTACAAAGTTATATAGATACAGTAATTTTTCTACAGCTATTTCTAAAAATAAAATAAAATATCAATACTATTATTTTATATTGAAATATAAGTAACTTCTAAACCTGCATTCAGTTTCTTTTAATACTTTTAAGGGTAGGTTTCCTTTAGTCTTATATTGTTATTGTTAACAGATTAAGTTTACAATCCAAAGTGGTGAAATCAGTAATTAGTAACTAGACAGTAGTTATATATTTCTATTATATACATTATACTTTGATAAGTATTTTATAGATACTGTAAGATGTGCATTGTGAAAAAAGGTATCCAATTTCATTGTATTTATGTGTGACTATTCTTCATACGGCTTTTGTTTTTACCTGTTTTATTCTGATGTATAAATCTGATCTGTAGTCTTTGCGTGAAAGGGTAATAAGCAAACATACTCTCTCACAAACTTTCCCTTTTATAATATTAGTAGGCATTAGGATTAGTGGAATATGAGAGAAAACAAAATTATAATAAAGTACTTGTATGGATTCATGGTCTGGCAGAGCGTTACAAATGGTAACATTAATAATTCATTGTTATTCAGAAAATACCGAAATATTTAAACTGAGCCTCGTTATATTCTAAATTGACTCATTTATTTCCAGCGATAACGAGTTGTATTTATCACAGAAAGCTTTTACAAACTTTTTGTACGTATTAATATTGATGTAAATAAGATGAATGGTTTACATAAAACATAATATATGAGTAGGAAAATATCCAGGGCTTCCAAGAGGCTTTTGTGCATTAGATTTAATGTTCAGATTTTTTCTCGATTTCATTTTAAATTCATTAAAAAGTCACTATGTCGTGAAAGAAAATAGTACGAAAATTTAGTTAAATAACCACACTTGAAATGGATGTGTCTCTAAGATATAACATACTTAACTTTTAAGGTTTGAGTTAAATAGTGGATAAATATGAAATGAATACCTACGGACAAGAGAGATTCAAACATGTGATTAACAAGTAAACTGCATAGATTGACTTTTGTGTGAGTAAAAATTAATATTTTGTTTTAAGTAACTGAAGCTTCTATTTTAATAAAAAAAAAATTAAGAATTTAAATTATCTAACATAACGCATGTATAAAAAATTTATTTGTGTTATAAAATTTTCTTCTGTTTCATTACAAATAAAGTTTATAGTATCCAATTAGGCATTCCTGTGTAAAATAATTGACAATTTTGCGTTTACGTCAAGTTCCTTTGGTGCCAGATGTTATGTATGAAAGTTTTTGTGAACGACGAAAAAGTATCATATTAATTTATATTTTGTTTAATATAAATAGAGATACTAATTGATATTCAATTTTATTATTTTTTTATGGTTTTATTTTAATATGGTTACATCTTCAAGCGTTAGGTTGTTTCAAATTAAATCAAATTCCTTTATGAATATTATGTTTCCAGCACTTAATACCCAATAGTTTCAATATTTCCTAGCAATCGATTTACTAAGCATCAAAATGAAAAATGTAGAGAGAAATTACAGTAGAATGATTTTGCGAATATTTAAATGGTAAAAGAAAGTGTAACGATGTGGGGTATCTGGATATAAGACCGAATATGTAAAAAGACGTGTAGCGATATTAATATAGCTATTTCCATCTCAGAAACTTTTTATAATATTTTATATATAATATTGATATATTATACAACATTTATATTAATAAACCGCGTTTTTAGTTCACATTTGTTTATTCTTCTCTATTTTGTATAATATTAATACTTACAATATTATTTAAATGACAATAATAAAGTATTATAATGATAATCGAAAAAAAAATATCATTTACAAAATGTAATATTATTAATAAGATTTTATGAATAAAATAGTTATTGCAATATATATTTTTTTTATAATATAATAATATAAGATAAAATATATAAATATTTTGGTATATGCCCTTGCCTGACATTAACAGTAAAACAAAGGGACTTAATATAAATCGATCAAATATTTAATACAAATCAATACGTCAAAGTAGCGATATAAATCAACTAAATACAGTGATTGATTTATTTATTTAAAGGTTTTCTACATGTATATACAATTAAAACTCAAAACTACATTAGTTATAATTACTAAAACATTTTACATAAATAAATATTATATAATTTATATAAAAATAAAATTAAATAATACTGATTCTGTTAAACAAAATACTACCTTTCATTTTATTATATTTTATTATATGGCTTTTTCCCCATTTCCCGAAATATGCCTATAAGATGTCAAATAAACTTGTTATAAATAATATACAAAAGTTTTAATATACAAGTGAAGCACAGGAAAAGAAAAGAAAATTAGCTTATAATTATTTTTGAATTTACTTTTAAAGTATTACAATAAATAAATAAATTCTTTATTTATATTGCTTTGCATGCATTCAATATAAGTTTAAAAATTAATAAAATAATATTAATTTCTCGTTCTCTTAAGAGGTCACATTCAAATCTGTCAAGATCATCACTAAAAACTTTTAATATTGTTCTAATATTATTGATTTAGGATTTTAATTAACAAAGATCTGAATAAACTACATATTTTCTACACAAACTATTTTGAAATGGGACAAAATTTTTAATAACGGGTTTCATATTTTCATAAAAGTTGGGACTTGTTCGTTCACTGCTTTACAGTTTAAAAATGCTTTTTCCTAATTAATTTTGATTAAATATGACTAAATTAAAGAGATTCAAAGAATTGAAATCCATCACTGACCTTTAGATTTCTTTTTAAAAATCAGTTGATAATTTAAGAATCAAATAAGGATGATACTTACCTTCCATGAACTTAACTTTATCTAATTTGAAAGCTGATATTAAATCAGACGAATGAAACAAAACCACATCAGATTACTTTTTAAAATCATTAAGTATGTGATTATACTATCTAAGACTATTAGAATACAAGTAATCAATTAATATATTTTGTTAATTTTTATTATTACAGCTAAAAAAATTATTGACTTTTTTTTAGTAAATTCTTCGAGCCGGACAGAAGTTGAAAAACATAAAAAAACCAAATATGAATTTCTAGTAAGGTTTTACGTAAAACTTATATTTTAAGTACATAATGCCATAAATCGCTTGTCGCTCATTCATTACAAAACATAATGAAATGGTTTTTCAAATCGACATTATATTAATTACAAATCGACATTATTCATCGTTTTGCTAATGGAAGAATGAACAACAATTGTTAATTCTCACAGCGGCGGCCTTGCTGAAAGTCAATATGAATAACTGTGTTTTAAAGTTAATAGTGTTTGTTGAAAATGTACTGAGCTTATACAGAAACTACAACACATTTTCAACAAAGAAGAAGGTTGTAGTATCGATCAGGACGACAATAGATATGATTTTCATCTTTATAATAACCGCTTATCATATGTATAAAATTGCTTACAATAATGAAGAAGCATACAGACTTGTGAATTTTTGTTTCAATGTAACATTTTCTTTAATAGTCATATTATTGTCACGATATAATTCAACAAAGTTTACTAATTTTATTAAATGCATCGAAGAAGCACATCAATTTATAAGAGACGATGAAATATACATTAAAAAAAATCTGCTTAAACGCAAGATAATTATTATTACGATTGTCGTATATTTGGTCTCAGTTATAGGTATAATGATTGTTTTACTGTACAACTATAATGCTGATAATAAAAAATGGTTTATAATTCTTGTAGCAGTTTATTTGTTTTGTGAAATACGCTATGTTGTTGAATACATAGTACTATACGGTATACTGGAAGTGCTCTCGGAACAAATTAAAAGTATTACAAGAATAATAACCAGAGGCACACAATATGTGATACCCGATCAAGTACACAGCTCGCAAATTAAAGTAACAACGCAACATATTGGGGACTTTCCAAAGTTATCAAAAATATATAGTACTATCAAAGACGGGTGTAAAATAAAAAATAGTATATTTGGTATACAAGTAAGTGAAATTAACTTAATGGAAAGCTACATTGTATATTTTATAAATCAATTACAAAAAGGTTGATAAACTTGTAAAATATTTCCTTTCACAGATTTCTATTATGATTGTGATGGCAATAATCTATTTTATTATACTCGCCTACATGACTATTGGAAACTTATATGCTTCGATTGTAAGTATAATGTTGAATTTAATTTAATTATTTGTGTATAACTTTGGGTGACGGTAAATTTTGAAAAATGCATAAATCCATAAACGAGTAAGAGTAATAAACAAGAGTTAGTAGCACTAGTATTATGGTTACGTAATGAAAGTATGAAAGTGTATGAAATATAATGATGTTCGTATAAGAGGATGACCGTAGAAGATAGAGATGGAGTGCATGAAAAATTTGGATATAAGCTTAAATAATTTGAATTTCATCAGGCAGATTATTAATATTTGATGATTTTGTAGAAGCTAACACAGCAGGACTATATTTATACATTTCATAGAGCGACCATATTTATGATAGCTCTGTATATGCTATCACAAGGAGCGCATACGGAGCAACGTAGCGTAGAAGACCTACGAAGAGGTCTTGCAAGTCTTCTTATACGTTCAGTGGACGGTAGGTATATAATAAGATATAAATAACTAACTGAAAAGTATTGCAGTTTATTATGAATTAGTTCGTATTTTTAATTTGTCGTATAGTATAGTTTTGAAAATTTTGTTGTATAGTTTTAAAAATCTCAAAATTGAAAGATATTTTTAAACACAACATTGTTTATAAAAATTTTGAATATTTACCAAATTATTTACCAAAATTTTCAGACCAGAAAAGCCACAAGATAATCAAGGATTTTTTACGGTTCGTAACAAACCAAACCCTTAATACACAAGCATTTGGCACAGTTACTATAGATATGACTCTGATACCAAAGTTTATGATGTTCGTCACATCATACACCATGATTGTTTTACAGTTTAACAATGTCATGTGAATAAAATTATATTATAGTTTTATTTGTTTGTTATTGCAGTTTGTATGAACTAAAATAAGTTACACTTGCACCTACTGCTTTGACTACTTAGAATGTGGTTTTGATTCGATCTCGATGATTTAAGTACTTTTAGGTTACTTTTTACGTTACAAACAATTTTATTGTTATTGTTATGTTCCTCATTCCAAAATTTAAGATTTTTTTTTTAAATATTAAATTGAATATAATTTTAATAATTATTAGTTTTATTTATTGCACCCTAATATTAAAATCATATTATTATAATAAATAATTGGAAAATTTAGAGATAAACCTCATTGTAAGATACAATATAATAGGTAAAATAGTCACCCAGTACAGTATTCAGTATCAAGTACTGTATGACAGTCAGCGATAGTGCTGTGCAAACAGCGTCGAGGCCGCGCAGTCAGCAGTCGTATGTCACAAGTTACAAGTTTGTGAAGAAAATGATCAAAAAGTTATTTTTAGTATGCTTTGCTGTGTTATTAATAGTTAGTATTATTAAAATTATCTCTATTTTAAAAAAATGACAACAATTTATCATTATTTTTACTTGTTATGCGACTAACCAGGCAGAATATTTTAAAATTCAGATCGACACTGAAGTAATTGGAATATAGACATTTAGAACCTGTTAAGACAAGTATGTATTAATTTCTAGAGCCTCTAGAAATCTGAAAAAATAAAATATCTCGAAACTTGAACCAAATCCAAAAATATAAAGAGCTCTTCAATAAGTTTTAATAAAATGTTTCATTTTGAATGTGTAAATAAAAATTGTATGAAAGCTTATTTAACTTCACTTGACAATATTATAGACTACGCTTCTTAGCATTCCATAGATTCACTGTGCGGAGGAGTGCAATCAGTGACCGGGACTTCTACTCAAGAGTAGGTTTAAGAGGCCCCTTTAAAATGTGCATACACTTTGAAAATTTGAAATCAACTTAATCATGCGGCCTTTGACTTACGCTCTAGAAAAGAACTGATGATGGTTCTAGATGGTTAGAGAGAGCTTTTGCATTTATAACTGACGGTGTAACTTCTACAGCGTGCATATTAGCTATAAACCTATTGCTACTTAGTTTGTTTGTCAGTTTGAATGCTTGTTTATCTGAAGTGATCTTTGCAGATATTTGTCTTCCAGGGAACATTAACTCCACAAGTATTTCGCACTTTAACTGTCTAGAGTACAGGAATAAGCACGGCCTGAATCAATAAGATCTGCAGATATCCCCATACACTGCAATAAATTAGATAAGATAATCAAATACAAAATTCTTTTAAAAATTATTACAATTATGATAAAAAAAAAGTTACGAGATATTAAAGAGATTTTGCTACAAAAATAATTTGATAAAATATGTAAAATATAAACAGTTTTTTTACTTTAAAAGAAACTCCTTGAGAGCGTTATCGTTTTTATCTACAGTTTATATAGTTATAGATAATAGTTAGAATAGTTAATATAGTTCAAAATTCTTTAAAATAACAACCAATTGTAAGTAAATGAAAGCTTCATTATATTAAATAGATCTTAGAATTATTTTCTAATAAGTTATCCAGTTTGATATCTGATTTATCAAAACGACTGTCCTTAATGATGTTTATGGTTGGTATTCGGGCATAACAGCGAAATAAAAAAACTAACTTACAGTCGAATAAATATTATTCGTTAAGATAATTTACAACTACCAAAAATAATAAATAGCATCCAAATTATATTAATATTAATAGCCCAAGCTCAAAAGTAAAAAAGTATAAAGTAATTAAAAATGAATGGAGGTAGATGACAAATTAACTGACTCACTGACAATCACAAACATTCAAAACGCGGGTATGAAATAAAAATAATATAATAAACGCGAATTATATCGGTAAAATAGCTTTATTGAAATGTGAAGTACTCGTGTAATTCATAGAAAACAGTAAGTGAGAGAGAATTTAAATCAAAATGGAAAACTTTATTCCAAGTTAATTGTCTAAAATCTTTAGGAAAGTAAATTCTTATTAATCATTGCAAAAAACTATAAAATTTTACTTTAAAACATAATATCGATTCCTTAGCATCATCTTAATGAGGTAATATTACGTTATACGTTGCAACGTTGTTAAGCTAAAACGTCAACATAAAAAATATTCAAAGCTTCGTCAAATGAAATAAAGACAATTATTAAAAAAGTTAGACGAAGGATTAATAATCTCTTTACCTCTTCTTGAAAATTTCTCTCTCGGAAAATCGCAAAAGGGTTTTAAATGCTACGTGAAGGGGGTGGGTGTTAATAGGGAGGGAGGCGGTACTCGAGCTCGTTAGCGACAATTTTTCTCAAAGCTGTCCCGAGAGAATTGACACAATTACGATTGTGATGAATTACGTTGCATTCTTTTTATTCAATTAAACACGAAATTGACGAAATAAGGAGGAATATATATTTATTTTTATTTCATAAAAACCCTGTATAAACAGTAGATTGTATCACAAGGAACCTAATTAGTATTAGCCTCGTGCGCTATTTTGAAGCACAAGCGAAGTGAAGGATTCCAACGTAGAATCTCTCGAGTCATAAACTCTACTTTCACCCCCTTTCTATGAGAAAATATGTTCCTACTAATAACAAAAACAGAAACGTCATTGGAACACTTTTGTTTTTTTTTTTTATCGCGCCGCGCAACCAACACATACTTTAATTTATTTGTAATGAAAATGAATAATAATATTTTTGTAGACATTATAAATGCATGCTAAATTGAAATTAACCCCAAATTGTAATACCTTTATAACACCAAATTTCTAGACTATTGTTTTCCTTTGAGTTACAATGAGGGGTTGAATCCTTTATATCTCACTAAATGCAGGATTGAAATTATATTGATGTCGAAGAGACACTGAAAGAAGTTTCGAAAGTGTGAATAAAAGTTACTTAAGAACGAATTTAGTATGTAGTTAGCAGTACGATGATTAAATGTACAAACTCGCTAGGTTTGGTTAAAAGCAAACTCTTATTTAATAACTCTTAATTCATTAACCAACAATTGTTTTCATAAATCCAGGGTGTTTTTAAAATATAATGTAGACAGTATCTAATATTATCTTATATAGTGTAGTGTGTGTGTCTTTCTTTTTTCATTGAATTCAATCAAATGTACTGATTTGATTGCATTCAATGAAAAAAGAAATTTTAATAATAAATATTTCTAATATCCGTGATCTGTTCGCGGGCTATAATTAGTATACTTTCATAGAATTAATTAAGTATTATTATAAAGATGATTATAAAATCAGTTTAGAATAAGATTATAATTGAAGGCACGTTATTGCCTTTAACAATAGGACATTAAAATTTTATTAACTTGTGAATATATTTTCTTCTCAATATTGTTATATTAATAATAACAATATTATCAATATTGTTATAATAATAATAACAATATTCTCAATATTGTTATAATAATAATAACAATATTCTCAATATTGTTATATTAATAATAACAAATTTCTCAATTAAATCTCAATATAACAAATATTGATAATAACAATATTGAGAAGAAAATACTGACGCAAGTCAACGGATGAAGAATACAGAGCTGGAAAGTAAAGTTACAACGGAACGAGAATTCACTAAAATATCTTCTTCACATCAATCTTTTATGACAATGTGTTACTAGTGCAAGTCTATACTACCCATAGTATCCACTTTACAAAAATCGAGCAACACATCATTATATATATAATTTTTAACATAAATAATAAGAACAGAAAACGATGCTCCATTATTAACAGAAGTTATAATTATTGTTATTATAGCATGAAAAAAGCAATGTGGAAGGAAGCACGGATACCCTTTTAAGGATTATCACGAATACTTAATTCACAATAACTAAAATACAACGCATTTAAGAATTCATCATCTGCAATTTTGACAAACTTATAAAATACTTTTAAGGTTTTTCTTAGAAATTACAAAAAAAATTATAGAGTTATTTTAAAAATGATAGATTATTTTTGTATTTTCCCGTTTTCGATACTCTTAACTTCTAGCTGAAGTTTACAACCAAGCAGCAATTTAATCAAGTGCACCTCGTGATTGTATTAAAAAGCAATTTATTTTAGTTGTCGCTGAAGCGTGGCGCGATGTTAAATACAAGACTAATTAAAAACGACGGTTCTTTACTTAATATACTGCAGGATGCCATATTTTCACTGGCATTGATCTCTCTTGTTTTATTTAATGACCATACATTATTTCAATAGGGTTAATTACAAATATTTATACATTATCAAATGTTCTCATATAGCTTTAAATGAATATGAGTACTCACGTATTAATAGACTTTCAGAGCTTGGACGTGCAAGTTCAGATTGTTTTATAATTTTTATTTCTAAATTTAATAATATAATCATAATAGTACTTAAAGTAGCGGTATAAAAAGCTAGTAAAAGAAAAAAGTAAGTGATCTTTTTTTATTTATTTTACTAGCGTTATGTTATTTTATGTACTTACTAATTATCATATTATGAGATAATTTACTTCTGTTTCTCAAAGATTTAAAACATAACAAATGTCTCAAAGATTTAATACATAACAAATGCTTAATACTTTAAAATTAAGAATTCGTATATTATCTTTTTATTAAATCTGATGAGGGCAGTGTCGAAACTTCATTGTATGTCAATGACCTTAAAAGCTTTAATTGTCATAAAGCTTAGTCAAATAGACATTTTTGTATAAAACATAAAAAGTTATTCAACAATAAATGTAAGGTTTCTATCTGCGCAGTATATTTATAAATTATTAAGTGCATCCACATAACAGGTAAGTTACTGTATATAATTATTTGGAGAGGTTCAAATGTATAATGAAAAGTGAGCTACTTGCTGTAAAACTTATTGTAAAAATTACATTACAAATAAAGCTTTTATCTTAAATTATTATTATTTTTATTAAAACTATTTTTTAAGAAACTAAAATACATGTTAAATAGAGTTTATTAAGACATATTTAAACAAACAAATATTTATACGTTTAAAACACATTGGATCTGAACGTTATCCTCCTAATATTATAAATGTAAAAATATTTTACATTTGTTTATTTGTTATGAATTCAAATAATAAATATTAAACATAACTTCAAAAAACACATTTACGTTAATGCTTTTCCACTTACCATGGAGCTTTGAACACCTGCCTCATCTTCATAACAATGTTAGGAAATTAATTAAACGATTATTTAATCGTTGAACACTAATAATATTTTATTAGAATTTTAGCAATTTGTAGACCATTGTGAGCACCATTTTAGCAATTTGTAGACCACTGAATCTTAAATGTACCTTGATTTTATTTTATGGTCAGTTTAATTAAAACATTTAATACTTAACATAGAGTTAAGTGTTAAATGTTTTAATTAAAAAAGCATATATTTTAGCAAAATATAATAAATTTGGAGCTGTATCTATTATTGCTTTCGGCAATATAGAAGCAGAAACTATCGGCTTTCTCATTCCTTCAGAATTCTCTCCTGTTCTTTTTCATGGCGTTATTACACAAAATAAAGAAAACTTTTATACCAAACTCATTAAAAAACCCAAAATCAAGGCTTTAATTAGAATTAAGGTGTACCTAATACATGGTTATGACAATAGCCATACTTAAAACATTAATTACTTAGCAATCAATTTAAAAGTAGTCTGCCAGCGACCGTGCGATACCTATCCACGGCGCATTATCCTTTAAATAATCAAAAATACTGTAGTATTATTTTGCACTTTATTGTTTTAAATAAAATAATAAATTTACATAAAAATAAATGGCTTACAATTTCACAAGTAAATGTAATTTATATGTTTGTATATAAATATGACAGAACCTTTTTATAATTTGTGAAAAAGTAATTATTAAACTGGCAACTGTTTTATTGTTATAAAATATATTATATATATATTAAATAAAAATATATTATATATTATAGTGTAAAATTATATGTAAAGATTATATAAGAATTGCCGGTAACCATAAAATGGACATTTAAACTAGAAGCTCGTCAAATAGTGACAAAACAATTCTTTGTTTAACAGCTTTTGTTTATATATATATATATATATATATATATATATATATATATATATATATATATATATATATATATATATATATATATATATTATTATTTTTTCCGGTTTTTTGTTAGTTATATATATTTTATAAGTATGGTAAGTTCATTTAAAAAGATATTATTTACAAGACTGATAGAGAAAAACAGAAAATAATTAATTAGCATAATTATTTTCTGTTTTATTGTTTCGGTTTTCAGAAAAATTAAACTTTATAGTGTAGTTCAATAACTATTCGATGTAGTGTGTAACAATTTACACACTACATCGAATATCAATTAATTTGATATTAAAAATTTTACGATTTTGAAAGACGATACGTCGATTTTGTAAATTTTATTTAAAATGAATAAAATATAGGCGAAGATCTAAATCAACATTACAACGAAGCTAAGTCACGTCTATTTTCCCTGGCTAGCCAATCGCAATGATTTCAATCAACGCCAGTCTAATATTCATTGGACCGACAAATCAGCACTTCGACATTGCCTCCATTTGGGAACACACCTAATATATAGAAAATTAGATTTTTTATTACGCCCGACATACCAGGATCGTATTATGAGCATACCAGCTGTTGGTACGGCAAGGTTTGCAGAAAATGATATAACAAATTTTGTGAAGTTGGATTTGTAAAATCTCACTTTCATAATCAGAACATTATTATACTGAAACAAGACTACTAAATTTTTGATAATAAATTCAAGTTTTCTTAATACTTCCTGTTCACAAACATATATTATTTTATACACAGTTGGAATAATAATCGCCATAGTCTAAAAAACCATTATTTAATTTTGAAATACTAGTAGACCTAAAAACATTTTTATTCTAATGAATTATAAAAAATTCTCGACCAAAAAAAAAATTAAATAATCAACAGTCATACTACGTGCCAAATATATCGGTAACATGAAACAATAGTGCTAAATGTGAGATAGATACTGATTTGACATACGACATAAATCAATATTTGATCTACGTCAGAAAGCATCTAATGTCCCCAAAAGCTTATCTCAGTTCAGTTTGCAAAGCATTCACAGATTTTGAATTCATTTGAAATGATATTATTTTGAAGTTTAACATTAATATAACGAAAGATTGCATTCGTTGAATATTTTAACACACTTTTATAACTGATACTAATTGTGAAAAGCACAATTAAATAAAGCACATTGCAAAAGCTATAACTGTATTACATGTGAAGTATTCCAAAACTTTAAATTAATAATAATTTATAAATCTCTCTTAAACTGCACTTCAATTATAGCACAAATAAAAAATGAATGTACTTTTTGTCAAGTATTTAATCAGCTAATACTTGAGCATAATTTTAATATAGTGATTCAATTAAAATTGCATAATTCATACTATTTAAACTAAAAACGTGCAAACTTAATTTTTTGCTTTTTAATACACATGCTACTTATTATAGTATATATATAACTAATCTATTATCCCACTGTCCTACTAATATTCCTACTCCTACTAATATTATAAATGCGAAGCTTTGTGAGGAAAATCGAGATGTATTGCTGGAAAAAAAGACTGCTCAAGCGTTAAAACGCACTGAGTTGTTCTAAATTCGTTATTATATTTATTGCCTAACTTGAAGCTTATTCAATTGTAATTAGGACTATAAGGGAAACGTTAAACAATAAGGACGACCGAAAAGTTTCTCATAAAAAAAAAATAAAAATAAAAATAAAAATGTTTATTAAATCAGATTACAAAAGATCCATAATTGTTAGTAAAAAAAAAAAAAATATATAAAGACTTATTAACTATGGTTAGTACTTAATAACTAAAAGTGACTTCGTAATGTCACACAAGTGCTCGACTAGCGGACAGTCCCCACTATCGGCGATGACCCTCAAGACATTGTTGCGGCTGTCGCGCACTCGCCTTAAAAGTGAGCTTGCTTTTATGCGGAGAATGGCCGGGAAACTGTCGACCCCTGCGTACGCAAACATACCCGAGGCACTACAGTACCGCGGCAGCCCCAACAATGTCCTGAAGGCGTTGTTATATTGTACACGCAGGGCGTTGTACGATTTCAGAGTATATTTGACCCATAGATTGCTCGTATAAAAGGAAGTGCAGTAAGCTTTAAAAAGCGTGATCTTAACTGGGATCGAACAACGAGCAAATCTACGAGCCAACATGTTCGCTCTGATGGACAACGCCCTGCGTTCTCGCTCGATGTCAACATCGTCTCTTAGGCTTTCTGTGACCACATGACCCAGGTACCTGAATTGGTGTACTCTAACAAGATTGACCCCGTTAAGTTGTATTGAGGGTATATTGTCCGGTGGTTTAGTGCCAGCCTTAAAAACTAGGTATTCACTTTTCTTGTTATTGTACACCAATCCATGCTCCTCAGCATATGACTCACAAAAAGCCAGCATGCTTCTGATAGCAAAAACAGAGGGGGCCAGCAATACCATGTCATCAGCATAGCTGATATTATTAAAACATACGCCACCAATATGGCATCCGACCCTCATGCTACTGAGCCCCTCAATCAGTGCATTGACGTACAGGTTAAAAAGCTTAGGTGAGCTCAAACCTCCCTGCCTCACACCACATTCCAACCTATACGGCTCCGAGTACTCGTCTGCCCACTTTACCATGTTTATTTGATTACCATACCAATATCTAAGCAAAGAAATCATTTCCAGAGGCACTCCCGTCTGCTGCAGCTTGTTCCACAAGAGGTTGTAAACGACCAGATCAAATGCTTTCGATAGATCTAGAAAGCAGGCATATACAGGAGTGCTTCTATCTGTGTAATACCTGACAGTATGCTTTAAACTCAGAATTGCACTTTCCGTGGATAAATGAGTTCTAAATCCGAATTGGAGGTCGTGAATGTGCAGATGACTATCCAACTGAGCGCCAAGCACACTGTCAAAAACCTTGGCTATGATGGTTGCTAATGATATAGGCCTATAATTTGAGCTGCTAGATGAATCACCAGTCTTGTTCTTAATAATTGGTACTACAACGGTTTTAATTAAGTTCGGGGGTAAATAAGAATGTACTTACTATACACAAGTTAAAAAGTGATGCTATTACCTGAGCAAGACAAGGCCCAGCATGCTGAAGGTGCTCAATGCTGAGACTATCATGACCAGGCGACTTGCCTCTTGTCATCGACTGTATAATTTTCGATACTGTTTTAGAAGTTATGTAGGTGTTAACAAGCTTAAAGTTAATCTCAGCATCAGGCACCTTCCCCGGATATTTCTGTTGGGGCCGCACAGCAAAATGGTTCTTAAAAAGATTTGCTACCGCCTGCGGTTCACCAACACCATCTATGACCGCTGGCCGGCCAGGTCTAGAACTCAGTCTATTCGTAGATTTCCAAAAATTGCTGAAATCACCCTTCCCATGATGAGTCGCGAGCACATCCATCCTAATTTGTTCTTGATGGTTTTGACACCATTTCAGTCTACTTTTAAAGATTTTACGACTAGCTACCATATCATTATATAGTGTGCCACTCCTAGGCCTGCCATACCATACCCACACAAGAAACTTCGACCTGGCCTCCCTATGCGCACTACTTACATGAGCATTCCACCCTCTTTGTCTAGTCGGCAAACGAGCACTCGAATTATCGCAACTTATGTCATGAGACACTGTAGCTGCTTCAGACAGTATTGCTATCAAGCGGTCATACAAATTATCAATAAGACATCTATGTTTCTCATTATGACAAACTTCCTTTTGACAGTTTTGACACTCATTTGGAACATCAATATTCTCCAAAAGGTTATTACACAAATTAAAATAACAATTCAACTGTTCTTTGGATCTTTTTCCCCATTTAATTTTATTAATAAATTTTTCATTTTTAGTAACTTTTCCTAATATTAAATTTAAGTTACAATTCACAGTTAGCGGGAAATGATCGGACCAATATGTATCGTAATTAACTACAACACTACTAACACATTGCCATGCTGCCTCTGTAACCACACAGTGATCCAACCATCTCCCACTGCCGTGAGCATCACTAACAAACGTAAAAGTCTGAGGTAACATTTGTAACTTACATACATCCGCACAGATCCACGACTGCTCTAAACAAAAATTATCTAATTCTATGAAAAACAACTCAGTAGGGTGGGCATTATAGTCACCTAGCATAAAAACAGACTCCACACCGCACTCTTCAATTATAGCACTAAGCGCACTAAGGCAATCCGTAAATTCCGCCAAGTTATCACGACTATCGGTGGGCATATATACACAACACACAACAATAGGTTTGTCACTGAGGTCTATTTTTATAGCACATATGCGAGGGTTAGAACACTCAACCACGGACACGCACGGAAAGACGCTCGTTCTCCATAAAAGCGCTACTCCCCCGTAGGGACGTCCTGTGATGACGCCGGCGCCGGTGTCCATAGCTGAAGTACCCGTACTGCCAAAGTCCCCGTCCACCATTCCCAAGAATGGCAGGTCATGAGGAAATAACCAAGTTTCCTGCAGGGCAACAACATCTGCACTCCGACATAACATCCTTACTCCATCTATTGATCTTTTAATTGACTTACAATTAAAAGTAACCATACGAGTACACGTTCCCTCATTATGTATTGGTGTATACGTCATCTACTCTCTTCTTAAAATCAATAAACCTTCGGAAGGTTATACCCTCAGGCCAAAAATGATCTTTTAGAAAAAGGGCTACTTTACTTTTTGGTACGTCAATTTTGTACGCGTTGTATTCTCTGGGCGTTTGTACATTTATTTTGTAAGGAACAACTTTAACCTGCGTTTTGTCCAATATGTAGTTCGCGATGTCACTTTCTGTTGTCTCTTTCGATACGTTATTAATAAATAGCGAAATTTTTATATCCGCGGCCTTAAATTTTTCACTAAGGCTGGTTGCAGCTTTGCCTTCCATTGTAATAAAACGATTTCGCCGTCTTTTTCTTTGTACCAACTGCCATTCATTACTTTGTAGTTTTTGTATTTTCTTCTTCCAAAGTCCATCAACATCCACCATGCGCGCTAACGTTTCCGACCCCACTGGCTTGCTGGAACAATTATCTTGGTGGCGCGCTCGGGTGACTACTGCCGCCGCAGTAATACTTTCATTTGAAAACCCTCGTACGTCCCTGTTCGAAACCGCAGTACCGCCCGATAAGGTGAGGCGCTCCTGCGTAAGCGCATCTGCGTCATTGTTCGAAACCGTGGTGCCTGTCGGGTTCTCCACGTGTCTAACTTCATTTTCGCTATGCATTTCACTGAGCGAGATGGAATGTGTGACGTCCTGGGTGTGCGACAAGGACAGGTCACGATCGCCAGTCTCCGGTAAAATGTCTTTGTTTGAACGGTTTTTAACCTTTGTATTAGCATTAATAATTTCAATGTGCGGTAGGTCGATAGGCCTGCTGTCCATTAAATAACTACTGCCACGATTTTCATTTTCGTAACAGTCTTGTATATTATCAACTGATGGTTTTTTAATGCTTTGCAGGTCACTTTTAATGTCATCAAGTCGATCTATTGTTAAGCATGTCTCCTGCAATATTTTTATTTCTTTCTGCATAAGAATAATGTCCTTTAACAACCTTGTTGCGTCAAGGTGATCAAAGGTCACTGGGGGTAGTTTGTGCAATTCCTTCGCTACAAAAATCGGGGTTTCTTCTGGGTCAGTTTCCTTGAAGACAGCAATTAAATCGTACAAGTCCCGATTTGTACGTCCATTTCTCTTTCGAGTAATTTTACGTTTTGTTGTTTTTATAGATTCGAACAACAAACATTTTGCACGTTCTATATCCGTTGCAGGGAAGGATGAGACGCAGATACGTACAATACCTTCTTCATCCATAACATCCAACTTATTTTGAATGAACGCTAATACTTCACAGATAACTATATTGCAGTTGTTACACTTAACTATATTCGACGATGCCATAATTGCACTACTGAGCATAATCAGGGCGCTCGCGCGTGCGCTTCGCAACAGCGTTAGGCGACAACAAAGTAAACATCATAAGTTCAGAAAACTCCTTAAAAAATAATTTCTTCCTGATTTTACTTTTTTTTTTAAATTTAGTTTTAAAACACTTTTTCTATATTCCAAGCTTTATTTCATTCGATATTTATTCATTAATAAAAGATACTTAAATATCCATGTTGTTTTATTTACCAACTTCATTTTTATTCAAATTTAAAAATCATTATTTTATTATTAAACATCTGCCCTTTACGTCATTACATTACTTTTTCATATTCAATTATTTTATGTACCCTATCTCCAGAGTATAACGCGTAAACATTTTTAATATCCGCTCCGAAATGAAAACAGATTTTTATATCATATATTTTTAATATTATAAGTGTTTCGCTGCTTACAAAATGTTTATGTTGTTAAGATAATATTATATTTAAAACACATTAAGGTATAATTTTAAAATAAAAATAAAAATAAAAATAAAATCTTAAATTGATAATAATAAACTCATAAAACTACTCATCAATCAAAAATGGTGTCTATTTCTATTAACTTATACAAATACTATGTTTTTTCAATATAGTTTATGTGTAAAGCAATGTGTTAAATAATGAATATTACACAAGAGACGGAAACAAGACAGCAGACATTGCGACACTGTGAGACCAAACCGTGGTTTATACCTATGGTGAAAAAAACCATAAAACTGTATATATTATGAGGTTATTTTGAATAATATTATTGACTAAAGAATAGGTAGTCTTGATTTCAGTTCGTCCAAATGTGTTTTTAAAAACTAATTAAAATTATTTTAAAATTACATTAAAACTACGTGTAGCCGATTTGGAGGCTTTATTCTAACTAACTTCTAATACAAAAGAAATCTTAATGCTAAGCTTATGTCTATGGGAACGGATGTAATATGATCCCTTGATATCTTCAATGCTAACACAGCATTAGTGCACCTGCACTCAATCCAAGACTGGAAGTTAGGCCCACGCATAACTAGGTACTCCTTTAATGTATTTATTATAATATAAATAGATACTTAACGAATTGCGGTTTACAACTTTATTTTATGTATTACTTTTACATTTAAAGTTTTAACTAACTAGGATCTTTTTTGCAAAGAAGTTGAGAAATTTCCGCTTACGTCAACTTCTTTCAGAGCTTAAATTGAAATTTTATGTGGGTCGTTAAAATATTTAGAAAACTCATAAAAATTCAATTTTGTTCCTGTAATGTCTTTATTATATAATATACTTAAATATCCAACCGTGGGATTTTACAAAAATAGACCGGTCTTTTAATACTAAGGAACTTTATAATTTATCAATATTTTTGTTCCCCGCACTTAGTGAATTGATAGTTTTAACACTTTCCATCCATCGACTGACTCAGCATTTCCTATTAAAAAGAAAAATCTAGAGAGAAATTTTAGAAAGATGATTCAGCAATTTTTCAAACGGGTAAAGAAAGTGTGGCAAACACATCCATCTCGGTAGAACATATTTTATAAAAGTTATGTAAAACATATAATGTAACTAAAATAGCATTGATAAGATATTAAATTGTAATCAATATCAATATTTAAAAATATACATTTACATTTACATAATACAGTTACTTGATTTTACCCAAAATTATAAATCATTTCTCATTTATAACTTTGAGTTATTCATAGTTTGTATTAATGCAATATTTCTATATTATTTTATGTATAATTTTGGTACATTCCTAGCACAGCACTCTTGTAATTAAAAGATTAAAAGAACAGTGTCGAACAAACTCGCTGAGGTTTTATGAAAGTACTTTTTACCAGCACACGCTCAAAGATAATATGTAAAGTAACAGCCTTTTTTGTTAAAAGGCTTTTATGTTACTAATGTATATTTTTATCCACTGGATTACAATGGCGTTACACTGAGATAAGAATCTGCTGCATATTTTTACGTACATTATTTTTAGTAATAAGAAATTCAATATATGAATTCCTAAATACTTTTAAATATCGAATGAAATATGTATCAATATAGGCAGGCGCTAGGATCGGTATCCTTCCATCGCTCTGCCAATTAAAGTACCGAGTTGCTATATAACATTACGAATCTAACACTGCATATTGTATTCATTTTGTTTTATTTTTAAAATATAATTATCTTAGTGTATATTTGTATATATTAAATTGTACTAATACAATATTAAGCAATTCCCGTTCAATCCCAAGTTTTATCTAGGAGCTCGGAGTTTGACTCTATTGCTGCTTGAATCATCCACGAGGGACGAAAATCCTATATACTTAACGTAAACGTAGTCGGGTAAATATATATTATTGTAACCACGTACAGTTTAATATAAAAAAATATTATTGTGAATGATAATATATAACATGCAATTCTTTATTTTTAAAAAATGTTGTAAGCTCGCATACGTTTACAAAACTCCATTATAAGTAACAAGCTGTGAACAGCCAAGGACCATGGGTAATAGAAATTTCACAATGTCAAAGGTTCTTGCATGTTTCAAAGGCTGCAGGTAGAACTTAGATAACAAGCTACATGGCTGTGTAGATTCTTATTTTTTATTTTTTTCTATATGAAATATTTTAAGAATTTAACAGATATCTGCTGCTACATACTCAATAAAAGAAAAATAAAAATAAAAAAAAATAATAATTACAATTTTATGAAAATTGATATGTCTAATATATTTGGTACTAAATGAATTCTTTAAAAAATTTGTAATTAATATAATTAACATATGATAAAAATATAAAACCCAAAAAGCTAGACTGTCAGACTAGCTTTTATTTTATTTTAATTCTGTTAAAAGGGCATTGAAATAAAAACTAATATTTATAAAGTTCCAATCCCACGTATCAAAGTTGCCTAACATTTTAAAACTGTTCGCAAGGTTGACGCGTTGCAGTAGTTCTAATTTTTAATTTCTTATTAAATAATTGAAGGCTTAAAAAGTGTGCAATGTACAAATATTAAATGTCATAAGGCGCATGACTTCTATATACTTGTAGCATTCATTAATAGATGTAACTTTCATTATTCTTTACAATACTACAATCCGATTATTATGTAATACGACACGTAGATCTTTAGCATATTTTCAATGAACATTATAATAATTAAAATACTGTTATTGATTTTACATTTGTTATAATATTAATATGTGCTTATAGATAGATTGACACTTTCCACTTATTAGTCCATTTACTAAATGAAAATAAACAATTTCAAATAGAAAGCATTTGTTTTTATGGAAGGTTTTTCGATTACTGGACAATTAGTGGATTCGAGGCTGACAAATCATTTATGTAATTTTGGTGTGAAAAACAAACCCCTCATCATATATTAATGGTTAAAATGATTTTCATATCCAGTAGGTGTTATACTTATTTTAATATGAAACATGAAAGATCGATATTTAGTAGTATTTCTAAAAATAAGAGAGTAAGTATTTTCTTGCTCAGCACATTTAAAAATAAGTTGCTAAAAATTATCTAACATTTTATTTTAGAAATTATCAAAAGGTCTCGTATGTTAATGGCGTGATGGCGTTAACCGCCACTTGCGGTTAACAACGTGTTCGGTACGGAAATGTCAAGAATTTTGTGCTTAAATAGAATATACTAGAATTATGTAGATATATATACGTATACTTGTAAGTATTTATGTGTATTGAAAATTCTGTCAATTGTTATCCTCATACCTTTATTTTAAATATCCATCCCACAAAAGAGGATTACCATTTTTTTTGTAATGTTTTGTATTTTAGCAAATAACAAGAACCTACGCAATTTCTTTGACGTCGTTGTTTTTTTTTAACTTCATAACACCGCTTAGTCCTTATTTGCAATAAAGTTAGGAGTCTTGATGTTCTCCTAAAATATGGAAATATTTTATGGCTATTCCTCGCATTGTAAACAAACACTGCTGGCGGTGTGTGGTTGTCTTGGTGGCCGACTATGCAATATTAATGGATTAAAATTCTTAAAAAAATGGATTAAAGTCATTGACTTGATTTCAAAGATTTAAATTATTCCCAAAATGTTTAGTAAACATTTTGCGAATAATTTATATGTTTTGTTTGTAAAATAGTAATTACAATAAAGAAATACTTTAGGAATTGCAAAAATAATTTTATGTTTTAACATCACTCACTCTGGTCAATCGTATTACAAGGAATGAAGGTAAACATTTGAGAATCGGTCGAGTAGCAGGCCGAAACCCTCCTTAGCAACACGTGTTAGGGAGGTTCTTGAAACCTTTTCAATAAATCTTGAAAAATATTATCAACGGCTTCCTCAAAAAGACACACTAACGTACGGCACCTTTTATTCTCCTTTGAACATGGACTTAAAACCGATGGTTGATGCATACGTATATAGATACATCAAACATTATGGAGTTTACTAATTTGGAAGAGATTTTATCAAAGTATAAACTTTATGTAAATTTAAAATTTCAAGCGCTTCAAGAAATCGCTCGTCGTTCATTCAACGCAAAATATAGCTATGCAAAAAATTTATTTTATATCGACATTATATAAATATTCCTCATTTTGCTAATGGAAGAATAAACAACAATTTCTAATGCTCCTTACGGCGGTTTTGTTAAATGTCAAAATGATTGACAGTGTCTTACATCTAATAGTGTTTATTGAAAATATAGAGCTTATAATAGCTGAGCAATAAAAGGGACTGTTGTGATATCCATTACTATGACAATAGACATGATTTTTATCTTTATAATAATCAATAATCAAATTAAATTGCTTATAGTAAAGAAGAAGCGTACAGATTTATTTATAAATTTAATTATCGAATAAATGTTTGTATTTAAAACCATTCAGTTTAAATATTTTGTTTGAAAATTTGTTTTTGATTACGTTTACGTAGCGCCATCTAAGTATTGTTTTACATACCACCATTCATTTTCAAATTGTTTCAAATTGACTACCACTTTATGTTTTAAGGGTTATCCTTTTAAAGATTATTTAAACATGATCATTAGGCTAATGTTTGTATCTGGTCATGGCTAACCCTAGTAATCTGTTTGTAAAGTTGTGCTGTTCAGATGTGTTCAGCGCCTCTGGTGTCATATCGGAGAACTATTAAACTCAACCAATCACTGCTAAGAGGGGCGCGGACACCTCTGAACGAAGCGCTCGGTGGAAGATAGATCCACTCTGGTTCGAGCGTTCAACTGGTAAGGTTGTCTTGAAATCTCGGTAACTATTATTACTTGGAAATTTAATTGTTACTTTAAGTCAATTTGTAATTCTCGTAAATGAACTGATTATATTTTCTGTGTGTTTATTTTATCATAAATTTAGTGAGTTTTATCATCGCAAAATTTAAATTATGGATAAAGTATGAACGGAAGCGATGGTCCTGAAGGGATCAACGATTCCGGTGTTTTAAAAATATTATTGCGTGGGTGTTAATCTGATATCAGAAGTGGGATCGCTCCGGCGATCCCTTTCTGCCGGTCAAATATTTCAGGTCCTGACTATGTGACACCGCGTGTGGCACATACAGTAGTTTCTGTACAACAGGCCAATCACGTGGGGCCATTGTAGAGTGCCTCTGACGTAGGTCCTGGTTTTCAAGAAATGCCTTTAGGTGTTTCTGAACGGGGGTTTCATGTGATGCAATTCTATCATGCTAGTAACATTCCATTAATGGATGTGGCAATGCAACAGCCACTGTGTGGTAACGTACCTCCGCAGTTTTTCTTACAGATGATGACTATGATTCAAAGCATGAGGGAACGATTACTTCAAAAGCCGAGTGAGAAGGTAAGCAGTTTGCTTAAGGGACGTTTGCTGAGGGTTGGTATCCACACCTACTGGGAAGGAGCTACGGGAAACAATAACCACCACGTTTGAACCCGAGAATCCCTATTTTCGTGACATAATTAAATTTAGGGAGCACGTATCGTCCGAACCATGATATAGCGGAATTCCTTTCTCATGGATGGATACTGTGGAGGCGTATTACTAAGGATGGTCGACGCAGCTCAAAAAGAGAGATAAAATTTGTCAAAAGTAGAGCCAAGGTACAAAGATTCCAAAGAGTAATCGGACATCATTGGGCATCCCCGAGAAGTAGCCCACGATCAGGTACGAAGAGCCCCGCAACCATGTCACGGTAGAAACGAAACGGTGACCGTGTCGCCGACAGACGAACAGGACCATCTCAGCGTATCCCAAACTAGTTATTATCATAAATGCTCGGTGAACTATTTTAATTTGTTATAAAACTTGCACTGTCTGTTCTGTTATCAGTTATCCAAAGTATTTGTCTAGCGATACTAAAATACTAATATTAAAAGATGCTTTGGCGTGCGGATCCGACCCATAAACAATACTTGTTGTAGGCGGGTGGAGACGTCCTATGACAAATGAAATATTGAAAAAAAAAAAAAAAAGAAAAAAAGAAAAAAATAATAATAAAATGTTGTAGACGGTTGGAGACGTTCTATGACAAAACGAAAGTGTTATGAAAAGTTATTAATGTTGTAGGCGGGTGGAGACGTCCTATGACATATGAAATGTTAAAAAAAAAAAAAAATGAAAATGAAAATGAAAAGAAAAAAAAATAAAATGTTGTAGACGGGTGGAGACGTCTATGGCATAATCATATTATGATGTTATGTGTGTTCGTGTGATGCCCCAAAGCCACAAAAAGATGTTATGTTTCGTTTCGGCGACTCGTAACCAAACAGTTTTAAAGTCATAGTATGGTACCTATTTCACAATGTGGAATGTTACTTTACTAGGATAATACTCTTCCTAACAAACTAGTTATAAGATTGTTGGTTGATTGTCACGTGGAGTGAACAACTGTTGTTATACAAAGATAATGTTAAAAAAAATTAAAAATAGTAAGTAAAATAAAATAATGAAAATGAAATAGCGCTGCAGGGCACGCACCGCTTATCAGTATGGCCGTGTCGCCGCATTCTCATTACATATGTTAATATGGTTTCGAGTAACAAGTTAACTTAATAAATCTATTTAAGATAAGTTTGTTTAATTATTAAAATTATTATTTGTTGTCATAATTAAGCTCCGTCAAATATTTTTGTAAGTAGATGACATTTTGAGTACACAGCGAAATGGTTGCTGGTATGAAATTAAGATCAGTAATTTCAGACCAGCCTCCAATTTGCATTCCGAAGTTTTATTTATAAATTTAATTATCGAATAAATGTTTGTATTTAAAACCATTCAGTTTAAATATTTTGTTTGAAAATTTGTTTTTGATTACGTTTACGTAGCGCCATCTAAGTATTGTTTTACATACCACCATTCATTTTCAAATTGTTTCAAATTGACTACCACTTTATGTTTTAAGGGTTATCCTTTTAAAGATTATTTAAACATGATCATTAGGCTAATGTTTGTATCTGGTCATGGCTAACCCTAGTAATCTGTTTGTAAAGTTGTGCTGTTCAGATGTGTTCAGCGCCTCTGGTGTCATATCGGAGAACTATTAAACTCAACCAATCACTGCTAAGAGGGGCGCGGACACCTCTGAACGAAGCGCTCGGTGGAAGATAGATCCACTCTGGTTCGAGCGTTCAACTGGTAAGGTTGTCTTGAAATCTCGGTAACTATTATTACTTGGAAATTTAATTGTTACTTTAAGTCAATTTGTAATTCTCGTAAATGAACTGATTATATTTTCTGTGTGTTTATTTTATCATAAATTTAGTGAGTTTTATCATCGCAAAATTTAAATTATGGATAAAGTATGAACGGAAGCGATGGTCCTGAAGGGATCAACGATTCCGGTGTTTTAAAAATATTATTGCGTGGGTGTTAATCTGATATATATATATTAAACAGACTAATGAAAAAAAATATTTTTTTTTATATTATACAGTGTTAACCTATGGGTTAACACTGTATAATATAAAAATAATTACCCATTTTATAAGAAATAATTTTGCCATCAAAATTGTATTTGAAGCACCAAGTAGTCTTATCTCGTAAGTCACGTCTCTTCGTGTCTAAGTCTAGTTGGGCTTATTTAGAATTACATGTGCGTTGGTATCACATCCAATATTTCTCACTACTTATGTTTTTCTGAAAGGTTCAGCAAAAAATTTGTTACCTTAACAAAATCTTTTTTTATCAATAAATAGGTAATAATTATACATATTTGCCAACAAAGTTTCCAATGGTATTTATACATGGAGTGAAATTATTACAATCGAAGTAAGTTAAAAAGTAAAAGATTATAGTAATACATAAAAAAAAACTTTAACTAAATTGAAAAATCTATATCGAAAATATTTATATTTTCTTAAAATTACTTTGAATTAAAAATAATTTTAAAATAAACAGCGATAAAAACTAAAAAAAAATTTACATTCAAAAATTCAGGACTTGATTTTTAAACTTCTAAGAAACTTTGAGACATTATCACTAAAAATATCGAGTTGGTTAAATCATTTATAAAAATTTATACATGTTCTAGCTAAAAATCGGTTTTTATTATAATTAGGTTTCACAGTCCGGAACATAAAAGGTATTTCTTAAGCGTAGACGAACGTGGACAATTTATTAAAATATTACTGACAAGATGGTTGGAAGCCGTCAAGTTATTCAAAATTTTGTATAAAAATAAGAGGTCCCTATGCTCCTTCCGCTTTCCCAAGGACTTTTGTCCTTGGAAAAGCGTGAAGGTATTGGCACAACTCAACCCAAACTTAAAAAACAATCTTTTGAGAAATTTATGGTGGACACTCTCAACTTCTTTACTTTGTACTTAGAGTATTGGGGGTTCCAAACACTAGACGCGAATTCTAAGTGAGATCTCACGTATGAGTTGTATAAGACATTAAAAGTTTTAATAAATGCAATAGAAATAAAATATTATATAGCATAGAAGGCTACAACAAAAAACTAACGATCTCTAGACTGAGTAAAATAAAACAAGTTAAAAAAAGAAAAACTTTACTCAATCTCAAAACTGGATCCTATTAGGATATTAATGAATATAAAATCTTATGAAAAGCAATATAATTATCCCTGATTATATCGATATTACATACTATTGACCGGAAATATTCGTGTTCTCTGTGTACAAAAGAAACTTATAGTTACGACAGCAAAATATCTTTATGACGTAGTAAGCATAATGATAATACTAGCTATATATTTCAACATGCTTTGAACCAAATCGTCTAGAATTAACAGTTCAAGAAATGTTATTCTTTTCAATTTTATATTTGATTATTTCCATTGGAATTAAACGACGCGAGAACGTTCATAAACAAGGTTATATTATATTTGTTTTATATTTTGTGAATTATTTAGCAACATATTTATATATGCCTAGTTAAAAGTGACAAAATTATGAAACTTGTGTATAAAATTAAATAACAACATATATCAAGATTAAAATTTGATTAACATTAACCATATTCATAAAATTATAGTTTCTATAAAGGTAATTCTATTAATCAAATAAAATGTTTTATATTTATTTTTGAAAAGTTACCTCAATAATTAAAAAAGCTTTACATATATATTATTTAGAAAACACGAACAAAAAATATGCACACAAAAAGGCAGATCTTTATTTAAATTTAAATAAAATGGCAAACAATCAGATTGAGTGCACATTTAAGAACGGAAATCCGGTCGTTTACATAAAACTCTTAACTGATCCCATCTCAAGAGATTTGAACAGACCGAATATAAAATCATATCGATATTTAACTATGTTAAATTAAAGCTGATTGTTTATTAAGAACTTTACTTGTGAATTCACTGGTGGAACAATAGTACTATTATCTTTCTAAATAGACAGAGGTATTTTAACCTATCAATTCAATTAATCATTGTATAATATATTAACATAATTTAGGCGTAGAATAACGCACAGTAGTTTACCCTGAAGAGGCATTTTATCTTCATCTTAACTACAAGCTATCTGTATGCTATCTGTCGTGAATGGGAAAAGTGAACAAACATTCTGAGAAATCTTCACTCAGGTTGCAGACGTACGCGGCTGAATGAAAGGGTAAATCTACAGATCAACTACGAATGGATATGGTTTATATTTATACATATTATTTTCTTATTATTTTATACTTTTTTCTTAATTCTTCTTATTAGAAAAATCTATCTTTCTTATAGTACAGTTGCATTTCGTTACGCTAACAAAGAATTACTCTACATAGATAATATACTAATCTAAAAATTTTAAATATTTTTATAACTGACTAAGACATTTAAAATAAAAGTTACAAAATTTTTATAAATGCCACCTCCATAATAATATAAAACGTGGTCTAAAATACACCTACACTCTCGGACCGATGAAAGAGCTCTCTAGAGACAAACGTCAGACCTTTTAATGGCAACTGCTCGCTCGCCGTATATGAATGAAAAATAATGATAGCCGTGTCAAAGGCTGAAAAAAGGAAAAATATAACGAAGTATTTTGAGACTATAGTCAAAATTTAACAAGTAAAAATTGCTGTATAGCTCCTTGTTCTTTTATAACTTTTAAAATTATTATTTTGTTGTAAAGTTTAATAATCCAACTACTACTTCTACTATGAATGCGAAAGTTTATTTGTATGCAAATATTTCATTTTTAAAACGGCTTTTCCAACTTTAATAATACTTTGTAAAGGTTTATAACGTAGTTCAGAAAAGCACATATAATAATACCTTAAAAAAAAGGAGAAATAGAACTTTGTATAAAATATATAAACATAAATAGAGGTTAATGCATATCGGTCAATTAATAGAGTGCAGCCGCGAGAAAAACTTAATTAGCATATTTTGAAACCTCATCCACTTCGATCGCTTCACAATACCAAAAAGTATTTCTTAAAAATACCTAGTTAAAAACCAGTTAAAGTTAAAGTTAAGTTAAGTTAAATAATACCAGTTTCAAAGTCAAAAGACAACCTATTCACGTTGGCAGATATAGATTTTTTTCAAAAACTAGTGAAAAATCATTTTATAAGTACCAAAATTCACCTAGTTTTATAGTTTAGATTCTAATTTGCTTTGCTGCGATTAAACATTGCCTTAAATACTTAAAAGTGCTTATGCACTCATTTTGCTCGATATCTAATATTATCACACGCTAACAAGTATTAACGGTCCCTGTGTTCGAAATCTAATATTATCTCACATTATCAAAACATGAACGGTCACTTCATTGGCAAACTCACTTTATCCCATACAATCAAAACAAATGTGCTCGCTGCGCTTACAGTTCAACATTATCTCACACATCCAACACATAGTCTCGTTCGTTCCTCATGTACATTATATAATTCATAATGTCTCGCTATTTCTCACATACCATTTACCTAAAGCACCGAAAGAAAGTGGTCGCTAATATCCTCGCATCAAACATTATCTCAAATCTAACATTGACCTCACTTAGTCTCAACCAAAAATAATAATAAAATAAAAGCGTTGATATGTATGTATATTCATGAACTATGCTGAAATATTTAAAATTATTTGTTAAAGTTAAAACCTCTTTAACTTAAGAGATTATTTCCATTTCCATGAACTTTTAAGATGAATCTATAATATCTTCTCAATAGAAATAATTTACAATAGTTCATCAAGAAGGAAACCTTTTGATACGTCGGTTTAATTGTTCTTTTATTATACTGTTTTGATTGACCCTGTTTACCTCTTTACCTTGATTTAAACAACATTTATATTATTTACTATATATTAAATATATTTGAGAAAAGTGAAAAACAGTATACAATATACAGAAAATATAACTAGATATATATTAGTAGAATTTCTAAGTGATATCTTTCCTGTCCTCCTATATTCTGCGACTAAATCAGCCAACATTGAAAAATTCCACAGCCTAGATATCATTTTTCAAGGAGCAATTTCCTGAAGGAATAGATCCTTTGATCCTCGCTTAAAGTCCAACAAACCTTTGGAAAAAATTAATGCAAAAAGTGAATATTCAAGGACAAATTGATGCTCAGTTCGTGATATGATGACAAAATATCCTTAAAAGTTCAACATTTAGAAATGGGCTAAAGATAGTTTTATGACAAATAAGGCGTAGCTGATGGGTTATTTGGGCACACTGTGGTGTTCTAAGAGTAAGAGATGTGAGGCAGAAATAATAGTTTACATAATTAATCGAATTTTGCCACTACATTGAAATTGGAAATTAACCAATTTTTTTGGTATTCCGAAAATTTGTCATAACTGTATCAGATTATAAAATCTAACTTTTATTTAGATTTTTATTGAAGATAAAAAAAAACGATAAAGAATACCTTACCCTTCTAATTTATACCTCAAATGCAACAAAAATTATCGGAATAATTAGTAAGACTTTTATAACTTTATCGCTTCTAAAATTCAAAAAACATTAAACATAACATTTTTATTATTTGATAGATTTGACTAAATAATAGTATATAATGTATAATATATATTACAAATTCAATACATAACGCTAAACAATATCTTTGAATCAACAAAAGTTAGTAGGTACAGAGATTTTATAATGAAGCAGTAAAATGTTTCTTAATTAAAATATCAACATAATTTGGTATCGTAGATATGATTTCAAGTAAAATAAGTGGTAATGGGCACAGGAAATTATTACTATTATTCATTAATCAAATTAATTTCATCATTGTTGCACTAAAATTATTAAAATCATTTATTGCATATATATTATGTAGCATATATAAAATTTGACGTTATTAAATTTCTTAATTTTTTAAAAAAAAACATCAGAAATACGAGATATATTTTAAACATTTGTAACCACTTTTTGTATCAGCACACTATTGCTAATCAATTAATATGCGTCAATTAGTACAAATACCCTAATTGCGCAATTAGTTGTACTATAAATCACGAATATGAAACATTCAGTTAAAACAAATTACCACTGAAAAAATTAGCACCTAAGCCAAACCCGAAAGCGCAATTATTATTTTTTAAATCGTAACTACGCGCTTTTAATTTTTTTTTAATCCAAAATAGGTTGATCATTTTCACTAGAAAATTAATCAGCTCTAAGTTGTATAAATACGAAAAGATTGACGCACCGAAGTTAATTGCATGATTAAGTTGTGAAAAAATCGAGCCAAAAAAAGTTTGGTTGCCACACGCACACAAAACAACATAATTTCTTTTTTTATTTTAGAATTACTAAGGACACCTATACACACTAAAATAGTATAATCAACAATAAAACAATCAAACTTATCAGGAACTTAAAAATATTACACAATTTATCTTAAAAATATTTATTATAAAATAATTCCTTATATTTCATGAAACATGACAAAAAGTTCGAAGCGTGTTAACCCGTCAGTGTAAATTAGGTTTCTCAACCATGCTTCGGAAACGAGTTATGCAAATCGAATCATCCGTTTTCCAACGTCCAGTTAGTGCAGTTCTTTTTACACGTGGTTGTGGGAAATTGTGCTCTTTTGCATTTTAATGAAATAGTTTGCTCGTTCTTTCCCCAAAGCACTATTGCAATTTTGAAGTTAAATGGCATATATTATAGTTACCTGTTAACTAGAATAAATCTTGATACTAAACTTTTATTCTCAGTAGAAACTCTCATCCTAATTTAGTCTTTTTTAAAAATTGCTATACGTATTACAATTGTTTATTTTTCATCTCAAAAGTGTATATAATTTTAGAACAGTATGTTTTAATAATATAAAAGACATTATTGTGAGCTTGTCAATGCATATCGCTAAGCTAAGTTAAAGCTGATATATAATAACGTATTTTTAAAATCTCACTAGCTATAAAACCCGTTTCATAAAGCCTCGCAGGCAGCGCCATTACGACGCAGATGTTATCACGACGTAAAAGATCAAAATTAAAACCAATAAAACAGCGAGAACATGATGGAGATCAAAAGTTATTTTGAAGGATAAATTGCACCCAGTTAGTGAAATTCATAAAAAAGTTATACCTTAACCAATCTGTGAAACGTGTATTTATGAATATATATTAATTAAATAAATATCAATTATAATTGAGTACCACGCTTACTTATGTCGAATACCTGTGGAACTTTAAATAAATATACATACATATTGAGTACCTTATAGACTTTGCTTTAATATTAGAATAAAGATTTTTATAAATTGTTTAATTCATTTGTTAAATCAAAATATAACAGGCAAATTATCTTTGTTTCCATAAAAATACAATTAGTTTAATAAAACAACTTCAAACTATAACTTGTAAAATATTTGCCTTTTATAACAAAAAAAACTATTTTCTTATTTTAAAAGATATTCTTGAACTCTCACGCATGAAGCTCCATATTGTCTTCTCTTGTAAGTCACGTTTTCTTCGTGTTTAATTTTAATTGGGCTTATTTAGAATTATATTGGAGGTGGTAAAGTATCCGTTATTTTTAACAACTTATGCTTTCTCTAAGATTTCACTAAAATATTACATTAAATTTATGAGAAATATTTTAGTAATAACTTTTATATATAAATATAAATTTGTTAATATTTTGTAGAATTTAAGCTTTTCTTACAAAATATCTTGTAAACGACTTTATCCAATTTCATTTCAATATTAGTAATTACTTCAAAAGAAATCAATATTTATCTTGAACCTATTTCAAAGTATTTTTTTTTACTTCGTAAAGACAGATTGTACTTGCACACAAAACGTCATACTATAGTTATATAGCTCCAAAGGGTATGTCTATAGAGAGAAATTCCATAGAAACTCCTTCAATTAAATATTTAATAAAATTACAATTAATCATACCATTGTCTGTTTGCGTAACAATCATACAATATTTAAGAAAAACTATATTAGTTCTATAATGCTCACACAATTGCAACGGTTTAAAAGATGACTAGGCCCAATAAAATGTTCAAAAATTATATATTCCAATATTACTATTTTGTTTGAGATTTATGCCACTTTAAAAACATATATATTTTTTACTTTTAAATATCATATTAATTTGGTTATAAGACTAAATTCATGTTTTAACATTTCTGGGGTTAGATGGTAAAACAAATTCGAAAAAAATATATACGAGTGCCTTACATAGTTATTCTTTAGAACAATAAAGTTTAGTCTCTTATATGGTTGAACAGGTATAAAAAAAAATTAATCAACGACTGACGATCCCTATTAGTTTCGAATCCATTCTGGGTCTTTATGAGCTCCGAGCATGGCGGAGTGGCGGCGTGAACTTCACAGGCAAAGCCTGATACTAATTACGTGAGTATACCCTAATAATTGTAATAGATCATGGATCACGAAAAATTACATAAAAAAAAGTCGTCAGAACTAGCACAAAAAGTTTAAACTAAAACACTAGAATGTAGATGATGAGTCGGAAATGTATAAATTTAATCAGAATTTTTTTTTGTGTATTAATAAAAAAAGAATTACAATTCAATTAATTATTAATTTTAACTAGTAAATATATTTATAAATAATGGTACTACGAATTCCTATTACAGCTAACAAACAAAATTATTAATTTGTATACATTACGTGTAAAGCTCATTTTTGATTCAATGAATTTGTACCGTAGTTATAAAATATAACGAAAATTTTTATGAGAGGCTTATAGTATGTGAAGAGTTATGTTATGTTATGTTAAAAGTTATGTTTAATTAAATTTTAAATGAATTTCGCACTTTACTTTTGACTAAACTTAATTTCTTAAATACCCAAATAGTTAAAAAGGTTAACAATAAATAAATAAATGGCAATATTTAAAAACTTGAAAATTAATAATAAAGAAAAGAAAAAAGTCACATTTTACTTAGATGTCATTTATTTCTTAGTTGAATTTGAGTAAAATGTTTAACAATGTGATTTAGTTTCAATTTAAAAACAAAAACATGGTCGTTTACAAACAGATCAAACAATAAAATTCGCAAGCTCCGCTTGGATAATATTTTAAGTTGTAAAATTAGAGTATGTTATTTATTTAGAACACTATTTAGTGTGAAGCTACTGGCGATAAGTTTCGGAATAGGCTATCTCTTGTGCACAATAAATCAACGGTGTAGAGACTAAAATAGGTGTTAGAGTATACTGTTGTTGAAAAATTATAATGTAGTATAATGTGATATGTATTAAGCTATGCACGTTCTACCTTTACGTAACTTTAAGCAAGAATGTAGTTATAATGTACAATAAAAATTAAGTAAGAAGTTAGATATATAACATAATTGTTATTTTAAAAATGATAGGTATCTTATTGAGATTATACTTATTCTACGAGAATTCAATAGCTCGTATGAGACAGTCATAAATTAAAAAAATGGCAATGAAATGACATTGATGATATATATTTAACAAAAACGCGACTACAATGTTCGAAGCGTCAGTATAAATTAGGTTATTCAACGATAGGTCGTGAATGAGTTTTACAAATTCGAATCATCCGTTTTCAAACGCCGACTCATTAAAGCACTCTCTGTACGTGGCTGTGGAAATTTTTGCTGTTCTGCATTTTAATGAAATATTTTGCTCGTTTTTTCGCCAATACTGTTGCTGTTGTTGCATTTTAAAAGTTGAGTTGCATATTTTGCATTAACCTGTTTGTTAATATAATTCATGAATTTATTAGTATAATATTATTATTATTATTTAAAGCATTTTTAGAGAAACTAATATTTGACTATTACCCTACATTGAAATAAATAGAGCAACTAACCTGATTTTATAATTTAAAAGAGAATATATTCTTAGGGACTAGAGAGTCTAGCCATATCGTAAACATTTTAAAACGAATCTTTTTCTAATACAGTTACTGTGTTAGCCATAACAATTATAGAATTAGCTAAGTCATTAACCATAATCACACAGCCATAGCTATCGACGATGCTAAGTATAATATGAAAAGAACATAAAAATTGTCAATGTCAATTTCAAATTTCAATATGATTTACGTACTCCGCGGTTGTAAAGAAAGTATTTGCAATAATAATATAGAAATATGAAATAAGTAATTTTTTTTTATTGATTATTTCCTTTTTTAAACTTTTACTTAGTTTTTGTTATTATTACATATCAATGAGCACCCTCTTATTGCATGTTACGTTAGCCTTTAAATGGTATATACTTTGTAACTTTTATGCAACCAAATGTTATAATATAATTTTTCATTGTATATCACGTTGGATTCCTATTAAATAAATAAATAAATATAATAAATATGTTGCGATAAATGTTAATCATGTTTATTTTGTTAGTTTACTTTGGAACAGTGATTTCGTGCCTAACCAGAACAATTTTGCGACTATTAAATTTTATGGAATACTTTCCATAAATTTAAATAGTCGCCAAATTGAACTACGTACGTACGTACTCGTACGTAATACGTACTCATAAATTAATATATTTTTTAATAACATCAGACACAGAAATCTTAATCGTTTTACTAATTTCTTTCTTTCATAGTTAGGAACACGAAATAAAAACAATGGCGTCCTACACAACTTTGCACTGTTACCTTCGCTTAACAAATAATCTCTTCTTTTTTAAAATAGTGTTTTCCCGTGTTCCAGCCATGGTGACGTAAAAGGCCCCATCAAAGATCAGGCTGAGTAAAGGCTGACCGCCTGTGTTATGAGTTAGGGGACATCCTCATATGTTAAGGAGTTGTAAAGTCTATAGAAAAATGACAAAAAGTGAGATTATATAAAAGATATATAATCTCACTTTGTGTTATTTTTCTGCCGTTTCTACCCTTTCTTTCATGTAAGACACAGCTTTACTAATGTAATGTTTTTAACAGGTCTGTAAATAAGTATATTTGTAGAAAATATTTACAGACTATATGAAAAAATGAAATATTAGTAGGTATTAAATATTAGACTGTAAACATTTAGGGAATGATAACCCATCCTATGGTACTATGCTCATCATGAGTGGGTTTTACATTCACGATATATGTGCTATATATCGAATTACACTATGCAGGCCAAATTTTCTTCGAAATCGAAAGTAATTATTGCATTTTAATACTGTTTAAAAATATATCCAGCCGTGTCCTGGAAAGAGAATCCATTTAGCTTTAACATTAGGCTGGTTGATGCATCGACTTGTTGTGCTCTGAGGAAGATAAAAGATTGCTTGAAGTCTTTGGAAAGATCCTATGGTTAAAAACCTTAGAGTGAAATGATTTTGATATATTAAACAGAATCTTAAAAACACTTAAATGAATTTGGATTTATTAGCTTTATTTCAAAAGGGATTTCATTGGAAACCTCAATTATTTATTGTTTTTGTTCTTAGTTCATGAATAAGTCACTTTTTACAGTGCAAATCGTTTAAATACATTTTTAGTGTTTTCTTAAAAGGATAACTACTATAGAAAGGCAACTTGGATAAACCCTCAGAGGTGGTTAATGACAAAAAAGAAAGAGATCAAATACTTTTACACTACACACACACTAAAAAATATCAAAACTTAGCGTTAACTTTATAAATTTACCATTTAGGTATTTCGCCCATCAAACGGTCAGAGCAAAACAACATTCAAAATCTATTGAATTCAAAACTGAGTGCAGAGTAATTTTTATAAGGCTATCGCTCCTCCATTAATCCGTCTGACACATCTTCCTCTAACAATATGTAAACTTTTTGATGTTTTTCGCCAAGTTTAATTATCATCTAAAGTATATTTTATTAGAAAAGTTGTTATAAAAGAACTTAATTTCATAATAGGTGTATAATTTATTATAGATACGTGTCATTTAAATTTGAAAAATATAACGACTATTGTTAAAGAGAATGAAAAAATCTTTTTTTTTATCTTATGGGTATTTCTGTAAGAAAAGAATTGTCTTCACTAGATTAAGTAAAATATATATAAAAATAAATTAAGCTTGCTAAAGCTGTGACTTGTTTTCTAGAGTTGCAAGCGATGCTCTTCGTACGTGCTCAATTGGAATTTGATTTGAACATTGTTTGGCCAACATATTTAATATTGGTTCTTTGTTGATACTTAAGCGATACACAATAGTATCAACAAACAATGTTGCCATTCAAAAATCAAATCATAATTCATAAGCAATTCCCATGACTGAGGTCATGATTGTTACCCTTTTGCAAATGATTGGCAGTGGCAATAATAGCTCATTTTTATGTGGTGAGTGAGGGAATCGAAAGCTCACAAGCTCACCATTCCCAGCCCTATCGAACCCAGTACATTAAACACAAAAAATTTACGTTTTATTAATTATTAGATATTATATAATTAAAGTAATCATATTTAAAGATATATTATAATTAAAGTAAACGTTAAGAAATATATTTTTGATCTCTTTTCTAGTTATGGTTTACACCTATCGGTCAGTAACCACTTTTAACTAACTAATTACTAACTACTGATTAGTTTTTGACGGAGCATGAGTTTCTCAAGACCACTGGTTCTAACATAGGAATATTTTAGATTAAAGCCAATATTTTTCTTGTAGAGATTTAATTTGAGTATATTAATGTAGTAAGTAGTCTATAAACAATTATTAAACCAAAACATAAAACATTGAATGTAACGGAAGAACTCAAAAGGGAATGCTTCTGAGAATTTCAAATATTTTAAATCGCCATTTTCAACGGATTACAGCTCAAAATGAAGGGAACGAAAACGTATGTGAAGCAGAGCATGTATTTTGAGGTTGCAGAGACGTGATCAGAGTACTAAAATAGATTAGACAGTAAAATTATTTTCAGATAGCCAACTACAAATTTTATATGTTTTAAGTCTAGAGTATTTTATGTCTATACCAATTTCAGGTATAAAGAGGTTCAGTGCAAACTTATATTTAGATAGTTTGTCTCTCGTATAAAAGTCCTCCTACATAAATAAGTCTAGTCTGGAATGTTTACAAACTCTCATAAATCAAAAAACTACAACTTGATTAATCCACGTGTTTCTGAAAAACAACCCTTGACAGGAAAATGGCTAACGGAGTACTTTTAAAATACGACACTCTTAAATGGAATTTATTCAGTTTATTTTAGATGTAAATATAATTATCCTTTCATTGATAAAACAACATTTTCTAAAAAATATAAATAGATAATACAAAAACATAAATTTAGTAACTATTTATATTTATAAATTTAAAAACTAAATAAACTTTCATAATAATCGCGTTTCATATGTGTAAATATGATTTGTTATGTATATGCCATCATCTTCTTGGACAACGAAGTATCCGAAACGGAGTCTTTCATCGAATACTAAATAGATTTTATTCTGATCCAAGTAAGGATAGTTAACAACATTGTTGTATTGTTCAACCCAAAACTCTGGAGTGCGCAATTCATGTAACACTTTTACTGCCTGCTCACATGTTGCAGCAATTTAATGTGCTCCCCGCCTTAATAGCCACTCGAAACAAAAGGAATTTTACAAATACGATTTACAAATTTATTGGTAAGTATTATACTTACAGTAGTCTAAAAATATGAACATGGTTCATTACCATGTTCATATTTTGAAGAAATTCTAAATATTACGTAAATTTTATTAACTCGTCGGTCTCACAGATTACTTTTTTTTTTTATTTAAAATAATATTTAAGATCGGAATACAAAGGACATGAATTATCGTGTATTCAAATACACACCGGCAAGTATTTACTTAAAAGGAATTGCTTGTAATCAATTAGAGTAATATGAATTGTAAAATAAATCCTGCAAGAATTATATATAAAACTCTAAGTTATATGAATACAACGTTACCATACAAAGTTAGATGCATCACCGTCAAAGCCATAAGTAAAACATTTTAGCATATTTTTTGATGAACTTAGGGAGTAAAATACTAAACTAAAATTTATAAACAAAGGCTTTCTTCTATTATCAAAATTAACACATACAGTCAAGAAACAAAACTAACTATTGGTAACAAAAAAATATTTAATTGTTAATTTTATTTAATTTAATTTTACAGGGTATGTAATTTGAAGTAATCGTTTTATATTAATGCAGATTATATATCAATATGTGTCAACTTGTACAATTTAACAGACATGATGTTTATGATTGATACAATTTACAAACAATAGTTTATTTACTATTAAGAGATAGATAAATGGGATAGATTAGAATACTAGTAGATGGAGTAAATCCTATCCTATTGATTTTATGCTCAAGTTCTTTTATTGCGGTAATCCTATTACCGTCTAATTGGTCTGTCTCGGCTCTCAGACTGGATTAAGGACTAAGGCATTATAATAGCATTGACGTTTTTCGCTTACTCTGACAGAAATCGTCTTACAACACCATAAATAATCTAAATCGTAAGGAGACCGAGAATAAGATATAAGAGAAATTAACAAAAACAACCTTCACGATAGTAAATTTAAAAAAAGAGACAATGCATAAACGAATAGCCAGATAAATGCTTTCCGCGCTAGGCTCCACAAAGCAATGGCCGCCTTCGCGCCCATTAGTAGATTTGGTGCTACATTTGTATGCGACAGTGGACCCGCCACGCGGACTCAAGTCGTGCGTTTTGGCTCTCGCAAGGCCAAGGCATTGACTATTATGCCTCGCCGACATACCATGGTTATACATATATAGAATTCTTAACATCTTTTGTATCTTTAAGATTTTTATTATTTTGTATTAGTTACGTCATAAACTTTGAATATATTTTATTCAAGATTCATCTCAGTGTGAAATATTTTATATTTTGACGTTTTATATAACAGTTTGCTTATTTTAACAATTATAATTATAAAATCAACCTTTATATAAAATTCATTAATTAAATTCTATAAACAACTTTTGCCAAAGAAATAATGTTATAAAAGCGTATTTATGTAATGGCATAAAATGTTTTTCTATAAATATAAAATACGTTTAAACGAGCTCGCGATGTTTTTCCATCAACATCAATTTGCTAATGGAGCGAAGTAATGATGAATTACGTTTTTATTTAATTACCGAATTTCCGAGTAATTAGGAATGAAAGTTATTAATGTAATTAATTACGTGAAGAACGAATTGCTTAAATAGGATATATTCCAAAATAGATGTTGCCTGTGTGTGTTATAGAAAGTTACGCGTTTTCAATTTTAATATAGAATTATTAACCAACCTTTAAAGGCAGAAAATATCAGAAAGCACTTCAAAACTAGAGCAAATAGGTACCTTCTAGGTAAGCGTGCTACATGTCACTACACTTACACTACAGTCTTGCTTAACATCAGGCGGGCTGTAGTCAAACGCATACCTGTTATAGTAATAGTAATAATAATAATACAAAAAGTATTGTATTGTATATTAAGCTTATAGATTGTTTGAGGCTACTTTCTTATATCTGATTTCAGTTTTCTCATTGAAAAACTACAATTATAAAAAAGCTATTTCAAATTAAAAAAGCGTTCAAATTTATAAACAGTAATAATAATATTTTTTTTTTTTTCCAGCAAGGTTTTTCAAGCAAGGCAGCATTAAAGATGCCTACAGATTGCCGTACGGCAATTAAGATCAAATTTTACGTAGCGTTATTATTATTATTATAGTACTTAAATGGTTAATAAGAAAGGAAAACAAAATTACGTATTATGTAGTAAAACAGGGAAAAAAATAATAACTTATCAAAACACGAAGAAGCGATGTAAACCTTTAATATTTAATGAGGGTTCAAACCTGCAATATTTGAGATTTTATTTTTTCAATTCATATAGGTAGGTAGTTGGATCACAGGTTTATGTCCAATATGTCTTGAGAAAGCTTAATTAACCTTTTTATCCCTTCTATTCGAAAAGTGTCGCTTTGTTCCTCTTTAAGCGGGAGCAAAATAGTACTTTTCCGATAGGAACTTTTTAGCGGGCGGAAAAGTGAATTGAATTTGGATCATAGATCTATATATCGTTGTATGAATTACTGCATGTATGTGTTGGTTGCACGGCGCTAAAAAAAACAAAAGCGCGCCAATGACGTCTCTGTTGTTATTATCAGTAGGTACATATTTTCTCTTTCCGGGGCGTCACGGTGTGTGCTAACGCGATCCCGTGACGTCCCATTACGGCGAAGAGGGCAACCGTTGGTTTTTTAGTGGGTAGCCTTAAAAATGGCAGCGTCCTCTATGCTGCCGGGTAGTCCCACATAACCGCCCGGCCATCACCTTCTTGGCCGACGGGGTGTCAGTAACGGATTTTTCCAGCGAACAAAAAAAAAAAAGGAAGGTACATATTTTCTCATAGAAAGGAGTTGAAAAGTAGAGCGTATGACTCGAGAGCAAGTTATTTTTCTCTCGGGCGATGTACCTTGAATTCCTCGCTGCGCTCAGGATTCTACGTTAGAATTCTTCGCTTCGCTAGTGCATCAAAATAGCGCCCTCGCCGAAAAAATACTATTTTGCTACATTGTGATATAATCTACTATTGCTATTCTTAAATATAATTAATATATTAAATGAATCAAAATCTACTTTTATATACAAAGCAAAACGAAGAGAAGAGGAAAAAAAGAGAAAAACAAAGTTCTGGGAATTCGTTTATATGTATTCAATAGGTAATTTAAGTAAGTAAGGTTGCGTTAACGCTAGTGTATAGTTTCTCCTCACTTCTTGTATTATAAAGATGCGGCAGGATTTAAATTGCAATAGCAATATACAAAATTTTACAAATTTCATTCATTTGAAAATTAAACATTGTCCAATTACCTAGCTTTTAGTAATCAGGTCGACACTTTTCATCCTTGATGAATAATAATATATCGTTATAATATAAACCCGAAGAGTTTGTTTTTTTGCACGCGCTAATCCTTGAAAGTACTGGATGGATTTACAAAAATCTGATTACGATAAGCGCGTTAATGAAGACGGATATAATAGTAGCAGAAACCGCGTATTGTAGCTAGAATATATATAATACTAAATTTAGTATATTATTTTTATTATTCATGAGGAAAAGTTATTTGACATTACGCTTCCGCTCTCAGTAAGGATTATAATTTTTTTTAATTGCTCTAAAATAAGACAAACCTGTTTGTATTTATTGACATAATTATTACACATTTATATACATTTTGTAACTAATTATATATCAATAAGGCGATTATGGAAATATTTTTTAATCAAAGATTTTTTTGTAAAAGCACCTAATATTGAACAAATGAACAGAATTGATCGAATATCAATGACAGTGTTTTTAGCCTTTGTCTCTTTGAATACATACTTTAAAACAGCTTTGGCATTTTGTTTTAATGAAACATTGGTTACATATTTTCTGATTTTCAAAATTTTCATCATGCTCATATATTTAATAATGGGTCGGGAATAAATAAAAATACCAAATTATAAATAGACAATATTATTGTAAAAAATTTTGTACACATATTAATATGTATAACTGAATTTACTAATACGTTGACTAGATTATTTTATAAAATTTGGCAGTGTCTTCAACTCGCCGAATCTTGTGAGCAACCTGTAGATTTTAAAATATTTGAATATACTTAATAGAAATTATATATTACGCCTTTCTGTAAATAAATAAACTATTAAAAATTATAGGTATTTTTTGTGATTGTGTTATATGTATTCGTTATTATTTGACATACAATATACTATAATTCCTTAAAAAATTTAAGCACTTATAATAATTATAAATATTTCAATGTTTGTGTACATGTACATGTTATTTAAATCGAAAAACCAATAATAGTTATTTAGATACCGTGATCTGGACAGTAATGCCGTCTTCGACGTCGCCGTCTTTGAGCCTCGCAAGCGTCGATACATGTCTCTTCTGTTCAAACATATACATTTATTAATTTAAAATTTACCAAATAAAATAATATAGCAACACTTAATTAACAGTTTAGAAAGGTAATTCAATTTCTAATTGTTTCATTTATATGACACACCTTCACAGCACGGTGGATGGGAAGGTGGTGCAGCATCATCCTCATGCCTCGCTAAGGCCCGCAGCTGAAGCGTGTAGGCCCTTGAACCACCACCAACCCCTAGTCCATCCCCACCCGCGAACGTCGCGTATGGGCTGATTTCATATACGTCTAAACATAAAACATAAACCTTTCTAAAAATATGTCAGACCTGATCCTATATAATTATGAGAAAGGTGTGAAAAGAAAATTGTGGGTTATATTTCATTGAAATTGTTTCATCAAATATTTCATCAATGTTTCGTCTACACAAAGGAAAGCCCAATAGGGAACTAGAATCGAGGCAAAGGCATATAATTGAATAGTTTTATTTAATTTACGCTTAATAACATTACCTGGAGGGTCTGGAGGTAGTTTGGGTGTGGGATGTGGAGGCGGTCTATATGTGCCACATCCAGGCTTGTCACTGGTGATAACACGGGCCACTGCGCCTTCGCTTCTGTAAACGAATTATAATTAGCATATCCCAATAGCTTTTTACTTTTAAAACTGTTTTTAAAAACGCTCTTTAATGTTGTTACGTTAAAATTATGTTTTTATTTTATAAATGTAACACGTAACTTCAAAAACTAAAAAATGATACAAAAATAATGTCGTGAAAAGGCACCGTTGAGTGGGTGTAATAAATAATAGTTAAAAGCTTTAACCACACTAATGGCGGACGCCGCTTTGAATTTTAAACACTGCCGTTGTTATATTTTGAGGTAAATAAGGGAACCTTTTTTGTTTATCGTTTAAAAACATAATTACATACATTTAAGTAAATAATAATATCATAGTATACGGACTCTGTATACTATTTATATGCTCTATATTACTTTATTAGCAATGAAATTTTTTGAATTGATAATCTTCTCATTGAGAAAAAAGATCAAAGAGAAAACTATTTCTTCTAATTAATACAACTAAAACGGATAATCGTCTGATTTTAATAAGAGTTATATATTAAATACATGATTTTATTAAAAAAACTATTTGCTTGATATTTCCTATAAATATAGGTAATAATGTAGTTTATGATAATAAAAATAATTCTTTATTGCCAGAATATAGATTCCATAACAATCCACTATTATATTTTTTATGACAATAGAGATATATTATATATACAATTTATTATTTAAAAATATAGGTAATATTGTACTAACACAGTATATAATATTAAAGACCTAAAAAGATATTCATTCACATTCCATTTTGTACCCGATAAAAACCCTCGTCATCTCCACGTTACTATTTGACAGGGTATGTAATATTACTTACAAAGAAAGTCGTTATATCAGCATAATTTTCGCTGGCTTGATTCCAATTACATATTCATTTTGGAAAACTTATTTCACTAAGGCCGTTAAATTGAAACATTGTCAAGATACAAGTTGACTTGATATTTAATAATAATATTATTTAAAAAAGTAATCATGGCTTATAGTAAAATAATTAATTAATATTAAATGTATTAATAAGTAAAATATTTCATATTGTACCAAGAAACAAAAAAACGTAACAAATTAGAATACAGCTTTAAACTAACTTAATATTAAAAAAATAGTATTTATATTTTTATAAGACTTTAATGATTAGTTTACTTTTAGCACTATCATTTTATGGAGGTATTGATTTTAAACTTACCTTTTTCTTCTTAAAAGAATAGCTAATATAGTAAGTGCTGCAAGAGACAGCGCAGCACATAGAGCTAACAACAAAGCAAGTTCTCCCGCGGTTGCCGGAAAAGGGGCATCAACTTCTTCAGAATAACTACCCTCTGCTGGGGTAGTTGTAAATTCGTAAACTTCCCTAGTCCATCCAGCTTCGTTTGAAGCCCTAGCAGCAACTCGATACCTTGACCCCGGAGTTAAACCTATTGAAGTTAAAGATAGATATGAAAAAAACTATACAGCTGGTTTAAAATTTTATAATTTCTCTTACCTCCTAAAATGACTTCACCACCAACTGGCACGTCCCTTGCACCAGCTATACCGGAACCCGCCCACTCAAGTTTTAAAGCGACTGGCCCACATCCGCCATCTGCCCATGAACTTGTGTCAAATCTAGAATGGGTAGCGTTAGCTCTTATCCATCTAGTATCTGGGGGAGCAGTGGGAGGACCCCCCGAAGTTCGTATTGATATTTCGGCCCCTGGCGCACCACCTGCTGATCCATATGCTCTATAAGCTGACCCGCACCTGAGTCCTGTAAGTGTTACCGGTCCAGGACTGGCTGATTGTATTCGCCATTCACCCTAAAATATATGTATATTGCTTTTTATTTTTGTTTATTATAATTTCCCAAACCCGTTTTTATTTCACAGTCCTTACCTCGGGGGCGGCAAGTCGCCAATGCAATGTATAACCTTTTGGTAAGGCATGGCCTTGTGTTCTTGGAGATGGGCGAAGATTTAATTCGAGTTCTCTTGATTTTGCTTCTAATAATGTTAAACCAGGAGGTGTGGGTGGGCGTAAAACAAAGACCCTCCAAGTCACAGAATCAGAACCTTGTGGGTTTTCTGCTACACATGTATAGTTATCTGCATGTGATAGCTCCAAAACTAAAGATATTTTTAATATTATTATTTATGTTTTCTATTTATATACAAATTTATATCATTTATTAAATGTCTTACTTCGTATTAATAAAGCATCTCCATCTAAATGAAACGGACTTCGCGGATGGAGTGGGTTTCCTCCTCGTAACCATCGCTTAGAAGGTGGAGGGACTCCTCCAACAACGCAACGAAGAGATAATGAGCTTCCAGCTGCTGAGACGGCAATACCACCGAATGAAGATATACGAGCTGGAGCTAAAAATTTTGTTGCATTTTGTTTTATTTGAATAATGATTAACACTTAATTAATTTTAAAAGTTGTAAGGAAAGCTTTACATTAATAAATATTTACCCAATGCACTAGTTTGACAAGCAATGACTGAAGAAGGTGGTCCTTCTCCTACACTTGTGGCAGCTCGAACCCAAGCTTCGTAAGTTCTTCCTGCTCGGAGACCACGCAGTGGTTTCATACATTCTACTGTGTTGTCACCCTCCGTACACGCATTTACACGGGTAATGTTAGCTTCTTGCGATCTATTTATAGTTTCAATACATTAAATTAAAAATTAATCTTAACCAAAATAATCCTAACCAGATGTGTCTAAGTATATATATATATGTGTATTCATATATTTATTGCAAACTACATTCATAAAATATTAATAAATAGTTACAAAAACCTAAAATACTATCAAGAAAGTAGAAAAGGCAGCCTGTTCGTCTGACGGCTATTATAATTGCTAAATGCGTATCATGCGTGCAAAACATATCCCACGGAAATAATTATAAGAATAGTAAGTAACTACTACTGTTCTAACATTATACAAAAACTTTAACCACATTCAACCTACATTTTAAAAACTTTAAAAACTTAAACAAAAACGAGGAACTATTGCATCATATTTTATACAAACGGTGAATATTTCACGTACCCTGATAGATCTTTGACATAAAGTGAAAAATGAGTGAGCTTCCCATTTGGCTCCACCGGCGGTAGCCAGGATGCTCTGAGTGACCGTTCACTGAGCGCAATCAATTTCATGCCCCCCGGCGCGCTTGGTACTAAAACGACGTGAATATTGAGTGCATGGAGCTAAAAATATTAATCTTACAGCTGCATCTATAAATATACAGTGAATAATAAAGATACAAATTTTTATTTAATTAAATCTTGTAGGAAATTTAAAAAAAATTGCTATTACTATTTACAAACATAAGTAATACATACCATCTTCATCGGTTTTGCAAACTTGTGGCGGAGTAAGAGGACCGTCTCCAGCGGCGTTGTGAGCTCGTACTCGTATTTCATATTCAGCGAACGATGTTAAACGAGATATGGTTGTTTCTTCTCCCTAATTATAATTATAAGTTATAAAATATTTATCTGATTTTGTAATAAATATATAATAATACTATTATATTACATTATTATTTCATATTATTTATATTGCAAAATATTTTCTTATTAATATTTTATAGTATTATTGTGAATATTGTGCGCGAAAATAGGTTGTAAGAGTAAGTGGTTGTTATACTAATAAATGGGTATTTGATGCTACGAATACAAAATTTATATTATTATTATTATTATCTTAAGTGTTTTTGTTTGTCATTGTACAAGAAGCGTTCAGAATAAAAATGTTAATTAAAAAATTAAATTTAGTGTCTTAAAGTTAGTGTCTTACCTGTACTCTCAGGTGGGCATCTTGAGTTGGCAGCAAGGGATCTGAGTCACGTCTTGTATATTGCAAAGTATAGTGTGTTATTTGTCCCCCCCTTGCATCAGGATTTGGTGGACGCCATGAAACACGAAGTGATGTTGAACTGCTGGATGTACAGCTTAAATCTTCTGGTCCACCACTTGGTGCTATCAGAACAATATTTTATTTTTACAAAGATGGTGTTTATATACTTTCTCAAACATCGCGTAATCGGATTACACAAAAGTAAGTAGATTTTGTTTTTTGGTTAAATCATATGAATATCCCTAAATTTTTACGTTTTATAAACGGTGTTGCAATTATTGTCGTAAGCATTTCATCTACTAACCTTGTATTAAACTGCTTTTATTAAATTTTGTCGCAATGCTCAAAAACTTGAAAATGTTAAGCCTCTATTTATATAGCTCTCGTTATTTCCAGCAAAGTCATTATCATCAAAAAATTGCAGTAAACATTTTATATACAATTTTATGAAAATCCAAAGCCTCTGGCTGTAACTCTACTTTACTTGCTTTGTAATTTTTTTTTCGTAAGTAACAAAGTAATTAAATGGAGAATTTCGCTTACTTCAGCTTTAAAATCCAGACTACCTTGTTGAAATGGTAAAAGTTGCAAATAAATTAAATTTTTGAAATATGATTACATCTTCATATTGTATTCTATATTTTAAAAGTTAATTTGTTCTTTTCCAGTCATATGATCCTTTTATTACACGTTAAAGAAATAGATTCGTCATTCCTAATATTTTTAAGTCTCTTTTTATAAATACAATGGAAATTAAATATAACATATTTTTATATAAAATAAACTACGCTAACATCGGAATCATATTTTATTTACACATAATCAATAATCCTTGCGGCTATAAAACTCCATTAGTTACTAACACGACTAATATTTTTATATATTGTATTCAAAAAGCTCACCAAAAGCCAGATAAAAGCGTATAAAAATGCTATCAATTTGTTCCAAACCGTTTGACCTGGAACAAGGCCGCGCTTCAATTAAGCCATTTTGCATTTTGATAGGAAAATTTACGATGGCCGCTTTTGAATATATACGCCGCAGTGACAAAACTTATGAACGAGTTCCCTTTATTGGACTTCTAAAAGTACATATACATATTTACATATTCAAATGAGTCTTGTATCCCGAGCTCGTTTTTTCCGTTCACATTAAAAGTTCGTCTAACTTTTTTGGAATTCGCAAATGCTATTTTTATTTATGAGGACACGACCCGTGGAATACGGTTATTTAAATAACTTTCATTATATCAACAGAATAATCAAAGTTTAATTTGTAACATATAGCAAAAATACCTTATGAGGAGATTCTTTAAATTATATTTATAATATCAATACTAAAATACTAAAGTTATAAAACGAAAAGTTTTTGTTTAAATGCATTAATCTTGGAAACTACCAGATTGAGTTTGTTTTTTCCTATGAAAGTTTCATATGAAGGTTATATATAGTCTAGCATTACACCTCTACTCTTAGTTATATTAATAGTAAATAAAATCGTTCGTCCGCGGGTAGAACCGCGAGTAACAGCTAGTGTGATACAAGCATAGTGACGTACCTGACTCCAGGGTGTGTCTGTAGTGGGGTGGGGATAATGGTCCAATCCCAGCGGCATTATAAGTCCTTATTGTGATTCCATATCTAGTAGCTGCTTTTAGTCCTCTGAGAGTAGTACTAGTTGCATCCGCACTGGCTCCACTTTCAGACCCTGCTTCACTTGCCCCCTTATTTTCTTCGGAAGCCTCCCACCATCTTATTGTATATCCCAATAAAGTACCATACCATGTTTCTCTTGTTGGAGCCTAGAGAAGAACTATGTATGTAAACATTGTAAATATATATAAATATATATAAATATATACTGTTAATCATAAAAATAATTATTACAAATAGAAAATGTAATTGAATTACAAGTACATAACCAGATTTCACATATAAAACTAAACGAAATTGGGAAAACTATTTTATTAAAAGTAATATAAAGGTGAAATTGTAATAACAAGGTACATTTTCATAAAATTAATTAATATTACTTAATGCTTTTAAAACTTGGACAAAAAGGCATATTTTACGAACACAATTTTTTAATTATAAATAAAGCTTGTTGGCATATTTTATATATCACAAATATGATATGTATTTTACTCTGGAAAAATGTAAAGTAAAACTTTATAGGTTCTGCCCTTTTTTAAAATATTTATTTTAATTTTAAAAGTAATATAATAACGTTATTTGTTCTAAGACTTCATACGGTCTTTTATCAAATAAATTAAATTAAAACAATAAATAGCTTAAGAAAAGAACATGAAATACATATTCCATAATGTAAAAATACTATCTCCTTAAAATTTTACACAACAGGCGGTCTTACTGTGTACTCTTTAAACTATTATAATTAAAAAACTTTTTTAAAAGTCGTATATTTCAATATTTAAATAATTTTATTTTTATACTTTTAATTTTTAGAATAAAAGTAATCAACTTGTAACACATAAAAAAACATCATAATATCTAAAATAATACAATATTGTTTTATAGATTTTATTACGAAAAGAGAAATTTTCCTTCTTGTATTACTTTAAAAGGTAATGTCCCAGGAGCCATTATATAAAATTAGAATTTTATTTAAAATATTCTAGAATGTACTTTGTATAATCCTTTATCCACTAACCTGCCAAGTGACTTGAAGCTCTCTCGCTCGGAGCGCACGTACAGTGATGTCGCGGGGAACTCCTCCGGGCGCTAATGAATATGGAATTAGCTTTTATATTTTATACGGCCATTGCGTCTCGGTGTGTTTAATAATAAATGTCATGCGGTATTTTTGTTCAGAAGTTGTTTAAGTTAACGTGTGAAGTTAGGTTATAAAGAATACTTTAAAAATATATTTATTAAATGTGTTTTAGCTAACCAATATTAATAATTTACAATAATTTTTGGTGAAATTTTATAAATATTCGTTCTTTTTTTTTGTAACAATTTATAGTTATTATGTATTTTACATTTAAGAATAGAACAAATAATAAATATTTTATATGAATAAATATAATACAAATATCAATAAGATTATATAATATTTATATTAGTTATATTATTTTATTTCGTTTAATTAATTTATTGTTTTTTTTTGGCATAGGATAAACTAAACCTACCTCCAAACGTTCATTCAAATTCAATTTTAAAATTCAAATTTGACTGGCAGAGAGCGCGTATAGTTCGTCTTTTGTCGAATATTTTAATAAATTCATGCAATAAAGTGTTAAAATAAATAAAATAATAAATAATATGATCTTAAATAAAACTTTCAATTAGGAATATCTATTTTGATATATTTGACTTCTGTCAATTAAAACGAATAAAACCAAATCTGTCTGTGTTCGCGTATCACTTTAAAACTACTTAAATAATTGAAATATGGTTTGAAAACAGTTGGAATACACAATCGTTTAGAAGTTGAGCAATTACTTTAAAATGATTGCCGTGTACCACATTGGATTAATTGGAAGCGCTGTGGATACTTTTAAAAAAAATCATTTCGAAACATTTCAAAATTTGAACACATTCGAATACTGGATGAATATTTAATAGTATTTAAAAGATGGCGTTAGTATTATCAAAGATATTTATTAAGACTTTTTATGGAAACTGTTATTTTCTTGAGTATTTTCAAATTATTTCAAAATCACTATCTAAATCTTATCTTTATTTTAAAACTTTTAAAAATGTAAATTTATGTTATTTTTAATGTAATTTTGTAGCGTATGATATTTATTTTTATTAAGACATTTTCAAATTCTCAGATTAAATATTAATTTTTATGTGTAATATTTGGCGAAAGCTCGTGATAATATGTACATCTGATTACTTCATATCATACATGTTTAAAGAAACGTAGAACTTTACCTTCTTCGCGTGTGGTGAAATGGAGTGGTTGAGTGTACGAAGATGCTCCAACATCATTATACGCGGCAAGACGCAGTACATAGCGAGTGTCTGGTGACAATCCCGCGAGTGACGCACCAGCTCTGTTTGGGCCTTCAGTCCTATACATTATATTTAATATTAACATACATGTAATTAACTGTTTCGTTGATTTCAGAATGATTGAATAGTAAATGTAAATAATTTTTATATTTTAACAAATTTTTTAACTTTCTGAGTCTTTATTTAAGTACAAAGAAAATACCCTTCATTTTATAGTTAAACGTAAATATATATTAAACATTGTACACCCAAAGTTGTGTAAAAAAAATATATACAGCATATAATGAAATTAGTGAAACCTAAATTTAAAGAATTTGAATATCATAAAACGACATGTTTAATAAAATAATTAGAATAGCTATTCTACATATTGCGTTTATATATAAATATGATAAGACCAATTATTATGATAAAAGATTACTTGTGTGAGTAATTACTTACGCAACATGAAGTAAGTCGGAGTTAGCCAGAGTTATGTTCAGGACTTCAGGCGAATCCCAAGTATCAAGCAGAGCGGGTAGCGGAGAGTTAAGCGGATCGTTTGTAAGATCAAGCGCAAGAAAACGGTACTGAAGTGAGTAGTGTGAGACAAAGGCTCCCCGCGCTATTCTCCAAGTAACTCTCGCTTTACGAGACCATACCTCTGATACTCGTAATTCTTCTGGCGTATTGGGTCGCTCTATTTAATAAAAAATAATCATTTATTTTTTATGTATATTTAGTATAGATGGCGTTTTTTGAAATTGTCTACTAAAATAGAACCGATAAAATTAATACCATAAATATATATTTTTTTAATAATTAATAATTGACATATTACAGACGCATCGCTTGTACTCTTTGTGATCTTAGATATGTTTGTTATATTTAATTTCCAATAAAACTATATATATTTAAGACAAAAACAAAGGAGGAGTTTTAGAAGAAATATTATAAATATTACCTTTAACAAACAGCCTGAATAATAGCTCGTCAGTGCCATAAAGATTTCTCGCCATGCACCGATAATCACCTGCATGTTCCGGACCAGCATGCGATATCGTTATTTCTGAAGTCATGGCGCCATTGCCTAAATCTCTCATTTCAACTCCACCTGTACCACTGAGATAAAAAATACATCAACACTCAATATTCGAATAAGAACTTATTTAATATACATAATGTACGTGCTGTTACTCGCAGATATACTATTTTATTTAATATTAAAATAACTAAAAGTAATATCCCCGTAATCAGAATTTGTTTTGAAATCCATTCGGTAGTTCCGTGTTTAAACAAACAAAAATTTTAATTTATAATGTTAATAAAGAATATTTAGATTTACATTTATTGCATTTATTCAAATCAAATTGAAAATTCTTATAATTAAATGAAGTATAGTATATATTTATAAGATTTAATATTTTGAATAATAAATTATATATGATAATAATAATATAATAACAGATTATAGAAATGCAAACGTAAGTAAATGAGGCGGTTTGACACAAATATTTACAAACTATGAACCGAAATTTATCAGATTACCAGCGAATTAGTATTGTCGGCTGCCTGACAGCTCCACAAATTAAGCTCGCTTCTGGCAATGGCCTAATAAATAGTAATATACACGTTGTTGATATTAACTTGTTTATCACACAAAATACTATCACATTGAAGATTTTTGTGATACACAGTATTAAACAAATTATTTACAAATGACAATATTTTTATATGAGTGATTAGTTTTATGTATATAGGGATTTTATAGAGAATTTGCTATAAATATAAATTTGAAAACTTACTGTAAAGCTAAAGGTCTAGAATCATGAGTCCAATGTACATGTATTTCTGGCTCCCCGCGTACGGTACAGGTGAGTCGCGCTGTTGACCCACGTACCACCCAACTGGTCTCTCCTGCACCCCCTCTTGCGAGTTTTGGGGGTTCTGAAAATAATATTTAATGTAATATGCTCTTACAATTTTTTAGGGATTAGTACACTGTAACTTTTTAAATTAATTTACTTACCTCTTACGTCGAGAAAAAAAGAATGATGGAGAAAAGAATGTTGAACTCGGGCAGTGCAACGATACCACCCTTCGTGTTCTGGAGTTGCTGTTCTGAGCCACACTGTTCCATCTGACAGTATAGAACCCTCAGTCATACTTGCAGATTCTGTTTGACTCCAAAGAATATGCCGCCAGTTTTCGCCTTCTATACGTAATATTTTAAAACCAAAATAAGTTTTTTATTACATTTATCGCTTAGTTATAGATCAGGTTTTTCAAAACATTTCAAAACTAAAATATTATTTCCTCAAGTTTTCAAATGATATATTGCACATATTTATTACATTTTTGTAAATTATTTTTTAAACATACCTGATGAAAATTCCCAAGAAATTCTAGGCATTGGTTGTCCTTTAGCGGAACATGGTAGAAGAACAGCTGCACCGGCTGATACAGACGTGTTTTGTGGTCTCCATACCCAAGTCGGGAGTTCTAATCGGAAAAACTACTGTATTTATTATGCAATTCAGTGTTAACAATAATCAAAAATCACTTTATAAAGTACAAAGTGTACAGTCTCAATTATGCTCTGCAAATAAATACCTTTAACAACCAGAGATGAACTGTGGCTTACAGATCCGAAATCATTGGTGGCTTTACATGAATATTCTCCGCTATGCATTGAATTTAGATCTTGAATGACCAATATTGTAAAAAAGTCCATATTTTTTTGTTCTACCTATAAAGATTATATTTTATTATTTTATAAAAGCTTTGAATCATATTTATGAAATATATATATACCTTTAATTTCGATGGAATTGGTAAGTTATCCTTATGCCAGGAAAATTGTATAGGTTTATCCCCTGAAATGAGACTGCAAGTGGCTTGTGTGCTACCGCCCACCTCTAATTCTTCAGGAAACTGAAAGGGCGCTATTTTAGGAGGTTCTGTAAAAAAGCTTTTTATTAACTATTTAATTATTGAACAAAGAAATATATCTAAAAATCTTAAAGGCATTTCTTACTATGTACTTCTATTTTCACGGTTCTTCTAGCAAGTTCTCCACTTTCAGCTCTTACTTCACATGTGTAACTTCCAGATATTGTATTTCTAACTGAAGTCAATCTTAATATTCCTCTTTCATCATTGCTTTCAATAGGGCCGTCGACTAAAGAACCATCTTCACGACGCCAAACTACTTCTCTAAAAGATTGAAGGATTTTTTAAACAAAAATAATGAATTATTTTAATAATATATTTGTACCTTCTTTGACTACAGCACAAAATAGAAAAATTGTTACAACAAAAAAGAAAAGATTAATATACAAAAGACGGCTCTATCGCTAATAAGAGATCTCTACCAGCTAATCCCTTTATTAGAGATTACGTATACAGAGGGAACAGGTGTAAATCTTATAATATATAAACAATTTATATACTTAAATAGTAGAGTTTTTAATTTATTAGTATCATAATAATATCTAGTGAAAACACCAATTGGTATTATAAAGTTACTTACTTTAAAGGGTAACCCGAATAAGGGCAATATAAACTAACATCACTATCTGTTTTTATATGTATTGGAGATAAATATCTTATATTCGGAAGACCTGAAAAAAATAAAGATTAAATCGACTTGAAAATTATAATATTCGAACCCTTTCTATATAATTACCAAAAACGTTAAGCCGTGCGTGATGTGCTTGAGATCCACCAGAATTAGTAGCATTACAACCATATCTACCACCTTCATCTGCGCTTCTTATTGTAATACTTAAAATCGAGACTATTGTGCCATCTTCGCTTCCAGTAACAGTTTCACCTCTAGTATTTACACTATACCTAAAATATTATATTTTATTATAAAGCGGAGGAGTTTCTTTGTTTGTTTGAACGTGCTGATTTTGGAAAGTATCGGATGGATTTAGAATATCCCTTCTAGTTATTATAGGCAAATTCACTAGGAAGGAAGCTATCTTATACTACGCTATCATTCTTAGTTATCCTAAAAGTATTTTTTTTTCTGAAGGTACTATTTTACGTGAAAACTAACTAGTAAAAGTTATGTTGTATATGTTATGTGTTTTTTTTTTAATTATTAAATTCATACTTTTCTGGAGCTGCTGGTAGTGGTCTGTTATCCAAAGTCCACAAAATCCTCGGTGCAGGTATCCCTGTTGCTGAACATCTAAATGCAATTGTTTGACCAACATGCGTTACGGCTTCACTAAACGTTGATACCAACCTAGGCGGTCTGTCTAAAACCCGGGGTGAGATCAAATTATATATAATGACAACTCATATACAATAATTAGTTATTCATACATATATCATATGTTAGTATTCTTAAAATATTACCAGCTATAACTAATTCAGCTCCAGCAACAGTGGAATCAGAATGATCATATGCTGTACACTGGTACAACCCAACATGGTGTAGACGAACTGGCCCTAATGCTAAACGAGGTTGTGGCGAATGTAATGGACGCCCTTCATGTTGCCAACTTATAGTGACCCCTCCACCACGGCCACCATGAACCGAACAATTAAAACTACCAGTTCCTCCAGTTCCGAGCATCTTAAATATAAAATAATAATTGAAACTAATCAATATAGTATGAGATTATTATAAATTATTATTCAAATAAAAGTTACCAATGGATTAGGTGTTACGACAACTGTTAAGGGATCATAAACAACAAGTCGTACAATAACCCGCGGAGAAGTTTCCGTTCCAGTTGAGCAAGCGTATCGTACCGCATGATGGGAACGTACATTAGGCAATATAAGTGTACCCCCACGCACTACTCCTTCCGTTGCAGTTACCCACACTCCGTTTGCTTCCTGTCGCTGCCAACTATGATTGAATTTTGATATACTATAACTTTTTATACCTTGTGCTATTCTATAATCAATCTTAGATAACTTTTTATTTGAAATTTAAGTTCTGTTAAATTGTATTTCATTAAAACTTTACAATCAATTACTAAAAAATTGAAATATTCAAATGAAAGAATAAACAGTTACTTACATAATAGTATGTTTATTGATATGTCTTAAAATACAAGGCAGCAAAACAGTGTCCCCAACGCGAGCTTCTATTGAATTTACCTCAATGTTTTCCAGCCAACTATTGTCTGTGATAAACAAACATTATTTAACCTACCGTAACATATTCATTTAATGCCAGTATTAAACAGAGATTAAACAGTATTTTATCACAAATTTATGTTTGATATAATATGTACATAAGAGAATGTAGCAAAATATTATGTGCTTTATTGTCGCTGACTAATTTTAAAATTAATAATTTATATCCACCACATAATCCTTACCATCTGTTGTTAGCTTCAAAGACGGACTAGGTATATCTAGCGCCAAACATGAATATTCCGCTTGTATATCAGCTTGCGTTAAATCCGAGCCAAGTAACAAGCCAGCCCCGACCACCCATCGTGTATCTGGGACAATTGCTTACAATTAACAATAAACTATGCAACCAGTGGCACAAAGCAACTATAGTTTTTAGCAACATCACCCAAAATATGCAATATTGCTAAACTGTGTTCTGAAGTATGGCTTTATTCAAAATGTTATGTAAATCACGGTTGTTTTGCATAGAAAAGTGTTTATATTTATTTTAAACATTTGTTATTTTATTATGGTGGTTTGATCTTTATTTGTTATTGAATATAACTAACTAGCTCCCATATACCCAGATGATAATGGAAGCCCATCCTGAAGCCATGTCACGTCAACTAATCCCAGCTGCGGTGACACCTCACACCGCAGCACTACAGCACCTCCGACCTTCGCTGGTGTCAGCTGACGCACCAAATGAGATAGCACGTTGTCTTCAACTATATTATATGAAATAAAAGAAGTAGACTTGTTATTAAGATTTTTTTATTAAGGTTCGTTCATTATTATTTCTGTTATATCTTCCAATTTAATTAATTTATTTATAAGATCTTATAAATAAACATAAATACCAATATTATCATGAGTTCATAATAAAATACAATGAATCATTACCATTTCATTATAATTAATTCGTGAAATAATAACGCGGTTACATCAATAAACTGATATTTTAATTAAAATATTTCTGAAACGGTCCTTTCAATAAATTATTAAAATAATTTATTCAATAACATATTCGTCACTCGTTAATGTAGTTTGGTTATTAATTATACGAATATTATATGAATATTTAATATGAAAACGTTCTTCTGTTGCTAATTGTCAAAATTAATAAAGATCGTTCAAATATATATAGTATAATGATAGAAAAAAGACAGTCACTTCGTTGTGTGTGGACTTTGATCTCTATGCTCGTAAGCTTATTAACGTTTAAAGATAAATGACAAATTAACTGACTCCCTAAAAGACATCCCTAATAGCCTACATCTTGTCTTGTCGTGAACACATTTTCTGCAAAGCATTCAAAACTTGGGGTTTTAATTAAAAAATTAATGATAAACACGAGTTAAATACGTAAAACTGTTTATGCAAATTAGTAGTACTCATTAAAATCTTAGAAATAGAACATTATAATAACAAACATTCTTTATTACACAGCAATAAATAGAGATTACCCACAAATTATAACTTTAAAGAAACAGAATATAAGGATGCTACAAAAGGCAGCCTTATCACTTAAAAGCGATCTCTGACAAGCCTTAACGTTGAGGTAATAATATGATAACAAATGAACGGGAGTCCAAAAAAGGATCTTAATTGGACTTTACGTACAGTATACTAATAAATAAATAGCTAAATAAATATATAATAAAAATAATTAACAATAACAATATTAAAAAAGTTATATTATTTTGTAAGATAAGAAAGTAATTAACATTTTTTATAAGGATTATCCGTGTAGCTTCTTGGTATTACAAATGATTCGAAATAAGGAAAACACGGCATTAAAATGAAATGAAATAATGAATATAAAAGCAATTGCTCTGAATTCGCTCCAACGAAGCCTTGTTAAAGGCTCTGTAATTGATTCTCTTGCTTTGTTAATGTTATATGGAAATACATAACAATATTGAAATATGAAATATCTTTGCACTTATAGTATCTTAAGATCATTATAATAAATAACATTATTTTAAGACTTTTTAAAAAGAATGTATTCTTTTAGAACGTATTCTTGCGACTTTTTCAAAGGAATGTATTCTATATAAAATTGAGTTTTTTTATAATCTTATATACATATATTGACAGAAATTTCGACGATGAATATTTTAATTTTTATACCACGAAAAACAAACAATTCTAACAGCTTACAGTTTAAATTATAAATTGCGTTTATTAAAATATTTAATTTTATGCAAGATAATTTTCATGAAAATTCATGTTTAAGCAAATAATTATACTTCTATCAGTGATTTTATTTAAATACTGTTTAAAAATATTTTAAAATTTTTTAGTGAGTTACATAAAGTTACTGTATGGAAAGCGCCTTAGTTGAATTCCTATTACTTTGTATTTAATATTATATTCTGTTGATACAGCATTTGCGTAATGTTCCCATAAGTTTTATTGTATAAGATATTTTGTAAGAATGACCATTCCTTATTCCCACATCGAAGGGGAATCATCATTCATAGGTTTAGTTTGTTTTAATTAGATTAAAGTTAATTTTAAAATCATTTCGGGTTTTTTTTAAGTCCTCTGTCTGTCGCAAACGTAATTGGCGCAGTCGGTAGGATATTCGCGGGAGACTTCAAGACCATATCTCACATCGATAATCGCGTCGCGAGTCACCCGGGTTGGCTATCAAGCACCGTTCCGGATATCCTGAATCTACGGACCAGCTGCAGACCAGAGGAAGAATCCAAAACTCGATTCACGGAGAAAACCAAGAAATGATATATTTGTAAGTACACCTGAATTATTCTCGTGTTGCTCCTTTGAATCTTAAACCTCAAGATTTATCATCCCAGAGCCTTTAGTTCGCGGGAGCCTGAATCGCGCCAGGCCCGCAGACAATTAGCAGATAATAATAGAGATTTCATAGGATTAGATAATTTAGAGTTAGAAATCTTTAAGTTAAAAAAAGTAATAATGACGCCGTATAACCCAGACGAAATTTTTAAAGCCCTTCATTTAGTCCCGGAATTTGATGGTAACCCTAACGTCCTTACTCGTTTCATTAAAATTTGCGATTCCTTAGCTACGCAATATCTTAGTAGTAACCCTGATAGCGAGTTTTCTAATATTTGTCTAATAAACGGAATTTTAAATAAAATAACAGGGACCGCTGCATGCACTATAAATTCAAACGGTATACCAGAAAGTTGGCTAGGCATTCGAACAGCCCTCATTAATAATTTCTCAGATCAACGTGATGAGACAGCTCTATATAATGAACTCTCTATAGCAACACAGTGCAATCGAACACCGCAGGAATTTTATAATCATTGCCAAACTTTATTTAGCACAATTATGACTTATGTGACCTTGCATGAGACCATACCTACCACAGTCCAAGCGAAACGAGAGCTTTACAAAAAAGTTACGATGCAGGCATATGTACGTGGTTTAAAAGAACCTTTAGGATCCCGTATTCGATGCATGCGCCCGGATACGATTGAGAAAGCTCTTGAGTTCGTTCAAGAAGAGCTTAATGTCATGTATTTGCAACAACGTGACTCCCTTAAAGTCCAAACAACCCCTAAACCAACCCCTGCGTTACAAAGAGTAGTATTTACTCCTACAAGACCTTATAACACTCCTGTACCTAACTGGCGAGCCCCGTTAAATCAGCGCCCTATGGGACCCCCACCGCAACCTTTTAAATTCCCGTTAAATGGACATAATCAACCACGCATGCCTACTAATACACAAAGAATGTTCGCTGCACCTCCACCAAATTACAACCCTCATAGTAACATTTTTAGATTACCACCCCGAAATAACCCATCTCAAGGCCATCAACCCATGAGTGGTGTCCAACCCTTTACACCTAAAATTTTACCTTTAAATAATTATAATTCGCAATTAAATAATTTTAAATCAAGAGAAATGAATGTTAATGAATGTGCGACATATGACGACTCGAATTACGACCATTGTTACGAGCCGGAGTACAATTACTATACTGACTATTACGATACTGAGTTTGCGCCCGGATTTTCTCATGATTTAAATAATAATTTAAATGTGATTTCTGATAATAATTCTTTTGACTCTCAAACACAATTAGAACAACATCAACAGGATTTTCAGGAGATTACGAAATCACAAAAACCAAGATAGAAATAAATGTTCAGACGCAAAGACAGCTTCCGTATATACAAATTGAGAATCCTCCATTAAAATTTTTATTAGATACCGGTGCTAATCAATCTTTTATTAGTCCCGAAGCCGTCGAGAAATATTTCGCTCACTATCCCTTGAAATTTGATCCTTTTGAAGTAACCAACATACACGCGACAAGTAGGAACAATTACTCTATTAGCTTGCCGTGTTTCGCAGAATTTAACGATGTTAATGGTATTAAGTTATTCGTATACCGGTTTCATGAATACTTTGACGGACTTATAGGTTTAGACTTATTAAGTAACTGGGAAGCTCGTATAGATTTAAATGAACAAAAACTATTTACAAAAAATGCGTCAAACCCTATTCGAATGTATAAATCGTGTAATGTTAACTTATACGAAGATATCATCCCCGCGGAAACTTCTAAAATTATCCGTATTTCCGTTAATATTGAAGAAGGTGATGTTTATATTAGAGAACAAATACTTTGTAATTGCATTATTCACGAATGCATTACTTCTGTAAAACATAATCATTGCTATTTAGAGATCGAAAATCCAACATCAAACGATATTATATTCTCGCTCGATCGTCCGGCTCACGCGGATTTATTTAACGCTGAGTGCACGAGTACTCAACAACTAAAGACTCGCACACAAGACGTTATTTCACGCTTACGTACGGACCACCTAAACCCAGAGGAAAAGGCTAATCTCATAGCTCTTTGTTCTCGTTTTTCTGACATATTTTATATTGATGGTGAAAGATTAACGTTCACAAATAAAATAAAACACCGAATAAGAACTACCGATGAAGTACCTGTACACGCTAAGAACTACCGATATCCCTTTATACACCGACAGGAAGTAAAATCCCAAATAGAAAAGATGTTAGATCAGGGCATTATAAAACCTTCCGAATCTGCTTGGAGCTCACCTATATGGGTGGTACCTAAAAAGATAGATGCTTCCGGGAAACAAAAATGGCGTTTAGTAGTAGACTTCCGAAAACTTAATGAAAAAACGTTAGACGATAAGTATCCTATCCCCAACATTAATGATGTTCTTGATAAATTGGGGAAGTGTCAATATTTAACCACCCTTGACTTAGCCAGTGGCTTTTATCAAGTAGAGATGGACCCCAATGATACATCAAAAACAGCATTTAATATCGAACATGGGCATTTCGAATTTCTTCGTATGCCCATGGGCTTAAAAAATTCTCCATCAACGTTTCAACGCGTAATGGATAACGTACTCCGCGGCCTTCAAAACGAAATATGTTTAGTATATCTTGATGGTATTATAGTATTCAGTACATCGCTTCAGGAACATGTAGTTAATCTCGAAAAGGTTTTTAATAGATTACGAGAATCCAACTTCAAAATTCAAATGGATAAATCAGAATTTTTAAAATTAGAAACGGCCTATCTTGGTCATATAATAAGTAAAGACGGTATTAAACCGAATCCTGATAAGATCAAAGCCATCGAAAATTATCCATTACCCAAAACTAGTAGAGAGATTAAACAATTTTTAGGACTTTAGGTTATTATAGGAAATTCATCCCCGACTTTGCACGCCTAACAAAACCTATGACTAAATGTTTAAAGAAATCCAATAAAATTATATTAGACTCTGAATATACTAACTGTTTCGAAAAATGTAAGACTTTACTGACTAACGACCCTATATTACAATACCCAGACTTCACAAGAGACTTTGTCTTGACCACTGATGCTTCAAACGTAGCTATAGGCGCCGTTCTTTCTCAAGGCCCTATAGGCTCCGATAAGCCAATCTGTTACGCTTCAAGAACTTTAAATGACAGTGAGTTAAACTATAGTACTACAGAAAAAGTCTCGGTGGTAGACCATAACATCGGGTCGCCGGCAAGGTTACCACCCATTGGGCAAAGTCGTGCCGCAAAGCGACCTAGTCGTGTTCCGGCACGCTGCTCAATGAAGCCGTATATGGGAAATGGGTCTGAACAGCTGCGTTGCGTTGGCGAACCGGTTTGGCGTCGAGTTGATGTTGGTTGTGTCGGGTGCCTAGTCGAGGAGGGTAGCGGGATCCGAAGCGACGGCTTTCCGCTGGCCGCCCGCAGATAGTTGGGGGCCCAAATAGTAGGTTAGCCACCCACGAAAGGCTGCCCCGCCAGCTGCGAAAAATCCCAGGGTGGCTCCATCGTGCTGGTTGGCGACCAGACGAGGAGGCCCGATGGCGATCCCTGGGGGGGTTCGGGCGTCCCCGCAGTCTCCAGACTAGCCTCCCAGTGGCATGACAACACCAATTTCGACGTCGGGTTCGATACGCAGCGTCTCGTTCAACTGCCATTTCCCATACTATTCACTCTTATTATATTTAATTTATGAAAAGTTTTAAAAAAAGGAACAAGTTTTTTCAGCGGTTGCACTCCTCCTCACTTTTAGTGCACCTCAGTAACATCCGAGGCTTGCACTCAAATCTCGAACCTGTCCACCACCATCTCGAGACAGCGCAGCCGCACTTGCTCTTTTTGACGGAGACGCAGATTCAATGTCCTATGAGTGCTGCACACCTGGATTATCCCGGTTACACGTTAGAGCACAACTTTCGCTCACGTGCCGGGGTATGTGTGTACGCGCGGAACGACCTCTGTATCCATCGTCTCCGTCACCTTGAAGACCCCACTTTTTCTTCCATATGGGTTCTAGTAGATACAGGAATCGAAAAAATCCTGTATTCCTGTGTCTACCGTTCGCACAGCGGTGATCAGGAGACCACTCGTTTATTTGAGTATCTCAGTGAGGCTGCTGATATGGCTCTGCATCGATACCCTTCAGCGCAGCTCGTCTTTCTGGGGGACTTTAATGCCTGTCATCAGGAATGGCTGTACCCGTACCAGAAGACGGACCATGCTGGAAGAGAGGCGCGGAACTTCGCGTTGTCTTTGAACCTCTTTCAGCTGGTTAGGCAAGCGACGAGGGTCCCTGATGTGGAGTCCCATACAGCCAACTGCCTTGACCTTCTGCTGACAACTGATCCGGACAGATATCGTGTTGAGGTTTCCTCCCCCTTGGGAACTTCCGATCACTGTCTGGTGAAATCTGTATTTACTTATTCCCCACCAGTTTCCGAACCACATGGTGTCAGGCGAATATGGAAATACAAGTCAGCAGATTGGGATGAGATGCGGCACTTTTTTGCATCTTATCCTTGGCGGCAGGTCTGCTTCTCTTCTTTGGATCCGTCGAGTTGCGCAGATGCTATAACCGATGTGGTGCATCAAGCAATGGAGTATTTCATTCCGTTTGCTGATGTACCCATCGGTGGCAAAGCTCGCCCATGGTTTAATGCCGAATGTGGTCATGCTGAAGGCCGAAAACATTCGGCATACCTCAGTTGGGCCGACGCTCGAAGCCGCAAATCTCCGGATGTAAGATCTAAGAAGAGAGCCTTTAACCGAGCTGCCAAGTCTTACAAAAAGGCGTTGCGGAAGGCTCGTCTCGATCGAATCGCTAAGAATGGCGAAGAGCTCTCTGTCAGACCAACCGGCAGTCGAGCTTTTTGGTCTCTTGCCAAATCGATCGAGTCGAACTTCTGTAAACCCTCACTGCCTGCAATGCAGAAGCCGGACGGATCCCTGGCCCATACAGCGACAGAGAAAGCGAATTTACTTGCTTCTCTGTTTGCTAATAATTCACATCTTGACACTAGCAATGCGTCTCCAGCACATCTTCCTCACTGCGGTATTTCGATGCCTGAAATCCGCATCACAAACAGAGAGGTACGGAGAACATTGTGTCGTTTGGATGTGAATAAAGCCAGTGGTCCTGATGGTATACCAGCCATTCTGCTTAAAACATGCGCAGCTGAGTTGTCTCCTATATTAACACGTCTGTATCGCCTCTCTTTCGAGACTGGAATAGTGCCGAAATCCTGGAAGCTTGCCAACGTACAACCAGTGCCCAAAAAAGGCAAACGTGCCGATCCTGCTAATTACAGACCGATTGCAATCACCTCCATACTCTGCAGGATTATGGAGCGTGTATTGAACTCGCGCCTTTTAGCATACCTAGAAGGTAACGATCTCCTCAGTGACCGACAGTACGGGTTTCGCCGAAATAGGTCCACTGGGGACCTTTTAGTGTATGCTACTCACATTTTAAGCGAGGCTATCGAGAAGAACGGAGAAGCGGTCGCCGTCTCTCTGGACGTCTCGAAGGCTTTTGACAGGGTCTGGCATGCGAGCCTTATAAGCAAGCTTTCAGCGTACGGTATTTCTCCTGGTCTGATCGGCTGGGTTACGGACTTCCTGAACCTTAGAACTATCCGAGTTATTGTTGAAGGGTGCTCGTCGGAGCCCTTAACAATAAATGCCGGGGTTCCTCAGGGGTCCGTTCTTTCTGCAACTCTTTTCCTGCTGCATATAAACGATCTGCTGAAGCCCGGAATCTATGGGTACGCAGACGACAGCACAGTTGTAGAAAGATATCTGCCAAGCACTCGTGCCAGTAGAGAACAAGTACAGTCAGAAAGAGAAGCCATGGTGCAACGTTTGAGTGACAAACTTCAGGCAGTCTCTGAATGGGGCAGTGCCAATCTTGTCACATTCAACGCCACCAAAACGCAGACGTGTTTGTTCACCGCCAAAAGGAGCCCTTTCACCTTGGCTCCTTCTTTTCAGAATGTATCTTTGGAATACAGTGACCGACTTCAGTTGTTAGGCTTAGAGATTTCCTCGAACCTCAACTATGGTCGGTGCATTGAGTCCAGAGCAAGAGTAGCTGCAGGAAAGCTTGCCATTCTTGCGAAGGTCCGACAGTACTTTACACCGGGACAGCTACTTGTATTATACAAAGCACAGATCCGGTCGTGTGTGGAGTACTGTGGTCACATATTTGCTGGTGCCGCAAAGTCTCATCTAGCGGTTCTGGACTCAATCGAGAGGCGAGCAAAAAGGCTTATTGGCGAGCAAGACTTGGTTGACGCCAATCTTCAAAGCCTTGAACACAGGCGGAGAATTGCTGGCCTCTCAGTATTCTATAGGATACATTTTGGAGAGTGTGCACAGGAATTACATGACGTAATTCCCCCATCCCCCTTCTACCAACGGACATCCCGACGCACGGCGAGTATCCATCCATACGTTGTGGACATTCCACCTGTCCGAACGAAGCGCTTTGCTTCGTCTTTCTTTATTCGCACGGCGAAGGACTGGAACAGCTTGCCTGCGTCGGTATTTCCATCTGAATATAATGTGGGTGTCTTCAAGAGAAGAGTGAATAGGTTACTGAGTTAATGCGCCTTACCATCTATGACTACATTTCCACTTTCCATCAGGTGGAATGTAGTCAAGCGTTAACTCAGACAGTGTAAAAAAAAAAAAAAAAAAAAAAAAAGAAAAAGAACTTCTAGCAATAGTATGGGCAACCAAGTATTTTAGACCTTACTTATTCGGACAAAAATTCAAAATTTACACTGACCACAAACCTTTACAATGGTTAATGTCTATGAAAGAACCAAATTCCCGTCTGACACGTTGGAAACTTAAACTGAGTGAATACGACTTTACCGTTATGTATAAAAAGGGCAAATTAAACTCAAATGCAGACGCCCTTTCCCGTATCGAAGTTCACACGAAAGAAGCATTATCTTTGATAGAGGAAATAGATGAGCTTAATTCTTTACTTGGTAATCCATCAGAAACTATTCACCCCCAAACTAACTCTTCTACGGAGACAGTTCACACAAGTTCAGAAAACCCAATCTTAGAAATCCCAATAACCGACGAACCACTTAATAGATTTAACAGACAAATTATTTTCAAACTTGTGACTGACGTTAAGAAACGACCCGTTGTTACTAAGCCTTTTGACACTCATACTCGTGTTAGTATTCAATTATCCGAATCAAATCTAGAAGAGGATGTGATAAATGCTGTTAAAGAATATATTAGTCCTAAAATTAAAACAGCCATTTTGATAGATCCCCCTTTAGCTATGTATTCAATAATCCCAAACCTGCAAGATAAATTTAAGAGTTCCTCCTTTAATCTCGTTCTAGCTAAGAAAGAATTAGAGAATGTTAAAGAGTTTTTACGTCAACAAGAGATCATCTGTCATTGTCACGATGGCAAAACCAATCATTGTGGTATCAACGAATGCTATCTAGCTGTGTCTCACAAGTATTATTGGCCAAAAATGAGAGAACAAATAACGAAATTTATTAACGAATGCCCACTAAGACCACAGTTTAATGTTGTTCCGCCCGCTACTAAACCATTCGAAATAGTTCATATGGATTTGTTCACAATTCAAAATGAAAAGTTTATAACTTTCATAGATGTTTTTACTAAATACGGTCAAGCTTACCATCTTCGTGACGGCACAGCTTTAAGTATACTACAAGGTTTATTACAATAAAGTACTCACCATGGCATACCTATGACTATAATTACTGACAATGGGACTGAATTTACTAACCAGCTATTTATGGAATTTACCCGACTTCATAAAATTAATCACCACCGAATATTAGCACATTCACCTAATGACAATGGTAACATAGAGCGATTCCACTCAACCATTTTGGAGCATTTAAGACTTCTCAAATTAAAATCTAAAGACGAACCAATAATCAACCTTATACCCTATGCTATAATAGCATATAACAGCTCCATACATAGTTTCACTAGATGTCGCCCTTTTGACTTATTGACTGGACATTTCGACCCTAGGGATTGTACGGATATAGATATAACGAAACAACTCTTGCAACAATACACCCAAGCTCATAGAGATAAAATGAAACAAGTATATGATATGATCAATTCAGTCTCACTTGAAAATCGTACGGCAATAATAGAAAAAAGAAATAAAAATCGTGAACCTGAAAAGGAATACGCACCTCAACAGTCAATTTTTATAAGAATTCCACTTGCTAGTCGACAAAAGACCGCTCCACGATACACTCATGATACTGTAGTGGCCGACTTACCAATTCATATTTACACTTCAAAAAAACGTGGCCCCATAGCAAAATCACGATTAAAACGAGTTCCTAAAACAGCCAATTTGTTACAGGGTCCTCTTGATAACAACTCTCCCAATGACTCAACCTCAGGAGATAAAACTTGAGAGCCTTAATGACGGACCAGGACTATTACCTTTCAAACTCGGACCCATCAAACTAACTACGCACTATCATACATTCATACAGTATGTAAAATTGGATGACATCGAGATAAATATTCATTCATTAGAGACTCAACTGCTTGACTGTAAAAATCGCATGAGTAATATATAATCTATAACCTGTACGAAATTCAAATTAACTACCTCGCTAATAAGCTTGGCAATATTTTAAAACAATTACAATCTTTAGAACCTAGTAGAGTAAAAAGAGGTCTTATGAACGGTTTAGGTTCTATGATAAAAAGTTTAACCGGTAATTTAGATCACGATGATGCGTTGAAATATAATGAGGCAATTAAAGTATTAGAAAATAATCAAATAAAATTATTATCTGAATTTAACAGTCATATTAGTCTGAGCAAGGAGTGGATGTTAAAACACGGAAACGTTATTAGACAGATCGTAGATAATCAGAATAGGATAAATAGTACTTTGGCACTAATATTACAAAATAAGACTATAAGTGACGAAAGTTTAACAAAATACGCAAATTTTGCTCAACTTTTGGAACTAGTTAGTGAAAATATAGAAGATTTATCTTTAGAATTATTAAGAATAGAAAATAGTTTAGCGTTTATCCATGCTTCTAGTACACATCATTCTATTATAGACATTGTAGTATTAGAATCTATGGTTTTAAAGTTAAAATCAATTTACTCAGAAGATCAAGTGTTAGATTTAGAACTTAGGGAATTTTATAACATTATTAAACCAGGATCATTATTTTTGAATAAACAAATAGTCTTTATATTTAAATTTCCAATTTATTCTAAAGAAACTTATGGCTTTTATAAGTTATCAGTAGTACCGAATAAACATAACCATGCTCTTATCCCACCTTTTCCTTTCCTTGCAACAATCGAGATATCATTTGTGTACATGGAGGCTGAATGCCCGAAGGTAAAGAACTGGTATCTCTGTGGGAAAGAAATTCATCATCAGTTACGCACCAAATCAGATTGCATTCAGGAGTTGATCACCAATCAAGTCTTACAAGAAACCTGTGAATTCACTACAGTCAACTTAACTAAAGAAGCTATGGAGAAACTCGATGACCAACACTGCGCTCTGTCCTTTCCTCAACAAACGAAAGTAAAACTAATTTGTAATCGAAAGGACTACACATCATTACAAGGTAGTTAACTGGCTACAATTCCCGCTGGATGTCGTTTGAAATCGGAACGATTCACCATAGCAAATGATTATAATGAAATCAAAGGACAACCCCTCAAATTGATGAAAATACCCTATGACGCCGTAACGCAGTCTACGAAAGCGACTCGCATCCATTTAAAATCGATTGATCTCCAAGGATTATATAATATCCAGGACCAACTTATGATCCAGACTCCTATTCAAATTAACGAAGTACCAAAACACGCCTTATACCATACTACAATACCATTCTACAGTATACTATTGAGTGCAAGTGTACTCGGAACTATCATAGCAACTCGACGTTACTTATGGAAATGTAACAAAGATGACAAGAAGCACCAGCCATCGCTCGAGATCCTGCCAACATCCGCGGAACCCGAGACCATTCCGGCAACATTTTCACTAAAAGAACTGAAATAGTCGCCGTTCCAGGGGGGGAGGAGTTACATAAAGTTACTGTATGGAAAGCGCCTTAGTTGAATTCCTATTACTTTGTATTTAATATTATATTCTGTCGATACAGCATTTGCGTAATGTTCCCATAAGTTTTATTGTATAAGATATTTTGTAAGAATGACCATTCCTTATTCCCACATCGAAGGGGAATCATCATTCATAGGTTAGTTTGTTTTAATTAGATTAAAGTTAATTTTAAAATCATTTCGGGTTTTTTTTAAGTCCTCTGTCTGTCGCAAACGTAATTAGCGTTTCATTTACAAAACAGATAAAATAAAACAGATTTTTAGATTTTCGAGAAATATGACCATTCTTGATGTTATGATAGTTTCTACATATCAGTAATAAGTATTTTATACGTATATTATACATACGTAAATACAGTAATCAGAAACCTTTTATTTTTAAAAATATAAATATTTTTGAGATATTAAATTAGAATATCAGAGGTATTGTCTACAGGTTTCAAAACTTATTTGAATAAGAATAAGATTGAAGTGCCTTTTCTTCCGCTGTTGTCTTTTCATTTTGACTTCGTTTACGATGAAATAAATTATTAAAGCTGTAAATAAAGGACAGCCAAATATAGATGAATATTGTTTGAATCTTTCTTATTAGTATAAATGGGTCTTTATAATAGAATAAGAGGAATTCTAAAATAAAATTAACGAAATTATTTATTTAATTTCTCAGTCATTGTTTAGTAATTTTTTTTTAATTTATTTATTTACTTTTATTTATTTATTTGCTCGTTCATTCATTCATTTATTTATTTATTTAATTTACTGTTAAAAAAAATTACACAATACCTAGATTTAATTTTCATTTTCTCGCTCAGTCGTCAATCAAGTCGGTCGATATTTAAAAATTAATAGTGTTTTCTCCAAATACCCACAAGATGGTTATAAAGTGTGCAAATTGTAAAAAAAGTGTAACAGCAAAATCTCCGGGACTTGAATGTAATAAATGTGGTTTATTGGTTCATGCTAAAACAGAATGTGCTGGTCTTACTAACAAACAACTAGCAGCATTACGAGCTGCCGAAAATCTTGAATGGACGTGTAATACGTGTACCACATCATTTAGAAAAAGTACATGTATAGTGCCCTCTGACGATGAAGAAGAAGATGAGTTCTCTGTGGATTCAAAGCATCTCATTTCACGTATTACAAAGGAAATGGATAAAATATTTAAAAGAGAAGTAGAAGATACTAATCGATCTGTGCAGTTTCTTAGTGACAAAGTTGAAGAATGTCTAGAAACTATGGAATTATTTAAAGTAAGAATAATAGAGTTGGAAAATAAAAATTATGATTTAATAAATAAAAATAAATATCTGGAAAACAAAGTTAAAGCAATTGAACAACGGCTGATGGAAAATGAACAAAGTGGACTGTGCAATAAGCTTGAGCTAGCCGGAGTGCCGGAAACTGTTGGTGAAAACGTCAATGACATGATAAAAAAAGCAGCCATCAAGCTAAACCTAAATATAACCGACATGGAACACGCAAGGCGATCTCATACAGGCAAACCCCGTGTTATTCATCTGACCCTGATCAATGAAGATACCAAGAAAAATTGGCTTGCAGTTGCGAAAAAAGTGCCATTAACTACCGGTGACGTCATCACAAGCGAGGAGCCGAAATTATTAAGATCCAGAATTTTTATCAGAGAGGCTCTAACTCCATTTATCAAGAACCTACTTTGGAAAACTAAACAGGAGCTCAAAATTACACACAAATACGTCTGGTGTAAGAATGGTAGAATTTACGCACGCCGGGGCGATAATAGTGAGTTATTGGTCATAAGATCTGAGTCAGATATTCTTACAATTAAATCTACGTCAACTTAATTAATTTAACGTATATATATATACTATTATTATTATTATTATTTATTTTTTTTTTATATTTTTCATTTGTATACTTTATTTTTTTCTCTTATAAACTCTAATTATGGATAAAAACATTGTTAAAATTTCCAATTGCGCTGATATATCTGATTACTGGCGGTGTATACCTAACTGCATGAACAGTACTCTCACTTGTATTCATATTAATATCAGATCTTTAATTAAGAACTTTTCTAAACTTCATGTATTGATTAGCGATAGCAGTTTCCAAATAGATATTATAGTTTTAACAGAAGTAAATATAACCAACAGTTTAAGTTCCATGTTTCATGTAAATGGGTATAAAATGCACATAAACCTACGTAAAACCAAAAAAGGGGGTGGAATAATAATCTACTGCCTTAAAAAACATAAATTTAATACAATATCACTAGCGACGTTAAATTTCGAATGTCTTTTTGGAAAAATTTACACTTATAGTAATGAAACAATCTATTTATGTGCAATTTATAGACCACCACATACAAGCAAACACTCTTTTGTTGGCGAGCTGAAAAGCATATTACATAAATATCATTCACTGGATATGATTCTTCTTGGCGATATTAATATTGATATTAAATTTGAAGACACTATTTGTAACAGATACTTGAATACACTGCACCAGTACGGCCTTGTGTGCGGGATTGACGAATATACAAGATTAGAACCCAGACAAGATACTATGACTAAAAGTTGTATAGACCATATTTTTATAAGATCCCGGACACAGGACGCTTACTGCGCAGTGCTCGGCACTGTACTGGCGGATCACCGCACAACTATAGTCTCGTTAGTTGGTGCATCGCACATACAGGATGTTCCAATATCGATTACAAGATATGATTTTTAATTATTTAATAAATTACTTAACGAAATTTCATGGGATAATATTGATAAATTAGATTGTCCTATTAGCATGTACGCATATATAAAAAATAATATTCAAAACTGTTACGAAAAATCAAAATATACTATAACTTTAAATACAAAGCGTAAGACTGAACTATGGATAAATAAGAACATAATAAACAGGTCAAAATATAAAAATCTACTTTTAAATAACCTAATCAAAGGTCCATCTAATAAAATTTTAGTCTTACAATTTAACAAATTTAGAATTAAAAGCAATAAAATAATTGACAAAAATAGAAATAAATATTACATACACGAAATTAACAAAAACAGAAACAACATGCGAAAGCTGTGGCTAATTTTAAATAACCTTACAGGGAGAACCATAACATCTTTGGACGAAAAAAAATATTAGACAACTTTAAAACATCCTTTACTGATGAATTAGTTATAGCAAATAAATTTAAAGAAACTTTCGAGTAAACTACACGAAACCATATCCCTTGCACAACTTCATTGCTCAAGAAGGAACAGTATATAAATTCAAGCATTGTATCTATGTTATTAAAAAGGGCAACTGAAGATGATATTCTAAAAATAATCAATAAACTAAAAATAAACAAGTCTGCAGGTTTTGATCAGATTCATCCTATTAACATTAAATTCCTGTCACAAAAATTAGCACGCGCCATTTCAAAAATAATAAATCTGAGTATTAGAGACGGTACTTATCCCACTGAACTAAAAACAGGTATAGTTAGACCAATTTATAAGAATGGTAAATCAAACGAATACGAAAATTACAGACCTATTACTATACTTCCAATCATCAACAAAATAGTAGAAACTCACATCAGTAATGGAATTCACTCATTTTATAATAGAAATAATATATTATCAAAAAACCAATACGGTTTCCAACCTAAGAAAAGCACCACTCAACTACTTTCCAAATTCACCGACCACATCTGCGAACAACTTAATGCTAGAAACCATGTTGTGGCAATTTTTATAGATTTCACCAAAGCCTTCGATACTCTTAGTCACAAATTATCGAAAAGTTAGACAGCACAGGAATCAGAGGGTCTCTACTAAATTGGTGTCAAAATTACCTTAGCAATCGTTCATACGCAGTAAAAATAGCTAATGCTCTAAGTGAACAGACCGAAGTTACTTGTGGAACAGCGCAAGGATCAGTCCTAGGCCCACTTCATTATTTAGCTTTTGCAAACGATATTAATAACGTGATTAAAAACTGTACTACAATCCAACATGCGGACGACACTTGTATTATAGCTGCGGACAGGGATGTCGTAAACGCGTTAAAGCAAATACAAGTTGACTTTACAATGGTTTGCAAATGGGCACACGATAATGGTCTTATCATAAATGTTAAAAAAACTAAATTAATGCTTTCATGTGACAGGAGTGTTTATACACTTTTGACACATGAAAGCTCCAGGTCAACTGAATCAAATATACCACAACCATGACTGCTTACATAACGCGCCTAAAACCTGTAACTGTGAATCCATTGAACAAGTAACACATCATAAATACCTGGGTCTCATAATAGATAACAGATTTAATTGGGGTCCTCATATAAATTACGTATGCTCTAAATTGCGCCTAATATTAGCCAAAATGAGTATTATTAAAAGATGTATTCCATATAATATAAGGTTACACATATATAAAGCTTTGGGAGAAAGTATTATATTTTATGGTTTAAGCAGCTATGGACGAACATTTGATACATATATTAATCAAATAGAAAATTTAGAAATTAAAATATTAAAACAAATTTTGCCAAATAAAATTAGAATCAAGTATAAAAATGACTTAACCCAGATCTATACACAATGTAAAATACTTTCAATTCGACAGAAAATAAAACTCCGATTGCTTATAGAAAACTTTCTAGACTATAACGACAACCTGAAATCAAGTTCATTTTTTACAAGAGGAATAGTCACGAAGAAAATAAATACTATACGGGCCAACAAACTCTATGGTAAAAGAACTACGAAATATATTATCCCAAGACTAATAAATGATCTTCCTCTGCCATTAAGAGATTCTATTAATACAAAAACTTAAAAGCCAGAATTAAATCATATTTTAAAAATTAAATTGTGTCTAGATGTGGGGCACTCTGTATGTGTCGAGGCGCTTGAAAGTTAAAACCGGTTTTGTTGTCGTGCGGGTTGTTCAATGAGATGTCATTCGATTATTACTTTTTATATTTCATTTATTTGCTTTTATTTATAATCTTTAATTAATAGTGTCAGTTATATTTTAGTATTTATTTAAGTAGTAATTTATAATTTGTAAGTTTAATTTAATATAGGTTCAAACTATTATTTTAAAATTTTTGCATTTATATATAATTTATTTAATTTAATTTTGTTCTAATATTAAGAGGAATGTGCAGTGTTCGAATAAACTCTTGAGAGTTTTAGGACACCAAGAAAGAAAACTTTTGTATCTTTAAAATAATAAAAAAGAAAAAAAAAAAAAAAAAAAATGCAAAAAAGAACTCTCTATTACTAAAAACGATATAAAGATGAATTGAAAACTATACTTTAATCGAATTATTTTAAAAGTACTTTAACTACTTTTACAATGAACATCATAGACTTTACTACAATACTATTTAAACTATTTGTCACTTTATATATATATTTCTCCTATCGACACATATATACTAAGAAATACTAAAATAAATCTTATATATATACCTAACATATAAAGTACATATAGGTAGTACATATAGGATAATAAGGTATCCTTAACTTTAAAATAAGGTAACATTTTTAACATTTTCTAAAATATTAAATTTTTAATATTCAACGGTAATTATACTTCAAAAACTGAATACAAAGTTAAACTAAACCTCACTATACAGGCTACTGGTACTGCAAAAGAATTCTCCTCGAATATTCCACGAACAAAGAAAAACTTAGCTTGTTTCAAACTCGCTCTAATGTCATTTTTAATCCCTTAATTAAAAGTTTTTCCGTGTAAAAACTCTGAGAGCCTCGGGCTGTTTTTCATTTTATTTCATATTTCTCTGTTGTAACAAAGTTAATTGGTTCAACTGGAAAGTTTTAATTTGTTTAGCTATTTTGAACATCTGTTAATTATATTATATTCTCATTAACATTACATTGGAAAAAGTAAGTTAGATACAGTTAGAAGATGAAAAAAAAGATATACAGTTATGAACTTATCAACAAATATATGAATGTATATATGTAATGTAACTCGATTAAGATCAAACAATTAACGACATGAAAATTATATTATTTAATGTTTATGAGAATAATTCATTTCAATTTGGCATTTACACAATAATAAACAATGCCAAGACATATGTTATGTGTGTGTGTTATGCTCAGACACACACAAGAAACAAACTATAAAATACACTCATTTTATTACCACCCAAGGAATCTGCTTATCAGCGGTTTTCTCTGAATAAATGTACGTAAGTAAGATGATGCTGTTTATAGAAATATTATTCTGTTTATTTTACTTACCTGTTTTGCAAAATTTATAAAACATTTACGATAAAGAAATTGACTTGACGACGCTGCTTATCGAATACTATATTAATAGATGAATATATCATATTTAATAGGTAACATGTTATATATCTTAATAAATCTCGAAATCGCAAAATCTCAGTATGTGTTATCATATTGATCGACGCAAGGTAAAACAGCACCGAAGTTGCATTTACAAAACGTCGACGCATTTTGTCCTCAACTATTTTACAAGATACAAAAAAAAAAATTGAAAAAATCTAAAAAAAAAAAAATTCTAAAAGCTTTTAAAAAAATTCAGCACAAACATGTCATTAAAATTGTCAAGTAAAACTAAATTTCGGCACGAAAAATTTTTCCATAAAAGTTTATGAGATGTTGGTTATTCCGTGATTATTCCTCAACAATATCAAATATTTCTTTTTTTTTTTATTTCGAAACTACCAACTAATGTGTATCAGTGTGCAAAATTTTGTAATTTTCGGATATACTGTTTTTGATTGATGTTTACAGAAAAGATGCAGAAAAGCCTCTAATAGAGAGCTCAATTATTGTAAATAATATATTTATAAGAGATTAAAACTTCTATAATCATTGTATATACTTGTTTGGATCATGGTTTTTTACTTTAAAATGATTAGATATTTCATAATGACATTGTTAAACATATTTAAATGCATGCCTGAAATAAACTTCAACAATAACAAATTTTATAACGTGTTTATAATTTGCTTAAAATGTAGTGTAATCACAAATTAATAAAAAGTTCTCGAACAAACCTGGTTGTAACAGCATAGGTCTAGATAGCGTAACACCACCGCGATTGGAGGCTCTGCACCGTAGCAAAGAGCTACTCCCAGCGCCGCCTGCATCCACCAGCGATCTTCGAGCACCTACTACAAGTCGACCATCTCCGAGCACGTGTCTGGGAAAAGAAAATATAAATGAAACCATAGTTTTTTTTTTAAATATGTTTATTTATTATTATACATGTCGCAAATAGTAATATTGTTTTTTTTAAAGTTCGTCAATTGATTACTTAGTAGTAGGGGAACCTTGTGACGTCATCTGGTTTGTAATGGCGGCAAGGGGACAGAGTCGTCTTTTATAAGTGTGGATAGAACAGGTCCTGGTCAATGGTTTATTTGATGTGATTGGTAATTGTGTGTTAGTGGTCGATGTTATGGTTTTGCCACAATGATAATATGACATGTATTTCCAGAACAATAAAACAAAAAATGATATATATAATTTAAACGTTATAAAACATTATAATAATAGAGTTTTCCGAGTCATAAATATATTAAATATCAATGTAAGAACAACTTTATAACTCCGGATCATATGATTCTGGGATTCAAAATATTTGGTATATATAAAATTTTTATTACAAAAACAAAACGTAATCACAATATTATATTCTTATTTATGGATAACTTTTTCATTTTCAGACGAAATTGTTTCGAAATTGAACATCACATCTCATTATCCCTTAAAATCAAATTGAGATCGTCAATATTTTTCTTATAAGAAATACCGAGGAAGCTATTTTCCGACTTATATTTATCATAAGCATTAAATTATTAAAATTAAAGGTTACGTATATTTAATTTTAATTTTAATTATATATAATACAAAATCGTCACGGGCATGAATCAAATTTGCAATCCCCTGGGATAGCGTCCTGTCGCTCTGACAATTTAGCTAACAGCCTTAATATTTTAATTGTTCTAAATGGATACGATATATTAATTCAAATAAACTAAACAAATGAAAAATTTTAAAAATAATTTTTTTAGTTAGTAAGTTTAATGAAAGGACGGTTATGAAAATGTTTTAGTTCTTTAGTTTGTATGAACTTGAATATATCATCGTTGTTCTTGAATTAAAATTCAATTGTTCAAATAAATAAAATTTTAAAAAAGAATATGGCCGATTTAAATTAAAAAAAATATATATTAACGATTTTATAGTACTGTAAGTTATATTGAAAATTAAAACAAAAAAAAGGATGCCTAAAAAAGAATAAAGGAACACAAATTTTGGTCTAAAAATAATATGATATTTAAATATTGTTAAAACTAACGTAAATCACAAAAATGGCAAATATTTTGTTACAGAAATGACTATAAAATAATAGAGCGTAAAACTTTTATGGTCGAGTACAACTGTTTTGTGATTTTTCTTTCGACAATTTGCAAAGTGAAATATTAATTCCTTAAATTCTAAATATTAGTAATTAATATAATGAAGGATTTAGAGGGTGTCATAGCTATCTATATAAAAATTTAAAAAATTGTATGTCAAATATTTCCAGAATCAAAAATCGTTCGATAACGGAAAGATTCTTTCTGTAGAAAGAAATTCGTATTGTAAATATATAAATATATGACCTATTAAATATAATCATTACATTCATCAGTACATCAGTACATTTAAAAAAAAATCACCGGTAGTATTAATGGTTGGATGGTTTAAGACACCATATTTCTGGTTAAATAAGTACTAAAAAAAAAAGAAACAGAAGTCGTTCGTTAGATGGGCTTCGTGTTATAATGTAATAATTCAAGCTCTTATCATTAAGCCTAACCTCGTCAGACAGCTTGTCTAATGCGCGCTGACAATCTGCACTCTCCATCATCACAAATTATACCGGTATGTTTGAATCATGTGAAATAAAACAGAAATTCTTTAATGTATCTTATTTTAAAAAAATATAAATCATTTTTTTTTGTTTTATTTTGGAAACAAACGGTGTTATAATAGTAAATAAAATAGCAAACAATAAAAACAGTAAAAAAATATATATATTTATTTATAAAAAAACTACACATTTGAATCAATAAATAAAAAAAAATATATATATATATTTAAATAAATACATTGAAATATAGCACACAGTATTATATTTCTTTGGTATCAAAAATATAAAATTTCAGCGTAAATGCAAACAATATTTTAAACCAAGTTATAACAGCTCTTAGGTATGAGTGTACAGGTGAGGTGTCTAGAGTTTACTCAAACTTATTAACGCAACAGAGTGATGTTAGAGCTGACACAGTTAACTTAAGATAACCTTAAGAAAATGCACCTCCAAATTGCATCTTTCTGCTTATTAATAGAGTTTATTTTCATATAGAAACATCGTGACCCTTGTAATAGTAAGAGATACGTGAGAAACAAAAACAGATCGCTGTAAGAACGACCCAGAGTTTTCGAAATAATTAGTCTGTGTTCTTATAAAAAATATATATATAATCTCGTAATGCTACACAATATATATATATATATATATATATATATATATATATATATATATATATATATATACATACATATATATATATAATCAAAACATTATAAATTAAGTTGCCTCGGTCACGTGTCTGTACGGATTTTAATTTGTTAGAAATAGATATTGTCATACTTGAGAATGTTTAAATGTGCAATTAAATATTATTATATATATTTAATAAATACAAAAATAGATTTAAATACAAAGATTATTGTCGAAGAAGTTGAAAAAAAATTTTGTTTAAATTATAAATATTAGTATACATATATAAATGTTTAGATAATAAATTCAGACAAAGGAAAATATCTTTAAATTATTGCAAATAGTCCAATGACAAGCCAAAATTTCAATTTCATAAATTGTCATTCACGAGACTTAAAGTGGAAGTTGTGTAACACGTTTTGCCCTCGTTTGTCTTTCTGTACGTGCGGAGACATGTGTCAAGTTAATCATTTGTTTAAACCTACTCTCCTGAATCGTAACCTCATAAATAGCCAATAAATAATATTAATTAGGTTTATATGTATAATATATATATTTATACGTAATCACTTTCGAGACGTTTATTATCGTACAAGTATTTTTATATTTACAGGGATTCTAAACTTGAAATTTAAATTACTGTTCAATTTTTCAAGTTTCAATAATAAGATTCACTGATTTACACTCTGAAAAATCAGTGAATCTTATTATTGAAACGTTGTTAATTAAAAATGATTCCGATGTTGGAGCACGGTCGAGATAAGTCTTTGACTTCGCAAACGAAAGCAGTTTTGTATAATATTTACAACAAATATTATTAAATTTTTAAATGTTGTGAAATTGATGTGCCCGACTCTAAAAATTACGAAAAAAATATAAAAGTTTTTTTTTATTTCTTTATAATAATAATAATAATAATAATAATAATAATAATAATAATAATAATAATAATAATAATAATAATAATAATAATAATAATAATAAATTTATTTCCAAGTTTCATAAACAGCTAATAATAACATAAAAGTATTAAATAGTAGGGTACAAGATAATTTTTCAGCAAACATTATAAGATTACCTGCTTTAAGATTAAACTTGTATTGCAGGTAATAAATTAATTTAAAAAACAACCCATGTATCAAATAAGTAACATTTGTATCGTCAACAGTCCCCTTTAACAGTCTTTATGTGCTGACCGTACTCATCTACAAATGCAAAAACGTCTCGAAAGTGATTTAACTGTACTCTATACATATAGAAAAACATATTTATGTACGATAATACTAAAATCTCAAAATTATTTTCTCATATAAAATTTATTATCGATATCCGTTATGTACTGAAATATTAATTAGCATATTAAAATAATATAAAATAATTTTCACAGTTCAATACCATTCAATTAAGTTTATTAAATCACTTAAAATTATAAAACGTCTGGACCTAAATTCACAAGCCCATTTTAACAAGAACTCAATTGGAAACTCTCACAATTTATAAGAAGCCGACGAAAGTCGAATTAGTTATTCTACATATCATCCGGGACTTGGAATAGTTTGCGCCAAGTTTTAGATTAGATGACCAATAACTTAGAAGTATCTGATTGAATTGGACTTTGGATACCTTTTCCATATTCGTATCATATTTATTTCTATAATGAGATTGACCTTTTTGAAGATTACTCTTACGGTCTGTCAAGTTTGATCAAAATAATTGATTTATTATATAATCAGATCCAAATATATATTTATATATATATATATATATATATATAAGTTCCGTTACCAACTAACTTTTCAAATTACATGTTTTTCATTTTCTGTCATAGGTATAATATTTATATTATTTATTAGAATATTTAAATCATACTTTATAAATAGTTTACGATTGAAAATGTAAAACATATAAATTATAAGTTTGGTTGAAATTGTACTTTTACATAATCTTATATTTTCAGCAATAAATATATTTTTGGAAAAATATTTGGATCTCATTATCTAATAAGCACATTTAAAAATCATAAAATATTAAAGTTGGCTCGTCTACTTACCGATATCAACAAATACATATTTTTATAATTACTCGTTTAAAATATTTTTAGTAACTTGTACAGATATAAAAAAACTGAAATGCAGCGAAACAAATTACTTAGGTACTGGTTTCATACTTCTATAAAATAGATTACTTCAGCGGGCACTAATTCTTCACTTGCCAAGTTGCTCAGTTCACGGCACAGGTGTGGCATTTCCTAAAACGTTTGTCATTTAATGAATATGTGCCACAGTTTTCGCAAACTCAATTTATTAGCGGCGAGCCAAGACACGAATTAATTAGACCTCATATATCATTTGGGACTTGGAATACTTCGCTCAAAGTTTTGATGAGATAGTTCTAAGTAGATATTTGTATGAGAATATCTCATACAAATATCTACTTAGAATGCTTTCAATTATAATTGATAGTTATACACATATAATTACTTTATTAAGAAACAAAAATATATAAAGTGTTATGAAATATGAAATATGAAATAATTTAGAAACTAGCATCAATTATACGAATCTTCTTCTCTCTATATAAGCAACTTATTTCTCAAATTGCATAATCATATTCACCGTTAAAAGCGAACTAGGGCAAAGTTGCACATGGCAATCATAATTAAACTTACGTAGTGCCAATTTTATAACCCGAGGCTCAGTGTGTCGGGTCACATTTTAACCCCAATGGTATAAAGTAAAGAATATTTATACACCTGAGCTGGGTATAAAATAGGATACGCTTTATTTATTTTACAGCCATGAATACATTTGCACGTACATGATGAATACATTTGAAAGGATGACATGGGACGAATGTACATTCAACATTAGAATAATGTTAACATTTGTAATAATAATTTCATGTTAATCTAATGTAGACGTCGTATTCTCCATTCATTCATTATTTTCATTTAATTTTTGATGATATCTTTACTACATATAAAAGTAGGATGGGAAAAGCTACCCTTTTGTCTGTCTGTGTGCAGTTGGTGCCAGAGTTTGTTCCAATATTGGTTCCAACATTGATTCAAATATATATCATTGGACTGGATACACATGATTCTTGATTTAATAAGGTCTAATCTTTGGGATTGCGGCCAACTATCACTACGTGGGATCCCTCTCAACTTCCTAATAGCTTAAGCTAATTTGCGCGAAGTATAGAGTACAGAGTTGGTAATTACGCAACAGGGGCTTCTAAATTTTGTCATTTGGGAGTATATTAATATAAACTTAAAACAGGATAGAAGTCTTGAGCGCAGGATCTGTTAGAAAACTGAAAGTACCTTTTACATTATCTTTACTTGAGAATATAATTATCTAGTCAAGTTTCTTATGCTTAAATATATACTAGGAGCGCAAACCAGATCTCAATCTTGACTCGCTGCGCTCGCAAAATCTCGGTATGTATTAGCATATTGAGCGAAGCGAGGTGCAATCAGCACCGAAATTCTATTTACAAAACGTCGACGTATTCTGTTCTAACTATTTTTCAAGTTGATACACATTATTACTTTATAATATTTTTTATTTTTCTTTTTTTGAAAAATTTTTGCAATTTTTGCAGTGTGCAAAATTTGGAAATTTTCGGTTATACCGTTTTTGATTGATGTTTGCACAAAGGATGCAGAAAAGTCTCTTATAAAGAGCTTCGCTCAATTATGAATCGGATATATGTAAGACGTTATGTAACAGTATCTATAAATCAAGTATATTCAAGTAGCTATTTCTTACTACTAAGACACTTAAATAAAAAAACAAATAATGTTTCTCAAGACCCCCGATAAAAGTGATATCTGAAACTAATCTAAGTTGAACTGTTTAATATAGAAATTGTTTAACTTGAGAAAAAATTAGGTGATTGCTTAAATTTTATGTAGATCTTTAAGATTTTAGTAAGATTTGATTATGTAACAACGAGTTTATTATTAACAAAATTTTTTATTGATTATAAAATATATTTTATTTTAGTTACAATTTCTTTTATATGTAAATTAGAAGTATGTGCATTATTAGCATAATTATTTGATTCTACAAGATATGGCTGTACTGTATTCCGATTAGGCTAGCGCTGTGGGTTTGGGTGAGAGAGGAGGAACCTGCCTGCCGCAGTTGTGGGTGTGATAGAAGGGACAGCCAGACAGACTGGCGGGCACCGTAACGCGTTTTGTTACGCAGCGGTTTACGCTCCCATAAGAAGTTATCACTTTATAAATTCACAATACACGAGTAAGTAGAATAATTACAAGAGAAGAAACGGGGTTGCAACCCCGTTTATAAATATACTTCGTACTAGTTGTAATGGTCGCTTAATAAAAAAGTTATCAAAAGCATTTTGTTTACGGTCTGAAAAAAAAACTTTTAAGAGAAAGATACTTTGAGATAAATGTATACAAATATTAGAAATTTCGAGAAATCTATGTTTTATAGATTCTTTGAGCTTGAGTTTTCATGTAAAGTATAAATTAGAAACGTATCACCTCTATTAAAAAACTTTGAGTAGTTGGGACTTTTAAAATGTCATATTTTTGTAATAAAATCCATATTAAAACATTTGATGTTATTTTTAGGGCATAATATCGTAACACGATTCTACTATCCTCATCAATCTAACAAAAACAAATAATTGACAATAAAAGTATACAAGATTTGGATAATTTCCGTTATTTCTTTTGTGGTGAATAAAATATGAAATCCTTAGATTGATTGTTTGAGACGGATGTAATAACATCAAAGTTTGCCCAAACAGAACCAGTATATAAATATTTTTTATTTCCATAACATCGCATATTAGATAAGTCCTTGTTCAGGATTGTAAATATATATTTTGTGAACCAATATTTTACAATTTATTCTATATATTTATATATAGAGGATATTGTAAAATAGTTGTCAGTATAAAATATAAACTTTACAATGCTGTAAGGATATTGGAACTAGATGTTCCACTTTTACTCATTAAAAGTTGAATAGAAAAAGAATTTATTTATTCCGTGATGTTTCTTTTTATTAAAACTTTTAGAATGTTTCGTTTGGTTTCTCTAGTGTATTAAAATGCTATTGATATAAACTGCGCAATGATTAATGAAACTCATTTTTTTTTTTGATTGTCTAAACGTTCGGTTAAAGTAAAATTATTATTTCATTATACTTATATCCGTTGAAAATGTTTTAATACACACAATTATATACGTTGTGGGTGTTATTCAAACTATAATGTCGTAATGTTCTTGTGAGTTAATTAACGAAAACAAGCTCATAGCACATGTTATAACATATTATTATTATTACAAATACGTAATTATATATAGTTGACATAATTTCATCATCATGTACAATGCTTAGTAGCTTATTGACCTACTTTCTGTAATTGTGACATACTTATAACAATATATTGCAACAATTAATAAAAGTAGAATAAAATAGACATACAGTTAATAGACAAAACAATTAAATTAATTAAGCTTTTAAAGTTCTAAAAATAATATTTCAATACATACCTTAAACCAGGTATGGTTGTAATTAACTGTCCCTCAGCAGTAACCCAGTGAACTTCTGGAGTTGGGTGTCCAGTAGCACGGCAGGCTGCATGAGCACCACGAGTTGCCGGCCATAGAAATCGTGCAGGTGGTTCCATGATAAAATGAGGCCGCTTGTCTGAAGAAGCGGCAAAACCCACTAGCGTAATCGCGGTCATCCATTGTATTGAATAACCTGTTGAAAAAGATTATATTTATATTATACATATAAGTTTCATTAAACTAGGAGCGCAACCCAGCTCTTAATTTTGATTCGCTGCGCTCGCAAAATCTCAGTATGTGTTGAGCGAAGCGAGGTGCAAATAGCACCGAAGTGGCATTTACAAAACGTCGACGCATTCTGTCCTTAACTATTTTTCAAGATTAAAAAAAATATAAAAAAAATCTAAAAGCTGTAAAGTAAACACAAATCGGCACGCGCATGTCATCGTAAAGAAAAATTTTTGTTCGAACAATTATTCTCATTGAAGCCTATGAGATTTTCATTTTTGTCTATCAATCCTCAAGGAGATGGAATTTTAGTATTTTTTTTTCTATGTTACGCGTATTATTGTGTTATATAAACCCTGGAAACCAAATGAAACCGATTGATCACACCGTTTTTTTGCCAACCTCGGACAAAATTGTGAAAAGTAGAGCTTTTCGCTCAATAATATAATTAAGACTAAATAAAACCGAATTTAATAGTTTTTTTTTGAGAAAAATGTTAAGCCATTTTACCACATAAATCTGTATTTTTACGATTTATTATTACGTTCATAACCGAGCGTACTATTATTCAGGCTAGTCGTCTATCGTCCGAGCTTACGTTATTTACTGCTCTGCGAAACTGCATAAAAACTAATCGAGATTTTAAAACGGAATATATGACGTCGTAAAAATTTAAATTTCACATTTTTGCTATATATTGTCGCGTTCCGAAATTTTGCGTGTTTTATTTATATGACTAAAAAGTGTATTTTTATGTATACTATTGATTAAGATTAAACTGTTTTAAATTTATAAAAACTTAATATTTTAATAATTTAAGAAGCACCAAATTTATGTATATTCAATATCGTTTGTCATATTATTTAGTTTCTCATCCATTTATGAGTGAATAATCACTTGTGTACGTCAAATAAAAATATATGACCATTTTGATACCATTACTTATTGATATAAAGCCTCCTGTGTAGACAACTTAAAATGTAACTAAGAGTGTTTGAAACGCGCTCTGTTCTGAGAAAAACCACAAAACAAACTTATTATTTTATATATTTCTTTGTTATGATCATTCTTTCAAAACTATGATTCAATGAGCAGTTAGCCAACTACTAGGGCCATAGCAATTCATTTAATAAAATTTTAAATTAATAAATTAGAATTGCAATAACAATGTAACCATTAAGATGAAAAGTCACCGTTCATAAACAGCACCCGTTCACAAGAACAATACAAAGATCTGTCATCTCCCTCTTCCCAAATTGAAGGGACCAATGCTAACGCAATTCATAGCTTTTAAGGGAGCGGTTTGATGCAGCCTGGTGCCGAACAAGGCAACGGCAAAATGCGTAGCAATTGCCGTTATGTAATTACGCTATTATGTAATGTCTAAAATACAATTAATTCTCAGACTTCACTGTGTAATTCTTTACGCTATAATAGGATTTTTTTATTTAACTCCCTTAAATTTAATTATAGTGTTTAATGAAAATATACATTTTTACTGAAGAGCTTCTTTTAAAAACTTTTTTGTACATAATTAAAATTAAAAGAATTACATATAACATGAAGCTTAGTGGTGTGCATAGCAATTTCTGATAATAATTTTGTGTATAACATATTTTTTTAAATTTATATTTATGCACATAAATCAATTTATATAAATGAAATTATTGAAAATATATGAAAAATTTAGGTGAATATTTTTTTACTGTTTTAACATTTCTTAACTTTGTTTATTCTTTAAAATTAGCGTAAACTAAGGTATTTATCAAAGAGAAAACAGGGAATTAACTAAATCATCATTTTTTGTTGGTATATTGCTTTTGAAATTATTAGCCTTTAATTAAAGTTAATACATTTTGCCTATTTTATTAAACGATTCAAACTTACAAACTGATTCATTCGTTCATTATTTTTTGTATCATAACACTTGTTTTGTATAAAATATTATATAAGTTTTTTTTTTTCAAATATTCTAATGTTTTCATAATAATATGCTTTTAATTAATTATATAAAATATGAAAACCGGGAATAATGATTTGTGGTTATCAGATTGTAGTACACATACACAGCAACCAATCAACAGACATTAGCACCACGTCATAAATTTATAATGTTTAATCCAGTCTATTCTACGAAACTAAGGAACCGTTGGAGGTAGATGACAAATTAACACGTCCAACTGACAGACAACTACATATCTTCTCTCCGTAACACGGTAGTTGCAAAATACGAGATAGATTTAAGACTGCAGTAGCCATTTACGATGCTCTAAATGCTCGAAATGCTCTTGCTTGAAGACAATTATTTAAATTATTTTAAATTTTAAATGTGCAAAAATAGGATTTTTGACAGAAACCTAAAAGATGTTACTTCGGTCTCGATAAATTCTAAATTCATTTGAGAGAATAGATATTTGGTGGCTGAATTGGTATAGCTGCCGGTGAGGTTTCTCAGAGGTCTTGGGTTCGAATCCTGTTCATATAGATAAATTTTTCATTAAAAAAAATTCATTAATAAAATAATAGTTTGGAAGTAGCCCTAGTAATAGATACTCGTTAGTTGCAGTATTCGCAGTGAAGTGAGGAAATTAAAAGCATCTAACAAGAGGTAGAAATATTAATATATCTGATTATAAAAGAAGAGGGTGACATAAGATGACAATGACTAAGTGCGTATAAAATAATGTCAAAAAATCAAGACAACACTAACATGAAGTCATATTCTTATTTCATAAATAACAATATGAACGAAATTGCCTTTTTGCTCCGATACTACTTTACTCCGATACTGATTTAAGCTAGAATTCTTATGTTTTTATATTTTTATATTTGTTTTTTAATCGAAATATTCAACAATAAAAAAAATATCTATGATTATATATGCGATATATTATTCACATATATTTAGTAGTTACCTTATGTACCCGGCTATAGTCTAGAATTTTAGAAGTGTTTGTCAATGTTCTGTTATGTCTCATAATACACATTTTAATCTAGCCGTAGATGCTTCAAATCAAACCAAAATTGAGGAACACATAGTTTAATCTTTCACGAACACATATACAAACAGTTGAGCGCCAGGAGGGTTGTGTTCTAGTTATTTTATGGCTGATGCCCTTCCACATCCAGAATTGCTAGTCATCGGATTATTACATCGAGCACTGGTTTGAGTTACGTATGCGTTCTCAAGACTTCTCCCAAAAGAAGGCGTTTCGATAGGCTACGTGAACAAATAAATAACATTTTAACGTTGCTTTATAACTAAAAATTACTTAATCTATTATATTATATAAAACTCACCCCTAGTCGTATAAAGAAGCTGACACAAAAATAGAACTTAAAACAATCCACACCTTATATTCATCAGTACATTATATTTTCTTATATGTCGGTAAGTGAATATTTCTAAATCGACACAAGAACACGTCCGCTCACTTCCGAATCAATGTTCTACTCACAATATTAAATAATTAATATTAACCTATTAATTATTATAAAATAAACGTATTTAAAATAATGTCCGACCCGTTGGGAATCGATCTTGCTACTCTTAGCGTCGAATGTCGATTCTTTAACCATTACACCAACCCAGTACTATAAAACATTTCAAATTACTTATACTAACTAAAATAAGATTATAATTTACTTTGACCGTCACATATTTCCCCACATAACAAAAAAAAAAATTTTTTTTTTTTTTTTTTTACTTATCTAAATTAAATGGTTTTAAAAACGATACATGCCAAATTCCTAAATTCTTTCCGTAAATATTATTTAATTTATAAACATTGTCGGATAACTTACTAGTTATAATAGCTTTCTCAAACTTAGGTGCCAGCTTAGACATGAACTTTTGCGTTGCTTTAGATAAAAATTTAGTCCTCTTCCATACTAGTTCACCTTCTTTAAAGGAAGCAAATCTTCGGCGAGAATCATATCTCTTTTGACTACAATTATGTGATTCTTTCAATTTTTTCTTTACCTCTTGATATACAAGGTCTCGATCTTTCAATTGATCAATGTATATCTGTTCAACTCTGTTTAAGTCGGCTATTGAATACTCTATATTACTTATAGGATGCGTGTTTGTTTCTCTTCCGAAAAATAAATATGACGGTGTAAAACCTGTACTTTCATGAACTGCGGTACGAATAGCATGCCCTATTTGATTTAAATACAAATCCCATTCATTATGCTTGCCCGCTCTGATGTACGATGATATCATTGTGCCCACCACTCTATTTACACGTTCTGTAGGGTTGCTTTGTGGATGGTAGTTTGGTGTGTACCACAGTTTTGAATTAAACTTTTGAGCCATGTCCTTAAACATTTGTGAAACAAATTGCTTTCCATTATCACAAATGATGGCTTTGGGAGAACCATATATAAGAAGCTGACTCTCCAATATATCACATATCTTATCAGCTTTGCCCGTACGCAATGGAAACAACAGGGTAAATTTGCTAAACCAACAGCTAATGACGAGCAACATAGTATTACCCCGTTTACTTTTAGGAAAGGGGCCCATTAAATCAAGTGAAATTACTTCCCATGGACCTGTAACATCCCGAATTGCTAGTCATCGGATTATTACATCGAGCATTGGTTTGAGTTACGTATGCGTTCTCAAGACTTCTCCCAAAAGAAGGCGTTTCGATAGGCTACGTGAACAAATAAATAACATTTTAACGTTGCTTTATAACTAAAAATTACTTAATCTATTATATTATATAAAACTCACCCCTAGTCGTATAAAGAAGCTGACACAAAAATAGAACTTAAAACAATCCACACCTTATATTCATCAGTACATTATATTTTCTTATATGTCGGTAAGTGAATATTTCTAAATCGACACAAGAACACGTCCGCTCACTTCCGAATCAATGTTCTACTCACAATATTAAATAATTAATATTAACCTATTAATTATTATAAAATAAACGTATTTAAAATTAAAAATAATGTCCGACCCGTTGGGAATCGATCTTGCTACTCTTAGCGTCGAATGTCGAGTCTTTAACCATTACACCAACCCAGTACTATAAAACATTTCAAATTACTTATACTAACTAAAATAAGATTATAATTTACTTTGACCGTCACAGTTCATATCACGATAGTAATTGCTTTAGTATTTACAACGTTGAGAATAATTAACTTTAGATAAAAGTTTTATATTATTATATATATAATAGTTCGCTCTAAGATAGGTATTTAAAACAAATATAGAATAATGTTAGAAGTAATTATTATTATTTTTTTTTGTTTTTTTTTATAATTTAATATTGAAAGCTTGTTCCACAGAGCCACTCAATCCAAGGACCAAACTTCTTAAATAAATATTAAAAATGTATGTAACATTTAATACAAGTTTATTATGTATTAGTGGTGTGAAGTTTTTGAATCTTGCTTTTTTTTATTTCAAATAAATCAACACAGCGGTTTTTGTTTATTTTTAAGCAAAATGAGTTCTAAAAAACAAAAATGTATTTTTTATAAAATGTTTCGTAAATAATAATATATCAATAAATTTTTCATGATAATTTAAGTAATCAAATTCGTAATAAAATTAATTTAGTTTAGTTAAATCCAAATTTTTTTAAACAGGATATTATATTTGCTTTAGAGACGTAACTTAATACGATTTTTAATAATTTGACAAACTATGCTACAAAAAATGGATCAAGTTTGGACATATTGGATGGAAACTAATCCTTGTAACTTTCATTTATTTAGAATATTACGACAATTAATGGTACAAAAATGTTTTATTTATTTAAAAGTTGTTGATAATCTTATTATTGTGTTCACTATTTTATTCATAGAGCTTGTTAAAACAAATATATCACGTAAAAATCCAAAAATTGTTATTAAAAACAAAGTCCAAAATAACTAAGCCAATTAAATCACAAAAACATGGAGCACCAAACACAAACTGCCGTAGGGTGAAACGATTTCATAAATAATTAAAAATAGTAACATTGTTATAGCATCACAATTTAATCATTGTAAACAAAGGTTTTTCTTATTATCATTATATCATTAATTGTTACTTCAAAAGCAAAATAATGAAAACATTATTATGAAATATGTTTGATTCGAGTTTACGGCAAATATTAATATTATATAAAAGCTACAATTATGTCCCCTTTTTACATTTAATATTTAGGTTTAGACACTTAGTTAAAAACTTTTTGTTTTTAAATATATTATTTTAAAAAAAAAACAAACCTTTCATCCCGCAATCACTGCACAAAAATTCCAAAAAACTACACCAAATTCACAGTTGTTAGAGACATGGTCCTGTTTCAATATTAGTTACAATGACAAAACATATTCATCTAATTTGCGATATTGCGCGCGTTCGCAAAACTTTTCCCTCTAATCCATGGACGCATTCGACACGTCCGCCGCGTGCGGAGTTCTGGAGAGGACTGATCTAAACCCCCGCCCACACAGGAACAACGACACTTTGTAGTATAATGATAGCTATATTATAGATAAAGCTTGCATTGCAAAGCGTCGCTAAATGTTCTTGTCTCAAGCTTGGGTTTATATTTTTTTGTTAATTTTTTTTTCAATTAAATTTTGTACCTTACAAATATCTCGATACTCTTTTATATTGTTTATATTTCTTGACATACACACATATAGAAAGTTTAATTTTTAAAATTAAAATTTTCATTGTGGTTTTCGCTATCCCTGACTATTGTACCGATCGAGATGATACTCTGAACATGGATGGATCAAATACCGGATACCCACCCCCGTACTCGAACTCACCTACGTATTTTTTATAAATGCTGAACTGTTACACCGATTACCAAAGTTTCACTAATGTAACTTCTGTCGATCTGTCCGTTTATTTATCTGTGTATATAAATAAAACGTATAAATCTATGTTTTATGGGTAAGTTGATCCGTTTTATGGTGAAATATGATATAGAACATCAGAATTCTGGGATAGGTCATAGGGATAGGACGTATTCTATCAACATGCCAAGCGGACAAAACCGCTTGCAGAACCTAGAGTTTTTAGATATTAAGTTTCGATTACGTATTTATATTTTTTATTTATATATTCATTTCTATAAAACTTTACTTTTCTCCGCACAATGACTTTCAACTCTTTTATCATTTAGGCACTAGATTTGAAAGTAGCAGACGGTAAAATCTATTTTCATCTAGAGACAAAGCACTATTCTCTAAAAGAATGGAGGTAGGTCTTATTTCAAAGTGCCATTCAGTTGGCAACATTAAATTGCATTGCAAGTACATTGCAAGTGGCCAGAGTTTTAAATCGCCGTTGTATTAAATAACTTTTCCAATGAAGGATTTAAGAATTATAGTCATTCAAGTTTTGCTTATATTATGTCGAATAATAAATATTCTTATAAACTTACAAAAGGATAAGTAGAATACAAAAATACAATTGATATTTTAATAAAAGGAAATTTAAAATACTTTTGGATAAACTCCAACTACTTACAGTATGAAGGTTGTATTTTACATAAATTGATTTAAATGTGTATGTTTTGTATAAAGATATCCATATTAAAATAACTGATATGTTATTTGAAATTATTTCAGCCTAAAATTTAATTAACATATATTGAAGTAAGACAATGTATAAGATTCTACGTATGATTTAAAGTGGTAAATATGCTTAAATTTTATTCATAAACTAAATTTGTTTAATAATTTTAAGCCAAAGTCATCAAAGTGTAGTATTTATTATGTAAATAAATTGCTAAATATAAGGTTCATATATATATATATATATAAACATAAACGAACCTTATATTTAGCAATTTATTAATTGCATTAAGAAAAGTAATTGCATTTTATTACAAGAAATTCTCTTTAAACATGTATTACATGATTCAAACCTTGCTTGTTTTAAAGACCCTTCATTTTATATTAATTTAATGTTTATTAAGCTCTCACATTAATTTCGGCTGTGCCATATCTTCAAAGTTATTCTATACAACATTGGTTATGGTTTTTGACAGAACCTAATACATGTCCACTCTGTCAAGCTAAAAGCAGCCATATAATGAGTGTGTAGCAAGACCTTGTGAATTCGAATCCTCTCGTTCCGATGAATTTTTCTTTCTATTTTTATTTTATTCATATTTAATGGCTTCATTCATTCATATTTAGTGGCTTTGAAAGTGAGCAGTTGTTATTGCAATTGTTTTCAATAGGATTTTGTAATATTAATGTTATATTTCAAAATTGTATATTTATAGAACACAAGGGGGCTACTCGTAAAACCCCTGGGATTCTGCCTTAAAATAAAAAATTGTGAAGTTGAAAAATTTTAATTTCCGGTCAAGATAACTGTTTACTTAGTTACCGCTTCTTCCGTTAGATGGCGCGAATTACAATTTCGCGATGATAATATAAAATGTGATGCGACTAAAAAGTTATTTATAGATTACAGAAAGTAATGATATATATTAATACATATAAATGTATGTGAAATACCTTAATATTTAGAAACATTTTTAAGTTATTGATCAATTCTTAGTGTCTCTAGTCAACTTTCTTTCGAATATCTTCCATGTACAGTCTTTCGAACTTCTTTGGCTTTAATATGTGTGTAACTAGATTTAATTAATTATTTAATTACTTACTATTGCTATCAAATAACGTAAATTATAACACAAATTTCGATATCACGCTTTTAAAAGGTGTGAGAATGACAAAACAGATAATATGTTATACTGGATATAAAAATTATTATTACTAAAAGGCTAAATGTTTCTTAATTATCTTAAATAAGTCAAATAACTTTAATAAGCAAGAGGAAGGCCTATATTTGTGAATTGGTATAGTTATGAGTTGTATCAGTTATATACATGAAATCTTATTATCATTATCATTGTATACTTGGTGGTTAATGATTGAAAGTCATAGGTCAATTCCCTTTACCACATTTAGTCGCCGTTCTAACCGATATCAAATATTAGTTGATTCTATTTCCTTAATAATGATAGCTTGAAATCTATCTAACCACATTTAAATATAAATGTTTTATGTGATCCAACGTCATCGCTTCTGTTGTGAAATATTGAATACGTTCGACTGAGTCGTTCGTGCTGCGGAATACATTAACCAATTCCTGAATAAACATTGTAGATGATCCTTCTCATTAAATCTACATTTGATGTTATCGGTATTGGATTTGTTTTGTATTAGACATAATGCTACCTATGTAATGGAATATTATTAATAATTTAATTTATTATCTTAAATTAAATCCTTGGACAGGCATGAAAGAGTGCGGAAAAAAACGTTAATAAATTAATAGACGTAAGAGCGTTTCTATCTAGTCACTAGTGAATATAGTTGTATGCTAGCTATTTAATTTCCTGTAATATATAATGTAATATTGTATAAAAAATTTCTGGGTTTGAGAATACGACCGCAGTCTTTCATCTATATAATACAGATAGGTAATGTCTTCATCACAGATATCGATTTCATTCAATTCAATTCAATCTATTGGAAACGTATACACTATAGAGGAAGTCGAAATAAAGACTTGTTATAGTTCCTTTTTTTGTTATATTGTTTTCTAATTTTATGGGAAATGAAGTACATATAAAAGATATGGTTTTTTGTAAGAAATAATTAATTTTAGAAACATATTGTTAGGTCACAGAAAACAACGTTATTTTTGAATAACTATTACAATTCTATATAATTTTAGATAATTTAGAAACCTTTCATGCGTAAATTTGCTCTTGGGCAGACCTAAATAAATAGTGATGTAAAAATAATTTATTTTAAAGAGCTGCTCTAATGTAATTTTTTTATATTTATACCTGTTTTTGCTATTTATACATACAGATATATAATAATATTTATATATACAGATGTCTATAGAAATGTAGAGTCAACGATCTAAATCAGATCGCAGAATCCGAGAACGGAAATAGAGCGTTATCTATTTTCTCATTAGCACTCGGGGTCAGCTGGCAGTATCAGTCTGTAATTAGGAAATCCTATCCTATCCTTATTATATCGTCGATACTTCTTTACAAATAAAAAAGGAAAAAATAGAAGAAAACATAAAACATATTAGGAAATATTCATAATTAAATCTAAGTGACATCAAGATTTTTATTAACAACTACATGTTCATAGCTATTTATATGTAAAAACAAGAATTTTATCTGTATATTTGTAAATTTTGTAAAAAGCACGACTTACAGTAAGAGTAGTAAATAGTTTTTTATAATATTATAGCCTTATTTATAGAAATTTGTTCCGTCGTACTTAAAAAATTGCTTACGAATGCACTAATACTTTTAAATTCAACTAATTGTTCCAGAGATTAGTTCCATGAAACTGTTTAGCTTTATTATATTAAGATAAATTTGTAGTCGACTTCAAAAGAACTTAAGTTTTTTCGAATAAAGTGAATCGTTTAATTGAATCGATATTTGGAAGTAACTTAAACAATATTCTTAAAATATATTTGGTTATAGCGAAATGTTAATATTATAGCCTGAATTGAATATTGGGAAAGTTTGTAACACACGACATGAAGTGTAAACAGTTCCAGCATGTTGTCATTTCCAGCTGATAACAATAGTTTAGTGAAATACAGAGCTAAATATAACAGAGAGAATAATAATTTTATGCGCCATTAAAGTGGAAAATACATACATTTTAATTAACGGTCGATTTTTTTCATATTGTCGTGTTATTTCATATATTAATTATTTTTTAGCCATAACTCTTTTTAACATTTTAAGCAATGTTACTATTATATGTATACAGCTTATAAAGAATTTATTTTATTAATTTTAAAATTAAGATATATTTTTTTCTTGTACACTTATTTATTTAAGAACTTAACCAGGATATTGTAGATAAAAGAAAATAGAACATATTAAAATCGAATAGCGATTATTAAATATTTTCGATTTACGCTATGCTCAGGTGTAGTTTAATGTTAGATTCTAGAGCCAATATCATGGAAATTGTTCAACATAACTTTAAACTAAGTTTACTTTGATATAAGTTACCTAACACTAGAAGTGACTTTATCAATAACTTGTAAAATGTACTTAAACATCGTTAAGATATCGAAATCTCATTTTAGGTCATCACGGTGAGTTCGAAACGCGATCCCTAGGCATCCCAACACGGCGTTTAGGGCCACCGTTGGGTTTCTTAACGCTCACTTTACTGGTAAATAACACATAACACCCTGCGCTTTTTTGTGTCCAGGGCGGTATCCATAAAAGATTTCCCAACCTAAAAAAAATACAGAAAAAGAGAAATTCCTTCTAAAAAATTCTAAAAAACATGTCTTTATATTTTAATATACACGACATGATTGTAAAAATTGCTCTTTGATAGATAGATTGTATTATAATTGTAGAATATAAAAGCAGTGGGCAGAGGACGTTATTTCAAACTACTATAAAAAAAATTATTGACCTATGACTTACATCAGATAATATCATATAATAATATCTAAGTCAAAACAAAATCCCTATTTTAAACATAGAACAAACAACTCTCTCCGTTAGATTGATTGTATCAAAGATAACCTTCCATATACAAACTTAATTCAAACTTATTATCGAAATATTTATCTGTTTTAAATAATAGCTAAACAACTCATTACAGTATATTCTTAAAATCAAAGATAACTTTTTGGATACAAACTTTGTCTCCTTATAATACGTTAAGGCTGATTCAATTATATTAATTTTTTTAGGAAAAATTTATTTCGTTATACATATTATTATTACAAAAATAAAAAAATCTCAGATTTTGCATTTTAACAGTCTTTTATTTATTTAGTCTTTTTTCAGTAAACCAATAAGTTTTAATAGAAAAGTCTTACAAGATGATAACCAAGGCACATTAATATCATATTATTGTAACTTACATTATAAATGTGAATGTTTGATGGTTTGTTTGTCCTACAAACATCCTAACTAAGGATTTTTTCATAATAATACTGATTTTATATCAAAGCCCACTAGGGAAATTATAAAAAAAAACATAGTAAATAATAAATAATTCGATGTTTAAGTTCGATACAATTCGTTGATTGAAAAATTAGATTCCCAATATGAGCTATGGTCGTTAACATATTCACTATGCAAAATGGCCGTTTGAACTTCTGTGACGTCATTATCATACAGAAGTCACTAGAATACCATATTACTGGGAGAAGTATAAAGTATTAATATATATATAAGTAGAGAAGTAAAAAATGTGTGATTAATGAAAATTATATGTTAACTTTATAAATACAAATCGAATCGAATATCATTCGGTAGAATTCATTAGTTACATAATCCTATTACAATTCATTCATGCCTGGTGTGGAATTTTCAACAAGTATTTGTAAAAGTGTAATGTATTTAAAAATAATAAAAGTAGAATGGTGGTAGAATTTTGATTTTAATTTTAAATATAACATTAAATTTTAACAACGATATATTCAATTCAAAAATATTGTACAAAGTTTTTGAATCTTGTTATAATAAATGAGATATATTTTAATTTTTTTATTGATAAATCTTAATCATAGAAATATCTTTTATTTTTAATTAAATCTTACTTACATTCTTGTTACTTTATGTTCGTTAGTAGAATCTCAACGAGTCTCCCGAGCCAACTGCAGGTAACTGTACAGTCAGCTATTCATGCATTCCTCCTAAATCATATAGAATCATAAACGCTTATTAGCATTTATGATTCTAGTCAGTTCCAAAACTAGATCTGAATCTAAATGAGAATGTTGAATAATTTTTCACAGCCTTTTTTTGACGCCTTGAATTCTTTATAATAGCGCCCCACTTTAGGGATAAGGTGGTTTGTTATGTGGAAGTTCTGGCTGACTAGGTATTCTTTCTTCTCCTATATATAAATACTCAATTCATCTCGCTGTTATACTGGAAAGACATTGGAAACACAGGCAAGTCGTGTGAGCTGATATACAGGACTGGAAGTACCAGCAAATCTGCAAACGACTGCTCCTCCCAGGTGGAGGAAGAATACTAGAACACTGATTTCAGTATTCTATGTGGACACACCAAAAGAACATAATAATAAAAATGTAATGTCTAAATATATTTTTTCCATTGGTATAACTATTTTAAACTATAATATATCGGAGCGTTAATGTTAATTACAAAGTTAAATAAACTTAATAATTTAATATAATCATATTTAAAAAATTGTTTCTCTTATTCAGTATTCTGTAGTTATCATTTCTGTAGAGTTTTTGGTGCATAATGTCTCCATTATGTGGATGAGCTCCAACTTCTATAAAGTAATTACTGGTTTGAATTGTATAAGTCTTTGAACTTAGCAGCTTACAGAAATGTACGACAATTTACATAAAATTTCCAGTTGTGGTCACACCAGAATATTGCTTCCATATTTTTAAAACATGGAAAAATATTTTCTTGTATACTAAGCTTAATAATAAAAAATTAATTAAAATTTTGATTTTATTCAAATACTGTTAATCCTTTAACAATATTATTTAGGAGTAAGATTTATCGTTTTATTTTCAACATCAGGTTAGTTATGAAATCTGTGCACATTCCGAGCATAACCAGATTACGCACTAACAAGCAAAAGCACTGCAAAGGGAAATGAAGGTTGTATAGAGAGGTGTTCTGTCTGACTCGACCTCAAAGCTCACTTGACAAGGCAATAACAACAGAGCAATTAGCAACAACTGTTCTACTAGTATTGTCTTCTCTTCTTAAAAACATTAACATTTTAACTTAATTTTTAAGATACAGTGAGGTATTTAATCTCAATAGTTGGCCAAAATCCATTTTTCCATATAAGTTCCATACCCTTTTAGATATCGGTTTAAGAAACCAATCCCTTCCAAACAATAGAAAATTACTCTATGTGTAAACATGTACCCCGAGTGCTTGGGCTCAGTAGGATCTTATCGTTCATCTAGTGATTGTTCGATGAGCTCAAGTCTTTGTTTTTAAATGTTAAGGTTTTGGTGAAAAATACAATTTAGTGTTGGTTTCCATTACGCATTGTGAAAAAAAGTAAGTAGTTTATTTAAAACTGACTATTTATGTAAAATTTACAGATTTTATTACTTTTGTCAATATGACAAAATATTACGACATAATACTGTTATATTCTAGAAAAGTTATCTCTGCAAAAAACACAATTTTCAAATGGTCACAAAGAGTTTTAAAGTATTTTTCATCATTTCGCAGCCAGCATTACAATACTATAGAAAAGACAATAATATTTTCGTAAGTGTCAATCAGATAAACCATCCTTCTTTTATTTTTTATTTTTTTTCAGAACGACTTTCAATAATTAGTAAATGAGGATTTCTTATTATTTTGTTTATATTGATTGCAGACTCTTCGGGAATGAAGGTCGAGTGAATTATTAATGGAGTATCATGAAGCGCTTTAACGCTCCAAGTTTTCATGAAAAGTTGGAATTCATGGAGTCTGAATGTCAGATTAAATATCTTTAAATTTTACACACGTTACTTAACCCGTGAAAACTAACCAGCTATTTATTACTCTCATTTGTATAGTCCCGCACTGAAAGAATTATTCCAGGCCCAGTGATAACAAAAGGGATTTTATCGCCAATGGCGACGCGCGGAAATGTCGGTGAATAAAACCTGACACTGAAATGAATAACTCCCAAGTAAGTAAAAGCAAATAAAAGAGAATCGTTACCTACATATATTAATGTGTTTTATTTCGTGGATGTTAATATTGAATGTACATTAAAATTATATTTCACTTAAAACAAGTATCGAAGCTAAAGCATGATATTATAATTAATTAATATATATAGTTTATTATTTGAAGTTATATTAGTAACATAATCACGTACTGTGTTAATATTAAAGTTAAATATCGCATCATAATACTGCTCAGTGAGGCGGATAAGTGACATTCAAGTTACTCAGATAGTCTAATGGGTGTAGCATTATCATACTTCAATATTTACTGTATTAAGAAGTGGGACACGATCATAACACGGTTAATATATAATGATATACTAATTAGGGTACAATATGAAATATAAAAATAATTATAGCTTTCATAGAGATTATCAAACTTATCAAATAATCTTTTAAACATCACGTAACGTCACTACATATATTCTAAAGCTTTTAAAGAGTATTGTTTAAGTAAAATTCTTATGATAAGAGTGCAACGAAATATAAAAAATCTATTTAAAATCTATAAATAGAAAATATGTTTTTTTTTAATATTTTAAGTTTAATTGAATTATTATTAGTCTACTTATGCAAATAACAACCAAGTTAAGTCTTTATTTTCATCTTACTTCACAGCTATAGACAAGTCGTGCAGAAAACGTCTCCCGAGCAAACAAGCTGTAATACAATAAACCGCGACCTTTATAAAGACACGAATAGGCTTTTAAAGAGTCAACCACGCACTGCTTTATATACTGCTTTATAGAACAAAAAATGTGTGTTAGAACAATTCTTACACTACAAAAACGAAACTTCTCTAAAAGTAGCTTACTAAGCGAGAGCTCAAGGGTGGCGGCAAGATGAAGTAATAACTAATTTGTCAACAATGCGACGTACCATAGAACCAATTTAATAACAAAAACTATGTATTTTATTGGTAAAATTGATCTTTAATAATATGTTTAATTACATTTATATTATAAAATAATCCACTGAATCTTTGTTGGTTGGAGTGAGTAAAAATAAATAAAACTTCAAAATCATGACAGACAATAAATAAAACTTCAAAATCATCAAAGGATAACTAAGACGTGCGTTTTCTTATAACAATTAGGAAAACAGAATATCGAATAGAATATGAAAAAAAAAAATTAAAATTTTTGATTAGTAAGAGATATAGGTTTTATCTTATATATTTACTTATCGACTTTAATTTATGGAATACATTTCACCAACTTTTTTATTAATGGTAATTAAGACATCCATAATTATTAAAAGTTATTGTATAAGTGATGTGTCCAGGGGATCTGACGCGAGTCGCTCCAGGGACACGGGTCTATGTGCGTGGTATGTGCGTGTGCGTGGTGGTTTGTACAAACTCCCTACAAAAGGTAATAAAACAAAGTTTAACTTAATGCAGAGCGTGTATCCGAGTAACGAAAGCCACGATGCGTTACACGGAACTGCTTTCAGCTGTGTCCACTTTTACAACACTCTTATTTATACATAAAACAGGCATGTGGTAACAATTTTATATTTTTATTTTAAAGTTTACTACAATACGGTCTCCAAAATTTATACTGCGGTAAATTTTCTCATTCACAGTGGAAAACGTATAAACTGGTTTCTTATATAATTTTATTTGAATTAATTAAGTAAGGTATTTCGTACAAATTGTATATGATGGTATTCTATTATTTATTGACTATTAATAAAAAAGTCTAACTTCCAATATACCCTCATCTATAAGAATTTAATTTATCTTAATATTGGTAACATATATATAGCTTATCTTACAGTTTATAAGAAGTGGGTGGGGACTGAATTTTTTTGAATAATTATTGCAAATTTTATTTGACCAATTTTGTAAATTTGACAAAATATGTAGTTTACTAATCCTTGTCATATTTAACACATTATTGTAAAATACTAATTATACACGACTCTGAAATATAGTATTTTACATGATTGAGTAAAAAACTTGTAGACGGCGAAACTGATGAAACCGTTGCTATGTCATAGATATCTACAAAGTCATAGACATCATGTTTCATCTACATACCACATAAGGAATGCGCTAAGCTCAAATGTCAGCCGAATTTTGATACTTTTTGATAGAAATACACAAATTATTTTATTCCTCAACTTTCTAATTATATTTTTAATTTAGATATTTTTCTTTATAACCAGAGAACTTTTTGATAACAAAGCCGTCACAAAAAATATACGGGCGTACTTTTTTCTATAAGTGAGTTTCCTTTGATCGTTCGTTGACGTTAATTACTGCCTCGGCACTTCCTTTTGTGTTGATTATAAATTTAAATGAATATTTTACTTTGATTTTAAACAATAATTCACATCAGGATGATTAATCAATTTATGCCAAGCACAAGTTCTAATATTTATAAAAGACTACTCCTATCTCTGATATGATGCAACCAAAAACCATTGGAGTTTTGGATTTAAATACATACCTGCTCTTTTCCTCTTTCAGTCGGTCAACCAGACATATAGGTAAACGACACTGCACTGCAATTCTTAGAACAGTAAAATATTTGGATCATATATATTATTATAATATAAGAAGTAAATAACTATACTTCAAGCAGCACTTAATATATCTCGCCGGGGCGTCACGGTGTGTGCTAACGCGATCCCGTGACGTCCCATTACGGCGCAGAGGGCAACCGTTGGTTTTTTAGTGGGTAGCCTTAAAAATGGCAGCATCCTCTATGCTGCCGGGTAGTCCCACATCACCCCCCGGCCGTCACCCCCATGGGCCGACGGGGTACCCGTAACGGGTTTTTGCAACGGAAAAAAAAAAAAAAAAGCACTTAATATATATTTGATCAAATGTCACCAGCATAAAATAATGTTGATCGTGACTAAGTCATATGTGATCATAAACTGAGATAATTACATCTATTATTAAGTATTATCTAGCAATCTACTCCTTTCTTTCCATTACTGAGCTGACATTCATTCAATTATAAAAATATATTAACATTATAAAGACGTACAATTACTTACAGGTCAGTAACCTTTGATCGTTAGTTGACGTTCATTAATGACTTATCAAGAACTTTTTTATACTCACTTTTGTAAGTTTCAACAGTTGCTTTATACAAATATATTTTTTCTAATTTTATAACTTTAAAATAATATTATAGGAATCGTAAAGAGGAATACCTAATGATCAGAGCAATGCTCAGTACATAACTTGCCTCAAAAATTGTTTAACAGAACTTTTAAATTGTTTATTGTTCTTATTTATCTATGTTATTATATATATCTTGGTTAAAAGATAAATCTTTTTTATGATAAACAAGAAATTACAAAACACAATACCAATTTGCAATAACTATTGTAAATTATACAGAGCTCTGAGTCGTATTTGAGTACGAGAGTGTCATATCACAGCACAGAGTCATCGTGATAAGTCATTAAGAGCTTAAAACAGGACGTGACTATTTTACTCATATTAATATAGAATGATTATTGCAGTTAGTATTCACAAATATATCATAGTGGTTTGTATTAATTTACCTAATTAATACAATTCCGGCACTATCAGCGCCACGCTGAGAGATTCTCTGAATAAGGAACCCAAATGGAAAATTCGTAAGCACTTAAGTGAGAACAGTCGGATAATATAGTAGTCATTAATTTCCTGATAAAATTTCCACTTGTGAAATATAACTTGTATCAAACATATAACAAATATATAAAACGTATAACATGGATTTTTCTGGCTCCGGGTTCAATTGTAAAAGAACACGTACAAACGCGTCGTCATTCTATTGTCTTCCATTATGACGACACCCGGTTTATTGTTTCTTTTGCGATCTAAATCAAAAAGATTAAAGTCAGTCTGAAAAATATACTTAGTCTCATGTAGATTATTTATGGTGAGTCATTTCAATTTTTTTTTTTATTAATCCATATTTGAAAAATATGGCTATGTACTATATATATACACTTACATACTGAGTTTTCTTCATAATAATATCCGGAAAAACAAAATATTGTTTGCAAAATAACGGTTTTAAATTAAGACCTTTTTATTAAAAAGTTATATATATTATAGACTACATGGGAAAAGAATTTCAAAAGATCTTAAATTAGTTTACTATAAACAATTGAGTCACATTAAAAACTACCTCACTGTATTTCAGAGTTAACCAGACTACGACGCGACAAGTAAAAATGTACAAAAAGAAATGATTGTCTAGAGAGAAGCGTCATCCGTCTCGTGCAGCGGAAGTCAACATTTCCGTGAGGTTGTTATCGTATACTATCTACATTGTTTTTAATACCTGACTAACACAAGGAGTGTTATAAGTTTTACATATTTTTGTATATATATATATATATCTGTCGAGTTGGTTTTTAGCTATGATTGGTGGAAAGAAAACTCGTTATTAAGATATTTTGCATTTTCAACAAGTTACAGAATTTAAGGCAATATAGTAATCTCGTAAAAATTTTTGATAAATATGTTTAATTGTTATCGTTTCGGGAGCGTTTAAATTGGCAATTAGCAGTTATAAACTTTAATAAGCCTAATACAGCTACCAAATACGTAGCATTGTTAATAAACATCCCTTTATAAAATTATCTACTTACTCAGCAAAAAAAAATTCATTAAATTGTTATATACAAAACTAATAAATATTGGTAATACGAACACTCATTTCATCATTATTATTAGTATTGTATATGTCGAATCGTAGATCTCGGTATTTTTAAAAAAAGATGCAGAACCATTGGCTCTCGGTGAGCCATTGGTTCTGCCACTATCACTTTCCATTTTAGTTGAGCAAGAATTGAATTTATTGTTTTATTATTATTTACTTGTATTCGAAAGCACATAAACACTTATTTTTAACTCCAATTTATTTTAATTGTTTTTAAAGAAAATCACGTGACACTGTTTTTCACAATCACTTCACTTTTTATTAAGTTTTATAGTTAACGTCTTCACCACTGCAGAGCTTACTTTAAAAAGATCCCTCTGACATTGGTGCAGCGTCTTAAATACTACTATGCTAGACTAGTTTTCGCGCCAACCGCACAAGAAGTCATTTTAGCACTATTTTTACAATCAATGATAGCAAACATCTCAATTAAAGTAAATTAATCATTATTTACATTTATCCTTATAATTTTAACTTACAAATTGCTTTCAATAAATAGGATGACAAAAATATTTAAATAAAATGTTACAATCATGAATCTTTAGTGCTGCCATCTGTCAGTTTACAGTTCAATTTTAATATTTCTAAATTAAGTCAACTGAATACTGATTTAATATTCATGGTAACAATAATCAAGTATCATAACAAAACATAATCAGACTAGACTAAAAATTGAAATTAGACGTTTTTAAGTCTTGCAAAGCACACGCGGCGACATATATAATTCATTAATTAAAACACTTACGCAATTGTATTAATTAATGACGACAAAATTTTTTATATTTTTCATAAATTAAAATTAAAGTTTCTTGAACATTTTACAAGTCTAGATTTAGAAAAAGATTTTCAAAATTTTATTAATATGGAATATTTTGTAATTGTACAAATCAAAGTTAATTTTTTAATTCAATGACAAGTATAATTACTACACAAATATGTTTAAACTTCCTTTTTCATTAAAATCTCTTCTCAATTGAGATACTTGCTTATATATCGATCTAAATAGAGTTAAAAAATTGTCTGAGTACAGTGATTGACTTTTTTACGGTGGTTTTTAAGAATAAAAACAGTTTTTTAATATTTTAAAGATATAAAACTAAAATCAAAACCCGTTGTTGTAATATAATTTATATATATAGCATTGTTATTAATTCTGAAGGTCAATATAGTTTTTAGTAAATCGTCGTGCTGTGGTTTATTATGGTGATAGTTTTTAATACATTTTACAACTTGAGCGACACGACAGTTGCAGTGTATTCTGAGAGTTTTAGTTGCAAGTTGGGACCAACAGTATCCATCGTTTAAGCTCAAGATGAAACTTTTATAACTTCATAATATAGTATACAAAGAAAGTTAAAGTTTCCAAAAAAATTAGTAATTACATTATTATACTTACATTTAAACATATTCTTAGTACTGAATATGGAACATTTAACAGCGCTCGCGTTTAACTAATGTATTGATTCGTTTAGCTTAGAAAAAATTATGGATTAAAAAGGTACTTATTTTAAATATTAAAATTAGAAGCTTTCTTAAAACGACATATAAGCCGGCCTTTGCTATTGAACTCTTGTATACAGTCTAGCACTCAGAGTTATGTAATTCCTTTATGAAGGTTCACAAAGGAGCTTTTATCACTAACACGAATGGGCGTCGGAGCAACCCAACAATACTTATACCTATATATAATAAATACTTTTTTGTGGTAGGTTTTTAGATCTGTTTGTACATTAGGTAAAAAGCACTGCATAAACTTTTATTTAGGAACTTGATATTTAGAATTCGAACATTTAAAATAAAATGTAATATAAAATTAACTAAACTGGATCAAAATTAAAATCTAACGTAAAGTCTATTGTTTTTTATTTCATAAAATCGAAGTTAAAAATAATATATAACTCTTATTATTTATAATAATAATATAATGTTTTGGGTTTTGAAGTTTGTCAGAAAACTTGGCCCCCGATACTTCTGTGTCAGTTATGGTTATATTTTATCTATGAGATTATACTATATTTACTGGACTGGTCTAGCATAATATCAGCCTCACTTTAAATATGAATACACCATAAGGGCTGTAGCTGTACTGTGAGACGTCAGCTGTCTTTGCCAAGTTTCCGTACTTGTTAATCTATCGGAAGCACATGCGGTCTGTGTTTAGAGATGCGCTCTTTGACAAAGCTTATTAAACTAACAGTATAATACAGTAGAGAGTTTAGAATAGGAGTACTTTAAAATGTATTTTGCAATTACTAATAAAGTAGCAACAAGTTTGTGCTATTAGCACGTGTATTTTAGTCTACAACGACGATTTAAAAAAAAAACTATTATTTTGAAAGAATATGTACAAGGGCACCCGTTTTTATAAAGTCAAAATACATCAGGTTCTTACTTACAATATTAAGTTATTGTTACTTGGTATTCCAGACATATGAAGAAAAACATCAGATTAACATCTATTCCATTAGTGTAATGAATATATATTTTTTTGTCCGACGCCAACGTAAATCAGAATTTCATACAGATTGAATGAAATCAATATCTATGATAAAGACATTATTTGTATGAATTAGATATAATAACAAGAAAATCTCAACAAAATTGCATTTAATATTTCTTCAATATAGTGGAATCCGAGAGACAGTTGTAGGAAGTTATTATAAATTATTGTCTTTTTATTGATGAATTGAATTCAACAATGATTATTGTTAGAATCATTAACAGTTTTAATTTTTTATTCTATTTGATATAAAAACAGCTGACTTATTTACATAGTAAGTATTGCGATATTAAGACTTCTTCAAGCGACACATGAATGAAGTTAATGTTTTAACTCTTAACTATGTAGTCATTACTCTCATTAGTCGTTATGAGCGACAGGAGAAGTAGCATAAGGAGGTATATTATTGGAAATTAAGTTAAATCAACATGACACATGTGTTAAGTTTTAATAATAGAACACTCCTACGATTATATTAGTATATATAAAGTTAAAAAAATCCAAGCACACATTACAGATCCAGATTGCAAATGAACGAAATGCGCTTAGTTGTGTGTGTTTAAGAGCCAGTTGCGTACGCCTGCTCCAAGAGAATCGCTGACATTCAAATTATGTGTATTATTTCGTTATTGTGTCGTAAATCTGTTCCAGGAGAAGTATTTGAAGTTTGCCAGGTGTTGATAGCGTCATCTTGAGAGAATGCCCAATTGCAATTTTTATAATATTATAAACATCCAATAATTTAATTTTAAAATATATTAATTGTTTGATCTTACATCGAGTATGTTCATTCTTGTAATAGTTTATAAGTTCATAGTTTTAATTAAAGTTAGTTTAAAGTACTTTTTGGGTTTTTTTTTTCAACCTTCTGACTTTAAATAGCGTAATTAGCCTGTATGCAGGAGAGTGATTTTTAATAGTGTTTTAATAGATTAAAACAAGTCAAACTTCTCTATAAGTTGATTACTTAAAATTCCGCAGCAACTTACTGCGTAATCTACATAATAGCACAAATGACGACTTTGTAATGTTCATGAAGTATTGTATTGTGACGAGACTTTGACTTAATTTATTCATAAAAATGATTTTGTTTAGAGAAACCGTATTTATAAGTTAATATAATAATATTATATTTTCTTTCACAAATAGTATAATCATCAAAATTAAAAGCATTCTACATATTGGTTTCTGTCTGTAGTAATCTAAATCCCACCAAAAACAAAAACGTGAGCCAAGTTCAATATTAAAATCACGCTTGTCTGTGGGCTTCGACGCAAAAAGAATAAAGATCTAAATGAGTGCCAAGTTCTGTAGAAAATTGAAAAATAAATTTATAGAAACACAATAACAATATGAACAAGTACCAAACTCTATATCTTTACTTTATAGGGTCCCTATAACCATTTCTTTTATTTTAAAATGTGATATCTTTAAATAGGTTAGATTTGGCTTTGCCAGTTTTTATCAGAATAAACTTTTTAACAGAATATACATTATAAAATGACTGGTGTGAACCTAAAATTTAAATTTCATTGTACATTCTAGTGCCACTAAACTTTTTTTTTTCATACTTATTTCATCTTCAAGGAATTTCTGTTTCTCTGAATGGAAATTTGTAAAATATTTCCCTCAGTTGAATCTTTGAACGCCCGAGGTACATTGTAAGGATATTGTAAGGACTCTCGTGATACTGCCTTTGTATCCACGACAACATGGTGACGCAATTTGACACATACTTTGCCATTGTAATACAATTTCTCTAAATGGACAAATTTTACACTTCATCGCATACTATTAAGAGAAAAGAGGGCTGGATTCGTATATCACATTTAACGACTTGACCTCATCAAAATTTTCAACTTTCATTTTTTATAAGCTCTTGTTTTTACTTAACAAAATAAAAAAATCATATTGTCATATTAAAACTAAACACATCATATATAAGAAAGAAATAAAGAGACATCATTATGACAATACACTGAACTTTTATTAACGTCATATCTCCGTTGTGTCGTAACAGAGAGAGGTGAACCTTATACCTCATAGTTATTGTATAGCAAAACATTTACAGAACTAATTATGATTTTAAGAGGCATATTTTTACTATGTTAAATACATTACTTTTGTCATAAAACTTATATCAAGTATTTTGTATGTGACAGTGGGTAATGAACGATTTTTATTTAATTATGTTTTTATATATCTTTTATATAATAAAAACACAATAAACATGAAATGAAGATTATCTATTATTAGCCATAACCTCATTAAAATAGCATACAAAATTGTATTCTGATTTGAGTACCTACTTTAAAGAAAGTTATAACAACATCAAGAACTTTCAAGTTTAACTGAATAGCATACTTACTCAAGAGTACAATAACATTACTCTTATATTTTATTCACAATATTTCACAAATCAATTAATTCTTTTTTTTCATCATTGATTTCTATTAATTTACTATATTTCTTACTTCCATTATTTTATTACATATATATGGAGAAACAAAAGTTTCTACAAAAATATGTTTTACTAAAAATTAGGTTCTACTGAAGTTATCACCCTCGTAGTTAAAGTTTATTTTCGAATTGATTAATTCAAAGCTGGAATGTGCCTAAAACAACCGCTTGTATTTCAGGTGTTTAAGATAATGTTGATAATATTGAGCTTGAAAAAGCTCTTATTATAATTTTTTTCTTTTCCTCATAGCTCTCGCACATATGACCAAGCCGCATACTATTTAAAGTTAGTATATCTTGACGCTTAAGCGCTTCCACGGTATTTATGTGCATTATTTAAAGTCAAAGAACTGGTCGTAACAGCTGAATTACATTTATATTAAACAAAATTATTAAAAAGCTGAATTATAAATTGCTGAGTGACCTATTTTCTAACATGTATTAGCCTTTCATAATATACTTAAAAATTTAATTGAAAAAAATAAATACGAATTGGCGTAAATAAAAGTGTTAATTTATTTAAAAGTCAAAGTATTATTTTGATTCGTCTGACATATTTAGTATAGGTGCACGTTTAAATATTTAAACATATTTTTTTATTATTATATATTTATATTCAAAATTGAGCAAACTCTAACAATTATTTAGAAAGAAGCAATTTAAGAGTTTTGCTAAAACGACAGTGTCATATTATTCCTGTACAAGGTGCAGATATCACGTACTAGTTACAAGAGACATCACACAAGAATGTTCAACCTCGAGGACTCTAGTTTAATAGCTGCTGGGAGGTTTCATACAATTTCTTCACAATTAAAATTTCATTCAAATAAATAATTTAATTAATATTTATATTTGGCACTTAAAATTAGTTGCGGAGTTTCATGCAAATATATTGTTCAATAGATATTTATATCCAAACAATTCAGTTTTGACATATCATGAATTAAATATTTATAAAAGCATTAAATAAAAAATGTTTTTCATGTTGAACTCTCGGAATGTAGGTTACATTCTGATAGAACATCAAAAGGCCAGCGAGTTTTAAACACCTGCAGTGTAAAAGTAAAAAGAGCTCTGAATTCACACGTCGATTCGAACAAAACGGATAGATGTGTTAAACACGTGTATCCACTATACGTTTTATTCGGCCAGATTGTTGGAGATTTTTTTTGTATTGTGCAGCAATTTGATGTTCTGTAAGTTCTTTTACACCAACTTTAAAATGTGAATGATGTGAAAACAACATCATCAATCAAAAAGTTAGCTTTCAATGTTATTGAAAAGAACTTAAAAACGCTTTTTGGATAGTTTTAAAACATAGAGACAGCTTAATATTATATTTTATCATTAATTTTAATATAAAATGCATTTTTTTAAATTATTTTCTTTTTCTGTTATTTTAATAATTTAACTACACATAAAAATACCTTATTATAGTCTAAAGATAATCAGATTAGGATGCGACAAGAAAAAGCACTGCAAAAGGAATTTAATGTCTAACGAGAAGCGTAATTAACAACTCGAGAACTGCAACTGCAGAAGTTAACGTTGAGCTACTAACGATTCGTTTTTTTTTTGCCCGGGCACAAAATTCTGTGTCTATTTTTGAGTCTATCCCCGTCATCTTTCTCTCATACGAATTACCGGAATTGAGAAAGTCTGATCTGTTAAGATTGTCCCTTTTTTTGGTATAAATTGCAAAGTTGTCTCTTATATATTCAACAATATCAAGGATTATTAAATAAAGGTTTGTTGCAAATAATAGATTCCATACATTTTCATAATATATCTAAGTAAGATATAGATTGCTTTTTCACTTTTTATATGCACTTTACGAAGCAATGTAATTAGATTTTTTTAATTGAATTCTTGTGAAGACACAGCGAAATTTTTATAAATACAGCACAGAGTTGACAAAGAAGATTCAAGTTCCTAAATACTTCTTACGACATAAAATATATTAATATTAAAAAATATTTTAAATTGCTTATTACTTACATCACAGCGTTTAAACATACGTTTTTATTTTCAATTACTTTGATAACAAATCGACATTATATAACCAAATGTATAATTATGTTTTTCATATTCATTAAATAAGATCATATACATTCAGTGCTTACTCTATTAATATTCACCAAACTGTAAATGACAACATGCTGTAGCGCTGTACACTACCAACTTAGTGTTCTAAACTTTCTCAATATTGAGTTAAATTCGAACTTGTAATGGAGTTGGTGCTGTCACGTCTTTGTAGGAAATATCTAACCTCACCTAATACCATCACTTGGCAACACTGAAGATAGAATTTTAGGATAAGATTGACAATGAAGCTTACTCTACAAAATATATTATATTGTGCTCCTCGCCATTGAGCTATTGCCTCAAATGAGATTAAAAAGAGTTGAGATCAAACTGCTGATTAACGTCAATGAACGACAATAATTAAATATTTAACCTTTAAGTTTTATTTCGCTTTCTCGTATCCGTATTAAGCATATTTCAATAAAATCAAATAACTCATTTCCAGAATTTTATCAGTGTCTAAAATGATTTATAAGAAAAATATATATAAGCAACCCTTTTCCTTTCTATTTTTGGTTTATTTTGTTTTCGTATATATTATTAATAGTATTATAATAGTAATAAAATATAACACCAACTTTTGACAAAGCTCGTGTCTTTTAAGTTAGTATAAAACTATAGTAATTATTTTAATAAAACTATTTTACGGATATAATTCGCGTTTATTTTATCATTTTTTTATTTAAACCCGACGCTTCGAATGCTTAGCAGCAAACACCATCATCTCGTCTTATCGCAAACACGTTTGCTGCAAAGCATTCAAAACGTCGGGCTAAATTAAAAAATGTAAATAAACGCGAGTTATATCTGTAAAACAGTTTTATTGATGTGTAGTACTCGTGTAAATCTTAGAAAACATTATAGTAATTGTTTCTGTTGAATTAATGGTGCATAATTTATTTATGTACTACTCGTTTATTGGATTGGATCAACTCTTGCTATATTCAATGGATTGGATCAACTCTTACTATATTCAATGTAAATATATCATTGTAGATGTCTATTTTTGTCATATTATAAATTTAATAAAGAGAAAGTGTTTTAAAATATCTGAGATTAAAAATTCCATTTAAAATCAAGTGTTTCCTTTATCGAAATAACGGTAATTCACGCGGACATTAAACTAAAGCGCGATACCAAAAAAATAGATTACACAAAACTACTAATACTTATTGATAACTTTTAGTGTTGTTTATGAATTTTACGCAGTAAAATATACCGTGACAATAAATAAAACACAAATCAAATTTCAAAATTAGTCCAGTAAATAAACAAACAGTAGAGAATTAAAAAATATGTTTTTTAGTTTTGTCATGTGGTGGTGATAAAATACTTTTATCAAAAAATTTTGAATGAACAATTGAATTTTTATATCGTTACTATATTATAATTTTCTATAAAAATAATTTATAATTTTTTTTACAACATTTACATAGTATGTTAAAGTTCTAATATTAAATCACACTTGCTAGGAGAATATCTTGCTGTGATACGGATGTAAGGGTTATCTGTTCCAGAAGTTGGCAACCAGTCTTCCAGGAGGCTCAATTAACTAAATTATAAATCAATACTTAGACTTTCGTGATATTCGTGTCATTAGTGAGAACTGATAAGTTCTATTGCTTCTCATCTTTATTAAAACAGTGATTTCATTATGTTTTGCTATAAATATAGAAAAAACAAATGTCACAAACTTCATTTATACATATGAAGCTATTAATATGTACTTTCTTTGGATTAAATATCTTATGAAAGTAATTAGTAATATTCAGATTCAAAGAACTTCATTTCTCCTATATCTATATCTAATTCGGGCCATAAATGTATAATATCGCTATATCAAGAATTTATCGCACAACAGTCTTACTACAAATAGGATGAAAGCTTAATACTGCGACACTTTAAAATAAAGTAATAAGTTATATTACATTACTAGCGGTATTCATGTACTAAGTAATTAGTTATGAGTTAATTTCAACAGTTTTATTTGATCTTTTGATCTATAATAGAAGGGATAGTTCTTAATGCTTAACTATTTAATTAACTGACTGATTTTGAATAGTGTAAAGAGATGAGTAAAATACTTATTAGTTTATTTACTAATCAAAGTTGTAAATAATGCTAAGGAGACGAGAACTTAAACAGAAGAAAAAACATTCTATTGAAATCAACAAACTTGACATTTTACTGCTTATTTGTTAACTCATTCGTCTTTCATCTTGTTACACTTTTATCAAAAAATATTGTAATAATTACAAGTAATTACAAGTAACTAAGGTCAGGTTGCTGTTTTTCTTATGATTTCATCTTTATAAGGTAATATAAATCATTTGATATTTTAGTTTTAACTTCTAGCAGCAAGACACTTCACTTAACTTCAGCTGAAACGTACTTTACCAAACATCGAAAAACTTGAAGGAAATTTAATATCGTCAAAATCGTGGCAGGTTTTCTTTAAGTTGTAACAAAAATATTCTTTAATAAAATTATTATATCAAAGGAATAAGACATATTTTTTATAGTACCTACATAATCAATTATATATTTCGTATTTAATAAAAGAAGAACCGGCCGACGCAATGCTAATGAGAAGGTCAATCAGGTCTCACAGAATGTCTATAACCTTTTGCAGAGAATATCGTAATAGAAAAGAATATCGTAATAGGAAAATAAAAAAAACGTTCAAACATTTAAACAAAGGTCAAATAGTTCAGAATATTTGTTAATGTACCTGAAATTGTACCTCTTTTCTGTTATTGACATGTTCATTATACCTATTATATTTTTACATAAGAAACCATATACTGACTTAAAACTATATTCAAAGCATATCACGGTCACAAAACTGTTATGTAATAAAATAATTTTATAAACATAATTTAGGTTTATAATATTTCATATCACACTAACATTAACCTTAATATTTGTATTCATATATTTATGGATTATTTTCGTCAGCACTTCCGTACCTCTTCAATAATAAAAGCCTCTTTGTGGAAGTTTAGCGAGGTTCAAATAACCTAATTCCTGTGTTGGATTGTAAACAAACGCAGGTATAAATGAAGGGCCGGCTTTCATAGCGGAGATTTACATTCTTTCCAGTTCTTCCGTAAACATTGGATATTTTTTACAAGAACTGCCAAAAATAATAACGAAGAGATTGATTTTCTACCTTTTACATAACACGATGACATACAAATTAATTTCATAGTAAAAACATAGATAGATTTTCATTCTTGGAGAACTTCAACTAAACTATTGTTTTGTAATTCACTTTCACGAAATGTGAATAAAACTATAAGCTGATGAAACTAAGGAAGCAAATTCCCAAAGGTCGCGTGTTCAAGTCCTATTTTACATTATATTTATGCTAATTTTACATTATTATTATATTTGTTTTTTGATAAATTATAAGATCTTTTTTATCTTACATTAGATGTTGGATCAAGCAAGGTTCTTTCATATACCGTGTAATTTATAATAAAAGTTGTTATAAGATAAATTTGCACCTGACACCAAATACGTCAATAACTATTTGACAAACTGACTTACTTACAATTCCTTTTGCAATCTGATGGAAACGAAGGATATATAGAGAAGAAAAGGCTTCATTCCCAACTGAACCTCAATGGATTTACTCCTTGCCTACTAGAGACGTTAATTGGTAAATGGTTCATGATATATCATCAAGAGGTAATACTGAACTTTATTAAATAGTGTAACAATGTCGTAATAAAAATATCAAAACTAAAGTGTTTGTTCAAAACTACAAAGTTATATTTAAAAAAAAAAGAAATATCGTTTTTAATTTCTAGTAATCTGTCTGTAAAAAGTTCTTATAGTTAAGGTATTTGGTTTTTTATTTAATTTTATAATGCGAAACTATACTAACTAATATAATTTTTAAAGAGAGGACGTTTGACCGCATGTAATTATAAAATAGAAATAAGATTTAAGGACATAGTTTAAACACAAATTATTTAAACGTCGAACAGACAGACTTACCTTTAACGAATAACTTAACAATATTTTTCTGTAGTACAGAAAAAAAAACATATTTTTAACTATTTTAAATTTAATATAATTTAGTATATAACATTCAGACAACTTAAAAAAAAATATAATTTCAACTAAAATATAAGTCACTCACAAAAATTAGCAAATTAATTCACGAAATTAGAAAACCGACATACCTATTAAAAATTTACAAATTTAATACACACAATTAACGCCACGAAAGCCAACCGAATTCCTCTCTTTTGTATAGTCCAGTACTGAAAGAGTTATTCGAGGTCCTGTGGAGGTTCACAAAGGAGCTTTTAACGCCGAAGCGAAGCGCGCAAGTGTCGCCGAATAAACAAGTTATTTTTATTCGTATTTATCTTTTCTTTTCTTTTCTTTATTTATGAAAAGTTTATGACCACGCAATCATTTATTATTAAAAATACCAGATAAAAGCCTAACTTATCCTATAGCTATCTTGATATTCCGAAAAGATATAAGAGAAATATAATATTTTGAGGATAAATATAACATGAAATGAAACATTATTTTATTCATTTTCCAAGAAGCTCAAGATAGAATCTATATTAAAGAAAGAGTCTTTAATTCTTGTAAAGTATTTTAGTTAATGAATTCTCGGAGCTTCAGATTATTTTATTTTTATTTCTACTGACAGCTGCGGCTTTATCTGACTTTTTATGTCTTTATATCTTTATTTATAAAGTTTACTAAAATGAATTAATATTATTAAAACATATTGTTTAATATAAAGTTCCATATTTTTGATAAATAAATGAAAGTATGATTTACATTTCTCTTTTAATAAATAATGTTAATGTGAAAACGAGAGGATGTTATTATTCAGTTCATTCAATCAGTGTATATATTTTAGACGAGCCACCGTTACGACAAAGACTCCATAATAAAAAGTGCTTAAGTAATTAGCATTAGTAATTCTTAATTAAACTGAATTATTATCTAAACAAATTATATAACTGAATTAATGCTTTTATTTAATTATTATATAGCGATAATTCATTTAACACATAAGTATTGAAAAAAATCGTACACAATACTAAGCGACATTAATATCATAAAATTATGAACGCAATGTTTGATGGTTTGTTTGTTACGCATTCACACTCTTACTACATACGTATTCAGAACGACGATTTTTATACCATAAAGCTCATGGGAAGTAATAAATATAAATAAATAAACGTATGGTTTAGTTCAATAGAGTATGTTGAAGGAGTTCATTATTTATTAGATTCTCAATATGAGCTACGGCCGCTGAATTCGACACATTGTGTACGCAAAATGGCTATTTGATCTTCTATGACGTCATTGTCGTATAAAAGTCTCAAGAATTCCGGATATCTAAATGAAATACAACACCGTTTTAATACTGACATTCCAATTTAATGTATTTAACATTAAAATGGAATTAAAAAACCCAGTAATACCTAATATCATTAGATTGAATTCACTAAATAAGTATAACATAAAACTGAAGGTTTTCAATAATTAACAGTTTTTAATAAATATTTGTAAAAGCGGAATATATTTAATAACATAATAAAAATAATCTTAAGGTAACACGATAGCAAAACTTTGATGCTTGAAAAGATATGTAACACAAGTCTATTAATAATATATTATTTAAAGAAACTATATTATTTTCATTAGTATGGAAATCACACTATTAATCAAATATTACAATAACAAACTTAAACCGACTAATCAACTTATAATAACTATTATATGTAATAGTTAATCACTGCATCTGGATAAAATCTATTTATCAATAATTGTCTGTCACAGAAACTTAATTTCTTAATTAAAATTGCTGCACTTAAAGTATATCCTTATTAATTTAACTTATTAATTAATCTAACTTACACTGTTCTAGTTGATGTATGTTCGTCATTGTCATAAATTCTAACGAATCTTCGTACCAACTGGACGCGGAATCACATTGTCGACTGTTCTTGCATTCCCTCTAAATTGACTATCGTTTATGATTTATTAATAAGATAACAAAACTTAAAAAAACTCATAACATTAAACGTAATAGTTATATTCTTATGTGACTTGCAAAATTTTTATACTTTTCAACTAAATTACTAGTACAAGTCGAGTAAGAACTTAAGATTCCGCAGTCGACTTACCGTGGAATTTACGTAATAGTACCATTTACTTTGTGACTTAGAACTGTTCATTGTGAAGTTTCCATAAAGATAATCCGGATTTTTTTAAAGAAAATCTCTGAAATACGTTTTTTTCATTATTATTATAAAACTATATACTATTATGGGTTTATAAAATATCTTAATTAAAAAATTTTAAAAGAATCTCAACATGTAACACCTCAGAATGGACATAGTCGTGGAATATTTTTCTCAAAAGAAACTTTTAATGACCAAAGTACTAGGACATTGTAAGGACTCTCGTGGTACTGCCTTTGTATCCAGGACAATATGACGCTGCGATTTAACACACACTTTGACATTGAAAAAGAACATTTATCAATGTACTAATTATACACTTCACCGACAACATTTATAGGAAAAAAAGCTGGAGTCTTTTATTACAGTTATGATCTTTTTTTTTCGAAATCTAAAGATTTCCGAAAATTCCGAAGATTCCGAAATCTAAAGAGAAACTATGTTTATTTTAAGTTACATAATGTGCAAGCTATTTAAGATGTTTGATAAGTGGAAATAAAGACGAAATTCTCTTGTTATATATAATACGCATTTTATCATCAAGTCATTTAAAAAAACTAGAAAAAGAGGCAAAGAACGAAAGACATATTTTAAATTTAATTAATATAAGTATGGAAGTCCTTTATAAAGTCTCACGATTGCAATCCTTTTAATAGTCTGTTGTGAATTCTTCAGCAAAAATAGGGTTCTGAAAATAATATTAATTAATAATACAGTCGGTAAAAGCGAAATTTTAAAATCGCAAATCGTTTATTATAATTGACACACAATATTTACATTTTAGTAGACAAAAATTACAGAAAAATCTATGCACAAAAATAAAAGTATTAGAAACTAGTATACTCAAAAGATGTATTAAGTATTTTATGATTTTTAACAACAACTCATGAAATATTAAGCGTATGCTAGCAAAATAATAATGTCACAATCCAGGCATATTACAAACTCGTAAATGAACATAACACTGAAGAATGTAATACAAAAGACAACACAAACACATCTCATATAAGAGAGTATTAACGAGACATCATAATGACAATACACTGAACTTTTAATAACGTCATGTCTGAGTCGTAACAGAATGAGGTGAAGCTTATACCTCATACATACTTTATAACAAAACATTTACAGAACTGATTAATAATTTTAGACTATTTATACAGAATAATACATTTCTTACATGTTATTTTTTTATAATTTTGTAATATTCAAGGAAAAACTAATAATGTAAAAATTATTGAAATCTAATCGATATTTGATTGTTAAAGAAAAGTGTATGTAAGTCATAATTAAAAAGAATAATCAAATAGACTTTACTAAATAATAAAAAAATATTATGAACATTTCATTCATTCATGAACATGTCATGATGATGAACGAGATGATGGACAGACACCATCATTTCGTCTTACCGCGAACACGTTTGCTGCAGAGCACTCCAAACGTCGGGTTTAAATAAAAAACTGTAAAAATAACCGCGAGTTATATCCGTAAAATAGTTTTATTTTAATTTTTTTTAATTTTACTCGTGTAAATTTTAGAAAACATTATATCATGAACATGTATTTTTTCAATACCACTTATTAAAAGTACATCTCGCTTATAATATAACTAATCATCGAATCAGCTCATTCGAATAAAACACTCGCCTCCATATTTTTATTTCAATTTTTAATTCATTTTTTATTTATGTTGTAGCCGCATTAGGCCTTTTGATGTTCAGCGTGCCGTGTTTACAGCTAAAGCTCTCATTCCCTCCGGATTTTCATCGATAGTAATTAATAAAGTTGCTCCATGATTTGTACTAGATTTTTTAATTACCACTATAATTATATATTTTGTTTTAAATTGATAGAATATTAAAGCTTTATAAAAGTTATTGCGAATATGTATTTATAATAAAAACTTTTAACACTATTAACTCGTGTATCGTTAATATAAATGTTAACATGATTACAACATAATTTATCTCAAAAGTGAAGATGCCATGGATATTGCGAGGATTCTCAAAGTATCATACATAAGAGTTTTTACATAAGGCTCTTATTATAATATATCCTTTTCCTAAAATCTCTCGCACATGCGTCCAAGAAGCATATTATATATAATTCGTATATCTTCACGCTTAAGTGCCGCTACATAATTTATGTGCATTAGTTACACTCAAAAACTCTCCGCAGTGGCTATATGAAGGTATAGTATAGTGAAGGTGGAAATGGATCTCTGTATATTGCAAATTTTATATTACACGAGATAGCAATACGATTGTCAGGTTTATACGTAGATAGGATCCTGGAAGCGTCTTGACTACTCGTTGTTATACAAAACAAACAGGATGGTACTGGCGTATTATTTTCTTATATTTTTAATTTAATATGTATATTTACTTCTTTTTTCTGCCCCTATTTCACCATATGCTATTGATACTTTACGAAAGGCTCTTCTATTCTCGTCTTTAAATGGCTATATACGTTCTTCCGCAATTTATTATCACAAGTTTTCACACAATCAATTCAAAGTTTCATCGGTCTTACTCTAGCTTTTGATCATCAATTATATTGAATAATTTTAAATATATTTTGTTCTACACAACATACTCATTCGGAGCCAGCCTATTGCTCTTCAACTTACCTGATTCTGCTCGTCCTTATAATATTATAATATGGAATGTACTTAATATTTTAATATGATATGCAGCAAATAACAGATCTAAATCTCAATTTCTATTCAACATCAAAGCGCTAGACAAATCATACAGAAAACGTCCCTCGAGCAAGTAAACCGTAATACAATGGACCTCGAAATACTTTACAATGACAAGAATATGCTTTTAAAGAGTCCACCACGCACTGCTTCATATGAGAGGAGTGTGAACTAAATATAATGGAACTAACTATTACTTAAAAGCTTACGCAATATGAAGTCACTTCGTAGATGCACTCTACGAGCCCCGCGTGGGCAAGTGTATATTTACTTAAGATGTTAGAATATCTGAAACTTTTTTTTTTTCTTTAAGAAAATCTAAGCTAAGCGTTGTAAGTAACTTTGTGTCTTTAATAATAGTAATGGCTAATTTTAAAACTTTATATTCTCATATCCTTTTTTTGGATATTTATCATTATAATGAAACTATTAGCTTTAACCATAAAATTGTATACTTTTATTAATTGATTATAATATTAATTTTGACTCCAACCGCAGAATAATTTAAAAAATATTTGTTGTCTGTCTCGTTCGTACCTTTTAACAAAGGTATTCCATTAATTTATTTTACTTTCTTTTAAGTCAATAACCATTTACCACAATTCATATTATTAATAACTGTTTAAGAAGAAACCCAATTTATCATAAAACACATTTGAAGTTTACAAAAATGAAACCATGAAACTTCACAAAGAATGTTTTTTTTTATTAATATTCATTTTATTTTTTGTAAAATGACGAAAACGGAGAATTCTCCAAACAGATTTCATTCAGAGTTGAGTGACACTTAGGACACTTGGGATATTTGTACATTTTTGCAAAAAGATTGTGATGACACGATGAATAATCTCACAGGACCAACACAGTACCAATGTGGCACCAACGCGGTATCAATGCGGCACATTCGCAGCACCAACGCAGCACAAGCGTATCACCAATGCAGAAACGCAGCCTTAGTAAATAAAATTTCGAAAGAATCTTTGGAGTTATACGAAATTCTAGGAGGATTATGACAGAAAGGACTTGAAGATGCTGCAAGGATCTTAGGATTTCGGATGCACTGAATAACCATTTACCACCGTTCGCACGTAATAGAAAACAACATTTATTTTATTATAGGGTGTAGGTCTTCTTTCTTATTTGTCCAAACCGGAATTTTATTCTTAATAATTCTGTAGCCTACGGAAAAAACAAATTGCTCACCAAAAGAGTCGCAGCCACAACTAAAATACTATTATTCATTTTAACTAATTAAAAATGATCCCTCGCCCTGTGTGTAAGAAGTTACTTTATTACTGAGATTTTGTAAGTAACTTACAATAAACAAAGGTGAACACAAGAAGTCAGTGGCAAGAGTTAATAAGAAAATAAAAAATAATTAAATTTAATATTAAACCTTGCGGGAAACAAAAATTTGTAATCAATAATTTAAAATACAAATGTCAAGAACACCGCTCTTCACTGTCTATTGATAAAAAATTACCCCTCAACCATTTGTAAACAAAGCGAATGACAAAATATATAAAGTGAAGAGTACCATACAATCAATTTAATATCAAAAACATTGTACTTCATAATTAAAGTTATATTGATGTTAAATAATATCCTCACCGTTACATTCATGTTAAAAAACAATACTATTCGGTAGATTCGATGATTACTGCGTTTAAAAAACAAACAAACTTTTCCGATTTATAATATTAGTATAGATTTAAAAAAAAACAATATTCCAAAACAATTTAATATACACTGAAAACTTGAAATAAAGGCGTCTTAAACAAAAAACCTCAAAGAAAATCTTTTACTGCAAAGTTATAAACTTTCTTATTCAAAATGCTGTTAGCGTTACAGAAATATACTTCTTTGAAAACAAAGTTGCAAAACGCAGTGACGGACAAAAGACTAAACGGAAATAAAACTGCAATTCGAATCTTTTGAATTTTTGATAAACTAGTTTTTACACACGGTGATGTCTAAGAAAAACCAACTATTTATTAATAATTCGACTTCTTACTCGATAATAACGCCACCTGTCGCATAAAGATTTGCTTATTATTTTGGCATACCATCATTTATCAGATTAAAACAAAGTAACAAAAAAATGTTAATGTTCACTATATAATAGTAGATGGGGAAAGTCACCCTTTTGTCTGTCTGGAGTTAAAGTTGGTTCCAATATTGGTTCAAATACACACAATTCGACTGAATTCCAACGACTCTTAAATTAATAAGGTCGAATCTTTGGACGGTCGGCGCATAATTGTAAAAATAATAATAATAAGAATAACAACTTTCTTTTATAATGACCAAAAAGTCTCACGGGTACTAAAAGTCGCGCGAGCGAAGCTACAAGCGGAATCTAGTTCTTTACAATTTTTGTAGAATCTAAAAATTGAAAATAAAATTACAAATTTCAATTCGAAGAAATAATGTTTCAAAAAACATAAAAAGAACTATTTATAACGTATTTTGCACCGAAACGAACCATCCGAGGTGGCCCGTTAGCGTCACTCTGGGTCAGAATACGAATTTAATAGAAATTCCGCCGTTGGAAAACGATAGGTTCTAGATTAAGGCTCGTTGATATCCAGACCAGGCGCCTGAAGATCTTCAATGTCTTATTTCGCCAGTTCTCATATAGCAGGATATCACTTCCATACACTTGTATATTAACAATTTTAAGTATTTTGCAGCAGACCATTGAATTGCTCGCGCGGCGTCACGATCACTATTTTCAAATGAGGGCCCCTCCAATCACCTGATACTGTATGCTCCTTTCGGGCCTTGATATTGGTCAGACCACCAATGTTACGCGCGATAAACAAATTACGAATTCGTTTAGAAATTTAAGAAATATAATTAGCGAATAGCGAGCACTTATTACGCGTATGTACTAACATATATAACGGAAATGTATATCAGTGTGTCATGCCTTTGGGAATATGGTAATAATATGGGGATATCGGACATTTTAGCTTTCCCATAGTCATTTAATTCTTGGTAATAATAATTATTGAATATAGTATAAACCTATTTATATATATAAGAACGATTTTTTAAGTAAAAACTTATTAATATATTTTAAATAATTGTCAGCAATAAGTCAATAATATCCTTTTTATACTATAATATATTTGTAACTAGTTCTAAAAGAGTTATAAGAAAAATGTAAACGTATTCATAAAATTCTCGAAACTTTGAAACTCCCCGGTATAATAGCAGTGCAAGTATTGTTTCGCTCTATAAGGGGATTTTTTTATTATCTTCATACTCACTGACCCAGGAATTCCCCAAGCGTCTATGATAATATACAAGTTTGTTCTGAAAGGTTTACATATGTTTTTGAACTTGAATAGTATATATAAAATAAATATATATTAGTTAAACGGAAAAAAGTAAACATGTCAAATAATTACAACATTGTTTAAAAATAATTAGGTTTTTGTTTTTAATTATGAACTTTTTAGATGATTTTGTTTATTATATTGTTTGTTTTTTACTCAGTGATATATTTAATAAAAATACGACTTGGATGACCCATCTATAATTTCAAGTTAATGTCACTTGTAATCACTAAATAATATTTTTATAAATACCACATTTTAAACCATAGATATTTGAAAGTAAAGAAGAGGACATCATTATTTGGAGAATAAGAAAAAATACTAATGAAAAATTACAAAATCACAAAATAAAAAAAAACAGACACTATTACATAGAACCCAGTTTTATGCCCCAAAAAGGGTAGACACTCAATGTTGACTGGGGTTAATAAAAAAAACGCAACACTGATTTTCGGGGACATCCTACGCCGTTGTAACAAATAGTGACAACAACCAGAATGTGTTTTAAAATATGAATAGAATAGAATAGAATAGAATAGAATAGAATAGAACAGAACAGAATAGAATAAGGAACGGAACGGAACGGAATAAATATAATTGAAATAAATTTAAAATTAAATTTAAATTAAATATCTTGACAAATTAATTTTATAACTAAAATAAATCAACTAACTACATTGCAACGTATGCCAAATAATATTGATAGTATTAATAATAAACAGTCATATTATATAAAAAAATTATAATAATGATAATAATAAATAATATTAATTTGGGTAAGCTTTTGAGCAAAATATACAAGAAAAATACTTTGTGATCTTACATATTAAGAGACTTTAATTGCATTTCAAGTAAATACCTTTTATTGTGCGTTCGAAATGACTGTATACTATTTAATAAAAGGGATAGTAGGTATATTTCAAGTTTTATTGTAAAAAGAGCTCAAACCATGTTTGAATCTTATTTGATGATTAAGACATGATATCACATTTCCTAATCCTTTAGTATTTTAAGTGTTAATACGAACAAAAAGACTAAAATTTTACTAGCTGTGCCTTGTTAGTACTTACCTACGCAAATAAATTTTATTGTGTTATTTTTACGAATTAGTTTACTGTTACAATAACTATATATATATATTCAACAAACAGATGTTAAACAGGGGATTTTTTATGATTCAAATAGTCAATATTTGTTGTTTTTCGTGATTTAAATCTTTTAGCACAATTAACGGTTTATCTTTCCTTAAGATCCAAAATGACCTGTTTTTATAACTATAGAAATATGTGATTAAACACAACATATTAGACTTCAAATTGAACAAAATCTTCATAGTTGTTATGTCTTAATTTTTTGTTGTTTCAGACCTCTACATATAACTTTATTACTCACAAAAAAACAATTTCGGAATTTAAATTCGGATATTTAAATGAAATAGGAAATATTTTTCTTTAAGAAATATCAAATCAAATCAAATAAAAAAATCTTTCTTTGGACAAGTTGTTATTACACTTTACAATGAGAAAAAAAATATAAACAGTTCTGCAAAACAACTTAGCAACTATCAGTATAGAGGTTTATTTTTAAAATAGTCAACCACTCAGCTGATTGTTGAGAACAATATTCTCAAATCTGATATTCTGAGACTGCCTTTAAAGGCAACTGCCTTTAGTTTAAACTAGTTTATTTTATTTTATTTTATATAAAAATTTAAGAATAAAAAATTGCAAACAATAACGTGGGTACTATGATTATAATAAAAACAAGATGTAAGAGTACCTTCATTAAACATGCGATACATAGATTAAGAAAACACTTGATGGAAAATTCAGTATGAACTGTATCAATTAGCGAGTGTTTAGTGTTCCTACATATACTGATGAGATTTTACAGATGACTCAGTCGTAAATAATATACAATATGGAAATCACTGTGAGTGACAAATATTTTTTTAATAAACCTCTTATTTGTATTATAACTTTTGTGATCCATGATTAACATTATATACAAATATATGGTTCTACCCACGTAAATACTATCGCAATTTGTCCGACTAGTATTGAACTCCGAATTAATGAATTTAGACCTCATGAAAGCACCGAATAGGTTCCAAACTAGTCGACCAAAATCCAATAGTATTTACATGTATGTATGTACGTATTTACACATAATATTTATATTGACGAAAACAAAATTCTTATTGCAGATCCCGACTTTCTACTGTCTAATAATAGCTTTATTAGGCAATGTAAGAATATTTCATTGTCAAGAACATTTACCAGAGAATCAAATTGTTCCTATTGAAAATGTATTACAGGCTAACAATCAAACCATGCAACCAAGAGTGAAAAGACAATTTGGATTCTTTCCCCCTGGTCAGTAACTTTTCGTCTTTCAAATAACTACATTTATTGAAGCGACATTTTTTAATTCACAAAAGTTTAAAATTAATAATATTCGTTTTACGACATAAGCAAATTAAACATAAAGGTTTGCATTAAAAAAATATATTCTATTTCTAGATCCATTCTTTCGTCCACGCCCATTACCAATAATAGCCGGCATAGGAGGATTTGGGATTGGCGGGTTTGGAGGTGGATTTGCAAGAGGCTTTGGAGGTTTTGGAAGAGGTTTTGGTGGATTTGGAAGTAGGGGTAGGGGCTTTGGAGGCTTTGGAGGTCGTGGATTCGGAGGACGCGGTTTTGGTGGGCGAGGATTTGGAGGTCGTGGATTCGGAGGACGCGGTTTTGGTGGGCGAGGATTTGGAGGTCGAGGGTTTGGAGGTAGGGGATTTGGTGGCGGATTCGGAGGACGAGGATTTGGAGGGTTTGGTGGCCGTGGACGCGGTTAATTTATTTCTTTAACAATGTGCATAGTTTTATATTTTAAGTATAAGTGTTATTTAAAATGAATAATGTTTTTTTTTACAGTGTTTTGTTTTTTTTTAATTTATTATAATGTTACTCTAATTACAATTGCCATTACTTATTGTTTCAAAAAAATATATAACAAAACATTACAATATACTGAGAAACATTAAAGGAATAAATAATACTATATCATATGAAAAACTTCGCAGTATTTTACTCAGAACGTACTAATTGTCAGTATCATGTGTTACATATGGTTATTCGATATTATTAGCAATGTACTAATGTACTCTATGGTTATTATATTTTTAAAACTTTTTTAAAACATGTATTAAAGAAAAAAAAATTTTTTTTTATATTATAAATTAATGAGCAGGATGTGTCACTTTTAGAAAAAAAATCAAATAAAATGTAGATAATCAATTGGATTCTTAAATTCTTATAATCGAATTTAAGAATTGTAAATAAATAAAGAATTATTTTACTACAATAAACATTTATGTTAACAAATTATGTCAAATTTAAATTGATTATTATTCTACATACAGTCTTTGTATATTTTACATTCTACATATATTTCTTACAGTACATTAGCACTCATTTTTTTTGTAGGCGGCATTAAAATATTTCGCGATTACCACGTAAGGTGGAAATAACAAGATGGAATTTAAAAATTATGATTTAATTTTTCTAAAGCGATATAGCAGTGTTTATTCTTTAATTGAATTCCATTACCTAAAACAACATCCAAAAACATTGTGTCGTATGCCAGTTTTTAGTACTATATCAAAAATAAATATTTTCGTTTAAAAACAAGATATTTATTAATAGTTAAATTTAATTATATCCAATAAATTTAAATAAAAATGTATTAAATACCAAAGAAAACAAACACTCAACATTTTAGGGATGGGTCACGGCAGTACATTAACACAACCTTAGACTTTGACATATGTCAAAAAAGTAAACTCAAGAAAACCTACTAAGGCACAAGTAAAGAAGTTTTAACTTTTATTTCAAAAGCGATTTAAACTTTAAAATACAATGTTTATATTTTTAGCAACTAAATATAATGTACATTGAATGTAATCAAATCAAATAGCAATCTTATCAAAAAGTGCTAACGACCATGTCATTACTTATTATATTTCACAACTTCAAGAAATCACATTAGCATAATAAATAAGCCGACATTAAGTATTATTACTACATTGTTGTTACTATGGAAGGTGCGTATGACGAAATTGTTTCAGAAAATCCATTTTTTATTCAATTAAAAAATGAATTCTCAAACTTATTTCAACATTGTATATCAGAATCATGGGTAATATGTGTTCCGCGAATCGGCAGCTTAAATGCGCGTGCTTTTACTATAGAAGATTTCGGCGCCCATATCTTGATTCCAAGTGATGAACTACCCGAGACACATTACAGCACTCTTACCGAAAAACAGGTGACCGTTGCAAATAAAGTTCTTACATTAGAAGTGACGAAAAGTTTGCCTCTTCAAAGCCATATTCTATTCGAAGAAACATTTTATACAGAAGATTTTATAAAATATACAGTATGGTGTGTAGAGACTCCTTTAGAGCCCAATGCTAATATGTGTAACAATGCAATGACCAAGGAGTGCTTATCATCTATAAATGACTGCATTGATTTGCTTTGGACTCAAGCTGCAGGCCGTCAAGTCTTAGACCAAATAGAGCTCAATGTGGATCTGTTTGTCAAGAAGCTGCCAACTCTTGCTATAGCAATACCACCATTGAGGGACGCTGTAAGTGAGTTATATACTCAATGTTTACAAAGTTCGTTACAAAATCGTAGAATAAGAGAAAAATGTAAACTTTCAAAACACCTACTAGAAAATGTTAAACTGGCTGTTGAATGTTATATGCAACATTTATTATTTGATTCTATATTCAAATCTATATGTACTATTTGTTCTTATGAAGATTCTCACCTCAATAAAAAAATAAGAAACTTAAGTGACATACAACTACGAGACCTTGAAATCAAGAGTGACTTGTATCATGTGGTACCAAAAGCAAAACAGATTCTTTCCAAAATTGACACTTATAATACTGTTTTAGAAAAAGTTTTGTGTATAAAACAGGCATTGAATGAGTTGAATAAAATTGATAATAACAATATCATTGTTCTACTAGCAGCTGATGACATATTACCCATCTTTGTATTTTTACTGATTAAATCAGGTTTACCTAACTGGTACAGTCAATTGACTTATATGAAAGAATTTCGTTTCAGTGGTGTTGGTAAAGGTAATGGTGATGAAAGTGCCTTCTTAATCACAACACTAGAAGCAGTGATTGAGCATATACAGTCTGATGCTTTAGCGGGACCACCAAACCCAGAAGCCTACTACTATGAAAGCAGTCTAACAGAAGATAATATAAGCAATGGATATCAAAGAAAAAACAGTTTGACAGAATCAACCACCACATCTGACACAAATGGCAGGGAAGAAACATTAGATCATATTTTTGACCTAATCAAAGCAAATAATACTGAACAAGTGCAAGTTTTACTTGAAAGAAATCAGAAACATTTATCAAGCATTGAACAAAATGTTATAAATTTTACCATACATGAACAAAAAGATGAGGATGATGATGAAGATGAAGATGATAACAGTGAGACTGAAATATATCAAAAATTATGTCATCCATTGTGTTCTTGTAAAAAATGTTGTTCAAAAATATCCAAAAATCTTTTAAAGACCTCGCCAACAATATTTTCTAGAGATGGACATGGGCTTACCCCACTACATGTTGCAGCAATTCACGGAAAATCAACTATAGTAGAAGTTCTTATTGAAATGGGAGCTCAAGTAAATGGCACTGATCTTAATGAATGTACTCCTTTACATTATGCTGCATCCCGGGGTCACCAGAATGCTGTGCTACTTCTTCTGCATTCAGGCTCAGCAATCAATCAAGCTAACATAGATAAAAATACAGCTTTACACATGTCAGTTAATAATGGACATTTAAGCTGTGTTAAGGCACTTATATACTTTGCCGAACATGGTAGAAAGAAACTTAAAATCAATTGTAAAAATGAGTTGGGTAACACCCCTTTACACTTGGCATCTAAATGGGGATATGAAGGTATCGCAAAATTATTAATAGAAAATGGAGCAGAACCATCTACACAGAACAAAAATAATAAAACTGCTTTTGATTATGCTCATAATTTGAAAATTCTTAGAGTACTCAAATCCAGTACACCAAATCTATACGAATATATTCATATTTCAAATTCAGATATCAAGACACTAAATTGCAAATCTGATAATCCCATTACAATAAAGTTACAAAATATTAAAATTAAGAATAGTGAAGCAAACAATGCTTCTAAAATGGTTGAAAATCTTAAAAGAATAGAAAGGGTTTTACAAGCTATATCGTATGGGGACGTTAAATTGGCCTGTTTTTATATGAACATTAATTATGAAAATTATAAAAATATGAATACTTCAACCAAAATAATTTGTCATCCTCTCTGTGAGTGTTATAGTTGTAAAAAAAAACATTACACCATTACCGACTATGATGTTAACTTTGCTGACTCAAATGGAGTCACTGCAATGCATTACGCAGCCAAGTTTGGTCTGGAAGAGCTCTGTAATATACTTATTTTAAACAAAGCTAATATAAACTTGTGCAATAAAAAGGGTCAAACTCCTTTACATATGGCAACTATACATAACAAAACAGCTGTGATAAAATTATTATTGGAACACGGTGCCAATATAGACGCAATGGACTTGTTTGGTAACACTCCTCTACATGATGCAAGTGAAATAGGAAACATAGGAGCTACTAAAATGTTACTCAATTTCAACCCTAACATCTATATGGTAAATGGATCTGAAAAAACTGCCATCAATATCGCAAAAGAAAAACTTCATTTAACAATAATAGATTTAATAGAAAAATATGCAAATTAGTAATAGAATTTATTTTGTTATTTCTCAATCACAATATATTTAGAGTTTATATTACAAATTTACTTATTTGTATTAATTTTAATTGTGCTTATTTCTTATAATTTTGTGCAAAATATATTTAAATGTGCATCTGAGATCTTAAAAAACAGTCAAAGTAAAAATAACTTGAACACAGTGCAATAATTATTTAAATAAGTTATTGTTTTTTTGCACAAAAAAGTTTTTAGTGCCATTTTTTATGGAATATTCAATAAGACTGATACTTTCTGTTGCTTCTTTTTATTCATTGACAAATATTTGAAATAAATATTGCTTTGTCTATTTTAATTTAACTCATGTGTTTTTTATTTTTCATAAACATGATTCTATATAATATATTTATACTTATATATTTTATATTTTAATAAATTATCACAATATAAAACCATTTTTAAAGGAACAACGAGGTTAGAAATAAACTTAAATATTCTTGATATTTGATTTGAAAAATTTCAACTGAAGTACATACTTTACTAATTACAATTAGTTAAATATATAATTTAATATTTACTTATAAATAAAAATAAACAATAAATATAGAATAGAAAATTTTTAAACACTGACAGGATTTGAACCTACGAACACTGGGCCCTTATTCGCTACGACAACACGGACAAATAACGTACCGCGTTACTAGAACTTTGGGAAAGGTTTGTGTTGTATTCTCTATGTCAATATACAATTTTAAAACACGTTTTCGTGTGTTATTTGCGATTACAAACTGTCCATAGACATCATACCGTGTGACTACAGAATACGATTGGTGTGTTTATAAATTGCGACTAAGTTTAGAGCACATTGTGACGTCACTAATTATTTGCAAAGAATCTCGTATGTCATAGCGAAGCCCTTGATATATGGAAAACATAATTAATATTAAATATTTCCTTGTATTAATTTATTATCTCATGCTTCGTTGTTTTAAGTACGAGAAAATCTTTTTAATAAAATATTCTTATTTGTATTACCATCATTATTATGTCAATATTTATATTAGTTTTCTACTTAATTTCTTGTTTGTTAATATTTATGAGTAATAAAACTATAATTACTACTAAATAAAATTATAACATAATAGCTGTGACTCACGGATCCACTCGCAAACGATTTTATTTACTATTAAGATAACTAAGAGTAGCATAATGCCAGCTAGACTTCATGGACCTTTTTAACAAAGTCAAAAATTATTTGAAACTGAATCATAAGCCACTTTCAATAAATAAACTTATATAATATTAGTATATATACAATTTTTATGAAACTTATGTCCGTTGTTTTTAAGTGATTTCATTAATTATATAATAAAATATACACTAAATAAATTAATAAGCTAGAAATAAATCTCTAATAAAAATCAGGAATGTAAATAAAAACATCTAACCCCTAGTAATAAAAGTAATTATACAAAGTATAACATATTTTCTTATATATGTTTTGTCACTGTCACACCTTTGACGTATATCGTTAGTGAGAAAGACACAAAACATGGTATAAATATTTTTATTAGTAACGGGTTAGTTTTTAGTATAAATATTGGTCCCTAAACTTATACTAAATTAGTTTTAAAATCTTAAGTCAATATTAATTCAACAAAAATCTTAATCTCAATATAAAAATTGTAAACTGACCTGTTTCTTGTTACATTACTTTACTAAAAGATATATTTTCTTTCCTTAAAAGATAAAGATACTTTCAGTCAATGTCTCTAATACTTAGTTACATTCCACTATTTATAGTCACTGCACTAAATTAAAAAACTAAGTCACTGCGGAGGTAAACTCCAAACTGGTAATTCTTCTTTCTTTTTATCTTTCTTTTTATAATAATGTCTATCTCTTAATCTAATATCATCTTGTTTCAATCTAAAATCTTGAGCCTCACTTCTCCAATCAACCTGCTTTTTAGGCGACCAATCTTTTTTATAGATTTTTCTTTCTTTATCATTTTCTTCATAATATACTCTGCTTTTCAAAAATAATTCATTTTTCATACAATCCATCTCTTCTTCATAGCTATCATCTGTTAACTCAATAACATCTTCTCTGTGAAAAGTAAATGAATATGGGTAGTACGCCTGTAATATATCTTCCTGTCTGTACTGTTGCATCTGAATCCACACATGTGGAAGCAAGAGAGGGAATTTTCTTATCCAGTAGGTAATAAAGCCATCTGGTAATCGTCCCAGGCTTTCCCGTACCTCAGGATCTAATTCTCTGTAGTGATGTTTCTGAAATATATTTTAAATATTAGTGTTGTAATAATTTTTAAATTATATTATTAAATATCACTCAAAGTGTTTTATATACAAATAATCAAATTATATTAGATTTAATGTATTGTAAAAAATTTTGTATTGAAATTTTTTGATCCATGATTACTATTGTACCTGACTAGTTTCGAATACATTCGGGGTTCTTGTTCATGAGTTTGGCAGAATTCTTCATGCACTAGTTGGGGAAATTGTATTTAGGGAGTACATATAATTAAATATAACACACTAGTTAGTAGTATAAAAAAAATATATTCAAGATAATCACAACCAAAGATCGTTCATAAATTACTAATAAGATTATTTTGTTTATACATATGTATATTAATACACTTTTAGCTCCTAGGTTACGCGGTGGTTTTGATTTTATATGGTGCCAAATTGGTTCGTAAGTTTGATCCTTCGGTTGGTACATAAGTATGTTTCTAAAGTTGTTAGTACACAAATACATATATTCTTAAAGTTGGTACATAAATTCTTTTTAAAATATGTTGGTACACAACTTTGTTCCCGTCGTTGTTGATACATAAGTTTGTTCCTTAAGTTGTGTACCTTGTTCCGTATAGCCCTCAGCAGATGCGCCACCCTCTCCCCCCTGTAGGTGCGTCTGGCTCGCAGGTCCTCCGCCACTCGGCTGCACACGTGCGCGCGCCAGTCGCCTCGTAGGACCTTGCGAGAACAGAACTCCAGGGGGTGGGTTGCTTCCTGGTGGGAGCTCTCCACGTGGTCACTGACGTCCTGGAAACAATGATTTATATTATATTACATTTTTATTACTGATTATAATCTTTTGTTAAAAAATATATATATATATATTTTTAATTTATTATTAAATTGATAATATTTATAAGATAGGACACATATTTATTTTCAGATTGCCACAAATTTACAGAAATGATAAATATTTTTGATTTATTATATTATTATGGGTAATTAACCTAAAATTAAAAATACTTCCACCTCATAATTTTGATTTAAAGATATTTTAATCATAAGATTTTTTTTACTGCATTGGGATACATATTTTTCCGTAATACATTTATTACTAATGCTACTCCTAGACGAATAATGGTAGGATGTCAAAAATTGAAGTTGTCGAGGATGGTGACTTATAGGTCCTGAAGTTTTTTGATAACGTTTGTGATTGTCAAAGTGTGAACCATAGCCATAACATGTAAAACGTTTTGAAATCGCACGAGTTGTTTTTAGGTTTAAAAATTTAAACCACTATTTACTCTGCTAATTTTACAAGTATGTGAAACTCATTCACCTTCGCTCAGCTCCACTCGCGGTGGACAGTAGCGGACTTAGTAAAGCTTATATATTAAAATAACAAAATGGACTCGATGGGACATGACCCATTAGGACACTGACCCTCATTGTATCACCGTATTTGTAGACTAAACATTAGGGGCATTTTGTAGGACATATCTACAAGGGTGATTCCCATAATACAAGATTTTTCTTATTCTACTTCATGTATGTGTCTAGTACCTGTAGGTAGTCTAGTACTCTCTGTGGTCCCCAGAACAGCGGGTGTTTGAGTACGGCGGTGCAGGGTGGCCGACGCGCTGGAGTACACGATACCAGGCTGCGGACCAATACCTTCACCAACACCACCTGCTCCACGGGAAGGAGCCGGCTGGGGGTAGATATCAGATATAAATACACGGTTGAACTAAAAACCGGGCAAGGCAAAATCATACTATATATTATATTATAGTTAATTATATGTCGAAGAAACAATTGAGATGACATATGATAGAAGAGTATGAAATGATTTGACATATTGTACCAACCCCATATATTTATAAAGTTAGAGGAATGATAGTCTTTTTATTTATTATGCTGTTATTATATGTAATTGCTGGTTCATACAAAACTGCTCTTAGTAATCTTAATAGTGAATAAAATCATTTATAAACGGGTGGAACCGCGAGTAACAGCTAGTCTTATACGAAGAAAACACAAAGTTGCCATCAAACTCACTCCAGGTGTTCCAAGTTGTAGTCTCCTGTGAGTATATTGGCCTGTCTCCGGAGCACGTCTCCGAAGGGATGCTGTCCTCGAGATAACACGAAGTAGAACACGCAGCCAAGAGAAAACATATCCACTGAAGTTGTCTAAAAATATTTGTAATATTGGTATTTGATAAGAATACATGAATATAATTTTCAGATATAATTTAAAAAACGATGGATTTATTGAAATAAATTTTATTTCATACTTAAGATCTGTCAGTCTTGAACCAAAAATAATCAACTTCGATTTCACTCTACAAAGTTGTTCAGAATTTATTATATAGTACTTGGATTTGTTTGCAGCTTTTTCACGCTTAATAAATTAATAATTATCTAATAGTGTAGAATGCACATATATATTTAATAGTAAAAAAATTGCAACTATTCAATGTTATATATTACAAACGAACATACACATATAAAAAAAAGAGAATAGAATAATTACAGACATAAATAATACATATAATAAGATATAATATGAGCCCCCCACTCACAGTTCTCTCCCCATTGATCATCTCCGGTGCTATCCAGCCCTCAGTGCCGGTGACTCCGGAGCGTCGTGAGAAGCTCACCCGCCCTATGTTGAGCTTCTTGGAGAGACCGAAGTCCGATATCATGGCTCTGACCTCCCCACTACTGGACGGCATGGACAGGAGCACGTTGTGGGGCTTTATGTCTCTGTGGACTGAGAAAAACATTTTGTTAATATACCTGTATATATAAATAAATTTGAAATTGTATGTGTGTTTTTTTTTATTACGTATCCTATAACTATTTAGTTATTGTTCCAGAGATCATGGGTTCGATTCTTACACTTAAAGAATATATGTAATAAATATATCTATCATGTGTCTGAGTGTTGTTTATATGAATTACATATTTGATGGAATAATTGTGTATTTAATAATGGTTTATTACTAAATTAGATAGCGTTGTGTAAATTTTAGAGAATAATTATATTTATATCAATCTTCTCTAAACAAAAATTACTTTTAAACAGATAATCTATAAACAAGTAACTAATAACAAAAGATAAAACATCTTTTGAATAGGAATTTCTCCTAAATATAAATAACTATAATTTATAAGCTAACTGATAAAAATGATCTATCCCAATTTTTTTTTTGTTTTGGAGCAAGCTTTTATATTTTATTTAACACCAAAAAACCACACATTATTTTCTTAACTATTCACTGGTAACCATTTTTATGGCAAATCAAAGTTTGCCCAGTCTACTATTTACATAAAATAGTAATTATAGGTCACGAAAATCTTAATAAAAAACAAAAAAACCTCACCAATATCCATTGAATGTAAGTGTGATAATCCCAAGGTCGCCTGACGTAACACCTCCAGGGCATCTATCTTGCAGTCAAAGTTCAACTTCTTCTCCACATAATCTTGTAACGTAGCAGAGCAGAGCTCGAGGGCTATATATCTGTAAAATAAAAACTTAATTTTCATCAAAGGACAATAATAATTTTCCCGTTATAATAGGTCTAAGGTCTTGTGGTTAGTAGCCCTGGATGCTGAACCAATGGTCGTGGGTTCAATGCCTAAAAAAGACAGTTGTGTTCGCGTTAATGCAACCCAACAATCGTTCCACTTAATACTATATAAAATCATAAATATACAGTAGTTATATAAAATATTTTGAAGTTTTTTTCCATGGACCAATTTTTGGTATAATAAGCTTGTAGTATAACGTTTCATAAGTGTAATGTATTTATATTGTATTATAAGAATATTTAACATACAATAACTTTTATTTGATATATTTCTGCTATATTACCATGTATATTCATAGAATGTTTTGATTCGTTTCTTTGGAGTCGTACAACTAGTGTCTGATGTTTAATAAATGTCGTTTACTGTTTTATATGTCTATTTTACATATTAAACATGCTTGAGTGTATAATGTGCATTAGTACCTGAACTGCTTGTCTCTCTCGGTGCAGTAGTAGCGCACGACGTGTGCGTGTGCGTCCGACTCACGCAGCAGCGCCACCTCGCGGTCGGCGAACGTGAAGCACTCCGGCAGTAAGCGCTTTACTGCCACTGCTCGCTTATCGAACGTGCCTCTGTAAACATATTATAATAGTAAATTGTATCACGAGGAGTAAAATGACATTTTAATGGCGAGGGCGCTACTTTGAACCCCTCGCTGTGCTCAGGATTCTATTCTAGAGTCCTGACCACAGCGAGAGGTTCAAAATACCTCGCCCGAGGAAAAAATAATTTGCTCTCGAGTCCTACTCCACTTTTCATTCCATTTCTATGAGAAAATATGTACCTATTGATTACAAGAACGTCAATCGGTCGGTAATTTTTTTTAAACAACACGTAAAAGCCAGTATTCGTACCATTTGCATTTGTTACCTACAAATGTTTATACGAATATTTATATGAATATTTCAAATTGAAATCTTTTTTCCGCCCTCCAAAAAATTACTATCGAATAAAGCTATTTTGTTTAAATTATTTTTATTCTATTTGTTTAGAAGGGATGAAAAATATTGTATTAATATATTGGTAAAACTTAAGTTAACTGTTCAATGTTTTAAGGTACGAATTTGATCTTTTAAAAAGGTTTACCGGTCAATTAATACTACCGGTCAATTAAAACTATATATTAATTATGGTTTTAAGCTTGCCGAGACTAAAACTAATTTCTAAGGACTAAAGTCGTCCGCTGTCTCAATCACCGACCCCTTGTAGGATGACCACGCACTATATAGAACCAACCTATAAACGAAGGTCCCCTCGCAGCCCTTCCCCAGCACCTGGTCGGTGTAGAAGGTGATGTTCCCGACCTGCACCTCCCCCGCGCGCAGCTCGGCGCACTCGGCCGCGCCCGCGGGGGAGGAGCCACGGGACCCCGACTGAGACAGCTGCTGGAACTCACGAGCCTGGCGAGCATGAGCGTTCCTACACTACTCTCACATAAATAATGGGTTTGCGGGCCCTCGGAAAACATCGGAAATATTCGTATTGACTAAATTGTTTTGTTATAAAGATAACAACTACCCCTTTTCATAATTATGAAAGGGGAAATATTAAATTACAATTGAAAGTATTATTATATTAGTAGTATTACAATTCTAGTAATAATATCTTGGTAATGCTTCTTTAAGATATACAATGTAGTTGATCAATTTGATGTTGTTTAGGCTTGAGTAAGTTTTCTGTTTTAAAAAAAAAATACACAATATCGTTATATATTTTACAAAACATGATGGTTAATTCTATTTGGCAAGATCAGCTCTATATCATTATACCGACTAGATGTCGACCGGTCATCTTCCGAAACACGAAGTTAGCCTATCTCCATTATTTATCTTGATCTGTACTTTTCATTATTTTATTCAATAGTTTATTCTAAAATATTGTATATTTTTTTACACCATATTTGATAAACTTCATTTTATATTATTAACTATGAAAATAAAAACAAGTTAATCTATAGTAATAGGATACAGTAGACAAGTTGGTTTGTTTAAAAAAAAGTTGTCTTGGATATATACTATCTTATATTACAAAACTTTTATATATATATAAATGGTAAATTTACAGCTGTAAGTATTGACTATTACCAACTGCACAAACAAGTTAATCATTTAATTATTTCATTTGCATTACTAATAATTATAATTTGATAGTTTGAAATTATATACATATATTTGGATATTTGAAACTAATTTAAATATTAAATACAGCATCAAAAATTCGACATAAGCACAATTCGAATCTGCGACCTCTTGGAAACTGTCCCGTCGCTCTTACAATTGAGCTAACGTGTCGCTATTCGATGAATCTATTATTGTTTAAATAATTGTCTTTATTAGAAAGTTGCGACATATCTTATACTTCTTTCGAAAATTATAACTTTGTAATAGAAAATAAATTTTAATTTATTATTTAATTATTTGAATTTGTATGTATTTTTGTATTTAAAAAAGTTTAAATTTTAAATTTTAAACAAAGTTTAAATTTTAAAATTTCGTTATACACATTTATTATTATATATATAACTTACACTGTTACTCTGGATTCCACTCGCGTACGAACGAATTTATTAACAATTAAGATAACTATAATTAGTAGTCAAATGCTGGATAGCATTCCTCATTAACCTGTCTATTATAATAAGAAAGGAATTTAAAAAATCCATCGTTTAGTTTCGAAGAATACCCCGTTTAAACAAACAAACAAGCACACACACAAAATTATATGTTTCATTTTAGTAAAGATTAATATTACTCGATTCAATACAATGGGAATTTGCCCGACTAGTATCAAACCGAAATAACCCGAAATGATCCGATTGGTTTTGAAATTAGCCGAACAAATGTATATATAACATAATTTTTAAGTATTAATATTTAACTTACCTGATATCTTAAATACCAGAACAACGTAACGACCAGCCCCATCAGAATAATCAGGAGTACTTTGAGAGCCTTGTTCTCTTGCTGGTGAAGCCAAATATATGCTTTCTTGTACCATAAATCTGGTCTAAAATTGAACTCCTGGAACAGCTCGTCAGTTTGGACCGAAACTGACACGGAGTTTGACTTCAAATTGGTCTCATTTTCACCATCTAAATCATTTGTTTGGACTTCACCATTTATAAGCTTGATAGAGTTATGTCCTTGGGCGGTGATGGAATTGGTGATTGGTAACTGAGGCATCCAGGTAGTGGTGAGTTCTGGTACTTTATAATGTCCCAATAATAGATATGGTGGGGTAACGTGAAGATTTATATCATTCAGACGGTAGTGGATGTTCTTGAATGGCTCGTATATTATTTTCTTTGAATTAGCTTGAGTTTCTGTCACTGGACCTTCTAGGAGTAAGGGATTCGTATGTCCAGTGGAAATAGTAACTGTGTTCTTGTCTACTAACGATGATAATGCGTAAAGGCCATGATTGTGCTCGCCTATGTATAGAGTAGGGCTAGAATATATAAAAAAATATATAAAAAAAACAATAAAACTTTCTTATATCGTCGAAGAGCTTAGACCACTTCTATTAGCTCTGATTGCTTAGACCACTTGTCTCAGCATTGATGCTATAGAATAGAATTAAAAATCTATACCTTACAAAAAAATCATTCGACTCTAAAGAAATCTGTGTCGTCGGTTTCACAAATTGCAATAACAGACACAAATAACACCCAGATTAGAAGCAGTAATCTGTTGGTCAAACTAACAGCTGTCCAGTGTAGGAATCGAACCCACGACCTATGGCTCAGCAGGTATTGCCACAACCACCTACCACTAAACTAATCGTCACATATAAGAAAACGCTTAGTTCCGCTTATATCCAAACATTTAAAGAGAATAAATAACAAGCGTATGCGATTTGGCTAAGGGCTCTATATTGATAAGAAATACGTACTATAATTCAATATTTGAATTCTTAATCCCTTGACCATTCCTCAAAGTAGTAGCATCTTCCATAATATGATCTAACGTGTCATCCCCAATGGAATTGAAAGGGACAGATATAAGGCCATCTCTGTCTAACAAGTACGTTGCTACGACAGGAGTTTCAAAGTTATGCGACCAAAGCAGATCCCCGGTCTTTCTGTCAAATGACATAATCCGTCCATTTGATGTTGACGTAAAATGAATTATACCTACAAAAAAATACTTACGTGAAGATTAAAATGAACCGTTGAAAAACAATTCTTTATAGTTAATCTTAATATTGAATGCTTTTCAAATATGAGATTGTACAATCCAATCTTATTTAAGTATTTAAATTTCGTGATCCATGGCTACTATTATATATAATTATGTCTGTACTCATGTAAATACTATTGGCATGAGCTTGTCAATCTGCGGCGTAAACGGTTCACGCAAAAGCTTATGAATGAGCTCGAAACTAATCTGGCAAAATTTCGATATCATTTACGTGAGTAGAAACAAATAATTATATAAAATAATCTGAATTTATTATTAATATATTATAATAAAAAATAAAAAATAAAAAAAAATATTAAGCATACAAGTAGAATAAAGATTAAAAAATCTCAAAACTTCACAATATTTAACAATACAATGCAAGCTTACCGTAATCGTTTATCATTTCCTTTGCCATGGCATGCGAAGTATAATCAAAGAAAGTCACATTCCACTTTTGGTTCTCATTGTTTGAATCATGCATCAGTATGTTATACTCTGTGCGAGCGATGTAAACCCCGCGCTTTCTGTCCGGCGGACATGTTCGCTCCTCGCTTTTGAATAATTTTGAACTGTCAAAACCTATAAAATTTGTTAAAATGTCTAAATAAAACCTTACGCGAACTATGAATCTATTTATTAAATTATTTATTTAATCTTTATTACCCAAGAATAAGGCACAATGGGCGGACTTAAAGCTAAAAAGTACTCTTTCTTTATATACTTTTTAGTAAAAAAATGAAAACTAATTAAATTATTTAGTACCAATGTTGTTTTGTTTGTCTGTTCATCAATAACACAGAAAATATTAATTTCAAATTATTTTAGAGTTAGTGATACGATTTCCCAAAAACAGAGTAACATGCAATAAAATTTTGTAGGAGCTAAATATTTTATATAAAAAAACGAAAGTGGACTTAACTTATCTATCTTGGTTTGACAATTATCCTGACAGATTGAAAACCCAATAATATTGAACACGGCCATTGATCATGTGATTGTATTAAAACGAGTTACCATAGCAACGTACGCCATGTTGTTAACTGATTATTAACCACATTTTTTTTTAGATTAGGTTTATTTTTTTTATTACGTAAAATATTTCGCTCCTGAAAATTTAAATAGCATCTTCATCTGTTTTTTTACAAATCTTAAAAACGCATTTCGTAGTCTAACACTAAAAAAATTAACTATTTGCTGCGTTGGCGTTAACAGACAAGTACAAATGGTTATTTTTAAATTATTCGTATAGTATGTAAAACACTTGGAATATAATCGTATTTTTTCACGACAAACAAAGTTTCAATTTCAATTGCATGTCGGCGTCACGTAATAGATAAGAAAACGGAATTTGTGTGATTATTTTTCCTTGTCATTTTCATGCTTCATAAGTTATTCTAAATTTGCAGTAATAAAGTTTCAAGCAAAAATTTGGTCGACAGAATTCAAAACTACCGAATGGATTTGTAAAGACTTTCTTAATATGATAGGCAGGTTCATAAGGAAGGTTATCTAGTGTTACGCTAGTTTTAGTTATCTTAATAGTAAATAAAAGCTTTCATCCGCTTGTTGAACCGTATTAAATAATTTTAAATAATAATTTGCAGGTAAACAAGATGACGTCACTTTATAGGTATCTCTACCATCTTAGAAATTCAAACAAACATTTTCATATCCTTTTGACGTAGCGTAACGAATTATTAAATGACATTTGCAATTCCGCAACACGTAATAACTGTATTAATATAATACCGATATTGTATCTGAGATAAACATTATCATATAGGTCACGTTATCTATCAGATATTCATACAAATACTTTTATTACATTTATAACCATATAATTAATACAAACAAAATAAGAACCGTCAACGACTGTTGTAGTATTAACTGTTCTACAGTCGTCAGCGACTTCCACCCAGGATGGTATACAAATTATCAAAACAAAATTATATATTATTTCACCACTAAACGAATTAATATTAATATATTTAAGAAACTAGTATTATTAAACAAACAAAAAATTATTAAATAAATTTAAAAAATAAAACAAAAAATCCAATGAGCAAAATTTTAAAAAGTCTAATGGAGCCTTAAATTTGAAAGCAGTGCGAGTGTCAGTCTGTGGATATATATTTCAATCACAATTTTACATATAATTCACTATCACATTTGTTATTATAAATACTTTGTTATTAAAAGTTAATTTTTTTTTCATCCCTTCGATTCGAAAAGTGTCGCTTTGTTCCTTTACACGTTTTGTTTCGTTTTTCCTATCTAAAAAAAAATAGCGCACTAATGACGTCTTTGTTCTTGTAACCAGTAGGAACATATTTTGTCGTAGAAAGGGGATGAAAAGTATAAGCCAAATAAGCCAACAAATCCAAAATGGCTGTTACGATTTTTAAATAAAATGATTCACGTTTAAAAATAATTAACAATTGAATTTTTAGCATATTTAAATATTGTAAATGTAAATACAAGATCTTATATAATATTTGTAATGTATGGTATCAATATAGACAATCCTAAGGGCACCTTCAAAACATTTGCGTAAATAAAGTTTTTTTTTTTAATATATAATCATCACATCACACACATCACAGATGCGTCGGCAATGCTTTTGTGATCTTAGATGTTTGTTAGATTTAAGTTACTTATTTGAGACAAAAATAACAAAAGAGAAGTTTGTTAGTATCTTAAACTATGTTAGTAAGTTGTTGCATAGATAAGTCACATTTATAATTTTTTTTAATGTATAGATTATACATCAAACTTTTTTCGTTCTTACGTTGATTTTTTAAAAAAATCATAGGATGATTATCCTTATACCCCTGACTCGTAATGAACTTCATAAAAGTCACCCTATTGACAGATTTCGACCTCCTGAGTACGAAAAGTAGTCTTACGTTTGACCGATTTTTTTATCAAAAGTTATGAAGGGTCAAAGTTTGACTGGTTAAATTAATGTTATCTACAAAAACACTGATGTAAACGCACGCTACTTTGTAATTTGTAAAAAAAAATAAAAGATACCTGAGACGTGTTCTCTGGTTCCAGTTAAAGGGTCCAACATGAACCAAGTGTCGCTCTTCTTCCCCGTGTATAATATACCTTCTGAGGACCTACAAGGAGCATTCGCAACCAGTTCCGGTATAGTAAAGGGCAGCTTCTTGAGCATTTTATTGTCACCCCTTGGACCATACATGTATAAAAACCCGTGGCGAGGGTCTGGTAGAAATTGTGACATGAGATTGTCATTGTGATTCGGTACTTTTACTACAGGTTCTGAAACAAAAATAATACTATTAAATCATTCAGACATGTTAGTTGAACGTCAATTGAAATGATAAATAATTTTTATGCTCTTCACACACTGGCTGATAATTATTATTATTTTTTAAACCAAACTCAGTATCAGATTCCTTAAAAGGATAAACTTGCGATGTTTCTATTTAATGTTTTACAATTTAATTTTTACAATTGTTTAAACGATAGGACTGCCATGTATAAAAGTCCTGTAAAAATATATATAAAATATTTCATACACGATCGAAACAATAGCAAGATACTGAGGGTATTGAAATTTACGTTAACGCTTATCGAATAGAATTAGAAATGTAGACACGTATTTGATATAAAACACCGTTATATTATTTACAAACTTAAATTGAAATAGAATTAAAAATGAATGTGTGTCATTTTTCTAAGGACTCTGGAGAGTCAGTCAGTCAGTCTTTGTGTCATCTTGCAAAATATAACCATAAATAATACATAATATTAAATAGAATGCATGCCGTGTGTTGCTATGTTTACTATTATATCACGGACACAGCAATGGCGACGTTTTGCTGTGCAGAGTAGCTAATTTAATTTTAAAATTTAGATATTTTAAGATAATTTTACTAATTCTTTTTTATTTTTAACAGGTATATGTCATATTATTTTATTAGCGGGAATTAACGCGTAACGAAATATGTATTACATACCTCTCAATTGCCTGACTGATCTGACATTGGTAACACAACTGGCTCGATAGCGAAATTAGTTTTTTAGAAATCGCGAATTCAGTTTACATTAAAAAAAAACTAAAAACCGTTCGATCGATTCAGCTTGAAACGAATCAGTTCTGAGTAACGTGAATGCGCATCATTTTATACCAAAACGAATATAATTGCAAAAAAGGTCTCGAGAAATTAATTAGAAAACTCTAACATACAAACATATATAAACAACCTAGAATTACTCAGAAAACCTCAAAACGTAAATACATTACAAAAAATCTAATATCGAATATCTTCTTTAGCAGGAAGTAAAAAATTTTAATTTTTCTTTTATTTTTTAATTTTAATAATTTTTCATTTCTAAATTGTATAATGATAGAAATACAATAGAATTACAAATGGAACAATATATGTACGTCGTAAACACAATACAAAATGGATATACTTGTAAAAAAGCCTTTACACTACCTCTTTTCTATTTGACCAAAAAAATAATGAATGAATGAATTAATGAATTAATGAATGAACGAATGAATGAACATTAGCACGAGGCTTGTATAGTTCGCGAAAGAACTACTTCAGAAAAGCGCTGCCACAGGAGAATTACGCGAACTACGTTCGTCAGTTCGCACCTGATAGAGTGGAGATGGCGCCAATCGACTAAACCGAAATCGTCCACGGTCTTCATACAGTTTTGTTGATGTATTATTAAAATATATATTTATAAGAAAGCTAAAATAAATCCTGTTTATCCTAATAACAGACGAACCATCTACCTTTTTTGATTGAATAAAAGCAAGTCGTTAGCTTTTTTAGTTCATCATTTCGTCAGCTCCCAAGTCCTATATACTCGGTCAGTAACTGGGAGTTAACGAACTAAAAGAGTGAAATACTTCACTAAGGAGCGACGAACTAGGAGTGAACGATCTCTGTTGCGAACTATTACGCCTACACTAATTAGCACACTATACCTTGTGCGCTGTAGCATTTTTGCTCTATAGCATGCATTTTGTTTACCCGTGCGATGCTGTCAATACGAGTGCTAGTACTGACTGACTCTGATACGAGTTTAGATGATTAAAATGTATTTTTTAATACCCTATACACGTTTAGTTGTTTCATTAACATCATTACAAACTCTAACAATAAAAATTAAACTATTTACGTACAAATTAAACTATTTAGAGCGTAACGCATAACATATTGCTTAATTTTTCTTTTTTTTAGTTTTTATTTGTAGTCTAGAACATTCTAATTGGTTATTATATGTTACGAATGTGATACAAACAAAAATACTAAAATATAATTTAGAAAAAGCGGCAACTGTCAAGAGAGAAATAAAACGTTACTGACAATGTCACCCGCACCATGCACACAAGATATAATGGTATTTTCAGTATGATATTATTATTCTAGTTCATCTAGTGCTTAGTAAATTGTATAATGTAATGGATTCTTAATACAATCCATACAATTTTTATTATAATTTATCCAAAGATATATCCTAATCATCATTGAGTGATTTTTAAATTGTCAATAATAAGTGTCGGTTTTCGTCATGGACACATAACTCATTTAGTAATTCTATACCGCGATAATGCATGGTATGTCTGATAACAAAAGTGACTTTAAAATGATTGATGGATACCAATTTTTTGTTATTTCTTTGTAATATTTTAAATTAGAACATAGAAATCTAAATCTATGAATCTATAGGCTTTAATACTATTTGTATTGTTTTATGTTTTCTTTTTACAATAGATATTCTATATATTTTTAACATTATAGAGTGGAGAAGTTTCTTTGTTTAAACACGCTAATATTTAAAATACCAGACAGATTTGAAAAATTTAATTGACTCTGATAAGCAGGTTTGTGAGGAAGACTATATCTAGCATTAGGTTGCTACTCTTACTCATTGTAATAATAAATAAAATTGTTCATCCGCAGGTGGAACTAAAAGTTTCAGCTAGTAATATACAAAAGTTGAAAATATATAACAGTTTTAAAATAAATAGATATTTAATTAGTTGTTTGTTCATGCACAGACGCGCGGACACACACGCGGACACACACGCGCGCACGCAGGCAAACGCACGCACGCACGCGCACACACAGCCATATTTTTGTACATCTTATAAAAATGTTCCAATATAAAAGTTTCATTTCATTATTTGTCTCTTAAATATGTTTCATGAATTAACTATAGATAAAAGCAATCATTAAATAGATAGTGGTTTCTATCACTAGACATATAAATAGCTTGTTCCCAGTTAGTTTGTTTGTCATAATAATATATAGCAGGGAATGATCATGCTCTTTTATTTATTTATACATCTTTAAGACTGTCTGTGCTTATTTTCTAGTAACTGAAATCATTAAAATAATTGCATTATGAGGGTCCACACAAAAATATTATTTATTTATTTTTTAATTTTAATTACTGTTTCACATAATTTTAAATCTAAAATAATGTTCTCTACTAATTTTTGTATACACTACTAAGTTTAGAAAGTCAAATTATTTTCATTTTCTAAAGTTAAGGTTATAAAAGTCATTTCATACATAGATCAAACATAGGTTTATATATGGGGAGATATTTTATTTTGTCCCTGTCACACCTTTCGACATAAATTGCTAGTGAGAAAGTGACAAACCAGAGAATAAGTTCTACTGGGTAGCAATATTTTTACTAGAGCAAATAGTTTTTTTTTTTTTTAATATATTATGATACAATACAAAAAATTTTAGACTTGACAAATGAAAATGGAAGACATTTTTAAACCAAACTAATACTAACATGACTTAAAAGTATAGGATATTAATTATTTTGTACTTTTTATGAATATTTTTTATTTGAATAATTAGTTAACTCTATATTTTTTAATATAAATATAATGCTCATTTGTTTTTTTTAGTTACACTATTTTTTACATTTTTTTAGCTTATTATTTTATTTGTGTTGTTGAAACTTTACTGGGATATGATGCTATTTTTTTCCCAATAAATAGGAATAAAAAACAATAAATAAATATAATATGAATATGAATATTAGTGTCATCAATTAAACCTTCAAGGTCTGTCAAAAGTAATAAAATATTTATTATCTTTTCCTATATCTTTTATTATCTTGGTAAAAACCATAAATTATATTTAAAATTATGAAATGTTTCTAAGTAAACATTATGTTTCTTGCATCATAAAAAAATTTTACAGGTGACTAATAACTTTTTGATATTAATATATTATTCGTGTCTAACAAACATTAAAAAGAAATGATAAACATAAAGCTAGTAAATATAAAAAAATTATAAATACTCTGTGAAAACAGTTCCTATTCATAAAATTAACTTTAAATACTTTTTGTTTATATACATGCTACAGAACAATGAATTAAAATAACTTACCATCTTTAAGTTTCCATATCACATTTCCCGATAAGGGATCCACAGCTACCATGCCGCCTCCTAACGTGGCGAACAGTAAAGGCCGGTCATCCAAAGCTCTAGATAGTTCTGTATTTACCTGCAATACAGTTTCATCTCACATTAATATCACCTTGCACTTTAAAAGTTTAACACACAAAACACACTTCACCTTTCTATCTTTATCATTTGTTTCAAGTCCAAAGGACTCCAAAACAAATAATATAAGAAATAAGAACTTCATGATTGATAAATTGCTTAATTCTTGTCTAAAATTAAATTCATTATAATTGGTGTAATTAACTTTCAGTCCATGACCAAACAACACAATAATACAAAAGATAATAGCGAAATAAAATCAACCACTCATATCTGAACATTGAGCATTCGCTTTTGCGTAGGTCGTAGCAGGGACTATCAATGTCATATTCAAAGTGTCAACTGTCTAGTGTCATTTCAAACAGAAATCAGATAACAAATTAAACATTAATATTTTTGTTTGTAACATTGTGTGTTCTATATCCTATTTATTATTTAGGAATGGGTGTCGTGACGGAAAAGCAACAATCTATTTGAACAAATGCGACATGTTATATTATTGTTTATTATAGTAATTTTGTTACATTTGTCACAATCCAATGGCGATTTTATAACTTAAAACAACCCGAAACATAAATATTAAAACTATAATAAATAACATAAATAAGAAGATTGATCTTCAGATTCAAATTTGGTATAAATTTGAAGCTGCAATTTTTTTTTTAAAACTAATATATATGATTATATTTCTTAAGTTATCCAAAGTCCTCGTCACCTGTTAGTATTAACCCCCAGCAGTGTGGAAAGCCAATATTAATTGACAAGTTAAATATAAGATGTCATCAGAATACTAGTTTTAAATTAGTGTTATACTCACGGCGCAGCGGATTTAAACGCCAGGGTGCCGACTTCGTTAGTGTTGTGTCTGAATAGGAATTGCATGAGTATAATTTCTCCATCACTTTTCATCAACATCAACGTTCCATGATGGCATGGAACGTTCCTGCAAAAACGGCAATCATCCATTTTTACGTTATAGACATCCCAGAAGGCCGAAAAGAACGCTTTACATTGTCTTTTTTGGTTCGCACAGCGAGGAACATGAAAGGCTTCCAAATTGATTTCATCCGTTTACGCTTTAGAAGAATCTTCACGAAAAAAAAAATATAAACTTTTATATGTTTATATATAAACTTTGAAAAAACTATATACACTTTTATATGTTTAAATAAAAAATTGTTTAAATGTGTATTTTTCTAATAAATACATCTTATTTTCAAAATTTTTTATGCTTTACTAGCCGAAAAACTAGCTCAGCGTCATTACTCACTTATTTACAAAATTTTAAAAATAAGCTTATTCGTTTTATAATATTATAGGTATCATTCTGGTTTTTATTATCGGCTTCATTCAAACAGATTTCTTGTTTTAGAACTACTGTACGCCCTTAGTTAAAATAAATTGTTTTGTTTATAGAAATGTCACTGAAATGATACGACAATGACATTGAAATCGCTAGTAAAACGTCAAACGTCAAGTTCGTACGTTCGTATTCGATTAAGATGTTAGATATTAAATATTGGTATAAGGAGTGAGGACATTTATCGAATGTTAAGTTCAATAAAAAATTAGAATAATTGTAACTAAATATATTTCTAAGATATTGCCTAATTGCTAAATCTGAACTGAAACAAGGATATGTAGTGCAATTATTTACGAAAAATATGGAAATAACAGGCGCAGGTAAAATATAATAATATTACGATTATTTAATTAATTATTTAATATTTTATATTCAATCACTGTGTTTAAAAATAATTTATTACTTATTTACTTCCCTAAAGTTTGGCTTTTGTAATTTTTTTGTTTTGTTTCTTTGACAACAAAGAAGATAACAAAACAATTACTTCGTAGCATACGGTTTATTAAAAACTATTTTGTTTAAGGTCTTTGTTCATGTTTCACAATGTTTTGTAAAAAAAATATTACATACATCACATAAACCTACCAATTAGAATTGAGGGCACATTTAAATTAGTTGGATGATTATTAAAGTGTAATTACCTTCAATGACAAATGTTTCATAATTTTGTAGGGAAGTCCCCAAATACGTCACTATCTTTTAGATACAATGCCAATAACGAAGAACTTGAGGAACTCCTCCAGGCTTGTGATGATGATCCACCTACACCACAGGCTGAGCCTATTCCAATCAGGAGTCAGAGTGCCAGCCCTAAAAGAGCAGAGAAGAATATATCAATAATAGATAAATATTTTAAATCTATAAGAACAGAAAAACAAGCTGAAAAGAATGAAGACTTAAAGTCAGAACCTAAATCAGAAGAAAATCGTTCTGCTATGGCCCCCAAAGAAGTAACATCGTCACCTATGAAAGAGTATTTAAACCGCCTCGGTAAGAGGAGCACCCCGGAAGTAGTTCCCGAGGGGAAAGAGTATAACGAAACATGGAAAATATTCCACGACTTCAAGTTTAAAATTGCTCAAGCAGTTGAGGATATGACAACACGATCTGTAGAAGGTTAGTAATTTTTTATTGGAGCACCATTATTATCTTTTATTAAATACCAGCTGGTACTTGCAACTTTGTCTATGAATGAACAATTTTAGTAACTATTAGAATAAGCAAGAGCAATAGAATAATGCTAGATAACTTTTAGCATTCCTTGTTTAACTATCTATTATAGAGAAAAAAATTCAAATCCATCCAGTAGCTTTGAAAATTAGTGCATTTAAAAAAATAAACTATAATATTAGTATGGATCTGAATAAACAGAGTTATTTGTAAAGTTCTGACTGTCTTTGTTAATAGAAAAAGAAAAAACACTGCCAAGAGAAAACTCAATGTCTGATTCAGAAGAGAATTCAGTTATTAAGGACTCGGACCAACATAGTATGGGTGACACCGACAATCAAGTATGCTCAATAATTTATTAAGAAAACTGTTGCGTTAATGATTCATTTCAGTTATTTTTAGTAATAACTAGTTCTATAAAAATACTTTTTTAGGGTATTTATTTGAGTAAAAAATATAACAACAAATTCAAAAGTATAATATTAATAAAGTTTACACTATTATATGTAATCAAACTTTTGAAGGATGTTCTTTATTTGCTAAATATTTAAGAGATATATCTTTACTATAACTATATATATAAGGATTAAAATATATAAGTGTATATTTTGTAAATATTTATAAGTCTAAAATATTTATTAAAGAGATGGGCGGATTAATCTGCGACTAGTCTATAAAAAAAAGCAGATCTATTATAGTAACCTAATTTAAGTTTTTTTTTTTGTGTAAAGCATCTGACTTTACATGTGTTCAATTAAAAAGTATTCCATGTATCAAGATTATTTCTCGTATTTGCAAACTTATTTTGACAAAACCCGCAGAGTTCCTACCTATTACCTACTAAAGGGTTGATTGAGTAATGAACAGGAATATATATATCCATTAGGATTAGAATTGATAAAATTTTTACAATAAATAAGTTAAGTGGAAGTAACTCTTGGATTGTTTGAACATAAAATCTGAGTTTTTTTTATATTCACAGCTATACATACATAGGCCGCCCCCGTACTTAAATAAGTATATACTTATAACCTCCATAAAGAAAAAACAAAAAAAAACAACGGCTTGGCCGGCTGGTTAGTCGGCCGATTAATCGGCCATTTTGCAATCGATTAGTCGGCCAAAGTCATCAAGTCGGCAAAAGACGGGCGATTTTTTATATATATATATCGGAAAAAAGACTTTAAATATCATTATTTCAAAACCACAACTTGTTAAAATATTGCAATATATCTATTAAATTTCTTATATCCTTAACTTTTCCATTTTTTTTTTTTTTTGCATATTACTTTTTACCTAAATTAATAAGTATAAGATAATAATAAATACATTATATCTATAGGTTTCATCATTGGACAGTAGTATACAGAACTTATCTGATATGACTCAGCCGTTAACAGCCAAGCCAACAGAGTTTGAACTTAGTAGAGAGTTGAGTTTTGTTAAAAATAACTCGGATTCAAGTGACGATACACACAAGAATTTACGTAAGAATCATTTTATCTTTATCAAAAGATTATTATGGATAATATTAATTTACAATATTTTTTCAGCATACCAAGAATCCGATTTAACAAAAGAGTTTTTACAAGATAGCATAGAGGTAGAATCTGGTATAGAGGCGTTAGAGGATACCATAGATGCTTATGGTGACGTCAGTCAAATAGAAATGGACATAGATAATAAAAGACAAATAGTCACACCATTAAGCCAGGGCAATACATCCAACTTCGGTCTCCCACCAAGCAAAAATAATCTATTAAAAGATGAACCAAAAAAAAAGAAATACTTTTTTAAATTTTCAATGTATTTCCTAACTATATTCCTTTTTGTAAACTATATACTGTTTCCGAATTCAAATATTTGGAATGGTTTTCTATTGGGTATTTGGTTTTTCTGTTTTGTGAGCAACGCTCGTGATTGGTTGATGGACAATTACTTTAGTGATTGGGAGCCACGAAAGGGAGGTTTCTTTCAACTAAAGCAGAGTAATGCTGTGCCGTTTGCGTACACTATACCTACTATCAAGGAACATAAACCACTAAAAAAGTTTGAGGTATTATTATACATGAATTATTAATATTTAAATAGTCAAAACTAGTTTATATACATGCCTTTAGATAAAAATATCTTCGAAATTTGAATTTTCATTGTCTACTGGGACTTATCGCTATGATACGAGATTCCTTGTCAATTAGTGACGTCATAACGTGTTCTAAATTTAAACGCAATTCAGAAACGCACTATGGTATGGAATTAAACAATCGTATTCTGTATGACGATAAGTTGTCTATGGAGAGATTTTGATTTAAAATCGCAACGTGTTTTAAAATTTGAAATTTTCATAGAGAATATCGAATTTTACGTACCGCGATACGTAACGTTTCCGTTATTTCATTGCGAATAAGGACCCTAGTAATAAATAGATTTAAAGATGTTTTTTTTTTCAGGGTTGGATCAACCATTACAGATTTCCAGACTACGATCCATTCACCTACCATATAAATAAAACTACTACTGCTTTTGTTAAATTAGAAGGTATTATTTATTTATTATTATTTGTTCATGAAACGTCATATCGCAATGCAAAATGTTTCACACCAAATTAGTCCCTATGGGCGTTATAATAGGAATTATTTTGAATTACACTTATTAGTTCCCAAGAAAATGCTGCTAATTTTTAATTCAAATTGTTTACTGCTAATAATTTCACAATATACGATTTTTAACATAAACAATATAAAAATATATTTATTATTTAACTAGCTATAACTTGCGGTTTCACTTGCGAATTAACAAATTTATTTACTATTAAAAAAACTAATACTAGCGTAATGCTATAACCTTCCTCATGAACCTGTCTATCATAATAAAAGAGATTTCAAATTCATCTCTTACTTTCAAAGATTAGCTCGCTTAAACATACAAATAAACTTTATAATATTAGTATATATAAAATTGTATTTAAGTCTGTAACATGTAAGAGTTTTTACTTCTGATAAATTGTTTTTATCTAAGTAATTATGATAATAATATTATTATTTATTCAGTGATAATGATAACATACATGAGTCATATATAATTACACCTATATTTAAACAGAAAAACGTATACTATAATGTTTTCATGTATATGTGTTTTATATCAGGATTAATTTTACCCTAAGGTTAATTATTTCATGACTTCGTCTATATGTAACTGCCTTTATTTTAATTAGAATTAGTTTAAAATATTATATGCTTTCATCTGTATGTATTTTATCTGCCTTTATATCAGGATAAAATATTATATGCCTTCGAATGTATGTATATAATCTTATCAGGTTGCAATCTCCGGATATCGTACACAAGGTCGAAGGTAGCGAAACGAGCTCTCTGGGATGAGAAGATAGAGAACATAACCTTTTACCAGCACCGGCTCTACAACCTCACTGGGGCTAGAGTCATCCTACTGCCAAAGGGTTTAGTTAAACGAAGGTTAGTGATGTTCCGATTATTATTTTACCGGTTTTTTGTATATTTATTCCTAATTCGTTTGTCTATTTTCGAATCTATTTATAGGTCTTATCATCTCTCAAAGTAATATCATAATAATCTTACTTTGGTACCACGATTAAAAAATAATATTTTAACAAAATATTAGTAATTTATTTTCGAAGTGTTGCGAGTTGATTGTTGTGTTTAAAAACTCAAGCCATAAAAAGTAATGTTATTGTAATATTGAAACAAGACCTTTTTTTAAAATTATGACACTTTTAAGAGTTAATGGCCACTAGAAGTCTTACTCATGAGCTCTGAGCGTGTTGGACTACTTAATGGATGTAAATGTGTAAATGGTAAATTTTCTCTATCGAATCATAAATGTGTTTGATTTTAGTCTCAAAAAGTAATATTACTATAAAAATGAAAGATTTTTATTATAAACTGTGAATGTTTTAAGAGTTCATAGCCACTGAAGATCTAAGATTCATGAGCTCGGAGTTTGTCCAACAACAGAATTGACGGGAATGTGTAAATGGAAAAAAATCTAGCCATTTTTTAATACGTTTTATTTAGCAAAAATATAATTAATTATACATCATATAATAGTATAAATATTCTCTCACGCATAAACTGTGACCTTGAGTGTTTATTACACTAACCGGTTGAATACGTATTCAAGTGGAATAATGAGAAATAATATAGAATTGATTTCAATAGTTTATTAAATATTTTGTTTGTGAAACAGTCATCACAATAACATAATATTCAGCTGAGTTTGTTGTGTGGTTCATCTCAGACCAGGGTGTGTTTGGAATCGTAGCTTTAACTATTAAGTTTAATATTGTTCTTACAGAAGGGCTTATTTCGATAAGTATGGTATCAAAATAGGCGCTTCTAACACTTCCATTTGACGTACACTCATTTGATTCAAAGTGGAAGAGATATAAGTAAATAAATAATAATTAGTTTCACAATGTTTGAATTGTCAATTAATTAGGAGATTATAATCCCTGCCGTCAAAGTCAAAGGTTGTGGGTTCGATTTCCACTCGGGAGAGTTATTTGTGTGATCAACATATTTCTGTTGCGAATCTGGATGTTATTTGTATGTTTGTGAAACCGACGAATATTTCTCTAATGCTAGAAAGAGATGGAGGTAGAAAGAGAGAGAGAAACAAGATTTTATTTACACTTTTGTTTATAATAATAATAATTTAAAGCATATAAAATATTTCATTTGCTGTTATAACTCGAAATAAAGATTATTATGTTATATTACATAAATCAAAATCTATTATATATTTAATTACAGTGTCACATTAGCAAATTAAATATCGCTTAGAGGGTTCATTGACACTGACAATAAAATGTTATACTTGTTTACCTAATGATGATTTGAAACAACAACTTAAGCGCATTACGTAAATACGTCTAGACTATGACCTATATTATAATAGCTTTATTTGCATGAAGGCAATGGAGTAAGAAATATCCTATCTGCGTTATATTAAACGAAAAAGAGAAAATACAAGTACTCGAGAAGGAGAACACAGCAGATAAAAAAATAACAGAATCATTAGAGAGGAAGAGTAAAGATGCACCCACAGAAGTTGAAAGCACAGAGACTAACACCACACCGGAGAAAAGGAGGAAGTTCGTTTGGAGGAAGAAAGAAAAAAGGTTTTTATTTAAATTTTATTAGTCTGAGTATATTTCAAACATATATTTTTTTTCACATATTCACCCACACATAAAACCACGAAAACCAACACACATACGCACGCACACGCACGCACACACGCACACGCGCACACATGCACAGACACACACACGCTCGCACAGAAACGCACGCACACACTCCCATACACACAAATGTACACACATACAGCAAAAACAAAACAATAATACTTCAAATATTTGTGAGTTTGTATGTATTCTTATTTACCTTTTATTTAACCACAAAATAATAATTGTAAGTCATAGTAATGTTATAATATATAATAATGTTATTTTAGTATTACACACAGTGACAGTGAGCCCGGTCGAGAAGGACTCCGCCACAGATTAGTTAGAAAAATGCATAGAGGTAAGTTATGTTTTATATATTTTTTTTTACAATAGTATTCATTTGGAAATCCAATATTATTAATTTTATTTTATTTTTAAAGTTTCTTTTATCCATGATTACTATTGTATATAAATTTTTTGGCAGTACTCTCGATAGTACTATCGGAATTTGCCTAACTAGTTTGGAACTATGGCCGAATCGCAAAGGAAGTTCACGCCGCGAATTCGCCGTAGTCCGGTATTATTATCAAGAGTACAGCCGGATAATTATATATTATACCATAATATAATTTGATCTTGTACAATAGAATGCCAGTAAAAACATTCTTAAATTTCAATTATGTAACCGTTATAGATATAAATACTGTGATATTAGAATGATTATTGGGAAATTTTTAATAATATATAATTATACAGAAAAATCTACAGAAAAAAAAACAGACAGCACATCACAATGCACTGAACCAGAGACGAGTCAGGCTGATAAGAACACCCAGCCGGATGATTCAACTGTAGATACAGAGATGGAACTCACCAAGTCAGCTACGAGCACCAAGGATGATGATGAGGAGTTAGATGACAGCGAGCTGATCAGGATTAAAGAGTTTTTGGAGGAAACTGTGAGTTACTCTCACAAATTATAATTGCGCATAATAGCACCCTTACTTGTACCGTTACTAACTGTAGAATGCTTATTGAAGAATACTATACAGTATCGTACAGTACTGTATCACATTATATCGCTTCGTGCCGTACCATACCACTCCATACCACACCATACCATACCATACCAGACCATACCATACCATACCATACCATACCATACCATACCATACCATACCATACCATACCATACTATACCATACCATACCAGACCATACCATACCATACCATACCATACTATACCATACCATACCATATCATACCATACCATACCAGACCATACCATACCAAACCAAACCATACCATACCATATCATACCAGACCATACCATACCATACTATACCATATCATACCATACCAGACCATACCATACCATACCATACCATACTATACCATACCATATCATACCATACCACACCATACCACACCATACCATACCAGACCATACCATACCATACCATACCATACCATACCATACCATACCATACCATACTATACTATACCATACCATACCATACCATACCATACCATACCATACCATACCATACCATACCATACTATACCATACCATATCATACCATACCAGACCATACCATACCATACCATACCATATCATACCAGACCATACCATACCATACCATACTATACCATATCATACCATACCATACCAGACCATACCATATCACACCATACCATACTATACCATACCATATCATACCATACCATACCACACCATACCACACCATACCATACCAGACCAGACCATACCATACCATACAATACCATACTATACCATACCATACCAGACCATACCATACCAGACCATACCATACCATACCAGACCATATCATACCAAACCATATCTAATCTTACATTTGTTGAAATGACTAAATACTATTACTATGTACCAGGAGTTAGAGACGGGCAATGAGGGTACGACCGAGGGTGAGTGGAGTGTGCACGTGAAGCACTCTAAAGATAAACACTCACGACTCTATCTGTTCGCACGGACCGGGAGAGATAAACTAGAGTGGTGAGTGTAAAATTAGCAGAGTAAATAGTGGCTATAATATTGTATTTAGCCTAATAAGAACTCGCGCGTGCGATTTCAAAATGTTCCACATGTTAACTCTATAAGACACTGACCATTTAATAAAAAACTACAATCACTAATGTCACCAAAAACTTCAGGACCTCTCAGTCTCTGTCCGTAACAACTCTGACAATTTTTGACATCCTACCATTGTTCGTCTAGAAGTAGCATTAGCAACGAAACACTTTTGACCAGTAATATTCTGTTTTATAAACTAGCTTCTTCTCTTTCTTGACTTGTCGTGGAACAAGGATGGAGAACAGATAACTAATCAGATAGAAAACTATTATTCTAACAATTACTCTAATCATGTCGTATCTATAAATCTATATATCAGTATGTTTAAAATTTAAACAAAAAATTTGTCTAAGATAGTAAGAATACGATAGCTCAGTTTTCGGAGGGATTTGGGTTCTCGCATATCGTGTGTTCGAATTCCGATTGATTTAATTGTATGATTATTTGTTACTTGCAGGTATCGGCGGTTGGTGATTTCGTGTACACCGGCGGAGAGTCGAGAGCGAGTACAGGATGCCATAGAACTTGCTGTTTACAAAATGGCGGAGAAAGATACCGTTGCCTTTGCTAAGGTTGGTAATTATTATAATGAGTATACAAATGGGTAGACATAGATAGACTAGACACGTTATCTTCCTTGAAATTGTCATTAATAACGGCCGAGGGAAAGTGGGAGACCGGGGATGATTAGAATAGTCTGGGGAGTTATAAAAGGCTAAAATAAATATTCCTAGCTGTTGTCTAGTGGCTATTTTGGCTTTCGAGTGATACGACGTTAAAAATCAGTTTTTATATTAAGTTTAACTGTATTTTTGGCCCAACTATATTTTATGATTTGTATTTGACAATGAGATAATTTTATATATAACAAGCTAAGGCCTACCTGGATTACATTTTTCAAATATATCTGTATTATATACAATTATTCGGCTGTATTCACGTTAATACTATCGAAATTTTTCCCGACTATTTTAAAGCCCATTTAAGGTCCTGCTGGATAATTTTATATAATAATTATTATATTATTAATAATAATTATATATACCTTGCAATAATTAAATATATTAATGATAGTTAAAATTATTTGTAAAAAACTAATTTTTAAATAGATCGAATAACTATAGATATATGTACCAAAGACATTGTAAAAGAAAACAATATATACCGAAAATAAAACTAAATATACAAAGGATCAACTTATTTCCTAAAAAGATTTCTTGCCAGTTACCCTTTACTTTGAGACAGTATTAAGATATATGTGTGGTACATTCAATTACAACAAAAAAAATAGCTTAAAAAAAATATAAACATGAAAATATTTTTTTTGTATGTAAACTTTCTTGATACATAATCACTATTATATATAATTATTCGGCTGTAGTCATGTAATTACTATCGGAATTTGTCCGACTAGGAGACCCCGAATAGGCTTACAAGTAGTCGTGCAAATTCAGATATTAATTACGTGAGTACAACCGAATAATTATAAATAATAAAAATATATATTTATACAATGTAGATAAAAGTATGCATTTTTTGTTTATTACAGACAAAAAATAACGACGTGATATCAGAAGGAGTTAGCATCGCCTCTAACCTCACCTTACCGTCTAACTTCGAGTCCTACGAGAAGTCCTTCTGGCCCTTCTTACTCAAAATTATACAGGTAACTATACTAGAATATATATGAATATCTTTAAAAAAACTCTTGGCTTAAACTTATTTGGCTTTTCAAATGAAAAAGGGCAAAAGCCAATTAAATGTTAAGATATATTTAATTTAAAAAAAAAAAAAAAAATATTTCCTTCATATCTCAATTGATATAAAATTTTATGTCAAAAAATATATATTCTTATATTCTATAACTTTGTGATAATATTAAAAATAAAATTCGACCTTAAAACTATATACATTAATTTGCTTTCTCACTGCAACACAGTTTTTAACTTTCGCAGGCTCGAGATCGTAATATTTTGTTATATAGTAATTAAGTTTCTGTACAATTTAATAAATAAATAAATAAATTACAAATTATCCCAATAACATTCTTATCCTATTGGGATATTATCCTGAAATTGAATTATTATTTAAATTATATAATAAATATCTCTAATAAATGACTATAGACTCACGAAGTAGCCGCGAAACAAACTACTGACATGGGGGTGATGTGTCAGATAGAACCCACACCCCACGAGAAGAGTAAGAGTAAAAAGAAGAAGAAGGGAATTGTAATTAAATCATTAATAAGTACTTAATATTAACCGAACTTAGGATAGTTTTTTTAAATTTAGTATAATATTTAGCCTGTGGTATTTACATATAGATATATTACTATGTAATTCACAATATATAACTAATTTATAAGAGTAGATATATGAAATAAATGATAAAATAGATTATATAAAATCGTTATTATCGATTATTCTTAACCCCCAACTCTTCCCCCAGAACCCTGAGCCGTGTTCGTGTCGCGCCTTGCCAGCGGAGGTGTCTTGGCTGAACACCATGCTGGCGCGCCTCATGTATGACGTCATGAGGGACCCGGCCATGGTGGCTCGTGTGCAGAACAGGATACAGAGGAAACTGAACACCCTCAAGGTCATTATCTGTCAAGTGTTACTAATATTACTAAAATTGTTTCTCTGGACTTATATTAAAATCAACACTTAAAAACAATAAACTATTATGTATATTATTTTATAAAGCATATTTACAACACGTCTTCAGTATTCAGCATATTTTGGAAACTGATGTTTTTATTAGATTTGTAAAACAAAAAATTGAATAATATATATTTTTTTAAACAAACATTTCACCCATTAATATCATTATCATCATTTATTATTATTTTATCATCATGGAGCCGAATGCATCTCTAAAACTATCGGTTTTGTGCGGTTTGTATCCAACCGCCATCCGTAAACTTCATGAGGTTGTCGGTCCATTTTTTTGGAGGCTTACCAAGTCTGTGTTTCCCAGATCGTGACCACCACTTAAGGTTCTTTCTGCAAAAACGGACAGACTCCTCCTGGCCATGTCACCTCACCACTGTCACTGTGGAGGTTTTCTTTTCTGATTTCGATCCTGCCGAGACACTCCAACAAACATCAAAATAAGCTTTATCACTTCCTCTGCTGAAAAAAATTAACCAATCCCCCAGCTGCCGTCGTTCATGTCCCCGCTGGTGGTGACACAGCTGGTTTTGGCTGGCTCCGTCCCGCTGGTGGTGTCAGTGGGAGCGCCCGCGCTGGACGCACGCGGCGTGTGGCTCGAAGCTGCGCTGCGGTACGACGGGGGCGCCACTGTCACCATACTCACGCAGATCAACCTGCTCAAGCTTAAGGAGAAGAGTGCGTTCACTGTACACTGAGATGATCGCTTCCTATCACCCTCTATATCTATTACTTCTTTCAGATGTTACGCTGGAAGATCAACTGCTAGGAACTGCTGAAAATACGGTGGAGAGTGAACTGAGCTCCTCGCCGACTGGTGGATACTTCTCGGAACATAAAGTGACAATTTTAATTATTTCAATAATACATGTTTGTATTGCTCAGTCTTGCTCATGACATGAGTTTTTATAGAAGCGCAAGCTCGCCATCTACGACTCGGACGTGGAGGACTCTGCCGAGTCCAGCAGCGACGACGAGAGCCCGCCCGTGCAGCCAGTCGACAGCACTGAAAACGTACCAGTGGCTGACTCCATGTACGTGCACGACACACAACACGATACACACGTGTACACAACACACAATAACAACCGAACGAAACTTATATATACGTAGGCAAAAGTACCACAAACCACACACAACCTGACACAACGCCACATACAGATTCAAATAATACACATGAATACGCGGACTTGATATTATTGTTCTCCCACGCACACTTGCACGCACTCATACGCAATTGTATACGTTATCGCGTACACTACAAATTTCAAAGCTAGGCATTTTTTCAAGAGATAATACTCAACTTCGTCAATGACTTTCATTCAAAACAATACTACTTAATACTGAAAAATTATATTTCAGAACGTCAACGAGTGAAGGTGGTTCTTCAAAGAAGAAATTTTTGCGAATGGTCGATAAAATAGCAACTAACAAATATTTTCAACAGGTATGAATTGAATATGCGAAGTAAAGTATCATATATATGTATGAAATTAATATATATATATATATATATATATATATATATATGTGTGTGTGTGTGTGTGTTATCCTTATATTCGTAGGTGACGGACTATAAGTACGTCAAGCGTGCCATGGAGGGTCTCTCAAACACGGATATTAAGCTGCAACTGGAAGTGACGGGTCTGGAGGGCCGCCTCGCCATCAACCTGCCGCCGCCGCCCCACGACCGCCTGTGGGTCGGGTACGATACACTCACTAATACTAACACACATGCACCCCCCTGAAATACATACACACAAACTCCTCTCTCCCTCCATTACAGACAATTGAAGTTTATTGTTGTTATAAACAAGCATATAATTTTTTTCAGTTTCTCGACCAACCCCCAGCTAGTGCTGAAGGCTCGCCCAGCAGTGGGCGCGCGTGCGGTTCGGTTCGCCCACATCTCCAACTGGATCGAACAAAAGCTCACCAAAGAGTTCGAGAAAGTTCTCGTGTTACCCAACATGGAGGACTTTATCATTGACGTGATGTCCCCCACACCTATAGAGTTTGAATAGAATTAATATTTGTAATGTTAAATATTCAAATTATACAGACTGCTTTCTTTCTATGTTAAGTACATTTTACAAATGTCTCAAATATATTGTAAATAATATAAAATAACAAATTTATATCTATTTATATCTAAAGATTGTTTCACAGATGTTATAAAATTTATCTAACAGTTTATTGTATACAGAAAATAAAAATATTAATTGTAGAATTTATTATTACAAATGTATAAATTATTGTATTATTTTGCTTCTCAGGTGATTATTTAATGTAATTTCGTCGTCTTTTTTTTTGTTTGATTTTTATTTTTTCATTAACATATGAGGTGTTACATCTCATAACATATAATAGAGCTTCCTACAAAATATAAAATGACAATAATTCTAAAACATCATAAACGTAGAACATTTTATTTATTTTATAATTTAAAATTCAAAGTTTTTAAAACAAACTTCACTGCCTGTAGCAGATAAAAAAAAAGTTATGACATTTATATAAATCAATACACGAACTGAGAGCTATGATTTAAAAATTAAAATATTTGATAAATTATTAAAGTATATACTTATATAATTATTTTATGTGTGGTTTTCAATGTTGTCTATAATTATAATCGCACAAGTTTATTTGTTAATTCAAAATGTCTTAACTTTTATTTTGTTTTTGTATAAAAAAATATATTTTGTAACTTATAAAGTAGAAGAATTATTAAAATGTTAAATAAGGCTGAATGATCTTGCTCAGATTTCCTTCATTTTGTATAAAAACTGAATTCACAGCAGTTATAAATAATATGGGATAATATCAATTTAAAATTATTGTTAGCTTTTTTAATAATATTATTAGCAAAATTTTATAAAACCTTATCTAATGAGGTTATATTTCCCTGTATTTTAAGTACTTTATTTTATTTAACTCAAGTTTAAAATACATTTGTAATATTCCTACTTTGTATAAACATATCACAGTATTAAGATTTCTTTTAAAGAATTATCAAAACAACATATGATATAGCAGCTGCGTGTTTTATTTTAGTCTTTTTTTACGAAAATTTAAAGTTTCATTGCCTTATTATATATAATATGAATTTAGAGAGAGAGTGTGAGAAAAAGCGAGAGAGAGATATACTAAATTATAACACTGGTAAATGATATTGTCAAAGAAGTATTAGTTATGTGTGTTTTTATTAAAAAGAATATTGATAAATAATGATTAAATCTTATTGGCCGTTCACACTTTCTTTTGATTGGTCGAAGATTTGACGAAACTACAACAGTTAATATAAATAATAGGCTGCGGTGATCATATTTAAGGGCCGACTCAGCTGTCTTATTCAGATGTAATTTATTTTTGTGTCAAATATATGAGTAAAAAAAATTTTCTTATGATATAACTTATGTAATATTTCTCTCAAAAGAAGATGGCTATCTTGAAGTTGCTTCAAGGTTTTGTTTAAAATAAAGTAAAACTACACGTAGACTTCTGAAAGTTTACTCAAGTAGCAACTATTAAGAGAAATGTTTGAATATTTGTCTTATTTTTATTGTTTTGTAAGTATTATTTTGACTAAGCCTGTGTTATATCTACGGGTACATATAGTTTATTTGTAATCACAATGAGTACGTGTCTTGTGAAATGTGCTCGTAACTATCTGAGTGACATCAGTTGTGTCTTATATTTATTTGTTATATTGATATTAAAGTAAGTAGTGAGTCTGTATATAGTTTGTCAAATTATAAGTGTGTGTGATATTATTATATAGTTAAGAGTTATTCCGTGCCGAGTAGTTTTTCTATGTGGTATCAGTTGTGATTCTGTCAATAAATAAATTGATATATTTCAATCAAGTGTTTCTTTATAAAACTTCATTTTCTCTTTTTGGGTTTGGGTTAAATCATTTGACTTATAGTTTCGGTTGAACCTTAATTAAAAATTTATTTATTTATTTTTGTATCTACCAGAAATTTTACAATATATACATCTTATAAAATAATGATAATGATTTTGTACATTGCATAACTTATCTCTACCTAGAGATCTCTTCTAATTACACGTAACAGTGAAACGAAAAGAGGAGATGGGTACGGATTGTTATTAAAACATAACATCTCAGTAAAATATTGCCTATATATACACATATAATAAACTAAAAATATAATAAATAGATAGACAATATATATGTATATATATATATAATTGTTTTAGAGAGAAATGTATCTTTATTTTGCTTCTTGTACAAAATCGCACTTACCGCCAAAGGTATGCTTAAAATAATTTATAGATAGTATTTTTTATGAAATTTAAAACAATGGTAAGGTCTATTCATTATAAAGTTTACCATTCAAATTTTTTCTAAATTATTTAACAACAAATTAGATAAAATATTGTGCACAAAGACATCAAGGAAATATTTTATTTATTTTACATTATAGTCTTAATATAAATAATTACAAGATAATTTTATTATAACCAATCAATAAGACGGTAACATTAATGACCAAAGCATCAGAAGTAGCAATTTAGCAAAAGCCATATCGTTTTTGCTCTATATTTTTGTAATATATATTTTTGTTTATTTTTATATTATATTTAATTTATATCAATATTTTTAATGTTGGCTATTAGGTATGGTTTTTTCCTAAATATTATTAATCATTTAAAAATATTTCATTTTGAAGAAGCTTTAAGCAAGTAATGTAATAAAAATATTCAGAAATAATCTTAACCTTTATTGTTTCTTCTTATATTTGTTGTTAAATTTAAATTAATTTCAAATTTGGAATATGAAACATTTAAACACAATGAACCTTATTTTTAAACAAGATTCAGGGAACATAGCTTTAAAACTGAAATAAAATTAAATTAAATAAGGATTTCGATAAGGTATTTACATTTTTAAAAAAAAAACAATTTTATCAAAAATATCAATAATTATTTTTATATTTTATGTCAATGTCAAAAAATAAATAGGCCGCCATTTTGTTTTTTCCGTCATATCAGATTTGCAATGATGAATTTTGCTTGTTATTGTATTTTCGTAAAAAATATGTCGTCATCTTAGAATCCACCATATTGTATCATTAATAATATAATATAAAAATATCACTTTGCCTTATTCTTCTTATTTGAACGTTTTTTAGTTATTCATATCACAAAAAAACCCTCCGGTATTTTAATTATTAATGGGGGTTCTCGTGAATTATTGTCAGAACCAATGTCTTGTCTCGTCTAGTAGTATAAGTTAAATCAAGTGACGGCATTTGTTTAAAATTCAATGTCAAAATAGTAAATACACATGTACCACTACTATCGACGTATATATACTAAAATATATTTAGAAGTAGTTTAATAAACATAATAATAATATTACAAAACTTGAACATATATACATAGTCATCTGATTTTTTTTCTATAGAGCAAGTATCAAAGTTCTTGTCTAAAAAGCCTAAGTTCTAAAAGCATTGTAATTACCAAATACACATAATTTTTATAAATCCAAAATGGCGGTATAATTATTTTTTTGTATAATCCTTAAGATAAAATGTTCAACTCGTAGATACTTTGTTAATAGGAAATAATAAAACAGCAAAGATTTCTCATATATTTAAATTATTTTATTTCATTCAACAGTCACATATGCCTAAAATAAAGTCTATATAACACTATGTACACGCCCGGCTGTATGCGTTGTAAATCTATATCACAAAAAAACCTACATTACCTATACAAATAATATTTATATATAGAATACATTTATTTATTTAATTCTCGGAATACATAAACAATATATTAGTTGTATAAAAAGTATTTACAATTATTCGGAAGACTTTATATATCTATTCACAGTTGAGATCGGTTTTGGCACTCTATGTATGGCAAGCTATATGACATTGACAAGTGTCAAAGTGACAGTGACAGTGTAATGTCAGTCTGTGAGTGCGCAGTGTGCAGTATCCCCCCCTCTGGCTCGCACCACCCGCGCCCAAGTGTCCCTTCGAGGAGCGCACACCAGCCAGAGTCTTCCCAGCCGTCGCCGTGCTAACACCACGAATTCACCTGAGCCCGCACCTGCGCCACATGCGTGGGGGACTTGCGTGCGGGCGAGCGAGAGACCCCGCCGGCGACTGACCCCAGTAGGGATGGAGTTGTCCTCATCACCTCTGCAATATAGCAAGCAATACATTAAAATTTGAATAATTACATTTTTAATTATACAAACAAACAGCTATCTTTGAATCACACAAACAATTTCTTTGATTCCTGTTTGTGAATTCAAAACACGACCTTCTGCTTAGGCAGAAGTATTAACCACTAGGCCAATAGGCCATCCAAATATTTAATTTGCTTTTCACTAAGAGATTAAATACATATATTTGCAACTTTACACCAAGAGTCAAAACCCTATAAATTTTGAAATGTTTATAAAAAAATCAACAAATATCTAATCAAAACAATTTAGTAGAAAATTTAAAACTCAGATCATTCAATGCAGTATTTTATCATACAAATAACGAATATATCTCATATTAGTATTTTTTACTATAAGATTGCTTTCTGGCGTCGATAACAATATTTGACAATATTTGACAGCTGTACCTGTAATAGTCTGTGTCGTCGTGCGCATGCGCGGTGGCGCGCACCAGCTTGGTGAGGCGCCACGTGAGCTGCGTAGTGTCTAACTCGTCTAGACGCTCGTTGGCTACAATAACAGCTCGCGACACTGTAGATACAATAAAAATAATAAATACTAAAGCTGGAAAAGGTCTAATTTCGTTATTTTATAAATTAAAAAACGTGGTCACGTCTAGAAATCAAATAAACGAAAATCTGATCGGAATTAAAGGTTTTAAAAAAATTCATACAATAAAAAATTTGTTGCTAAATCATAAACATTTTATAAGTATTTTATGTTTTAAAATACAACTGAGAATATAATAAATTAAATAATAAACAAATTTATTCACAGAACAAAATAGTTTGAATAGTATAATTTAACAATAAAAATACTGACATAAAATAAAAATCGACAAAAGAAGAATAATTTGATGAAAAAATTAATTTAAATATGGAAGCTATTTTTAATACACCGACAAAAACTATCAAAAACCCACATAGATAAATAAATATGTACGTCAAGTGAAAAACAATTAAAATTATCAGTAGTTTTAATACACAAACAAAACTTTATATAATTTATTAAGGCATAAACTCACACATACAAATGAGTGTCTATGTATGTGTACTATCTTGTCTTGGACACCTACAAGTTTTTCAACACTTTTCTTTTAGATAAGTGAATAGTAAGTCATTCACCCGACGGAGATAATTACAGGTTCATAGTAACCTCAGATTTATTTTGTTGTACGTTATTTTAATATTACAGTATAAATCAATTGGTATAGATTTCTATAAAAAAATTAAAGATAGATAAAAAATTAAAAGTATCAATTTAATTGAAATGAGGAAAATCATTTAAAAACTACGAGGAAAAATTATACATATTATATTTGATATTCATATAAAAAGTCGATAAATAATGTCTATTTATATTTATAGTTTATATGTATATAAATATAAATAAAATATTTATAAGACTTGTAATAAAACCATTCTATAGACTACAGAGGATTATTATTTTTAATCTATACAAATAATAAATGCGCATATTTGATTATATTATGAAGCAAATAAGTAATATTGTTAAATTCATGTCAAGGACAAAAAAAAATACTTATGTATAACACAAAAATTTTAATGTACTAGCGGCAAATACGGGTCCAGCAAGTGTAGCTATGACACAACATATTGTAAAGGACAAAAACTGTAATGAGACTCGTGCCTCGATACGGTTCTAGATCCTGTACTTGCTTATTATGGATATAATACATACATATTTGAAAGCTTCCCTATATCAATTCAATGTCACTTCGTAGAACGGAATACTTATACAAACAAAGACCCTGTACATTCGGAACTTTATTTATGAATTCTTAGTTTTTGGAACTTTTATATAAGTTTTAATTGCTTGTTTTCGGATTTTTTTATATAGTTTTTAATTGATTTTATTTTCGAAACGTTTTTTTAATTTGTAATGCCATATATTTTGACACTTTTATATAATCTTTAATTCCTCACAATTGGTATTATACTCTGGCAACACAAAACAATGATAATTTTATTCGCAGAATTGTGTGGTTAGCAAAAGATTTGTTTAATAACATTCAGGAAGAAAATGTCTGCTTTCTCATTATCTAGTAAGCATTACAGTAATATACAAGCTAATTATATGAAAAACAAATTGACTTTGCTCCATAGCTGTCATTAGCGTCTTATATCAGTTTTTGTGTCTATGTAAACATACTCACCAAGATCGCTGGTACAGAAAGCCAGTTCCAGCTCTTCATCAGAACAGGGTCTGCAATCAGCAGTGGCTGGATCGTAATGCCGTCTTTCTAAGGATCTTGCTTCATATTTGAAAGTGGCAACCCTTCTTTTAGGGCCTTCTTCTGGTTCTGCTTCCACGTAGAGCGCTGCCTGACCATGTCTGCTTCGGAAGCATCGTAGCTCCCGGACATCACCATCATCAGGTGCATACAGAGGTACAAGCCTGCGTACACCTTCTACAAATAGGCGAGCTGGAAACCGTTCAACTGCTTCTGAAAAAAAAACAATATTTATTATATCTTTTAATTGTATTTAAAAGTATTTTAAGATATTCTTAAAATGTATCCTAAATGTATAATTATATATTATAAATAATTCTCCGCTTATACACACGTAAATACTATAAAAATTTGCTTAACTAGTTTCTGAGTTCACGCCGCGATTTCGCTATGAATAAGAACTAGGAATGAATCAGTAAAAATGGCGATATTATTACGTATTTATTTATTCAGATAATTATATATGTAATAGTAATGATGGCTCACGGATGTTAAAATATAATATCATTACCTGTATGATTCTCCCGTAGAGAGTAGAACAGGTCAGGAGGGTCTGGTCGACGTAACACTCTAACACACACCCTGAAGTCTGTCTCCCCTGCTGGTAGAGGAGGTTTGAATAACAGTCGCAGCGCTCCTCGGGGGTAAACCCAGGATACGCCCCCTTCTCTACAACGAAGGTATACTGGAGTGACTCCACGCTCGTCGCTGGTTGTCAAACCGCTAGAAGGACAAAACATTCTGTTAAATTTAAATTTATTAGAGAATGAAAAATAATCCATGAGAGCAGAATATGAATCTGTGACCTCTGGGAAACCGTTTCATCGCTTTACTAGAAATATATATAAAACCATCTTTATACAAAACCGAGGCAACATCTTTTCAGTTCCCTTCGGAAATCCTAATCCTAATACTGCAAAGTTAAAACAACTTTTAACAAGTTTTAACTTTGCAGTATTCGATAACATTGCAAATAATATTGCAAAAACATTAAAATTAATGTTTTCAAACATGTCTTGAAATGTTAATATTACATTTTTAACATATATATGTTCTTCTATATAGAAGGGAAAAATTAATTGATATGATCAGGATTTGAACCTATATTCTGTGGGTCACCGTTCTATTGGTCTGCAAATTGAGCTACCTTACGTACCTTCGATTATTTTCCTTATATATTGCATTGTATAATTTTATGGTATTGTATAATTTTCTATATACACCCATGGATATATTTAGAGAAACGCAAAATAAGGCAGAATAACAAGAAATATTTTTTTATTTCGATCTAGCCATATATACCAGTATTAAGTAATTTAATGGACATTCATGAAATTGAAAAAAAAACTACTCGTGTTGTATATATATTATTTTATTGTATTGTATAATTTTATTTTAAATTTTATTGTAGTCTATATTTTTCTATTAATATTTTTTTTTAACTTAAGTTATATATAAAATACAATATAATAACGGTAATGTGAACACTACCTTTATTAAACCAGTTTACTAAGAAACATAACTATGAAGATAACAATGAAAGTCAACCTCGTATAACGGCACGCGACCATGTTCCTATCTCATAAAACTCGTTTCTCGATTCTAGCCACGTGGGCAGAATTTCTGGAGCGCCCACGCCCAGCCCACGGACTGACAAACAAAGCTGATATATTACTAACTAAGTTATAAAAGATAAGGCTTGCTATATACAAAAAAGAAATGATTTTTATGCATTGTGTGTGGCCTTACAGTTGTAGTTGTTTTGTTACACATTTTGTAATTTTATAATATATTAATAAAATAATATAAAATATATAAGATTATAGAGTTAAATCCGTCCATTATAATAATAGAATATTATTTCTTATTCGCGTTTTCATTCGCGGATGAAATATTTAGTTGACTATATATAGATAATGATATAGCGATAAAATCGCTTTATTGTCAACTTAAAACATTTCAGTTTAAATATTGTTTTCTTTTTATATATCGTTGCAATAAAGATTATTATTATAAATATAAATATAGCTTATACACAGGTATAAAATGTTTTAATGGTAAAAGAACTTTTGTAATCGTAAATTTTGAGTTTCATTACAAACATACAAATATCCAAACCTTAATTAATAATATATATGAATCAATGTCTCTTAATACTGTCAAGTCATCTTTTCTAATCTTCCCTAATGGGTTAAATCTTCAAACGTATCTTACAACTGGTCGTATATTTGTACGTACTCGTCCTTTTTTAACTTCAACCGTCACTAGGGCAGCTTTATAATATATACTATTATAAAATGGAAAAGTTTTTTTTATTTAATCTTTGAAACTACTGGATGTATTTGAAATATTCTTTCTGATTGAAGCATACGCACTCTTAGTTATAATAATAGTAAATGAAATAAGTCGTACGCGAGTACAGCCACGAGTAACAGTTATATATATTTACTTATTATTTTTGAATTTTTTTTTTATATACAAAAGAAAGTTAAATTTAAATTACGGTAAATTTAATCTACGGTATTAAAAACTTGAATAACTATTTAAGTTATTATTCTTGATGTTTGAAGAGGGCTTTTAAATAACACGTGGACAAGGGTTGCGAGGGTTGAACAACCTTTTCTAATAACTTAAGTTATGTAACCTGTCAGATGCATAGAAAAAGGGAAGCCATTTTGAATTTTGACAATAAAACCAACCTTTTGTCATTATATTTAAAAACGCTTAAATATTAGTATGCGACTCGAATAAGATTTTATGACTCGAAACACTTAACCAATTTTACTACCTCACTCGAATCTAATCTGAATTTTTACTCGAATTGCATATTGCAATTAGTTATATACTTATAGTTATACAATGAAATATCTAAACGACAAAATCAACTCGAAGTCCCGAGTTTATTCGGAAATGCGAATGTATAGCGACTCGAATAATTTTTGTTTTAATCGATTACGAGTTTTACAAACTAACTCGCGTCACTCGAGTAAACATAGAGCTCGAGTCGCATCACTATTAAATATTCATTACCATTTAAACGCTTGATGTTAGCGCTTATTTAGTATGCAAATAACAAATATTTATGAATTTTGATAAGCTTCATCGGTTACTAAGATTACTATTATTAAAATTGGTTCTCTCTTGATGAATCTAAAAGTTTAACACATCATAAAAAGTCAATAAATCTTGAATAAATATGTAATTTATTTTTAAACTTTCGTGATCCGTGATTACTTATATATATTTATATGATATACTCAAGTAAATACCATTGGAGTTTGATTGGTTTCATTAGTTCCGCGACAGCCACTCATAAATAAATACCCCGAATGGGTTACATGTGATCTTAAAATCAAAAACACACATTTTCCTATTTTAATTGGCACTTTTTAACTTCTAGGGAAAAATGTTCCTTATCAAGAGTGTTTTTTAGGTTCACTAAAAAATTCTTCATCGATTAGAAATATATTTTGACAATATTTCTTTTTATACACCAAATACTATAACTGTATAGAATAACTAGTCAGAAAAATGTCCTGGTAACAGACGAATAATATAAAAATATATATAATTAATATGAAATAGAATTCATATATACTAAAATATGAATATTTCAAAATGAACATTCAAAACCAAAAGCCGTAAACTCCTGGAGCATTATCAACACGCTAAAACAAACAAAAACGAACGAACATAAAAACTTTTTTTTATAATTCCAACAGAATTCAACGTTAGGGGTGTTAATGCCACGGGTTGTTCCGCATTTGAGGCATTTTTTGTTGAATACGGCTTATCTTAAAATATTTTAGACTTTTTGCATTTCAAAACCAGAATGACCAAACTGGTATGAGCTCGTTGAACAATAAAATATCAACATAATTATTAACATATTCATAAACTAGAAACAAAGAGTATATTTAAAATTTAAAAATATATATATATATATATTTTTTTTTTTTTTATATTATATTTATAATAAAATCATAATTCAACAATAATTGTCAAAATGGCAGCTTCGCTTTGGGGTCGCCATTAAAATAAAACAATGTCCATTACAACAAATGGGTTGAGTGATAACATACTAAAAGCACTCAAACTTGTCACGAAATTCCATTTTAAATTATATATATGGGCGGTGAACCATTTGTAATAATATTATAATATTTATTCTTGTATTTTTAAACATATTTTTAATGTAAAATTATTGAGTGAAGTTCTCCATGAGATATTTTTCTGCATCCTTTGTGAAGACATCAATCAAAAACGTTATATCCGAAAATTTCCAAATTTTGCCGACTGATAGACATAATTTTGATGGTAGCTTAAAATAAAAATTTCAAATATTCGATGTCGTTAAGGAAAAATCATGGAAAAACTAAAATCCCATACACTTCAATTGGAAAAAATTTTCACGCGAAAATTTAGCTTGAAAAGGTTCGCTCAATATGTTAACACATACCCAGATATTGCGGGCTCAGCGAGTCTAAATTGAGGTCTGGTTCGCGGTTCTTGTTAATACATACATACATTATAGCAGACTTAAATATTAAGACTATCTTAGTATTTAAGTCTACACCTGAGCGATATTCGCATTTGATCAGTACTCTTAACTGTTACTCTGCTCATTATTATTATTCTTTTATCTAAATAGTTTCTTTTATATATTTAATATGGAACAAAGTAAGTGTGATGGAGACAAGCCGACATATACATTTAAAAATAATTGAATTCGAATTGATTTATAAGTATAACTTATATATATTTATCTCTCACTTTTACAATCAAAGGAGTTTTTTTATTTTACGACACAGCAAAGGCGTGAGGCGCTGTTACAATCATAAATTCAACTTTTAACGTATCGATGGTAAAAAACAAAATATAAATAACAAAGGTCTATGATCATAAATAAAATGCCCAACCAATTAAACATTTTCATTTAAAAAATAATATATACAGACGTTTTATAACGTCAATGTCAAATTATAGATAATATTTTATGGTCATTTTATTTTAAGGTTGGTACATTTAGAATGTCAATTCAAAATGGCGCCAGAAGCTATCCGATGACTAAACGATTTGTTTTTAATGATTGAGAGTGATTAGTTAATTGAGAATCAATGAAGAAAGTTCGTTAATAAAAGTTAACACAAAATGGTGGTCTCAAGGCCAGAATAACAGAGTAAGTCTTTTCTACGAACACTTATTTGTTTTTGCCCAAACCTGAAGATAACAATAAGCCGTACATTCAACCTTCATCTAAGTAGGGATGGCTAAATAAATATAATTGTATGTATTATAGTTTTAAATTATTATTGCTAAATATTATAAAATTAGTAAAATAATAATATTAGTAGTTTATTACTAATGTTAGTGGATTTTTGTCCTAGTGTTTATGTGACGATAGCTATATATAAAAAATCGGTTATGATCTCATTTTGAAGAGCTCCAGACACAAAGCCAAATGTGCAGAAAAATAAAGAACACAAAAATATTTAAAGTGGTTTCATCATTTTGGCGTCAAATATAGATGACTTGCAGTTTACAATGAAATGAAATCAAAACAAAATCAGGCACAGATATTAAAATACCTAAAATATCTGTTCAATAAACGCGAAGTTTTGATCGACTACTATTTATATATAAACACCTATGAAACAGAAAACTAATATACTATTAAACAAATTTTTATATAATTTGTGATTAAAAACACAGTAATTTATTAAAGTTTCTTAATATAAATATTTTGTTCTCGTCAGCCCTATCTCAGACGAGATCTGCCCACGCGCCAGTAGCATACTAGATATCGTCCCTCGTCCATGTTTCTAATCCTGTCATCAGACAAGAAACATTATACAATTTACTAAGCACTAGATCAACTAGGGTACTACCGCATTGTTAAAAGTTATACGATTATTGTTATATATATGGAATGGCAAAATGTATTTGTTGTCCGTTTCACAAAGTAAAAAAATAAATCGTTTAAATACTTATTAATATTAATTTGGTAACGTGCCTTAATATTTCATTCGAAATGTTAGCGTGGTGAAATCATACGTAAATATAAATTAAATAAACAAAAACAATTCTTCTTTAAATACTTTTTATCAATCAATGTTTTACAATTATTTTGTTTTTATTATGTGTCATCAAAACTTTCAAACGTGCCACTTGTAGCACGCTTGCCATTGGTTCGCCATTCCTCGTATATATAGTTTGTGACATATTTATATATATATCTTTTTCACTTTAAATCAATACCTGTAATCACTTGTGTATGTCAATTAAGAATCAGGAGGGCCTATTTTATCAAAATAAGCTCTCTGTAAGGACACTATTATGTTAAAACTTAAGGCCACGACTGTACCAAATGCGCGCTGTTCTAGATTTGAACATCGGTGTAAGTCTTACAAGACTGCTTTATATTTTCCAGCTTGTAGAAACCAGAATATAGACTAAGTAACAATATATTTGTAATGTCTTAGAGAACTGATTACATGAAAGTAACTCATATAGTTTAAGCCGATTTTTGTTCGAGTGATTATAGTACGATAACTTCACTTATAATATCAATTATATATATAATTATATATGGTCTCATTTTGAAGAGCTCCAGCCGTAGTTGTGCAGAGAATAAATAAAAATAAATTAATAAATACAAAGATTTTATAATTTTGGTTTCAAATGTAAATGAGTTACTTGCAGTTTATAATAAAATGAAATGGAAAAAAAACCTGTCTTGGGCTTAGAAATTACTATCTTCTTTTGATTAAACACGAAGTTTCACGGGATGTACTAGTTAATATATGAACAATACTTGATATATGAAATATTGTACTTTCTACAACAAAACCTGTTTTGAATAAATTTAAATGATTTTAATAGAACGCAGAACCAGAGCAAGCTCGAGATAAAATCTATTGCGAAGTGTATAGCTATAGTATGGCTTCGTAGTGTAGGTATGGCTGTTGGAAGTCTTGTCCCCGCCACAACCTTACTCGGTGATTTATAGTCACACACACACAAGCACAACTCCACGTACACATTTACAAGCACTCAACATAAACTCATGCGTGCTGGTTTTTGTTTTGTTTATATTGACAAAGGATTTGTTTTTTAAAAATCATGACAGTTATTATATAATAAATAATATATATTGATTTAAGTTTTTTATTTTTTTATTATTAAATATATACAACAAGGACACATTTTCTAGAAATTGAGACCGCTAATAAAATTTGTTTCTATTGATTAGGCTATTTGTTGTTTTTACACTTGCACAAAATGTATGTATGTTTGTGTGTGCGTGTGTGTGTGCTGTGTACAGGTAAAGATATATTTTTTAAGATTTCATCTATAGTGTGTACATATCAAATATACAAAAATATGTAGTACATTTTAAATTTTCAGATTCCAGAGGATAAAAATGTGTCGCATTTATTATTACCATCTTGTAAATACACTATTTAGTATATGTACGAAACAATGGTGATAGCTACTATATTATAGGTACAGATAGGTACAGTACAAGTATATATAGGCACAAAAGCCGGTACAATGGGTACAATTGGAGACTCAGGCGCACGTGCGTCGTATTGTATTGTAACAATGCCTCAGATAACCATTTATCCGTGGTACAAGAATCTCATAAGAATATTATTATTATATAAATTATTTATAAGAAACTTTTTTATTAATTTTATTTATATTTATTATTAAATTTTTCATATAAATCGTAAGTTTGATACGATAATGACAGTAATATGATATATGATTGTAATATGACAAATGTTATAATAATATGGAATTTTTATTTCATTTTCAATATATGTCGTAATTTTGATATAATATGACATATGACTGTAATATGGCGTTAATATGTTGTTATATAACTGCCTGTATGTTATAATGTGTTAGATGATGCGTGAGTACATACTGAGTAATGGTAAATGGTGATGATTTCTTTGATTGTGTAATGGGAGCAACTCGTGCCTGTGTGGGCGACCCTCTGTCACTGACAACGAATTGACTGCATTATAACACTATATGTATATATGTATATATTATAGTAATATGTTAGAGAAACAAACTAACTTACTGACTAAGTATTTTTCTAGTCAATATTAATATTGTAAAGAAAAGTTTGTTTGTTTAAACGCGCTAATCTTTGAACTACTGATTGGGTTTGAAAATTATATATGATAGGAAGTACATGAGTAAGCTATGCTCTATTGCTACTAAGCCAGGCCATTGCAGTATGCTACTCTCAGTTATACTAATAGTAATTAAAATCGTTCATCCACGAGGGAAACCGCGAGTAACAGCTAGTATTTGATAATTATATCTTATTAATAAATGACTTTGTAATAAAATATATAATAAACATCTGATTAATTGAACAAAGATATCTCAGATTGTTTTCAGCACCTGTAGAAACAATACTCATGATACGTGACTAAGTTTACTAAGACGTAATTAGATCAGTATGCTGGAATTGCTGTACACCTGCATTTAATTACAGTATATATATATATTGAAGAAAAGTTTGTTTGTTTAAATGCGTTAATATTCGAAATTATTGGAAGGATTTGAATTATTTTTTTCTGATTTTAAGAACATTATGAAGCATTATTCTACTACTCTTAGTTATCCTAATCTAATAATAATATATAATATTATTAGTATATTATAAAGCGGATAAGTTTGTTGTTTGTAAATGCACTAATCTTCGAAAAAACTGGATGGATTTAAAAAATCTTTTTGATTATAATAGTCTGGTTCATAATGAAGGCTGTTTAACATTACGCTACAATTAGTTATACAGTAAATACATTTGTTTGTTTACAAGCGAAACTGAGGGTAACATCTAGTATATGATAAATCTTTAAAAAAAACATCAATAACCTTGCAAAAACGACCACTTGAACTAAATATAAAATGTAATTCAAATTCCGTTCCGTCATAAATTTACTTTTTGTAATAAGGAATATTTTTTATGTATTTTGTTCGTCGCATGTGCGTTTACGTCACCGGCGCCATGGTGCCACAATCACACATGTAGCCAGGGTTGCCATGGTTCTTACGTAATACTAATTTTCAGATAAAATTACTTGAATTATAAATTATCTTCTTTGAGGTGCTCTAATAAATTCGAATATAATAATTTTTCTATAGTATATATTTCTTATTGAGGTGAGTGAAGCGAAGCTTTTACTGGTCAAAATTGTTTCGTTGCTATTGCTTCTAGACGAATAATGGTAGGATGTCGAAAATTGTCAGAGTTATCGAGGACAGTGACTTATAGGTCCTGGAGTTTTATTGTGACATTTGTGATTGTTATTATTTGAAATCACACGCGCAAGTTGTCACCACTAATTACTCTGCTAACTTTACAAGTATGTTAAACTTATTCATCAACAATACTACGCTCAGCTCGATTCGCGGTGTACATTGACGTACCAAGTATAAAATATAGTACGATACTATATAATATAGAATGGTAACCCTACATGTAGCCCGTGTTGACAGACATTTAAAACAGTCCTACCTATTGCTGACCTAGCACTTTTTGTTCAAAACAAACTCTTAGCTTTAAACTCGTAAATGTATATTTGAGCTTTTAGCTAACCAACCTTATTTAATTTTAATACTAGGACTGACAAGACGAACGATTATTTACTATTAGAAACCCGTCTATTATAATAAAAAAAATTCAAATGTATTCAATAGTTACGAAAATTAGCTCGTTTAAAAAAACAAACTTCCTCTTATACTATTAGTATATATTTAATATATTTATGCACTTATAATTATATAAAGTTTCATTATAATGCTAAGTGTATGTTATTTTGTTAAAATGCTTGAATTCCAAGTTAAATAAAAGTCATTTTTATGTCACGGGAATGTTTTAAATTGACATAATCAAGTAAGCACGTACATGTCGTACTCTCTAATTACATTCTTTTAAAATTGCGTGTAATTAATTATAATTAGGTCTCTTAGTTTGCTGTTATTTTTATGTTTGTGTTGTTTTGACATTGCATTTATTTATACTAATTTTGTAAAAAAATATGTTTGTTTAAGAGCACTTTCCATCGATTTGAAAAATTCCTTCTGATTATGATAGACAGATTCATGGAGAGGCTGTATATGAATATACTAATATTATAAAAAAAATGCGCAGGTTCATTTGGAAAGCATTACGCTACATTTCTTAGTTATTGTATTATCTACTAATATTATAAAGCTAGAGAATCTGTTTGTTTGTTTAAACGTGCTAATTTTCCAGACTATTGGATGGATTTGACAAACCTCTTTCTGACGAGTTTGTTTTTTTTAAAGCTTTTCGAAATTACTTGAAAAATTCTTTATGATTATTATAGGCAGGTTCATGAAGAAAGGCTATAGAATCACCTACTGCTCTTAGTTATTTTAATAATACATAAACTTTTATCTGTAAGTGAAACCGCGAGTCACAGGTAGTATTAAATACATCACACTACTGTTCTTAGTTATTTTAATATTAAATAAAATCATTAGTCCGAGAACGGAACCGCAAGTAACAGCTAGTCTAAATATATCATTATGTAAATAATATGCAAACTCGTAAATTGGAATGATTTACAATGATAAAATGATTATATTCGAAATATTCCCGATAATCAGATTCTCTCACGTCACGTGGGAATGAGCCACATTTTTATTTTTAAATTTTTGATAACGTTTTTTCACACACACGTAAATAAACTTGTGCGAATGAGACTCAGCTAGCTTTACTATTAAAGTAATATTACAAGTCTTACTTTATTTTTCGCTCGACATGTATAAACTATTGTTTTACTCAAATTTGTGCAATCACTTCTCACGTCTCAAAAAGTAATTATTTTAATATTAATTTCTATAAGTAAGAATATAAGTTATAGTAACATATTCTTTGTTTTGTCATTTTCACACCTTTGAAGCAAATGGTTAGTTAGAAAGTGACAGAAGATAAGTTCTAATGGATAAAAATATTTTTTATTAATAAGACACAATTTTTTAATCTATAAATTATTTAAATAAAGGTTAAGTCACACGTTCCATTTCTGACAAATGTCTTGTGTCAGCTGTCAATTCAGATTGTCAATCCTAAAATTGTCAATACATCAAGATAGTGTGATAAAATTATGGACATACAAATATTTATTTAAAAATAATAATTCGAAAAATTTTACAAACTGTAAGTAGCATTGTGCTGTGTATTTAAAAAAATAAATATCTTTTTTTATATTTAGATCCAGAGAGAGAAGAATATACTAAATACATATATTTTTTTATTATTATATTGACTAGATATTACTCGCGGTTCTGTCCGCATATGAACCATTTTATTTACTATTAAGATCTGTAGTCTGTCTATCAATACCAGAGAGATTTTTTAAAATCCATCTAGTAGTTTTGAAGATTAGCGTGTATGAAAACAAACGTTTCCGTATCATAATAATGGTAAAGACAAATATCATATATTACATATAATTATATACTACAAATCCTAGAACACGTTATAAAAAATATAATTATACGTAATGTTTTCTCTTTTTGCCAACAGTCATATAGATAATAGATTATAACCCGCATACGTAGTTCACACAAGACAACGCGTGGGAATATATGTAATATACCTTCACTTTACTTGCGATTTCTTTACACTATTGGGACACTTATAATTGTTTTAAAAGAACCAATCGGTATGTTTTTTTAAGATTTTCAACAGTACCAATAGAATAAAACAAATTTCGGATTTAATTCGCGTTTATTAATTTCTTTTTAATTAAAACTTGACTTTTCCAAGGCTTTGCAGCTATTGTTCGCGGGAAGATGAGATGTACTCGTAGTGGTTGAGAAGACTGCACATGATAAGTTTTAATACTTTTCATGAGAGGATCCCAGGTGTTTGATATATTCGACCATTTTCCCTATTAAGATAAAAAGTAATCATGTGTCGTGGTATGGTAAGATAATGCTGATGTGCAAAGAATGTTAAAAAGAATTAAATGTGTAGTCGTCCCAAACACTACGAGGACATCTTGTCTTCCCGTGAATATTAGAAGCAAAGTATTCGAAAAGTCAAATTATAATTAAAAATGTAACAATATATTATTAAATTCAAATATTTGTTTTATTCTATGTGTACTCGTGAAAATCTTAAAAAGACATTACGATTGGTTCTTTTAAAACAATTATAAGTGTCCCAATAGTATAAAGAAGAGTTTTATGTATTTATGACTTTTATGTATGACTTTACAGAAAACATGGATGAAATGAGTGATAATTGATAAGTCTTACAAGTAGTTGCCTTAAGATGTATGATAAAAACGTAGAAGGCATCAATATCAGTGCTCTTTTGTATATCAATTAGATGTGTCTGAAGGGTCTATTTTGCTACAATGGTTATTGAAATAAGATTTTTTGTGAAAACACTCCAACTTAAAAGTTAAAGCTACAAGTTTTCCAAATACAACCTGGTCTGAGAAGAACCACACAACAAACTCATCCGAGTAATTTTATTGTTTCACACATCAATTTCAATTATCATAATTTTAAAAAATCATTCTAATAATGTTAGGCAGGTTCATGAAGATGGCTGAAGCATTACGATACTGCTCTTAATCCATGAGAGGAACCGCAAGTAACAGCCAGTTAAAAATAAATAAAAAAACTTATTTTCCAATTAAATCTCAAGTTAGCGAGAAAATGCTCATAATTCACTATAACCTTTCTTTTATCTGTAAAAACTGTCTCCTCTAATGGTACAATCGGGATCAATATCTCATAGAAAATGTAGTAATTGAACGTTTAGATACTTCTTAATATATATTATAAGAAATTTGTGTATGACTGTTTCAGTCTAAATATATCTTTGTTTTAATATCTATGTAAGAAAAAATGTCTATGGTATACTGTATAAAATTTGAAAATCTTTTTTTTTATATTTAAATAAAAAAAAATTGTCTATGACTATTGTAAGCTTAGACAACTATTATATAACAAAAAAAAATTCTAATATCTAAAAACTTCAAAAGAAATTAAACTGAAGCTAAATAGATCTTAATAGATTTTTAACGCATTTAAAATATATTCTGTTGGCAACTGTACTTTCTTTTTTACTTACTTTACTTTTTGTGTAAGCGAGGCATGATGGAGACAAAGATGAAGAATGTAACTCTGTGGTCTAAAAGTCGCCAGTCATGTCTTACTCAACGATAAAAATGTTAGTTGTGGTTCAGAATATTTTTAGAACAAGACATTTTTAAAAATATTTAAATAAAGATTTATTTATTTAATTCTTATTAGTATATTAAAATTAATCAAAATATATAATCTAAATTATTTTTTTGTACGAAATTTTACAATAGATAGAGAATTTTGTATTTTGAATAATTTGTATAATAATATTTTTCGGTCTATAGAGAAGAAAAAATCAATATACATAAACAATAAAAACATTATTTTTAAAACAACAATAACAAAACTAAATACATACATACATACAAACGTGCTTACATACATATATAAAAAGAAAAAGAAAATTAATAACAAAAACAATATTATTTTTAAAAAATTACCTATAAAATATTGGATACAAATAAAATAAATATATATATATCATTTAAATATAACGACCATATTCGATGGAAAGTTTTAAACGCATAAAAGAGGCGGCAAACGTCAAGCTACAACAATGGCGGTGCAGTTTTGTAAGGCTCGTATATTCCGTATTGAGATTGCGTGCGTGCCCGGAGGCTGAGGACAATTTATTACTTTGTGGAACCACATGTATGCTCGTTATTACACAGACTTCGCCTCTCGGACTTCGCCCTTCGGACTTCGCCCCCGGCAAACATGCAAAACTTTTTGATACCAAGCGAATATGGAACGGATTTTGTTAATTAATGAATTGCAAAAGTTTTCCAATGTATTTGAATTTGTCAAATCATTTAAATGTTTCTATATTTGGTTGAATCAGTTTTTGCTGAGTTTAATTTGAATGATGTTATAGCGGTGTCCAGATTGTATTGCCTTACAAGTAATGGTAAATGCAATGACGAATCGTTCTACGAACTAACTTACAAAGATCACAGTCCTTATAAGCGATCTTGGATAGGTTAAGCAAGTATCTATCTACAAAACAAGACAATTTTTTATTTTTTACAACTGAGTTGGGCGAAAATTCGCGTTTGTTTATTTTAGAAATTTCTAAACATATGACATGGTTTGGTTTGGTTTCATTTTATTATAAATTGAAAAGCACTCATCTACTAGTTGTTTAGTTGGCGCCAAAATTATGATTTTTTTAACATTTTTTTGGATTTACTTTTCTTTATTTTCTATAATACGGTTGGAGCTCTTCAAAATGAGTCCATAAACGATTTTTTACTTATAAATTCGGAGATTAAATTCAATTAAGCCTATAGTAATAGTCGCAGATATAGTAATAACTTAGCCTATAGTTATAATATATTATTACTATAGCTTATATATTAAATCTTATAACATTTAACCACCTCGATATAAATAATATATTTCAAACAACGCCATCTATCAGTTGTAATATGAACTATCATAACAGGAGTGGCTAGTATCACGTACAGTTGACCGACCTTGTGGCACGCGCCGACCGCACTGTAACATTTGATTTAGAAGACCTATTAAATATAATTCTCGAGATCTACGCCTATATTAGGTACGTACAACACTCGACACCACTATTTTATATATTATATATGCAATGCGTGTAATATATATTTTAATAGATTTAAGAAGTAAGTGATACTTTGTATTTTTTCGTAGGAATTGAACATTTTCCTGCAATTAATGTCTTAAATTTTTATCAGTACATTTAGTTATCAAGATACTAAGTTTCATCGAAATCCGTCGCGTAAGTTCTGCATTATGCGCGCACAAATATTCATACAGACAAAAAGACCCCTCATTAGAAGTTTTAAAATATATTCAATGTACAGACAGTTTATTTACAGTTTTATTATATGTAAATCAGTATTATAAGCAGAAAAGTTTGTTTAAACGTGCTAATCTTAGAAACTACGAGATAGGTTTGAAAAGTATTATCTGATTATAATGGTCAGGTTCATAAAGGCTAACTAGTAGGATGCTATACGAGCAAACCCCCGAGGCAAAACTAGTATGAACATAAAATCTTACGAAACTTTCGTCGAGTTCATGAGGAAAGCTATAGCATTACGCTACTCTTAGTTATCTTAATAGTAAATAAAATCATTAATCCGCGAGTGGAACCGCGAGTAACAGCTAGTATATACATTTAGAATGTATTGCAATTTGAAAGGATTTAGAGCGGACTTATATTGGTAAGTATATTTTATAATTACTTATAGAATATAATAATTTATGGATATAACCTTTGTTAACTTACAGTTTATTAAACAAGAAACTTTTACTTATTCCATTAAGCTGAATAAATAAATAAATATATATATATATATATATATATATATATATATATATATATATATATATATATATATATATATATATATATATATTATAAGCAAAATTTAATCTAACAACTGAGCTAACGTTTCTTTTGGCTTCTATGATTCAATCTTACTATATATAGTTTTTATCGACAGAATAGGTTCTCAATTTAAAATAAATTTTCATTTTATCTATAATAACATTATGAGAAGGAAAAGTTTGTTTGTTTTGGTTAATCTTTGAAACTACGTTATAGATTTGAAAAATTCTTTCTTATTATGATACGCAGGTTCGAGAGGAAGGCTATAAGTAGTAACAGAAACTGCGTGTCAAAGATAGTATAAAATAAAATTTAAATAATAAAAAAGATAATTTAAACAAAATTTTATCTGAATTTAAATCTAGATATTTGTATTTGTGGAAAAACATAAAAATGTCTTCTGAATAAAATTTTAATGATGGCAACATCTGAATATAGTCAGGAGCCAATTAGAGTGCTACGAATACCAAAGGTTTTAAATCAAAGGACCAATAAGGACACTGCGAACGTACAGACGGATTTTTCTTTGTATATATATAATTATTTAGTAGAAAATCAATAATGATAATTGATACTAATAATGATCGTTAGAGGATTTTAACACGTCACGGTTTTAAAATTTTAGCTCATTAGCGGCAGATTACCGAAGATTTGATGATTACCGGTTTTTTTTATAAATGCTGTTTAATGTTTTGTTATTTGTTAATTGTTATTAAAAAATATTCTTTTGAAATAGTATTTACCAGGTTTTTTAGTTTTTAAGGCTTGGTAAATTATAATTTATAATACGTTTTATTATTAAATATAGCATAATAATTTCCTTAAAAACCGGTAATTTGATAATTACCGATTTTTTACAAATTTGCAATTATTTTTTTTACTTTATTTTATTTTGTAAATTATAATTTAATAAAAAGTTTTTTTTTAAATTAAATACAGCAAAAAAAAAAAACATTTTTACATTATAAAATTTTAAATTACGAAAAGAAATATTGAAGTTATTGAAGTAACTGAAGATTTGACCGTACTGAAGTGTTCTCCAAACAGTATCATATAACATGCCGCGACAGTAATGGCCGACCGTTGACATACCGGTTTTATAACTAAATATTTATATTATAGTTTATATATAGTTTTTTTTTTAAATATAATATTCGTGATAATTACTATTATCTATACTCACGTAATTACTATCGGCATTTGCTCGAATAATTTGGAACTTATTCGGGTTTCTTATTCATGAGCTCTGAGCATGTTGGAATCTCGGCGTCAACTGAACAGTTACGTGAATACAGCCGGATAATTATATATAATAATAAATCTAGATTTTTAATATTATGTCAATATTTGTTACTTGTTTACGTAAAAAGTACTGAACGAATTTTGAGGGAAATTTACAGTTAAATAGCTTATACATCAGGCTATAACACAGCTAAAACACACAGGCTAAAATTTATAATCGCGTGCCCTTGGTTCGCCATCCCTGATCTAAACTATTAAAGTTATACAAAGATATTGTAACGTACGATTTTTTTTGTTTTAATTAGCACTAAACAAAAGTCAGCATATATAGCCTTGTATATGGAAGCCCCTATATACAAAATTTAATTAAATTTCATACTTTTTAAAATTGAAACATATTATATACATCGTTTTTAGTATTTAATGTAGATAAACTTTGTGTATTATACTAGAAAGAGCGAGGTGAAGGGGGCGTGAAACTTGTTATTCTTCAACACTCCATACGAACGAAGTCGCAAAACGAAGCTAGTAGTGTAATTATTCATATATGAACGATTAATTTTTGTTTTCTAAGACGTAACTAATCTTTACACCACGCAGGTGAAGACGCGGGCTGTAGCTAGTTTATTAAATATTTATATATGACCGCTGATTTTTTTCAAAGACAACAATAGCGACTACAACCTTTTGTGATGACACAAAATAAAATAAAAATAGCTGAATACTATTCAAACGAACCTGTATTTATTATAATTATTTATGTATCTCCATTTTTAAACAATAAAAAATATATCATATTCTTTGTTTTGTCACTTTCACACTTTTGACGTAAATCGTTAGTGAGAAAGTGACAGAACAGAGATTAATTTCTACTATAAATATTTTTATTAGTAAGACAGACTGTGTTTGAGGTAAAAATGCGTCGTAAATTGGATATGATACTAGAGTCGCCTGCACGCAGGCGGGCTAAGCGATACACAACCTTTAATAAAAATCTTTTATTACTGTAATAATGTTTTTTATTTTTTATAAACAGACGGAGAATAACACGAAAAAATATAGAGTAACTTTAAGATTAATATAGAAAACTATTTTTCAACATTTAGCGAGAAGTTGACACACGAGTCTTTACGGCAATTAGTAACTGCGCTTGCAATAGAACGTTCTGATTTTCATGTTAATGCTATGAGACATTTTATTGATTATATTTTAAAATCTACAATTACAATGTTTTTTCAAATTACGCCCATGTGTATGGGATCTTTATCTCTTTTAGCATGCAAAATTTCAAAGTTCTATCTCAAACCGTCTAGGAGTGACACACAAAATTGCTGTTTCGCTGGCGAAGGGCTTCGCCTCGCTCAGCTCAATCAACATTCTATATATATATATATATATATCTATACTACTCTTATAACGAAAACTTTGTTTGTTTAAACGCGCTAATTTGTTAAACTGCTGGATAGATTAGAAAAAAATTCTCATTACGACAGGTTTTTGATGAAAGCTATAGGCTTATACACCACTACTTTTAGTTATCTTAACTGTAAATAAAACCTTCCAACTCGGACGGAACCACAAGTAACAGCTAGTATAAATATATATATAAAGCCGGTAGTTGGTACACATTGGTCAGAAGTGGCCACAATGTTTGTGAACCTCGTTAGAACGTCTGAGCCCGCCTACACACACTATCACCATTGGTCCAACATGTATATATTGATTTTAAAAATTATTTGAATAAAAGTATTTAATACTATGTCCTTCATATAAAATTGATTAAAATGGTTCTAGATATAAAAGTTTATACAATATTTTGATGTTTGTAAATTAAAAAATTCTCGTATGAGTTTTTTGTGTGGTTTTTCTCAAATCGAGTTTGGAACCCTCGTAGCCTTACGTTTAAAGTTGGAGAGAGTTCACATAAGTATGGTATTGGGCAAGGAATCTACTATTCAATGAAATAGCAGACTGTATGTTATTTAGTTTAAGAATAACTAATAATGAACAATTAATTACATGAAAGCAAGTCATATAGTACAATGATAGAAGTGAAGTTACACAGCAACTGTATTTTTACATCCCGCACGTTTCCCCTTTCCCCCTAAGGAAAGTAAGGATCAAATAGACCTTCCTGACTTCAAATTGACGTGCACAGTATACTAATATTATTAAATACACAAGAAATAAAAAATATATAAATCTTAAATATCGATTATATAATCGATTAATATAATCGAGTAAAGTTAACTCGTCTCATCAATCATAAAGGCATGTATCGTGTTTTTTCTCGCATAACATTGCGCTTGAATCCGTGACTGAACATACGTAATGCAATTTTGATGACGCGAAGACATGATGGAGACATTATGTACGTGAGTCGTATTACAATGACTTTTCTTTATTAACTAAATATTGTACTAATAGTGTACTAAATGTATACGAGTTTTTATTCAATAAAATGTTTTATAAAAAATACCCTTTTTTGAATTTAGAATAAAAATCTAAGGTTTCATAAAAGTACTCTTTTTTAAATTTGGAATTAAAAAAATTACAGAAAACATTTTTATAAGATAAACCAAATCAAATGTTTAATAAAGATAATTTAATTTATATAATTTTTTTTAATTTGGAATATTTATTTCAGCATTTTTATAAGGTAAATATACTTACACAAATACAAATGTTTAATTAAAATACTATTTTTTTAATTTGAAACATAAATAAAATTAAAATAAACCGTATTTTTAAAAAGCTACTTTAAAATCACTAACAATTTTACTAATCTCATATGTTCTAAAATATTTTTAGTACAGATTTTAATAATAAAATGTATAAAGTGTCTTTATTTGCTTTAGGAATGAAATATTATAATTTTGAATTTTTAAATTTCATATTACTTACTTGCCATTAGTAGAACAAACCAATAAGCTGTTTTGTTTATCTTTAGAAATAATTATATAAAATGTTTAATAAAAATAAAGTTAGTATAGATAAATCATATATAATGATATATAACAAAAAACCGTTGTCCTCAATAGATAATAGGGTTGTCGTAACTCAAAACGTTCGTAACAACTTTCACTAACAATAGTAATGGAAACAACTAAGATCAAGTCACGAAGAACAAAACTACAATGGATCAATGCTTACAGACATAATTACTATTATATGTGAACTTAGTTTTTTCGTTGATTCGTTGGGTCCTTCGTTGGTACGTTCATTGGTTGGTTTGTTTTTTCCTTGGTTCGTTGTTTCGTTGACACGTTCGTTCGTTGGTACGTTCGTTCGTTGGTTCGTGGTTTCGTTGGCACGTTCGTTCGTTGGTACGTTCGTTCGTTCATTCATTCAAACGTTACTCAAATTATCTTATAAGAGTTGCTGTTTAAATGTTTGTAACCAATAAACTCTGAAACTCTTGACCTATTTCTGATTTTATTTTTTACCACTATTTTTTACACTTTTTGTGCTTTAAAATGCCTGAGAATTATATGTTATATGTATCTATAGTAAATAAAATTGTTTTCTACAGGAGAAACATCTAGTATAGTAAATAGTAAATAAACTAAAATATTCAGTGTAATACTCGTTATAATACCTTTGTAGCAGTGAGTTTTCAAAACTATCTATACTTTCTTTTACTATAGAAACCAAAGGTTTGTATATTTGAATGTTTATAGGGAATAATCTCAATAAATATCAGACTTATTAATTTAATTTATTTTTACTAGAATGCTATAAAAATTTTAATCCGAGAGAAACCCCATGCAATAGTTAGTGAAGATAATTTTGTTTATAGCAACATCTTGAAAAACGTTCAAAGTTCCTCTTAAAACAAATTCCAGATGAAATATTTGAACATGCCTTAACAAATATAAGCAAGAAATACTATACATAGAGCCCAGGCGATATGTGCTGAGGTGCGAACTTTAAGGGTAGGTACACACAAGGCGTCGTCGCTAAACCCCAGCTCAAATACAGAGGTGTGAAAAGCATGATCGTGGCTCTCTTATTTAATAAGCCGACGATTCCAATAAAAGTGACCGCTACTCGTTCTCTACGTGATCTTTATATGTGTGTATACCCTTAAATTAATATATATGACATATTTTACGACTAAATGTAATTATTGTATGTTCACTAGTAAAAGTTGGAAAATGTAATAGATTTAATCACACATCATTATTAATACTGTTAAATAATTTTAGGTAGAATATTTTCTACGTTATAAAATCTCTTAATTGATGTCATATCTATAGAGGTCCTATATCTATGGACAAGTGTTATATCTATAGACATGTCTAATTTCTATAGATGTTCAATATCTATAGACATATCCAATATCTTTAGTCATGTCCAGTATCTATAGACATGTCCAATATCTATAGAATGTCCAATCCTATCTGAGCCCGTAAACTGGAATTCTATTGCAACATTTACAACGCTATCTTATTCGTTCTACCTCTTCCTTGCTTTGCGCAAGTTATCATCGTCCAATCTAACTGTATGTAGTCAAATAAATACTGGTACATTTATATATCAAGTTGTAAATAGAAATATCGACTATTCTATTCTAAACTTAGATTTTCTTATATGGAGTATATTATAGAAATATATATCCATTCTAAACTTCGTATCAATTATTCTATTCAATTTTTTCATTTTTTGTATTTTAAATTATATCCATTCTAAATTTTATAGCAACAATTCTATTCTTTATTTTTTCGTATATAAAATTGAATAATATATAGAAATCGATAACTATTCTAAATTCTATATCGTCTATTCTATTCTATAATCAGTTTAGACTGTTAGAATTTTCTATAAGAATACGCGTCTTATACCGGATATTTTTATTGTTTATTTATAAAAATGCATATTTAAAATCATCAAAAGTGGTGGATTGGTGGGTATCGAGTATCACAAGCTATTGAGTTACAAACCAGCCGACTGGAATTAAGTATTTTAACACGAAGCCTAATTATTTTGTAATAAAGGAAGTTATATTTATTCATGTGAGCAATATCCGTAGTTATGTATAATAACTTTTATTTGTATATTCAATTTATTTGTGAATTTTTTTTGGTTCAATTGTATAATTTAAAATTAGCAAATATTTTTTCTTTGCATATTAAATTTATATGTAAATTTTGTATGTTTAAAATATTAAATTGTTAATTTTTTTGTAAATTCTATTTGTGTTTCAAGACGTAAAATATTTTTGTGCTGCGTCATCTCATTAAGTACCTTTCCCGGAATTTGGAGCAAAAAATTCTAGCAACTTTTGTAGATAAGTCTCTAAGTGCTAACTTACTTTAGCTACTAAAACTCTTGCCTTTGTTAGAACAAACCAACAGGCAATTTTATATATATATATATATATATATATATATATATATATATCTAAAGAACCTGGTGATAAGGTTAACTATTGAAATAAAACTATTTTTACGGATTAAAACTCGCGTATAATTTGGTTACATTTTGATTTTAACCCGACGTTTCATCTGTGTGTCTGTGACACACACTTTCATCTCGTCTACCCGTGAACACGATTACTGCAAAGTATTCGAAACGTCGGGTGAAAATCTAAGAAAATACTAAGGTTAACTATTGTTATTATATACTATATTAAACTAGCTGTTACTCGCTGTTCCATCCGTTGATTTATGATTTTATTTACTATTAGTAAAGCCTTTAGCCTTCATAATCAGAAAGAATTTTTCAAACCCATCACATAGTTACGAGGAATAGTGTATTTTAATAAACTTTTCTGCTTTATAACATTTTTATAGATATGACGTTCAAATATTCCAGTTTGGTACATACATCTTATCTACAATTAATTATTGTTCAAATAAATTAAGGTTCTTAAATAATTTGTATAGAATATAGATATCTAAAAACATTTGATCAATATCTATAATCGTCCGGCTATACTCATGTTAATTTTATCGAAGTCCATCCTAATAGACGTGAACGTCACGCCGCGAAACAGTTTTTTGCTCACAATTAGAAGCTCCAGTAGGATTCGAAAGTAATTAGACAAATTACGAATATTAACGTAAGAACAGTCGTATAACTTGTATAGTTTAGAATTTTGAGAAACAAAACAACAGTATAAAATAATACTCTAAATCGAACACTTTCTCCAATACTATAATGATGTAAAAACGAATATCAAGTTACGCGAAGGTATTTCAAAGGAGTTGGCGTGCATATATTTATCATTAATTTGATCGGATTTTGTTCAAATAAGCGTGAACGTCACGCCGCGAATCTATTTTTTGCTCAAAAGCAAAAGCCCCGGTTAAATTCGAACCTAGTCGGGACAAAATCCAATAATATTTATTATAGCCAGACAATTATATATATATTGTATACTTTAAATTGTTGAAGAACCAAAACAGCAATATAAAATAAGAATACGCTAAACAAAATCAGACTTTCTCGAATACTATAACGATATAAAAACGAATACCAAGTTACGCGAAGGTATTCGATGCGTGCACCAGTTTTTGTGGTACTAATTTTAGTATCCCCAAGTCTTTACCATCATTATAGAACTCAATCGCTAAAGAAATCAATCCTTTTTTTAGTTGAGATTGCAGGCTATAAATGGCTGCCTCAAGCGGGTGCCATTTGCAATCGGTTATGGAAGGGACATCTTTTTTTTCTATAAAATCTTTATATATTCAGATTGTAAAAGGTCATACATTAATGTATTTGAACTTATTTAAACGTTTTGATTTAATACTGGCTTATATGCTAGCTTCGCTTGGATTTTATAGGACATTCAAAATTTATTGTATTATTTATTTATTCACATTATTTTGTAATTTTAACAATAATCGTTATATATAAGTCAATATGTAAAATAATATAATGAATTATATACCTAAATCTTCCTCTGGAACCACACTATCTAATAGTCAAAACTATACAAAAATGTGCTCAGTAGTTTTTGAATTTATCGTCTTCAAACAAACACACTAATTCAGCAAGAGAATTCATCTATACTAGTATTATAAAACGGAAAAGTGTCTTTAAACGTTATAATCTTCCATTTAAACAATTGAAAGAATTGAAAATTTGTTTTTGATTATAATAGGCAAGATGATGAAGAAGTCTAGAGCATTACGCTACTATTAAATATCCTAATAAATAAACGAGTCGAACCGCGAGTAACAACTTGTTTTATAATGTAGAAAAGAATATTCTTTGCCAAGTGACTGGAAGAGGGTTTATGATGGACGAGACAAACAGGGACGTGTCAAGTTACACTTGCCTTAAGCGACGTGACAATAAAAATAAAATGTTTTTCATAACTAATGAAGTAACCTGTATTCTGATCACTTTTACGATTTTTTATATTATACTAATATTATAGATGAAGAGTTTGTTTGTTTATACGTCATAATCTTCGAAACTAGATACTGGATTTGATATTTTTTTTATTATGATAGTCAGGTTCAAGAAGGCATATTATATAAGAAAAGTTTGTTCGTTTATACGTACTAATCTTCGAAAATACTGAATGGAATTGTAAAGTAAATACAATAATAGTAAATTGACGAGTAAAACCACGAGTATCAGCTAGTATTAAATGATGATACTAACAATGGATTAAATGAACCGGTCTCAGGATATACGTGATTGGATTAGTTATGTTAGCCTTCCTGGGTTTCCTCGGGATTAATAAATTGTCATTTAAACACAGCATGGCTCCAACAGACAATTATATATACAAATTTATTTGTTTACATCCTTATTAAATTAAACTTTATATCTCTATAGTTTGTTAGATATTTGATGGGTCATAAACAAATAATATTGTATATTTATTTTTGACTAGCTGTTACTCGCGGTTGCACCTGCCGAAGACATTTTTAGATACTTTCATGACATATCATAATCAGAAAGAATTATTCATATCTACGGAGAAGTTTCAAGGCTTAGTAACAATAAACAAACAAACTTTCTGTATTACCCGGCTGTACTCACGTAATTACTAGTTTCGTCACGTGAACTAGATTCACGCCGCGATTCACGCATGCTCTGAGCTCATGAAGAAAGACCCCGAATGTATTTGAACCTACTTGGGCAAATTCCGACGGTAATAACTTGAGTACAGCCGTATAATTATATATTATAATAGTAATTATGGGTCACGTAAGTTTACATACAAAAACTTTTCTTTATAATATTAATATATATATTGTATAATCTGTGATGGAGATTGAGGGTATAATAAATGCAGCTCGTGCGGTGTGACCACATCCTCTAATAACCACTCAACCTCATGAATTATTCAGATCTGCAGGATGCTGATTCACGTAACGAAATTTTTGGTCTCGCGTTAAATATTTTTCAATAAAAAATTATGAAATTTTTATAAAAATATCTTGTATATATTCTCTTCAAAATAGAAATAACGAATTTTTTTTCAAAGATTTTTTTTAAAAGATTTAATTATGAAAAATTAAAAAAAAAAAAGAAAGTAATGAAATTTTTATCAACATATCCTGTATACATTCTTTTAAAGATAAAAAAAATAACGAATTTTTTTGTGAAAATAAGTCGCGATTTAAAAGATTTTAGTATTACCAAAAAAAACAAACCCACAATATGGATTTGACTAACACAACGCTTATTTCTATCCTAGGTCCGTGTAATTAACACACTTCATTTTATAAATGAATTGAAACAATAAACACACCAGGAACAAAGAATCCCTTCATTTGATGTATAGCCGACAATAGCCATACTTTAATTGCTTCAGTTTCATTGAGTAAATTCTGTTAATAACACAATTTGTATACTTAGAGACATGCTAAGTAACTTACCTCGTGTGTTGATTAAAAATATTTTCAAACAATAGATTTTAAATGAAAATTGTAATGTTGGCTTTACTGAATCATTTGATTGCGCCTTTTTTTTTAATTTTATACGCAGTCAAATTTATTCTCTGATTTATTCTGTTGTCACTTTCTTACTTACGATTTACCTCATAAGTGTGAAAGTGACAAAACAGAGAATATGTTATGGGTGTAAATTATTTTATTATTAAGAGGGTTTGAGTTATGTTAAATAACTTAACTCGTGTATAGATTTCGTTCTAATCTTCAAACAGTAGCTTCTAAACGAGAATTGAAATGTTGGCAATACTGAGTTATTTGATTTATTAAAATATATTTAGTATCCTACTGAAAAAAAATGTTTATACCCAGTTAATTTAAACTGTTTTTTTATTTTGTCACTTTCTTACTAAAGATTTACCTTATAAGTGTAAAAATGACAAAACAATGTATTATACTTGGTACAAATATTTTTATTAGTAATTATTAACTTACGTCTAGAAAAGATAGACGTAATTCAAAGCTTTAAACAATAGCACTTTTTTTATGAAACGATCGTAACCAATGTTGGCATTACTGAGTCATTTGTTCAATTAAAATACATTTAGAGATATACTAAAAAATATCTTACCTCTAATATAGATAATGCAAAACTTCAAACAATGATATTTTAAAACAAGAATTGTATTGTTGGCAATACTGAATCATTTGTTCAATTCAAATACATGCTAAACAAAAATTTCTCGAAAATGTAGACATAAGCTAAACTTCATGCAATAGTTTCTTTTTTAACCGAGAGTTATAATGTTGGCATAACTGAAGTTTTTTAAAATATACACTTAAATCTAAGTTTCAAACAATAGCTTTTTTTAAACGAGAATTCCAATGTTGGCAATACTGAGATCAATTAATTTTAAATGACTTGACATTATTACCATAACCTTGAGACATGCCTTTCAATGAATATAAATTTGAATAATAAAGTTTATAATTCCTCAAGAAATATGGAATTAATTCCACAAATGTATTCAATTATTTTAAATCTGGAGCTCATATTATACGACATATTTCTTAATATGGAGAACATATGAGATTAGTTGGTTTTATCTTCAAGAGTAGTCAAATACATAGTAGAATTTGTGTTAGTAAAATCTTAAACAATACAGATATTGTAATATACGTTAAAATAATTTAAACTATGAAATATACTAGGGAATAATCCACAAAGCATAACTAAAAATATGTCAACAATTCCTTCCAATTCATTTATTGCATCAACATGCGTCAATATTAATAACAGCATAGACAAAAAAAAATTGGAATATTCGGTATCAGAGCCTAACGTCAAGTATTCGATTTTATTTGTACTAGCTATTACTCGCGACTCCACTCGCGGACGAACGATTTTTTTATTATTAAAAAAACTAAAAGTATTAACGTACTGCTATAACCTCATGAACCTATAATCACAAATAATTCTTGAAATCCATACGTAGTTTTAAAGATTATTGCGTTTAATCAAACAAATAATGTGAATGAATATATTTGAAATTTTAATTATTATAGATTGAAAATGTATATAAAATAAAAGATTTGGATCTTTGTACAGTTATACGTAATAATTGCTATAAACGAAGCTATTAATTCAAATAAAAACGACAGCTCTTGTTACTTCATTGAACTGGGTCATGATGGTTGTTAATAATGAACGTTAATAGTTTTATATTTGATTTATTAAATAACATTAAGTTTATAATAAATGGTTTCATTATCTATAGATTGGATTTTAGTTTTATATCATCAATAATCTTTATTATTGTTATAATTACTTTTGAAGATAATATGTTTGTGTGTAAGCTATTAGAAAATTCAGTTTAGTTCAGTTCAGTTTATTTGAGTTACTTAAAGATAATGGCCAAAACATAAATGATGTATTAATATTTAAAAAACTTATTTCTAGTTATTTAAAAAATAATATTGTTGTCTCTTATATTAGAGTTTAGGAAAGAAATGTTAGGCATTATTACTAAATAAAGTTTATTTTTATCGAATACTAGATGTTACTCGCAGTTCCACTCGTGGTCGAAGATTAAACAAACAAACGTTTCCTCTTTATAATATTAGTATAACATTACGGAGAAGATCCAGCGACTCCATTGACATATGTCCCTCTATATATTATATTTCAATACGTTATCTCTGAGATTCAACTTCAAGTACATCATAAAAATAACTATATGCTGCATGGAACGAGAGATAGTAATGGCCGAATATGAAGTGCCTTGGGAACTTATGTAACATACACTCGTATTTTAATTACTTTTTAAGATCAATAGAATAAAACAGATTGTCTCTGGATTCATGATATACTATGTACGCGCACTGAAATAAAGAATTTGTCTATGGTTTTTTTTTATTAAAAGAATTGTTTTGTATTGATAAAGCGTATTTTCTTAAGAATTTACATTTCGCTCATAATTCAATTATTTTTTAAGCTCAGAATAAAACAGTTTGTCTATGGTTTTTTCTTAATAAAAATACTTTTTTTCTATTGATAAAGCGTATTTAATTAGGAATTGACATAATATATATACGTTATTTATTTACCTTGTAAGCTGAGAATAAAATATTTGTCTATGTCTATTTTATTTTAATAATAAAAATATGTATGGTATTGATGAAACGTATAGAAACGCTAAATATCGTAATATAGTATAGAAATCTGGCGTTCATCATATTCGATAGCAGTTTCAATGAGTCAAATAGAGGCCTTAAGGCAATCGTCTCGGACAGAACACGTGTCTTTGATTGCCCTCAATTGGCGAGCGAATAAAAACAATCGTCGCTTAAAAATAACAGTGATTTCATCCAACATGTGATGGATGTTTTCTCTTAGAAGCGGAGCGTGAAGTTCCCAGGCTTATCCCATGTGAAATGTCCTGGAATAACTATCCCATGTATAGCCAAATAATTTTATTTTTAATTAATTTATAAACTGTTTTCAAGAAAATTTCCGGAAATTTTGTAAAAACTGTATTAAACCAACATTTTTCAAAAATATTTTCAAATGATGAAAAATAAGTTTTAACTGCATATATCATAACTATATTTTCAATAATTTATTGGAAATTTTCATATAAATCAGCATTTAATTTATCAGATCAAGAAAATTTTCATAAATTTTTAAATATTTAATTAAGATAGTCATATGGTTGAGTGATGTTTGACGTGTTCAGATAGGAGTATCCGTTTAGTGGTCAGCTGTATTTGGGTCAAAATCAGGAAGTAAAACCGCAAAAAATGTTCACAAACATATTTTTATCAATATTACTATAAGTTAGGAACTATTGAGTTGAATTGTGTTTTAGCAAAAATTCAATGTATTTAAATGCTTCAATGTATTAAAATTTAAAAGTGCAATTAACACCCAGTTATTAACTTTAGTTTCTAATTGACTTAATAGAAAACCAAACTATTATTATAATTGTAAGAAAAATTACATGTAAATTTAGTTTCTTCATTTCAAAAGTTTTTTATTTTAAATATTAAATATTATTTATGGAACTGATACACTTGTACGAGTTCAAAAGGTTCTATGGAGAAGAAGCCGCAAAACTACTTGGTTTTATTTGAAGAAAGAAAGGAAGAAAAGAAAGAAAGAATAAAGAAAAGGTTATCCCTGTTTCCCTGTTTCACAAACAGACATGACAGAGACAAAATAAATGTGTTTTTAAGTCTGGAAACATCTATCATACAAACAACTGTACTAATAGAAATCGAACCCACGACTTCAGGTTTAATCATGAAATCAACTACCAAAAATTATCCTTAAGCAATTTATCTTAAAATATATAAAAGATATACAATCAAAAGAAAAGAAACGTTGCAAGACTTAACAAAAAAGGGTATTTGTCATGTCATCAAAGCTTTATCTTTTATTTATCTTTTATATAGTTTGAAGCCGCCATTGTTAGTGACGCCAGTTAAAGAAATGTTTGGCTCCATTAAGTTCGTCAGCCATTTTTTTTTTCTTTACAAGCGTAATGTTATTACGCACATCCGTTTAATCTTAAGACACATTAATGATGACTGAATCAGAACTTTTTAAAACCCAACTATTTGATCTAATTTGAATTATTATTTTGTTTTATTTTTATTATCACCAAATATTCTAACTATAAAATTATTAAATAATAGAGATAAATGATAATATTTATCTAAATATTTAATTTGCTGTTTTGTAATTATAGTTCTATTATATTATTCATCTTTTTCCCTTTATAAGAAAAGATCGCTTTTTAGAAATAATGCCGCCATTTTGTGTCACATTATTTTATTTCCTTTTTATTTTCTGTTCATTGTTAAATAAAAGACTGTTTATTATATTTTATTATTCTCTCAATTTAACGAAGTTAATAAAATAGAATAATCTATAGTTTTATCAATCAGTGCATCGTCGTGTGAACGCGTCATAATAGAGGATATTATAATAAACAGTCCCCTCCATCCTAATAAATATTAATGTATGAACTTGAGCCCCTCACTGATGCTGGTACATTCACACTCATCTTTTTTGCTTGTTTCAATATGCTTCTAAGAACTTTGAATAAAGCTTGTTAAGGTGCTTCTACACGTGTTGTAATAATAAAGGTTTAAAATAAAGAAAGTAATATTATTAAGGTTTTAAGTTAGTTTTTTTGTAGTATTTGATCTTTCGTGATTGATGATTACTATTTAGTTTTAATTTTTTTCTCGTGAGAACTGACTAGTTTCCAATTTGGATCCGTTATCATAAGTCAGAGATAAATTAATTGTAATTACTTATTATTGGTTTTATTATTGTTTTCACAACAAGAAAATTTCCGAAAATTTTATTATTTTTATAATGACGAAAAAATTATTTAAGAAAATTTCTTGATAATTATATATAGTTTTTCATTACTTTAGAATACTAATCCCGACAATAACATAACAATATAGGAATTAAAAGACATGTTATATTCCATCATGTCCGGAAGGGTCACGTGTCCTCAAATATAAGGGTTGTTGTGAACAATTTTCCCATTACTTTCCCACGCCACCCCAATCCTATAAGAATAAATGAAACCATACTTGATTATATCCCTCATGTCCCTAACATTTCCGGATCACATTAACAATATCAATATTATTTTAGTGAAGATTACGAACACATTTGTTTTTTTTTTAATTAAGCACGAAAAAAAGGTTGACTATTCACTTAATCTTAAAACAGTTCTAAATTTAAAATTTCTATTAGTATCATATTAAAAAATCCTACTTTTTTTTTGATAAATTAAAAAATTTTGGACTTAATTTTTTTTTAAAAGCCCTAAATTTTTTTTTTTTTTTTGTAACATTAAATGTATAACTAAATACATAATTAAGACACCGTTTTTGTAATAACTAAAAACTGAAAACAAATTACAAATGTTTAAAGTCAATTAAATTCACAAAAAAATATATCATCTATATAATAAAGCAAAACCAATTTAAAACTAATAATTTAGGACGTGCTTCAAACAACGCGTTCAATATTAGCAAATTGCTTGCAAAATGGACTTTGCCTCGAGCCAAGATTGTTAAATCTAACAGGAATTCTAAAATGGAATTTATATACCACTTAAGCTTCATTTAAATACAATAGATTTTGAAAATAACATAAATAACAAGAACGATTTGCATAAACAGAACGATTTGGTTCTTAAATTTAAAATATTTTGGAACTTCAACGATGATTCATATTTGGAACTTTTAACATATTTCTTGGTAATTTATTATATGGAACTTTTTTCATATTTCGAACATTTATTACGATTTTGAAAATATCACCCTTATTTCATATATTTTTTTACTCAAATAAACTTAATATCCATTATTAAACTATTAAGACTAAAAGATGTCTTTTAAAGAACATTTTACAGTAAATCTTTCCATATTACAATAAAAACAAGCTTAAAGTAATATTATGTACGCTATAAATTCCAGTAAGCATGCTCATTGTGTCGCCGCGACAATGGAATTCTTAAATCTGATTTAAGTACCAAATAAACATAAAAAATAAACCTACTAAGAAGGTAATACTATAACTTCATTCAAAGGTCTACGTTCGGTAATAACTCTAAAAGTCGCTCGAGGCATAATTCCAGTTTATTACCTACTCTTATTTTAATACTAATCCTTTTTTATACTTATTTATAAAAGAAAGAAAAGATTTAAAAATTATTCTGTATTTGAATTTAAATATAATACATACCTGCCAGTCCAGTCGCACTGGTCACCTATCATTCCCGCCTCCGCAAGGCATATCAGACCCAAAACAAGAGTCCAAAACACTGTCTTAAAACCCATAGTTATTTACAAGTCTTTTAGCACTTAACTATAAACTCATCACAATAGGTTCATAAAGTTCCATTTGTCATAGTTACAAATCAATTCCGTGAAATGTTTTGAAACAATCAAAACGTAACAAAAACTCAGTGAACGACAGGTCTACATGACATCTACAACTCTACTAACGAAACTTTCGAACTGATAGAGACGGCTTCAAGTAGGACAGCTTCCCGCTTTATTACTGAAGTGTGAAAGAGATAGATATAATAATAATAAAATGAGAGACAACATTATATTGCCATCTCTCTTATCTGGCGCAGGGAAAAATACAGTGTATTTGTAACAAGCAGAGATTTGAATTTAGAAAAGCTATTATAAACAATTTATCAAAGCTTTAAATATTGGCGCCAAAGGTAAATTTTTTTGACGATATTTTAGTTTGGCAGTTTTAAGTTTTTAATATAAACATAAATACTATAGTTCCTAGGTTCAATTAATGATAAATTAAACATTATACATATATGGATTATTTTATTAAGTTAATGTTTATTAAAAGTACTCTCAATAATTTTAATTACAAACCTCTATTAAAAACCTCTTTAATTACTGCAGAGCAAAATTAATATTAATAAGTACTATAGTTTTTGAAAAGACAATTAAAATGAGGCAAAAAACCTACAAATAATTATAAAATTGTATATAATTAGAATTTGATTTATTTATATGGCAAAAATGTGCACTGATATTATTCGATATGATTGATGAGATTATATTTCTTTATTACACCACCATTTTATTAACAACTTTATTTGTATATTCCTTAAAGCTCATTTTGGTAAAGATGTAATCTTCTTCATGTCATCCCTTCTTTTTTTTAAATGACTTGGCACATTGTTTTGTTTTTTTTTTAATTTGACGGACAAAGATCGAGCTTGCACTAATATTAGAAGGTAATTATGGGTTGAAAATATTTTTTTTTACTAATAGCTTGTTTCGTAAGCTATGGTTTTCGGTTAAGTTCCTATATAATAATATATAACATATTGAATCTATTTGTATTATTATAGAATATTGGAACCTGATACATAGTTCGTTAGCGTGAAATGTTTGCGTTTAGATAAACTAAAACCAACAGGCCATGTTTGTTTGTGATACCCCTTTGTGGCGGGTGACTCGTGCGCTTCAAGTCTGATTTGCTTATCTTGAATTGAAAACGAAAATATTATTTGTGGGTTTTGTATGTGATATATTTAAAATAACTCTAGATCTTGCTTATTATTATTAACAAATGTTTTAACGAATTTAATAATTTAGATATTGTAAAAAAAAAATTAATTTAAATCTCCTAATAAATAAATCGTCTAGTATATAAAATTGTCGTCTTTCTGTGTTCGTATCCAAACTCCTCGACTTGACCGATTGTTTGACTTCACTTAATATACACACAACAATACACATTAATATATATTAATTAGTTAGAATAGGACGTGAACGTTCATACCCTATAGTAAGGATGGTCCGTTTCGCAATTTTTTGTATTATTTTTCTTTTTTTTTATAGTTTGACTTTATAAAATACTGCCAACTTAAATTTTCATTTTATTACCACTTAAATCACAATTTTTAGTAGCGTAATAAGGACTGATATTTTTTATTCTTTTATAAGACAAAACAACGTTTAACGGGTCAGCTACTGTATATATACAAATATATTCTGTACCAATATTCTAATGCAAAACCATCGTGTGAATGTTTATACATATTAGACTACGATGTAAATATTTAAAATAACGACCCGAACGTTTTGTGGATAGTTTATTTATTATAAAACTTTACAAAAACAAGTAAAATATATTATAACAGTTTAAGAGTTTACATGTGACCTACTTATTTATATTATGAGTCTGAGGAAGCGCTAAGCAGTTCAAGAAAATGATTTTCTTTTTATATTTTTACTTCTCCAAACACTTCCTTAACTCTACATAATCTAAATATAGATTTATTCTAGCTAAAATCCTTTAAAATGTATTAAATATCTGAAAACTATTTAAGATGATTTGTTTTTGAAACAAGTACAGCTCAGGATTGAAGCATCTTCTAGAGTCAGTGGTACCATTGATTATAAAAATATTTAAAAAATTATTTTCATTACAATTTTTTTTCATAAATTGTAGACCAAGATTTAGGCAGTTTTTTTTTTAATCGGTCTGATTGTTTGATAAATTCCTCCTAATCTTATTATATTCACTAAAGACTATAACAAGCTAATGATTGTCTGTTTGTAAAAATGAGACAATACCATTGTCTTAGAAATTCAGTCATCATTTCTAATAAACAATTGTTCCATTCATATATAAGCTGTCATAGACTGACCACAGCTATCTAGACTAAGACGTTAGATAGAATGTTCGTGTGGAAAATATTAGTACTGCCATTTTGTTTTGTTTCTACATCACCGTACCAGGCCTCAACGATGAGTGATTGTCTTTGGCATAATGATTCATGTAAGTGTCTTTGAACAGAAAAAAACTTTACTTTAGGATTTTAAATATATCGAAATTTTGTATGAAATCTTTCGTGAAAATTACTATTAAAGAGAAAAGCGAAGCTCTTACTGGTCAAAAGTGTGTTTCTCTACTAATACCACTCCTTGACGAATAATGGTAGGATGTCGAAAATTGACAGAGTTGTCGAGGACACTGACTTATAGGTCCTGAAGTTATTTGGTGTCATTTGTGATTGTAGTTTTTTTTATTATTTTTTATTTATTTTATGTGTATCCTATAGAGTTAACATGTGGAACGTTTTGAAATCGCACGCGCGAGTCTTATTAGGTTTAACATTATAGCCACTATTTACTCTGGTAACTTTACAAGTATGGGAAATTCATTTAGCAACAATGCTTCGCTCAGCTCCAGCCGCCGTGCACAGTGACGGACCTAGTTAATATATATAATTATAAACTCTGTCCTTACGGTAATTTTACCAGAATTTATTTGACTAATTTTGAACCCGTCTGACTTATTTGAGCATAGTAGCATCGCGGCGTGAACTTTTTTTTGTTTTTTTTAAATAATAAAGAGTTGCGTTACGTCCCTTGCCTTATACTGGTGAAACGTTGCTGCTTGTGATAAGTGGTTGTCTTGCAAGCAATTGAATAATTATTGACTAAAATCTTTGGGCATTTACGATGGTTCTATTTGTTCGAAAAAAAAATTTAAAAGTTTTTTAAGTTTGTGAAACAGTGATCACAATTTAAAAAAATACCATGCTGAGTTTGTTGTATGGTTCTTCTCAGACCAGAACGCGTTTGGAACCTTCGTAGCCTTAACTCGTAACTCTTAAGTTGGATAATGTCCAGAAAGGCTAAGTATTTCGATAAGTATTGCATCGATATGGGTCCTCCGGACTCTTCAAATTGACGTGCACAAGTGATCACTGATGTGGATTCAAAGTGGCAAAGATATAAATAAAATAAATAAAAGTTAACGTACGAACAGCCGGATAGTTATATATTATAAGACATAGGGGTAGGTTGTTTATAAAAAGAGCTGTACTACCGACATCGGCTCTATTCGTGAAGCATTTCTTGCGAAAACTAGAGAATGTATTCATTTTCCGCCAAATGGTTTATTTTATTATCAGTAATTCTGATGTGATTGTGATAGATATCCGAAACAAAGTTCTATTCTTATTTTCATTAAAATTAAAATAAATAATTATAATTATGTGAGCTAGATTTTATTTTTACTTCTGGCTTTAAATATATAATAACGAATTTTGTTTTAGGTGTAGAAGTATGTCCTGAGCATTTGGTTGTCAAGGCAAGTGATTGTACTCAGACATATTGGCCGTCTCAGAGAACCTGCAAAAATCCTGAAATAAGCCTAGTTGGAACAGTTTGTGGATTTTCTCGATGTGACTGTCCTGGAACAACAGTTCTGGATACGGAAACCGGCTTCTGTTATGATGTAGATAATTGCCCGACAATACATGTTTAATAAATAAATGTAAATAAAAAATATATCTACTTATTACAAATAATGTACAAAATAAAAATATATACTTCATTATTTTGAAAAAATTAAAAATATGTATTGAGTTTCATTTAAAATTTCATTGCATAAATATACCTTATATTAAATATAAAAAATTAATATAAATTTTCGAAAATTAGTCCTGAAAAACGGGAAAGAATTTTTAAATTATCCAGGGTGTCTTGTTAATAGTATAAATTATCTTAAACGTTAAGGTTGAATATTTTATTCCGTAACCCAATTTGACAGCAGTTGAGTGTTGAGATTTTAATAAGTGTCTTAAGTGTGGCAAAAGTGGGTCTTGTTTAACCATTCTTGCATTTATGTGATAACACCCACAATATTTTATAATATGTAAAAAATCCGTTTAAAATTTCTCTTTATAATTTTTATTTAAAAAAAGCCATAAAACCCGATACAATCTTCATGTTTTTCGATGTACGCTGTATGATTTCACGAAAACAATAACTACCAACCACAAGGTATTTTCAACAAATTTTGGGGATTAGAAAAAAACATGTCGTTAAATATGCGACACGATACAAATATTTTCCTAAGTGATCATGAGATTCAATATTTTTGGTTTTAGACATTAAAAGCAATGTCAAATGTCAGACTGGCGACTAACACAAACGTCAAGTGTCATAGAAGATGTAATGTAACCTTAAAACCTATGAAGTATAAACAAGAACTAAAAGATTACAAATCATAAAAATGATTCGTTTGTGCCGGAGTAATATAAATTTACAAAGCAAATGTTTAATAAGGAACGCGCTCTTTAGTGAAGTAATCTCAAGCTCTAAAGTATTACCTTCATGTCAACATAACTGGAAAAGGTGTTTTGCAACAAAGCAAAAAGAAGAGAATAAATTAGAACGAATATATTATGGGCCTTTGACACCACAAATACGCGCTGTTAAATTGTTTTCCGTAATGTCGAGTGTCATGGGATTAGCAGCTCAGCCAATAATAATCAGAGAAGCTTCACGTATTGGAAGCACATCTTTAATAGTTGCTCTATGTTCTGTGGTCGGTTTTTTTACATTTGTAACGCCTATATTATTGCATATTATAACCAAAAAGTATGTGACCGAAATGCACTACGACCGAAAAACAGCGACATATAAGGCTACCACAATTAACTTCTTCTTAGCTCAAGTACATGTAAGTTATAAATCGTATTTTCTGTATGAAGTTTGTATAATTAATTATATATTATATATAATTTTTCTGTTACAGCATGATTTTAAAGCAGAAGATGTTGTAGTCCCTGACATCCCTGGAATGTTCACTACAATGAAAGCAAAAGGAAAGCCTCTCTTTATTGAAGCAAGACATTTTTCAGACCCTCTGTATTACGCTAAAATAATGGGCTACGATAAACCTATGGATTTCAAACTCGGTCAAATAGAAGATAATGAAAACAAAAGTTAATGTTTTTATATAATAATTATATATTCAATTAGTTTAGTTTTAGATAAATATAAAAATAATTAGGTATTTACGTTAGTTATTTTTAATTAAAGTAAATAAAACCATTTTGTTAATAAAATATATATTTAAACCATAGATGAAACTATTTATGAACAGTTCAGCCCTACACATGATTTACAACAAGTAAAAAAACAATATACTGACTAGACAATATTGCTAATAATTTTGAATGGGTTTACGGTTGAAGTAACAGTAACATATAACATTTTCCATACATAAATAACAATATGTACAGGTTTATTATTATATATATCCGGGTGTTTCCACATAAATACTATCAGAATTAGCCTGACTAATATCAAACTAATTGGGGACTTTTTTCATAAGCTCAGAGCTTGTTGGAATCACTGCATAAATTAGTCGTCAAATAACTATAGTATTAACGCGAGTGAAGCCAAATAATTTTCCAAATTAAAAACAAAATTTATAGGTTATTTTACAAATAAATATAGATTTTGGAATATGGTCTTAAATATTTACTGGAATGTATTTCATTAAGATACTTTACAGCAAGCAAATTTTAATATGCTTGGACATGATTATATACAGTATTTTCATAGACTTTCACGAGTACACATATCAAATAAAACAGTTTTTACGGATTAAAACTCGTAATAATCGTGTTCACGCGTAGACGAGATGTAATTGTCTAAGATGATACTTACATCTCGTCTACCCATGAACACGATTGCTGCAAAGCATTCGAAACGTCAGTTTAAAATAAAAAATGTAACCAAATTATCAGCGAGTTTTAATCCATAAAAATAGTTTTATTTGAAAATATTTTATACACTTTTTAACTATAATTTCGTTTGTAGCATTTTATTTATATATAGAATGCTAGATACATCAAAGGAGTAAGAACTTAATTGATATCAACAGTACACAGGCAGAAGCATAATTACTTCAGTTGAGGGCCATGGCAAATTTACAACATGGGGCCTTATTTGTCCCAATAATAATTAATTCAACCAATTATAAAAATAGGTATTTATTTATGATAGTGGGCCCCATCTTGTTGGAGGCCAATGGCATTTTACTGTCTTGAAAACTTATTTTTACGTCAATGAAGACTTTACTCGGAGGTGTCACTTGAGTCTTGCCCATGTAGATGAATTTCACATAATTTATAGATTTTAAATATAAAAGCAATACTAAGTATTAACAAATACTGACTATTAACAGCAAATCAATAAGTAGAACAATAAATATTAGTAATATTACATAGGAATGATTATTTATATTCACTTATATTTATTCATAACATTAATTCTATAGATGCTGTGGAATGTTAAAAGAAATATTTTATTTGAAAATTGATTCTCACAATATGATTAGTTATTGATTATTATTATAATGAATTAAACAAAATTTTTTATTCGCTGAACCAATCCAATAACTAATTCCAGAATAATCTTTATATTTCATTAACTTAGAATCCAATATATTCTACATTTAGATGATACAGTAACATTACTCTTGTATTTCCAGAGTTCGTAGACAAGTGGCATTGACACTATAGAGTGATAAATATATAGGTATGACAATATATAACACTACCTATCGCTTGCGTCGATATATGTAATAGAATATAACGATCGTTTCGTATCTTTATCAGCAGTTAGCAGAGCACAAATAACAAATAACCAAAATTTAAACGATATTTAAATACCTATTATGAGGCCTTAATGTATTAATAGTATTATTATTTATATAAAAATAAACTTAGTACATTAGTTACTTGTGGCCAGCACTTTCCACCTCTTCAATAATACTAGTAAATTCGAACCTTTCGTTCATCACATTTCAAGCTTAACAATTCTATTACAGGGTCCTAAAATAATTATAAAAATATATTCGATATATTGAAGTTATACAATAGATATTTATAATAATTTGTTGTCTATATTTTACAGTTTGCTTTATAAGATTTTTATGTCGAAACTGTAATTCGCGCCATCTAACGGAATGAGCGGTAACTACGTTAACGTTAAGAGATGAAGGGCGCCCCCTAGCTTCTGAATATTTATTAGTTTTTCCAAAATATTGCAACAAATAATAATATTATTAATTGTTTCATGTACAAACAGCCATAAGTCATTTTTATAATTATATAGGAATAAATGTGGAAAATTACATACTTATATTTAAGTACGGTAAGTTTTGTACAGCTATGTAGATATAAAGCCAAATATTAATTTTACTCATCAGCCTCCTAATACGAGAAGCTGTTATCTAGGAACGGACATTTACGTGAGTTTTGGATATAACATCCAAGATGGAATTTTAAATCACTCGAGTATTCCTACTGCATAGTTTTGGCGTCTTCATCCAAACTCCTTCAGTCGTAGTGCAGCGCGTCCTCCATGTCCCTGGTGACTGGTTTGTCAGAGGGCGCCAGTGGCGCGAGCGCAGCGCGCGCGGCCGCACGTGCTTTCGCGCGCGCTCTCCATTCCACGCGGCAGAAGGCGGCCGTTCCCGCCGTGCCCAGCACCGCCAGCACGCCCAGTTGTACCGACAGCGGCGCGCGAGACGAGTAGAAGAAGCACGCGGCAGCCGCTAAAGACTGTAGGGATACACGATTAGTTTTCTTTTAATACTTTCTCAGAAAATGCATTTTAGGTCATATTAATAACTAGCTCGAATTTATGATAAAAATATTGTCTCAGTCACAACCCAATTCAAAGGTAAAATTTCGTTAATACAATCAAAACACAGACAAGTCTCAACTGAAATGTACTTATTAAATTTTTTAATATACACTGAACAGAAATAGACCCAGTCCGGAGTCGAACCTGCAACCTCTGAGAAACCGCGTTGTCAATTAAGCTACCGTGCCACTTAGAGATACTCTACATACAAGTAGGTCACAAGTTCGAAATCTACCCGTAACTAAATATAGGTAAAATCTTTATGGATAAATTGAAACAAACCTGAGTAAACTTGAAAAGCGCAAACGCAGAAGTACTGTTGTCAGCGTATTTTCCTCCAAGAATAGAATAAATTTGAGTATTGTAGCAGGCGTCACCGAAACCTAATAAAAAGCTGCAGAACATCGCCAGATAGGGGGAGGGGTTAATGTAGGAGGTCTCGGTGGTGTCTCCGAAGGGTGCCAGGTTCGGGAGGTTGATGAAGATGAGGAAGAAGCTCGTCATGTGGATAAGATAGCCCATGATGACGATGGGATCCCGACCCCAACGGGTGGTCTTGCTGCCCAGGATACCGAATAATGCACCTCCTGAAAATGTAAAAAAATTAAAACATGTAAATATTAAAAATAACACTTTTTTCACCTAAGTATATTTTTATTATTCTGTTTTTCTTTATTTTTATCCGCATTTACTCATAATTTAACCTTTCCTGAGTTTCCACATAATTTTTAAAACCAATATTATACAGTTAGTTGTTTTCAAATTTAAGTAATAGTAACATTTGCAAAAATATTTTACATATCTTTTAATTTATAAGTTATTATATTACAAATTATAACTATTATATAAATAATCTTTTAATGTGTTCAACTACTTTAAAAGATAAATAAAGATAACTCAAGACACTCAAAAGGATAATTCCATTATTATGAAGCACCACTCAATAATATACAGTAAGGACAAATTTAAGAATCAATAAATACATTTATAACAAGGAATTCTTTTTAAATACTTCAGGCGGTTCCTTAGATGATAAGACAAAGTGTGAAGTGATAAAGGAATATAGGAGGAGGGTGAGGGGATTAAGTTCGTTTACAGGCATTTTTATGGAAGAATTTCTTGTGTTTATAGAATACACTTTACATAAATAGAAATACTTAATTTTTTGTATATTATTTTATTAACCTTAATATACTAGTTTTTATATTAGGTATAATTAAAAATTCAAAAACCTAGCAAAATATATGTTTTTATAATAATGAAGACTTATTATATACATTTAGAAAACAATATTTTTGATATTAATAAAAAATTTATGAAGAGACGGTGAAAAATTAATGAAGAGACGGTGATGATAAGTAAGAACAAGGAGTGAAAAAGAAATAAAGGGGGGGAAAGTTCAGGTTAGTTTTCAGGCATTTCTATAAAAAGATTCCTAATAGCAAGGTGCTTATATTAATATTTAAATATGTATATTTTCCTAATAGTTTATAAAAATTAAACTTTATTGTTATTTTAGACATTTCTTTGTTTTTCTATATATATATATTATTTAATAAACATACCAAGAACTTCTCCCAAACCGATGAAGACTCCTGATAGACCCACCAGCTGCTTGGCGTTCTCACCCATACCCAGGGTGAAACCGATACTGGGGCTGTACACACCACTGAAGAATGACAGCTCCACACCTGGACACCAAATATATTCAATCATAGGACAAAAATAATGTGGTCTTCTTTTTAAATGTTTATGGAATGGCTTAAAAACAAATTCTATTGTACTTTTTTAAATCGTCTAATTGAGCAATAACT